>CM031235.1:165366645-166566645 GCA_018340775.1 Taxus wallichiana var. yunnanensis
AGCATTGTTTTTCCTTCATACTGATCTAAGCTCCTTGAACTTGTCAAAGAAAATTTATAACTTCATAATGAAACCCTTCATCGTATCTCTTATTGATACTTGTGGAGACTTATTTGGAATGCATCGATGATGCATGTAACTCTTGAGAATAATATTTTAAACTTGGTGTCTTTTGTTCGGTTAAGAACCTTGTGTTTTCTATGAATTCGGTGATGTTATAAGTTGGTTCTTTCTATTCATTAAAATTCAATTAGTGTTGTGATAAACATGAGCATATTAGAACTCTAATTGGGAGGCTTGGAATTTCAAAACTTAATAGGTAAATTTTGGAAATTAGGAAGATGGTTCCTTACTTTGACCTTGCAGTTTAATCTAAGAAATAAATAAACTATAACTATATATATATAGCAAACAATCCTCTCATACTCCCCCTAAAAGTAAAATGAATAATTTTTCCACCTATATAGAATGGCGAGATATCATGCCAATATTGGTGATGACCCTTAATGACACAAGATATATGATATCATAATATAAGGAAAGCATTAATTAGAAAAATTATAAAAAGAATATGCTTAGCGAACATAACTATAACTCGTGTTTCATAATTTGGAATATAGACGGATCAATTTTATGATATTAAACAAAAGTAGAATATACAAATAAATAACCTTGATTATATAAATTGCTATTATATACCCTAAAATTTATAGAGGACACAATTCTATATGGTTGAGCTAATTGTAAGGTTCCCTTGAGCTACTGTATGAGTATCTGAACTTAATTGCACCATAATATTTTAGGTCATGAAATGGTTGAGTACTTCCTCTACCTCCCTTTGTTATATCAAAAATTGAACATATCTATAATTTTTATAAAAAAATGTTTCATGCTAGGCCATTTTTAGACCTCTCACTAGTTAGTATGAAATTTTCAGAAGTATGCATAAGGATATTATCACCTTGTTAGAATGTGTTGGTACCCAAATTGATTCTCCCTCGTGTGAGCAAAGATCACAATTTTTACAAGAAGCTTAGAGGCAAGTAGAACACATTGTGTGTCATTTTGTAGCCGGGAAGAAATGCAGCTTGCTCTTTATCACTCAGATGTGGAGAAATGGGTAGCACCCTTAAGAGGATTTGATCTATCCTCACTACTTTATGGTTGTTCCTTTCAACCAGGGTGAGAGGACCCTTTTGTAGCATGTTGTTTGTGGAGGAGATGGAGATGTCCTTCATTGCAGAGTTATTGAGAAGACCTTGAAGAAAACATGATCAATATAGAAAAATCTAACTCTCACGAGTTGTCACCCTAGATAATGGAGATATTTTCTGAGAAAGGTTCAAAGCTATTATTGTCTCTCGAAAATGCACCCGTAGAGAGATGGCTGCAGGTTTTCTAAGCTTGCAAATTTTGATCTCTCTCTTTTTTTAGATACAATAGAAACACCTCAGGTCAATGGGTATATCTATTTTGAGGTGAGACTCTAGTATCAAGGCCAATTCCTTGTTAATATATCCTAAATTGATTTTTGGGGTTTAAAGGGAAAAGATGAATGTAAAATAATTTAAAATAAGGTGATACACCAAATTTGTAAGAGGGCTTTGACTGAATATATGCACAAATTATATGTAAAAGGAGTTTTGATGCACGAACCAATAGTTCTTCTGCAAAATGTTAAGGGAAAAACACTTTGAGGTATTGAGGGAGATTATCACAACAATACTGCTAAGCTAAACATGCACATTAATATCATGCAGAAATTACTAAATTTTACAACAGGGTAAGATGATTAATTAGGGAATTTGCATTCACAAGACTAATAGAAAAATACACAAGACTGCAAATAATTGGGAAGGCAGAAAATACTTCACACTTAGAAGGAAAAACTGGCAAAAATTGCTTTAGTACTCCTATATCCAAAAGTCCTTTTTGTGCTTTGCAAAGGCACACAATATATAGAAAAATAAAAATTTACCCTCTTCCTAAAAATAGCCTAAGGCTTGTACTCACCCATGCATCTTATTTTTATCCTTTATTTAATAATAGATAAAGGAATAAAAATAGAGCATGCAATTACAAATAGGCATTAATAACCTTGATTACAATACAATCAAACTGAAGTTGACTATTTTATTTTTAAGAAAGCAAGGGTAAATAATTTTCTAATAATAAGCTTGCTTGCTTTAGGAAAGTCTTTCTCCTTTAATCATGCAACTTTTTATCCTTCTTTGTTCTGTCCTCTTTACATGTGCACATGTTTTGATGTTGACATCTCTTTGACAAGGGTGACATTTTACAAATTATCTCTAACTACTCCAACAAAGTGGGGACCACTTCTACACTTCACCATGGTTGGCCACCTTTGTGGACTTAGCATATTATTGTGTCTAGATGTACATGGGGGTCACTTTGTAAAAAGGCCACCATGTCATACTCGGCCACCTTTGTAACGCATGCTATAGTATATAGTTGCCACCCCATAGTTGTCGGCCTTGGCATTATTCGAAGGGAAAAAGGTTGGAAATACCTTTTATTTGATCATTGCATAAATGATTTGGTCAGATTTTGTTACATTGGATACTCAGACTATAGTTGATCATGTTGGACATTTGAATGCAATGATTTTTTTTAATCATGGGGTTGGCCCCCTTTGCATGATGACTCACCCCTCCATGTGTTTGTCGGTGGAAACCTAACTCGGTTTGAGTTTGTTTTGAAATTCGGTGATGATCTTGGGCCATTGATTTCTGTACTGTTTGATCATGAATCGTTGATCTCGAACCTGTGGTTAGGGTTTCACCCCTGTAATTAATCTGGTTGGTGGAATTGACCGTAGTTACTTGCTTTGATCTCTAGCACTCGATCCTTGGCCTTTGATCTTTTTCCTTCTAATCTAGAGCCATTGATTATTAACCCTTGGTTAGGGTTAGGTTAAGCTTGGCTGAGGTGAATGAGTTAAAATGCTTGAACTCTTTTATTTTGATCATTTCACATCTGCTCGTAGAGAGTGGAAAATACCTAGAAAATTTTTGGCTTGACGCCATTTTTATGAGCTGCTTCGAAGCTCATCTGTATTATTTGGGGGCTTCTGTGAGTTTTCCTCTAAGCCAATTTGCCATTGTTATGAGCTTAGCTTTTGAAGGTTTGTTATCTATTCACCTAATTGTTCGGGCTCTCTGCAACTTCTTTGGGTGTTGTTCTTTTCATGGTCGTCACTTTGGTTGTCTTCGAGCTCAACCTTGGTTATTTTGCCTTCTATAGAGTTATGTGAGCTTCTAGGTAGACACCATTGTTGGCACTCAAGCTCAGGATTTGGCTATTCTTTGGTGTTTGAGTTTCTTCCTTTTCGGGCTTTGTGAGGATTCTGTAGGTCTTGATCTATTCATATTCTATGATCATTCCTCTTGTTGAGCTTGGCTTTTGACCCTTCCGAAAGCGTTATGGCTGTCATTTAATTGTTTTGAGCTCTGAACTGGCTCTTCTGGTATCACTGTTCGATAACAAATGGTAAGCTTTGATCTTTGAGTTTTCTTATGCTTCATTGTTGTTGTTTTGACTTCAATATATTGATATTTCATTCCTTCTTTGCATATCTCATGTTTTCGTGTTTCCTTTGGGATTTTGAGTTGAAAACTCATTCTGGGTTACTCCTTTTGGCTCTGAACTCGATGATCTCTTGAGGGTTTTGAAACTTCAATTTTAACCAGTAAGTTTTTACTTCCTTTCCTGATTTATGGATACCCATTTAATGGTTTGTCGATTAAAACTAGAAAATGTAACTTCCTTCCTGGATCTTATTTTCAAAACTCAAAATGTCTATGAATGGATCTGTTTAATGGCTATCTGCACATGTATTTTTAATTTGTGGTATGAGATAATGCAACCCAGATTTGGGTATTCGGACTTCTTCATTCCTTCTTGATTCTGAAATTTGTTTTGAGGAATAGAATGACTTCAGGAAAGATTGAGATCCACTTCTTGTTACTTAAAACTCGAGTTCCCTGATTTTGATCAGACTTTTCACTTATTTCACATTTCATCCTTGTGTAGATTCCTTTACTTTGATGTTTAGCACCTTGGGGTTTGCTCTCTATTTGAGCTTTTGGTGTCTTCTTCTATTCTGATTCAAACTCAGTCAACTCTGCTCATTAGTTTTTTCTTTGTTGTGTTGAGCCATGGTCAAGGAGATACCTTTGATTCTTTATGTGTTTTTATGGTTCTATTTAACCATGAATCTTGCATTTGAATTTAGCTCTGAAGTATAATGTAGCATACTGTACACTTTCATCTGTCCCTGAGTTTGGGCTCGAGGTCTTGAATCATTATGTAAACTTGAAGTTGTTTGGTTGCACTTGTAGTTCCTCTGTCACAAATATCTATTCTACCATTGCTTTCATCTTCTATCCTTCTTGATTACTATAACTTAGATCTTTTGAGATTTGACATCTTTTGATAGACAGATAGGCTTGTTCATTTGATTCTGGAACTTGCAGTATTAGTACTTTGACTATTCTTGATTTCATGAGATCTTTGTACCTTGTATGATTCTTTTCTGGAAGTTGTAAACAATCTCTCATTCTTGTAAAACCATTGGAAGGCATAACCCTTGATTCAGATGCTTTGTTGAAATATTGTAATCTTATTTATTTTTTCTTAAATTGTACTTCTTTGATGGTAACCCTTTTGTGCACTCATACTTGCTTCATTCTAAAAATTGCAATTTAAAATGGCTGAACTTTGTTAGATTATCTTGAAATTCATGTTATTCTATTGTTAGGCTATAATGAATGTTCCAAAGTACTTCAATTTGATGACTGAAAGTGCAGTCCATTTCTTTTCTGTTTAAATACTACATTTCCTTTTTATTGCTGACTTTGATATGCATGCTAGAAAATCTGAAATGTTGATTTTTCATGGTGAAGCCCTGGTAAAATTTTCCCAGAATATTCTATTTTATTCCTTTTCAGTTGTAATAGATGTACTTTCTGATTAAGAATATAGAAAGTATCACTTTTCATGTTGAATCTAATTTGTTGTTCGAAAGTGAAACATAATAACCATTTATCTTGATCATGGCATGTTTTTTTGCTTTTCTGTATCGCTTACTTGATTGAAATAATTCTTTTAAAGCATGTAGTATTTGAAAGCAACATGATGAAAATTTTTAAATGTCTATTTTACATGGTGAAGCCCTATCAAAAATTTCCCAGAATCTACTTTTTCATTCTATTTCAGTTGTAACCCTTTCTTTCTAGTTAACTTCACTTCTTGAAATCTGATTCTTCCTTTTAGTTGCAAACTAAAACATATACTTCTATTTTCCAGTCCCTCTTCAATACTATAACTTCTTCCATTTGCAGAAAATATTGAGTTTGAGTTACATTAATCCTTCTTTCTAGCCTATACTTATGACTTGTCTAGTTCTTCTTGGTTGCAACCTGTACCTACACACTTAAGAAAATAATTAGAAAATACTTAGGCCTTTTGGCCTCTCTTGTGTCCATGTTTCTTATTTTCTTTTCTCTTTCTTCTTTCTGAATGAGTAGAGCATGTATGCAGTTTGTTCTTTAAGTAAATTATATCTCCTATTTTGAAGAGATTCATATGCATGAACTAGGACAAGTAAGGAATATGAATTGATCTTTGAGCTCATAATTGATAGTTCATCTTTTCTTCTTTTCAGGTACAATGACTTCTACAACAAAGATGAAGAAGGAACAAAAGCTAGGATGGAGCTACTTGAACAACAAAGAAAACCCCAAGGCAATGATGGGTTCACTCATACTCCTTACTTTATTTTTCATGCATGTGTACCTCTTATTTTAGTAGTTGTACTTTACTTTCCAGTTACATCCCATGACTTGTGTGGGAACATTTGAAATTTCCTTATGAATAAAACATTGAATTTTGTAAATGAGTTGTATATTTCTTTCTACATTTCATCTTTCTATATGGATTGTATGATGAACTAAACAACTCAGTAATATAATTGAATGTCTTAATCATGAAGGAAAGAACATTAATGAGAACCTGTAACATCCAATAATGAACTCTAATTTCTGTAATCTACACTTATGTTTGTTGTCCCAAAACTCAACACTTCACCTATTCTGCAATTCAAAGTGTCTTCATCAAGACAACACAGCTTTTCCTTCGGGACCCTTGTGTTCTTTTGCTGAAGATATCATGAAATTACAGACAAGGTGATGTGCTTTGCATTTTGTAATAGCACACATAGTTTGCAGATTTCATGTAATCATTAACTAATTCAACAATAACCAATAATATCAAAAATCCCTTAGCTTAGGTATACTTCACCAATTCCCTTCATCAGAACGAAGAAGTTTCGAGTTGACCATTTTTTGCACAAGTGCAAAAAAATTCAACAACTACTAAAGACAATAAAAACCTAATTGCTTCGCATGTTTTGGTAATGAAATTATGCATTTGTGCACACACAGGACAAATAGGGGTAGTATTGGTATGATTGATTGTTTTTAAATGAATTTTAATGGGAGTTCAGGTAGAGTAGACTTTGATTCACTAAATCTCCGAGAATTTTTACAAAAATTGGAAGGCTTGATCAAAATAATGCTTCAAAATAGCTAGAATGTCCCTTTAACTAGAATGGTGTGCTTTTAGTGGAGACCCATATCAACATGTTTTCACACAAACTTTAAGGATAAAAAATGAAGGATCAAATTGAAAGACTTAATTAACCACTATCAACCTCTATTTTTATCGGCCTAAGATACCCTCAAAGGCTAACAAACAATCTTAATCACCATGATAGGAGTAAAGTGATTTTAAACTTGTTTATTTCACTTTCAAATGAAAGGTCTTATGATAAATGAAATTTCAAGTGCAACCAAACTATCACAAAGCTAAGATCTTGTGTGATTCACAAATATTTTAGTGTAAGGTTGCAATAAGGACAAGAAACTATTTCTAGACATTTAGAAATGAAAGGACATAATTTTGCTCAAAATTAAAGCAGATTTACTCAAATTTGATTAAATTTATCAGTAGGGAATATTTTCTACAACAATCTCATAGATTTTCAATGGTTGTACACTCGTAACCACCTTGACATGATCAAATTTAACACAAAAGAAATAAAACAGTTCCTCAAATAGTCTCTCAGAAAAGATGGGCTCTGTTAAAATTTTTCTCTCAGGAATTAGGTCACGACCTCTAACACTCCAACCATTTGCATGACAAATTCATGTCATTTATAACATTTCATTTACAATAGAGTTCCCCACCCCAAAAAACTAGAAAATTCAAAGCACCATTGCGTGTTATGACCTTGATCATGGCTCCCATAATTAGATTTGTAAAAAATTTGTGTGTGTGTAGAGGGAAATTCTCTCCAAATATTTCCAAAGCATCCAATTCCTCACTTGGTAAGTCATTCTTCATCTCACGCGCTAACTACTTCCTCCTCCAATCTATCAAATCCAAATGCTTTGCGTACTTAAGTAAGGAAAAGCGGAAAATTAGATCGAGGGCAATATTCGAATCACATCTTAATGGTAAAAGATGTTTTTAGATTTGTTTTTCACCAAAACAAGATATCAATAGGTCTCTTATGTGCCAAGGAAGGAAATATCGGGTTGAATCCATCATCGATTACATCTTTAATGGAAAAATAAATTTTGAGACCTTCCCAAGAGCTTTGGAGCAGAAATTCTAGAAAATCAAATATAGATTCACGGTTGTCGTCGATTTCCCTTTTGAATTTGGACCGTCCACGGGAGATACGAGTTAAGATGGTCTGGGGTTCCTTTTTAATTTTTATACCTTTTGGAAAAAATTTAAAATTTCTCAATTTGCTTCACCCCTCTGCCTTTGAAAAATGGGCTTGACACGTGTCTCAATGTGGGTCCCAGAAAGGAACTGTTGCTAAATTATGTTATTTCACCCATTTTCAGAAGAAGGAAAATTTTCCAAATTTCCCTTGACTCTGCTGTTCAGCCTTTAGTTTCGATGTGGGTCCCAGTGGAACCATGCTTCCTTTTTATACTTTTAACCCCTTTCTCCATGAAAGGAAATTTTTCAAAATTTCCCCTGAAAATACACACTTCCACTGTTGACTAAAGCAAATTTTGACTATTCTCTATTAGGCTTGTGGGTCATTCTGATGATTTTAATCTTTTTGACAATAAGGGAAAAAATCCAAGTTACTCTTATGGTCCACCTCCCGCCTGATTCACTTTTCAAACCGCCATACATCTCAATGGTGCATCTTGAGATGTTCCCAAAAGTAGATACCTTGAATGAACGCGGACTCACCATGTGTCTCGGTCCGATAGAGTCTGCTAAAAATCTTGAGAGTTTAGCAGAAGGTGCCATGTTTTGAAGGTCTGAGATAGTCCTCTTCGGTCATTAAAAAGTACAAGCAAAAGGGAGAGTGAGCGGAAGCCTCCAAGTGTCCTCCTAGCACTTCTTCAAAATAAAACTCAAGGGTCGGTCCCCAAATATGCGCGCAGTACCGTCACGTGTCTTTATGGTGCAACTTCAAGATGGCCCCCAAGAGTGGAGACCTTGAATGAGTGTGGACTCAACACATGTCCTCCCAACATAACTCCAAGACCAAACAAAAAGGTGAGTCTTCAAACGAGCATCATTCCTCCATGTGGACAAATTTTTAGGTTCAAACAATCCAAAAATTTTAGAGTGCCCCGCCGAGTTACATCCAACCATAAAGGTCCATGTTTCCACTGATGTAGAGATTTAAAATTGACGGGAGAAACATACCCGTCAAGTCATAAAAATGCAGGGAAACCACTATTTGAGCCCAGAGATGAAATTTTCTTCAAGGAAAGAGAATTTGGAAATGTTGTAAGGTTCACACGTGACCCTCGAAGCTATATCCACTTACATTTATTCAAGTACTTGGGACAAAATGGCAGGGACAACAACACACAACTACGGAAAATAGAAGGGAAGGAACAACCTAAGTTTTTAGCCCAATTTATAGACACCTTTAGATTGACAGAGGAACAAATCAACAAATTCTAGGATTTTAAGTGACCTTCAACCAAGGAGGAACTAATCATGGCAACCAAATGGAGGAAAGAGTCCTTAGGTACCAACACGGGAGACAGAAAATATGATAGAGGCCACAAACTGAGGGATTTTAATGGCAAATGGGGCAAGACTAATTCAAGCACCAAAATCGGCTCGACTCGGGGATGGGCAGTCCTGCGAGTGCCACAAGAATGAAATAATAGAAAAAGTTCCAAAAACATCCATTGGACAAAGGAGTTAGCTTGCAGAACAGAAAACCTGAACCATCTCCTAAAAATGAGCTGAGGAACCAGAAAAACCAGGTCACCAAGGACCAGGATGAGCAAAAACACAAAAGACATATAGCAACCGACAAACTATACACTTTACAAGTGATGCTCACCTTGATTATAGGGAATCAATCCAAGAAATTTTTCAAGTGCCTACCATTAATAGGTAGTTCGAGTAATTCCCCATCCAAGTCTTTCAAGAAGAAGATATGTTCAAGAATCTAGATGTCGGTGCAAGTAAGGACCCATCCATAGTACATCAAATTTACCATGCTTTCCCTTATCTTCATGCATGCTATCCCATAATAACACAAGATCTCTAATGTTGAAAGCTCTGGGAGTGACCTTCTTGTCAAATAACTTCTTCAATTTTTCTCTGAACTTCACATTCCTTTGGTGAGATGCTCTCTTTTCTTCATCAAGTTTAACAATTTGGTTAATGCGAGCATCATATGGACTAACTTCTTGATCTTCCAGTTTTTGAATGAACTAATATGAGGATAATTACATATGTAGGGGCATTAGAGTTTAAGTTCCAAACACCAATTCAAATGGACTTTTTCCAATAGGTCTTTTAACAATAATTTTATCAGCAGAAACAATGAACTTCAATTGCTCACCCCACTTCCTTTTGTTCAACTCCAAGGTTCTCCTAATGATCTTTAATAGATTTTTATTACTGGACTCTACTTTTCCATTACCTTGGGGGTTGTAGTTGGAGGCATATGTCAAATTTATCCCATATTCTTTGCACATTACCACCAAATTTTTAGCTCTGTAGCTCATGGCATTGTCAACAACAATTTTAACTGGCACTCCAAACTTGTAGATGATATGGTTCAGCATGAAGTCCATGACAATTTGGTGTGTTTCCCTCTTGGTAGGGATTGCCTCCACCCACTTAGTGAAGTAATCAGTGGCTACAAGAATCCACTTATGGCCAGAAATTCAAGAGTCTAAAATCTCAGCAGTGAAATCCATTCCCCATTTCTTGAACGGGGCTTCAATTGATATAGGCTACAAAGGAAGGGATCCTGAATCTTTCAGTCTTCCAGATAAATGTTGGCAACTCTCACATATTCTAACCAAGAAATTTGTATCCTTGAAAAGAGTTGACCACCGATTACCAATGCTCAGGATCTTTTGCATTGTTACTCTTCTAGAAAAATGCCCCCACAAACTCCTCTTGGAGATCAACAATTGTCTTGGGGGCTTCATCTTGATAATGCACCTTAAGAGGACTCCTTAGAGTTCTTCCAAGCTAACCCAAAATTAGTAATGACATATTTCTGGGAAGCCAACTTAAAATTTTTTTTTCTGATTTGTACTCAAATACTCAGGGTAGTATAGATGTCCGAGATAAAAAATTATATCTTTGTACCATTCAGAACTCACCAACTTTTCAAGGACATCCACCCATCCTTCTTTTACCTCATTCACCTCAATAGTTTGCAAGTTTCTCTAAGCTATAAGTTTAGCTAAGCCCAAACCTCTTACCAATTTTGTGGTTTGGATATCCATGTCATATTCCTACAACTTTTTTACCCATCTCGCATCTTTTTCTTAAGACCTCCATCTACGATAAGACATCTTTCACCATGGGGTGGGAAACATAAGCAACAACTTTAGAGCTCAAAATGTAAGTTCTAAAAACCTTTGTTTCTTTTACCAAGGCAAATGTTGCTTCTCTATAATGGTGTACTTAAACTCGGTCCCTTGCAATTCCTTACTAAAAAGGAAATTGGCCTCTCAGCCCTTTGACAACATCCTTCCGTAAAAATACAAATGTAATAGCGTTCTCACGAAGCAAAAGATAAAATTTGAAAAGGCTTCGGGTAATCTAGAGCTTCTAAAACAAGGGCATGCTTTAATGCTTCCTTGATCCTATTGAAATCCTTAATGGCAGCCCCTTCCCATTTAATGACTCGGTCCTTCTTTATCATGTAAGTAATTGGAATGGTCAATCTGATCAAATTTTGATATGAATCTTCTAATAAAATTTATTTTCTTAAAGAAGGAATGAATTCCCTTATTGGTTCTCGTAATTGGGACCTTGCTGATGGCCTCTACCCTCTCGAGATAAATCATGACACCATCCTTTGATACAATGTGACTAAGCAACTTGTCCTTTTGCACTCGAAATGGAACTTCTTTGGATTGAGTGAAATTCCATACTCTCTACATCTTATCATCATATTTTCTAAATGTTGTAGGTGATCACTTGTCTTCCTTGAGAATATTGTCACGTCATCCTCATATAAAACAATGAAGTCATTTATATATCTTGAGAATGCTACATCCATTGTTCTCTCGAGAAGTATCTCCAACATTCATCGGGACAAACGACATCCTCACATACACATAGGTACCCCATACAGTAGTGAAAGTAGTTTTGATTCTCTCGATTGCTTCATAACCACCTAGTTATATGCAGAGAAGTCATCCAAAGTAGATAACAACTCGAGCTAGTGACCAGTTACAACACATGTTATCCATGTTTGGTAAAGGATAATTATCATTCATTAATGCTCTGTTCACATTTCTAAAATCCACACACAACTTGATATTAACATTATTTTTCTAAGCGGCACTAAGTTTGAAACCTAAGAAGAATACCATGTTGGCTAAATGATCCCTCATCTCTTAGCTTCTTTAAATCATCTTGGATCTTCACAGAGAGGAGTGGATTAATCATCCTCTACTTTTTTCGAATGGGTTTGCATTAGGCTCCAAAGGAATTTCATGCTGAAAGCAGATCCTCTTTGTATGCCTTCAACTCGAATAAGACCAAGCCAAGTAGTCCGATACTTCTTCAAGAACTGGACATATGAATGTTTTACCTCCTTGTTCAGATTGCTTCCCAAATAGATCTTCCTTAGTTTCTCCTCTCGTACCCAATTAATGCTCTTCAACATCCCGAGGCTGATATATTCCCGTTAATAATGCAATCAACATTATCAAAATTTGATTCAAGAGAAACCAGATCCTCTAGGGATGGTATTAGTTTTCAATTCGATTATATCATTTCTAAACAAAGTTTCTTTACCCTCATTTGCACACACCATTTACTCTAAATCAATATACTAATCAACAAACTCCCCTTTGTTCTATAGAAATATTTTGAGTGAGCATCATCATCAAAAATTTCCAATGTTTAATGTTCTCGAGGACAAATGGCTTTGTTAACACTTCAACATCATATTCAAAATATCGGGACATTGAACAACTATCAAACCGAGATCCCGATGCTGCAAGATTTTATACCATAACATTAAAATTCCTATCATGATGCACAATGTTAAATGAATCAAACATCTCAATCGAGTCCCAGATTGCATGCTTGTACTATTTCATTCTTTGATTTTTGTAGCATATAATTTTTTGATTTGTTTAACAATTAGTTATGAATCTCCCTTAACAATGATGTCTTTAACATAGTATTTCCAAGAAATTCTCAAACCTAACAATAATGCTTCATACTCAACAATGTTGTTAGTACACTCAAAGTTAAGTTTGAAAGAAAAAACAAACTCTTCCAAGCTTGGAGAAATCAGAACTACACCAGCACCATTTCCAAATTTGGAGCAAGCTCCATTAAACAACAGAGTCCATGGAAAGCCTACTTGTTCAATATTCCTAGATTGATCCATTTTGTTCTCTTTCCCATCAGAAAACCCGATAAAGTTATTAGCATCAACACTTGTGTACAACACTTCATAAGATGCATTATTGGGGTCTTCAATGAGGTGCAACATCTTCTTTTACCCATACAACTTGACAAGGCTGCCCTCTATTGGGATGGTGCAATAGGAAATATCCATTTAAACACTCCCACTAACACTTTCATCCCATTTTCTGGACAACAACATACCCCACTTGGCTGGGCAATCAACAATAACAACATCAAGTTTCAAGTTCCTTCCCAGATAAGCTGCAATTTGTACCACTAGACCTTTCACACAACCCACCACTGGAACCTCTCTGGAATCCACAAAAGTGCACTTCCCATAGCATCTATTACTTTGATATCCATTTCATTCATGAATTCCAAAGGCATAACATTACATGATTCCCGAATCAATCATACTATTATGCAAAGTAATCTATCCTTAATGATCAAAGTGGTGAAGAATGTATCCACATTTAGCTGAGACTCTACCAAGGATGTTCCCAAATAAAAATTAGGTAGTTCATGTAGCTCTTCTGATGCTAGTGGTGTTTCTAGTTCTTCAATGATTGGAGGAGTCTCCACAATGTTTACATTTTTTCCTGGGGTAATCTTCTCTTCTTTTAATCCCAAGTACTCAAATTCCCTCTTCTTGTGCTCGGGAATCCTAAGCAGCTCAAAAATTAGAACACTAACTTTGATTTGACTCAAAACTTGGGAAATGTCATATGGAGCAGACTTTGGCAAGGAAACATTGGAAGGGAGATTGATAGACTCATCAGATAGCATGAGGTTTTGACAGGTTTGTGCATGAGGAGAAGCATGATTTTTTTTTGGGACAAAGCAAGGACTTTGGAGGGTGTATCTTTCTTAGGAACCTCTTTAGGAATATTTGAAAGAAATGGAGTTTTAGGTTTCACTTGAGGCCTTGATCCTTTCACAAAGTTCACTCCTAGTATTATAATCTTTTTCTTGAGAAACAACAACATTCATCAATAACTACAGATCCTCCTCGGATGAGATTCCTCTATCATACTTCTTTATCATTAAAGATCTTAAATATTCAAAGTCATTATTGGGAAATTCAAAATCTTGTACAATATATATTTCTAAAGTATGAGAGGGAGGAAGAAGAGTTACCTGGTGAATGCAATCCCAAAAATTAGCAGCATAGCTTCTAGCACTTATTACCTCATTTTAAGTTGTGTCTTGATGTGAGCTTGTATACCACTCCATCATGCATGCATCATCATCTATGTTATCATCATCAACTTCCTCTTCTACTTGCTGATCTACTTCACATGGAGAATGGGGCATGAAACATCTGTCACACAAATCAATTACATTTATTTCTTCAACAACAACTCTGGCAACCAAATGATCAAGCACCATTTTGTTTTCCCTATCTTGGGGATGTCTATTTGTAGATAACATGGGTCCCTTGCCTCTATCATCAGATCTTTACTCATTTCTAGGATGATTGGTAAATCTGTCTTGGCCTTGTTGCTTATGCTGACCTTGTGAAATCTTCCCAATTCCTTTTTTTCCTGGGCTAATTTGCATGAGATTTCTTTAACTGCCCTTTCTAGAGTCTTAACAACTTCCTCAAGATCCACACTCTTGCTTGCTTGAGTTTTTTCTCGGGTTTATCATTTTAACATCCTCCCTCTTAGGAGGTTTTCAAATGGCCTTAATGTTGTTCTCAATTTGCAGAGCCATAGTAAAGGCTTGCCTAAAATTGGTAGGGTTTTTGTCCATCAAATAGTAAGCAACTTTCTTATCAAATGCATATGAATACTTTATAAGACAAGATTTGTCACATGGCCTTAAACTGAAAGGAAGTCTTCTAAATGTCTTATTAAATCTAGTGTTAAAGTCATGCACTGACTCATTAGGATTCTTTTAATATTATCGAATTATAACGAAGAAACCTAGGATCTGTTCTGTCACCAAACTACAATCTAAATGCATTATTCATCTCGGTCTAAGAATCAATGGAATTATTTGGAAAAGCTTTATATCAGTCCCTTGCATCTTCCTCCAACGTATGGATAAAAAAATTAATATATACAACCTCAAATTCAATCTCAAAGTCTTCCATCATGTTAATAAAGAGATTTAGATGCTAATCAAGTAGTTATAGCATTATTTCCTTGGAACTTTGGTAGTCTATTTCATACATATTGGGAACTACATTTGGGTAAATGGCCATCCCTCTAAAATTTATAGAACCAAAAGTATTTATAACAAATGGACGTCTAGGTGGGGGATGGGCCATGTTGTTTTGAGGAGGTGACCTTAGAGGAGAATCAAACCGATAAGGGGAAGGGGTCTTTCAAACACAGAGTATAACTTCCAAAATGGATATCCCCTAAAGGCTCTATCTCTTGGAAAACCCTATCAACTTCAGAAAACACAGGAGAAGAATGAGAAGAAAACTTTTCAAATTCAAATCGAGTCCCCTCTCCGATGGTGAATTTAATTCCACAAAAACACTACCGATTCAAAATCACTTGAATGGAAATCTTCAATGATAGGATGATCACCTTCATCAACGGAGATCTCTTTTCTTGACTGCTGATCTCCAACAACTCTCCAAGCTCTTCTTCCTTCTGAATTTTTTTTTCCTAGCTCTAGAAATAATGTCCTAGTAGGATCCCTAGTGAAGAAAGATCTTCTTCCTTCCATATTTGTAAAGATTAGTAACAAATCTTACTTGATAGAGGTTAAGACACTGGTATTTATCAAAAAATCAGATCAACACAGAGTCACCACTAAGGACTTCCACCTTAGTTGTGTAAATGCACTAAAAATATGATCTGTCAAATGTTTGTCAACACTAGAAACTGGAAATGGAATAATATGACCTTCCTTTACCGATATTTATCAATGAAACTTAGTGTAATAACTGTAAAAACTTGAAATATTGCACACAACACTTGTAACTTTGAACACTTATTACAGGCCCAAACATAGGCTAATGTCAATAACATGTACTAGAACTTTAGAGCATATAAGAAATGTTTACCAAGGCCTGAGTATGAAGAACTAGCAGGAAATCAAAAATCAATCTCGTAGTACAAATCGGTTCCCGGCAATGGAAATCGGTCTTGGCAATGGCACTTAATGGTGTGTGGGCCAAATGGATATGAACTGAAGCAAATCAACAAATCAGTTCCTCAGTAAATTAAATTAGGTCCCCAGACATGCCTCTAAAATGTTGTTGATAGGTTCAATGGATACAAACCGGTAGGAAATCAACAAATCGTCATAACCAAAATAAGCTCCCTCTTATTTTGGGTTAACTAGCTTCCTTTTGTGCCTTAGTCAAATTTTATAGATTTAAGGCACTCAATAAATTCTAGGTATTTCTTCATCGATATAGAATTTTTTTCCCCTTTCAGAGAAAGGTAAGGAAGTCCTCAATCCTTGTATTTTGCAAGTTATGGCTCGACGAAGTTTTGGAGGGGAAATTTTCCCTAGGTGGACCCGCAGGAAAAATCTTGGCACTTATCCTTTTGGCTAAAAAACTCAAAAGGGAAAATTTCAGCCTGAAAGCCCGCAAAGAAATGAAAAGCTACCACATGTCTAGTCAGTGGCATACATTGAGGGAACTTCAAGTTTTCTAGCTTTTTGGTCAATGTTTCTCAAAGGAAAAAAATAGAGGCACATCTTCGCCGAGCAATAAAATGACGCCACGTGTCCACGTGTCAATGCGGAGTCCGGGCAACAGGAGAATTTTTGTTTTTGCCAAAACCCTAAAAATGATAAGGCAAAAGTGGAACCACATCTCCACAAGAGACTAGAGGATGCCATGTGTCCCGGAGTGGCCGACTGGCAAAGGATTTTGGGAAATTTTCTCAATTTTGTAAAAGGGGCAAAATATTATTTTGAAGCCAAGGAGCAACTAGGATGTGCCATGTATCATCGGAGGGTGGGATGTGGATATTTTTTTGAAAATTTTCCCAATTTGAAAAAGAGGAAAAATCAAGATTTTGCCCCGTGAGCCCGAATTTTGCCCTAATTTTGTCATTTTTCCCGTAAATCTGCAGAGGCCATATCTTTCGATCCAGAGCTTGGTTTTTATGATTTTTATATCATTGGAAACCTGTTGAAATTATCCACATGATGGATGGTTCAATTTTGATTTTTATGGAGTTTGGAGGGAGTAAATTGAGAAAATGTCTCTAGCATGGAAAAGTTATAGAAAATGACCCCCACAACAAAAATTAATGAAGTATGGGCCTCTTTCTCGGCTCTGCAAGCAATGTACTTCAAAGCATGGGATTTTTCATGGAAACCCATCATTTTTCAAGGAAATTAAATAGATCTTGGTGGTTGGAGTTCTAAATCAATTTTTCCTGCGTTTTCTCATTTTCTTCTTTCTTTCGAGTGATAAAAGCCAGTTTTGGCTCATTTTTGTAAAGGTTACTCATCATTCTTCTCGCCTCTCCATTATTTTATTCCCTGGGCTGTAATAGAATTTTTACCTATTACCAATGAAATGATGATTCTATGCAAACTTATGGAGTAATAAAAACATTTTTTGTGATGCATTTGTCCATCCTTGCTCATTTTTGGTTGTTTTCTTCTTGCTTCTCTTCATTTCAGTGTATTTGTGCATGTTTGGATGTTTATTGCAGGTTTTGGAGATGTGTTCATAGAGTTTTGGAATTTTTGTGTGAAATCCATCCTTGGTTTTGTGATGCACTTGTCCATCCTTTACATTTCTCACCTCTCCTTGTTTCCATGGCACTTTTGATAAATGTTCAACATTTCTCCTATGGTGTATCACCGTTTTAGTGTAGGCTCTTGTTTTTCTAGTTTTCTTTCTCTTCATGTCTCCTCGAAGTTAGATTAGGATTAGATTAACTTTGCCTTTGGAATAACTTGTGGCAAGTAGTTTAGGAAGAGGAACCAACCTTCTCTATAGAGCTTTCCCCATTTGCAAAGGTCCCACACTTTGGGAAAGCTCAATGTTTTCAATTCACACCAAATGACAGTCCCTTAGAAAAGTATATCCATAGGTATTTTGGGGGTGATGTGAATTTGCACTAACAATTTTGGCACGCCAAAGTGGGACCTTAGAGGTCTTCCACTTCATCTTTTGCAGAGTTGGTTTCTTCCCGTGAATATTTGAGTTTGGAGGTAATTGTAAATACATCCGCGACTCCATCTAGTCAACAACCCATCTCGAAGTTGGACCTTCTTTCCATTCATTTTCATCCATTCTTCCTTCCATCTCTTACACCTTCTTTCATCCAATGAGGTTTTGCAATCATGACTTCATTTCCATCATGGAATTCACATTTACAACAGCAGTACAATCCATCTCCAACATGTTTTACAACTCCTTCAAATCAGCATTTTGAACAAATCCAAAATCAGCATGGCTACCCCTATGAGCAAAAATACCAAAATGAGTTTGGTTATGAAACATATCAAGAGCAAGGGTATGCATACAATGAGGGTAGTCAAGAAGAAAATGTAGATTTGTTGGAGAAGATCCAAAAGATGGATATTGGCATGGTGCAATCTAGGGCTCAAGAACAAATGAAAGCATTTGGAATCAGTTCTAGAGCACCTTGTCCATGGGTGGGACCCTTTCAAAGGCATTATAGCCCACAAGAGAAACTTGACTTCATTTTTGCAACATTGCCATTACTTGCAAAGTGGACTGAAGGAATAGAGGTGGATGAGAGGAGTATTCAGCAACCTTGTCAAGGAGTAAGCACACCATCTCATGCCTTTTCTTTTCCTCTTTCCCAATTTTTTATCTCAAATTGGTGTTAAGTTTTAAACTCTCCATCTATTGTCCCAAATGTTGATTTCATCTCTCCATTCCCTAGTCTTTCACCTCATCTCAATTCTTTTGTCCTTTTCCCTTCCAAACAGTCATCCCCTCAACAAGATCTAAAATAAATACCTTCCACTCCAAGGAAACAAGAAGTTTCATATCTTCCACCACCACAAATAATTGTAATAACAATTGAGTTACAACCACCCCTTCTCTTGCATTCCCAAATCCATGCTAGGAAGATAAAATCGGAATGCTAGTCAAGGACAACAAAAAGAGGAGCCCAACAGAAAAGAAATGAAAGACAATTTGAAGAGTTGGGCTACCAAATTTTAGATAACAAAGATCCCCTTTATGGTTAAGCCTTCGAGGAGGTCAGATTTGAAGAGTCAATGGTGGGAAAGGCTGATTTTATAGCAGAGAGAAGCAAGAAGATCGTAAATCAGTTTTCTCATAATGTAGTGTCCATGTTGGCACTCTACTTGAAGGATACACTGATCCAATAGAGGTTGCATAATCAGCCATGGAAGAGGAAAGATCTAAAAGAGATCTTGCAGCCCCAACTTGTCCTCTAGAGCAACAGATTGAAGATTTTTATTTGTCAAACTTCATTCTAGAGGAAGAGGTCATTCAAGAGAAAGATGGTCTTCAAGAAGAAAAGGAAAGAGAAGCTGCTCCAAATCCAAAAGAAGATGAACACATTCCAGCTATGGAGGAGAAAAGTGCAGATCCAAAATCTTTGAGCATAAAGTAGGCTATAGAAGAACCTTCAGTTCTTCCTTCTACTTCATTCTCTTAAAGCTCCAACATTAGAGAAGAGTTTGATCTTTCAAACTTCATGTTGGAGGATGAAATAAACCATGGTAGACAATTTTTGATCAAGAGAACACCATGGACGAAGTTGAACATTTGTAGCAGGACATCAATGAGGAAGTTTATCTATCAGATTCGAGGATTTGTTTTGATGGAAAGGAACCTATTGAAATCACACCATTTTCTCCTTCATCATCCACATTCCAAACACAAGAACCTCGCCATGAACGAGAGCAATCATTTACAACAGCCTGAATTTTATAGCAGCCATTTGGAGCTAAGATTGGAAGATTTTAATCTTCCATGTTCTTCATTGTAAGAGGAAGGAGAATAGCAAAAGAGTTCCACCTTTTTTCCACACCATTCATCCAAGAATTTCTACAAGACGAATCCAATTTTGGAGTTGAATATCGAGCTATAAGCATATCAAATGGATCAGACCTTGCCTAATAAGGTATTTGGCTTCATTAGAGAAAAAGGAGAAGTCAAAACCTATAATTCTTGCTTCTAAGCATGAGGATGATACATGCAAAACACCAAGGATCACCTGCCATACCTCTTCAATCCAAATGCCGAGCAACTGAAAGAGGTATCTAATTTTTTTCAATCGACACATTGCTAATTCTGGTAGAAGACCAGCTTTTTGTTGATTTTCCACTCATCTAAGTAGCCATACTCAAATCCTAATCAATTGCATGGCTACCAATTTTGAAGAATAGAAGCTATTTTGCACAACCAGTTGTATGGTTTGTTTAGCTTGCCTTTTCTTCTAGTTGAAGTCGAGTAGGTAGGTTTTCTATCGGTAGAAGAAGTTCTTGTGCACTCTCTGCATATCCCACTTTGGGTATGTATGATTTTCAATTTTGTACATAGTTTTTGGTATTGTTTTTGGATTCTCTTGCACAATGCATTCTATGGCATTTTGGTGAAGATCGGATTTCAGTTTGTGCAGCTTCCAAGTGCCTCGAGAGGTTAGATTTTCATATTTTAGATCAGATTTGGTTATCAAGCTTGACTCTATGCCCAATGGATTCTTCAAAGGCCACTGATCATTCATCTAGTAGACAGATGACCCCTGAGAGTCGCCAAATTTTTAACAAAAGTAAGCTTCCTCTTATTTTGGGTAAACTAGCTTCCATTTTATGCCTCATCAAATTTTTACACATTTCAAGCACTCAAATTTTTCTCGGTATTGCTTCATCAGATAGAGATTTTTTCCCCTTTCCGAAAGGATAAGGATGTCCTCCTAACTCCTTGTATTTTGCAAGTTATGGCTCAAAGCCAGAGTTTTGGAGGTGAAATTTTCCCTAAGCGAGCCCACGGGAAAAATCTTGGTACTTAGCCTTTTGGTTAAAAAACTAAAAGGGAAAATTTTGGCCCGAAAGTCCACAAAGAAATGAAAAGCTGCCACATGTTCATTATGTGGTGAGCATCGGGGAAATTTGAGTGTTTTGTATTTTTGGTCAAAGTTTCTCAAAGGCAAAAAATAGAGGCGCATCTCTGCCAAGCAATAAAATGGAGCCACGTGTCAGCGGGAGTCAGGGTGGCAGGAAAAATTTTGGTTTTCACCAAAACCCTAAAAGTACAAAGGTAAAAAGTGGAACCACATCTCCGTAGCAAACTAGAGGATGCCACATATCCCAAAGTGGTAGACCGGTGGAGGATTTTAAGAAATTTTCCCAATTTTGGAAAAGGGGAAAAATATTGTTTTGAAGCCACGGAGTAACCAGATTGTGCCATGTGTTGTCAAAGGGGCAGCGTGCTGAGAAATTTTGGGAAATTTTCCTGATTTGAAAAAAGAGGGAAAAATCAGGATTTTACGCTGCGAGCCCGAATTTTGCCCTCATTTTGTCAGTTTTTCCCTAAATCTTCATAGGGCCATATCTTTCGATCTAGAGCTTGGTTTTTTTATTTTTATATCATTAGAAATCTGTTGAAATTATCCACATGATGGATGGTTCAATTTTGATTTTTGGAGTTTGGTGGGAGAAAATTGAAAAAACGTCTCTAACATGGAAAAGATGAAGAAAACGACCCTAACAACCAAAATTAATGAAGTATGGGCCTCTTTCTCGCTTTGCGAAGTAATGTACTTCTAAGCATGGGATTTTTCATGGAAACCCATCATTTTGTAGGCCAATTAAATGGATCTTGTTGGTGGTTGAAGTTCTAAATCAAATTTTCCGTGTTTTCCCATTTCCTTCTTTCTATCGAGCGATAAAAGCTAGTTTTGGCTCATTTTCGTAAAGGTTGTTCATCAATCTTCTTTGCTTCTTCGTTATTTTCTTTCCTAGGGTTGAAAATGGAGTTTAAACCTCCTCCCTTGCTCTGTAATGGCATTTTTTCCTGTTACCAGTGAAATGATGATTATGTGCAAACTTTTGGAGCAATAAAAATGTGTTTTGTGATGCATTTGTCCATCCCTACTCATTTTTGGTTGTTTTCTTTTTGTCTCTCTTCATTGTAGGTATTTTTGCATGTTTGGATGTTTATTGTAGGTTTTGGAGTTGTGTTCATGGAGTTTTGGGACATTTTTTGTGTGAAATCCATCCTTGGTTTTGTGATGCACTTGTTCATCCTTTCCATTGCTCACCTCTCCTTGTTTCTATGGCGCTTTGATAAATGTTCAACATTTTTCTCCTTTGGTGTACCACTTTGTTTTAGTGTATGCTCTATTTTTTCTAGTTTTCTTTCTCTCCATGTCTCCTTGGAAGTTAGATTAGGATTATATTAGCTTGCCTGCACTAGAGTAACTTGTGGCAGGTAGTTTAAGAAGAGGAACCAACCTTCTCTGGAGAGCTTTCCTTATTTGCAAAGGTCCCACACTTTAGGAAAACTCGATGTTTTTCATTCACACAAAATGACATTTCCTTAGAAAATCAGATCCATAGGTCGTTTTGGGGGTGTTGTGAATTTGCAATAACAATTTTGGCATGCCGGTGGGACCTTAAAGGTCTCCCACTTCATATTTTGTAGGTTGGTGTGTTCCTGCGAAGATTTCTTCCTTAGGAGGTAATTGCAAACACATCTCGGGGACTCCATATGGTCAACAACCAATCTCAAAAGTTACATACCTTCTTTCCATTCATTTTCATCCATTCTTTCTTCCATCTCTTACACCTTCTTTCATCTAATGAAGTTGTGCAATCATGACTTCATTTCCATCATGGAATTCACATTTACAACAATAGTACAATCCATCTCCAATATGTTTTACAACTCCTTCAAATCAACATTTTGAAAAAATCCGAAATCAGCATGGCTAACCCTATGAGCAGAAATACCAAAATGAGTTTGGTTATGAAACATATCAAGAGAAAGGGTATGCATGTAATGAGGAAAGTCAAGAAGAAAAATCAGATTTCTTGGAGAAGATCCAAAAGATGGAGATTGGCATGGTGCAATCTAGGGCTCAAGCACAAATGAAAGGATTTGGAATCGGTTGTAGGGTACCCTATCTATGGGTGGGACCCTTTCCAAGGCATTATATGCCACAAGATAAACTTGACTTAATTTTTGCAACGTTTCCATTACTTGCAAAGTAGATTGAAGGAATAGAGGTGTATGAGAGGAGTATCCAACAACCTTGTCAACGGGTGAGCGCACCATCCCATGCCTTTTCTTTCCCTCTTTGCCAATCTATTATATCTCATAAGTGTCAAGTTTTAAACTCTCCATCTGTTGTCACAAATGTTGATTTCATTTCTCCATTCCCTAGTATTCCACCTCAACGCAATTCTTCTATCATTTTCCCTTCCTAAGAGTCATCTCCTCCACAAGAGCTAAGAGAAATACCTTCCACTCCAAGGAAACAAGAAATTTCATCTCTTCCACCACCACAAATAATTGCAAAACCAATTAAGTTACAACCCACCCCTCCTCTTGCATTCCCAAATCCATGTTGGGAATATAAAAATCAGAATACTAGTCAAGTTCAACAAAAATATGATCCCAACAAAAAAGAAATGATAGAAAAATTGAAGAGTTGGGTGTCAAATTTCAGATAACAAAGATCCCCTTATGGTTAAGCCTTCAAAGGAGGTCAAATTTGTAGAGTCAAAGGTGGCCAAGGCTGATTTTATAGGAGTAGAGAAGAAAGAAGATCAGCAATCAGTTTTCTCAAAATGTAGTGTCCATGTCAGAAATCTACTTGAAGGAGACACGATCTAATAGAGGTTTCACAATCAGCCATGGAAGAGGAAATCTCTAAAAGAGATCTTGCAGCCCTAACTTGTCCTCTAGAGCAGCAGATTGAAGATTTTTATTTGTCAAACTTCATGTTAGAGGAAGAGGTCATTCAAGAGAAAGATGGTCTTCAAGTAGTAGAGGAAAGAGAAGCTTCTCCAAATCCAAAATAAATGGAGCACATTCTAGTTGTGGAGAAGAAAAGTGCAGATCCAAAAGATTTGAGAACAAATAAGGCTATAGAAGAACCTTCAGTTATTCCTTCTACTTAATTCTCTTCAAGCTCCAACATTAGAAAAGAGTTTGATCTTTATAAACTATTGTTGGAGGATGAAAGAAACCATGGTAAACAAGTTGCTGATCAAGAGAACACCATGGACGAAGTTGAACATTTGCAGTAGGACACCAATGGGGTAGTTTATCTATCAGATTTTGAGGAATTTTTTGATGGAGAGGAACCAGTTGAAATCACACCATTTTCTCCTTCATCATCCATATTCCAAACACAAGAACCTGCTACCATGAAGGAGAGCATTCATTTTCAGCAGCCTAAATTTTATAGCAGCCTTTTGGAGCCAAGATTGGAAGATTTTAATCTTCCATGTTCTTCACTGGAAGAGGAAGGAGAACAATAGAAGAGTTCCACCTTTGCTTCCACAAAATTCATCCAAGAAGTTATACAAGAGGACTCCATTTTTGGAGTTGAATATCAAAGCTATGGGCATATCAAACGGATCGGACCTTTCCAAAGAAGGTATTTGCCTTCATTGGAGCCAAAATAGAAGTCAAAACCAATCATGCTTGCTTCCAAGCATGAGGATGATATGCAAAGAACCAAGGATCAGCTGACATACCTCTTCAATCCAAATGTAGAGCAACTAAAAGAGGTATCTAATTTTCTTTCAGCTGACACCTTCCTAATTTGGGTAGAAGACCAACTTCTCGTTGATTTTCCACTTCTAGTTGCAGGGTTTGTTTAGCTTGCCTTTGCTTCCAGTTAAAGTAGATTAGGTAGGTTTGATTTCAGCAAAAGAAGTTCTTGTGTACACTCTACATATCCCACTTGGGGTATGTATGATTTTCAATTTTTTACATAGTTGTTTGGTGCTATTTTGGTTGCTCTTACACACAGTGCATTGAGTGGCATTTTCGTGAAGACCAGTTTCAGATCGGTGGGCTTCCAAGTGGCTCAGAGGTCATATTTTCTTAGTTCAGATCAGATTTGGTTATCAACATTGAATCCATGCCCAATGGATGCTTCAAAGTCCTTTGATCATTCATCTAGTAGGAAGATGACCCCTGAGATTCGCCAAATTGTTAGCCAAAATAAGCTCCCTATTATTTTTGGTTAACTAGCTTCCTTTTTGTGCCTCTCACAAATTTTTACACATTTCAGAACTCAAAATTTTATGGGTATTGCTTCATAAAATATATAATTTTTCCCTTTTCCGTAAAGGTAAGGAAGTCCTCCCAACCGCTTGTATTTTGCAAGTTATGTTATGGCTCGAGTGGAGTTTTGGAGGTGAAATTTTGCCTAGGCGGATCCGTGGAAAAAATCTTGGCACTTAGCCTTTTGGCTAAGAAACTCAAAGGAAAATTTTCACCCGAAAACCTACAAATAAAAGAAAAGCTGTCATGTGTCCAGTCGGTGGCGGGCGTCAGGGGAACTTTAAGTTTTTTGGCTTTTTGGTCAAAGTTTCTCAAAGGAAAAAAATAGAGGCGCATCCCCACCGAGCAAGAAAATGGCACCACATGTCCACGTGTTAGCAGGAGTCGGGGCGGTGAGATAATTTTTGGTTTTTCACCAAAACCCTAAAATCACAAAGGTAAAAATTAGAACCACATCCCCGCAGCAAACCGAGAGGATGCCACGTGTCCCGGAGTGGCGGACCGGCGGAGGATTTTAGGAAATTTTCCCAATTTTGTAAAAGGGGCAAAATATTGTTTTATGGAGAAACAAGGATGTGCCACATGTCATCAAAGGGGTGGGGCATGGAGAATTTTTGGGAAATATTCCCAATTTGAAAAAAGAGGGAAATATCAAGATTTTGCTCTGCGAGCCCGAATTTTGCCCTATCTTTGCCATTTTTTCCCTAAATCTTCAGAGGCCATATATTTCGATCCGAGCTTGATTTTTTGTGATTTCTATATCATTGGAAAGATATTGAAATTCTCCACACAATGGATGGTTCAATTTTAATTTTTCATGGATTTTGTGAGAGAAAATTTAGAAAAAATCTCTAACATGGAAAAGTTAAAGAAAATGACCCCAACAACCAAAATTAATGAAGTATGGACCTCTTTCTCACTGTGAAGTAGTATACTTAGAAGCATGGGTTTTTTCATGGAAAACCATCATTTTTACGCCAATTAAATGGATCTTGTCGGTTGTTGGAGTTCTAAATCAAATTTTCCCATGTTTTCTCATTTCCTTCTTTCGTCGAGCGATAAAAGCCGATTTTGGCTCATTTTTGTAAAGGTTGTTCATCATTCTTCTCCATCTCTCCCTTCTTTTCTACCCCATCATCAAAAATGGTGTTTAAACCTTCTCCTCTACACTATAATGGATTTTTTTACCTGTTACTTGTGAAATGATGATTCTGTACAACTTCCGGAGCAATAAAAAGATGTTTTGTGATGCATTTGTCCATCCTTGCTCATTTTTGGTTGTTTCCTCTTGCCTCTTTTCATTGCAGGTATTTTTGCATGTTTGAATGTTCATTGCAGCTTTTGGAGCTATGTTCATGGAGTTTTGGGACATTTTTGTGTGAAATCCATCCTTGGTTTTTTGATGCACTTGTTCGTCCTTTCCATTACTCACCTCTCCTTGTTTCCATAGTAGTTTTGATAAATGTTCAAAATTTTCCTCCTCTAGTGTATCACTATTTTAGTGTAGGCTTTGTTTTTTCCAGTTTTCTTTCTCTCCCTATCTCCTTGGAAGTTAGATTAGGATTAGATTATCTTTCCTGCACTAGAATAGCTTGTGGTAGGTAGTTTAGGAAGAGGAACCATCCTTCTTTGGAGAGATTTCCCCATTTGCAAAGGTCCCACACTTTGGAAAATCACAATGTTGCGCATTCACACCAAATGACATTTCCTTAAAAAAACATATCCATAGGTCATTTGCAGTGTTGTGAATTTGCACTAATACTGATCTCGACAAGACAAATCAGTTCTCAGCAACATAAATTAGTTCCCTGGCAATGGAATTCATGTCCTTGGCAATGGTGCAAGAATGGTGTTGGTACCCAAATTTATTCTCCCTTAGAAGTTAAGAAGCATCATAGGTTTGACAGAAGCTTAAAGGCAAGTAGAGTGTTTTGTGTCATTTTGTAGCTAGGGAAGAAATGTGTCTTATTGTTTATCACTCGAGATACGGAGAAATGGCTAGCACCCTTAAGAGGATTTGATCTATCCTCACTACTTAATGGTTGTGCCTTTCAACCCGGGGTGAGAGGACCCTTTTGTAGCCTTGTTGTTTGTGAAGAAGATGGAGATGTCATTCACTGCAGATTTATTGAGAAGACCTTAAAGAAAACATGATCAATACAACAAAAATCTAACTCTCACGAGTTGTCACCATAGATAATGGACATATTTTTTTGAGCAAGGTTCAAAGCTACTAAAGACAATGAAAACTTGATTGCTTCGTATGTTTTGGTAATAGAAATTATGGATTTTTGCACACATAGGACAAACTAGGGTACTATGGGTATGATTTGTTGTTTTTAAATGAACTTTTGTGGGAGGTGAGGTAGAGTAGACTATGATTCACCAAATCTCGAGAATTTTTACAAAATATGGAAGGCTTGATCAACAGATTGCTTCAAAATAGCTAGAATGTCCCTTTAACTAGAATGGTGTGCTTTCAGTGGAGGCCCATATCAGCACTTTTCACACAAACTTTAAGGATCCAAAATGAAGGCTCAATTTGAAAGACTTAATTAAACACTATCAACCTCTATTTTATCATTCCTACGATACCCTCAAAGGCTAATAAACAATATTAATTATCATGTTAGGAGTAAATTGATTTTAAACTTGTTTATATCACTATCACATGAAATATCTTCTAATAAATGAAATTCCAAGTGCCACCAAACTATCACAAAGCTAATATCATGTGTGATTCATAGAGATTTCAATGTAAGATTGCAATAGGGACAAGAAACTATTTGCAGACATTCAAAAATGAATCAAACACAATTTTGCTCAAAATTAAACACAAATTTACTCAAATTTGATTAAATTTATCAGTAGGGGAAAGTTTCTAGAACAATATTAGAGCTTGTCAATATCTTTACACTCACAACCACCTTGACATGATCAAATTTAACACAAAAGAAATAAACAAGTTCCTCAGATAGTCTCTCAGAAAAGATGGGCTCTGTCAAAAAATTTCTCTCAGGAATTAGCTCCCGACCCCTAACATTCTAACCATTTGCATGAAAAATTTATGCCATTTATAACATATAATTTACAACAAAGTTTTCCCCCAAAACTAGAAACATTCAAAGCACCATTATGTGTTACAACCTTGATCACGACTCCAACAATCAGATTTACAAAAACGTTGTTAGGTGTGTAGAGGGAAAATCTCTCCAAATATTTCAATCATTAAATTCTTCACCTAGCAAGTCATTCTTCATCTCGCGCACCAACTACTTCCTCCTTCGATCCACAAATCTGGTTCTTTGCGTGGTAAAGAAGGAAAACTGGAAAATCAGATTGAGGAAAATATTGAGATCACATCTTAATGGTAAAAGATATTTTCTTTTTTTTTTTTTTCACCAAACCAAGATATCAACAGGTCCCTTGCATGACAAGGAAAGAATGATCAGGTCGAATCCGTTAGTCGATTACATATTTAATGGCAAAGATGTTTTTCAAACCTTCCCCACCAAACCGGGATATCAAATTAATTTTCCTCTTCATTTGGCATGCGGGAGACTCTAAGAAATGATTAAAAACCATAAAATATCACATCCCTAAGAGAGATTTGGAATAGAAATGGTATAAAATCATATACACATTCATAGTTGTCATGAATTTCCCTTTCAATTTTGGACCATCCACCTAGGAGATCTGATTTAAGATGAGCTTGGGAGTTCCTTTTTACTTTTTAAACCTTTTGGAAAAATTAAAAAAATTCTCAAATTTCTCCACCCCTCCACCTATGAAAAATGGGCTTGTCATGTGTCCCAATGTGGATTCCAAAGGAACTGCAGCTAAAGTTTTCTGTTTAGCCCATTTTTGGAAAAAGGAAAATTTTCTAAATTTTCCCTGTAGCTCCATCCTTCCACCTTTAGTTTTTGATGTGGGTCCTAGTGCAATCTGCGCTTCCTTTTACAGTTTTAACCCCTTTCTCCACAAAAGGATTTTTTTTGAAATTTCCCCTACAAGTATGCACTTCCACCGTTAATAGAAGCAAATTTTGACTATTCTCTATCAGGTTTGTAGGTAATTTTGATGATTTTAATCTTTTTGACAATAAGGGAAAAAAATCCAAGTTTCCTCTAATGGCCTACCTCCCTGCCTTTTGCGTTTTTAAAACCCCACACATCTCAATGGTGCATCTTGAGATGGTCCCCAAAAGTAGTGACCTTGAATGAGAGCGGGATCACGATGTGTCTTAGTCTGATAAAGTCTGCAAAAAATATTGAGAATTCAATGTAAGGCGCCATGTGTCCAAGGTTTGAGATAGTCTTTTTCAATAATTGAAAAGTCTAAGAAAAAAGGGAGAGTGAGCAGAAACCTCCAAGTGTCCTCCTAGCGCTTCTTCAAAATAAAACTCAAGGGCCGGTGCCCAAACATGTGTGGTCCCTCCACATATCTTTATGGCGCAACTTCAAGATGGTCACCAAGAGCGGAAACCTTGAATGAGCATGGTCTCAACACGTGTCCCAAGCCTTAGAAAATTTCTTTAAAAATATTAAGTCCCCAGTGGTGCCAGCGGAAACCTCCACCTATCCCTTTGTCACATTTGTTAAGGTGGGACTTTAAGACAAATCTTAAAATGAGTGCCAACTCACCACGTGTCCATGGCCCACCAAAACTATATCAACTGCATGAATTTCTTTCTAAGTCTGGGCAAAGTAGAGTAATCCTCCACATGTCCTCCCGACGCAACTCCAAGGCCAAACAAAAAGGAGACTTCAAATGAATGCCATTCCTCCACGTGGAAAATTTTATGGGTTAAAACAATCCACAAAGTTTTAGAGTTCCTCACCGAGCCACATCCAACCACAAAGGGACATGTTTCCACTGATGCAAAGATTTAAAATTGACTGGAGAAACATACCCATCAAGCCGTAAAAATGTAAAAAAACCATTGTTTGATCCCAGAGATAAAATTTTCTTCAAGGATAGAATTTGGAAATGTTGTAATGTTCACATATGACCCTCTGAGCTATATCCATTAACATTTCTTCAAGTACTTGGGACAAGACGGAAGGGACAACAACACATGATTGTAGAAAATGGAAGGCAAGGAACAATCCAAGTTTTACGCCCAATTGACAGACATCTTCAGATGGACAGAGGAAAAAATCAAAAAATTCAAGGCTTTTAAGTGACTTTCGACCAAGGAGGAACTAATCATGGCAACCAAATGGAGGACAGAGTCCCTCAGGTACCAACACAGGGAGATAAAAACTATGTCAAAGGCCGTAAACTAAGGGATTTTAATGGCAAATGGGTCGAGACTAATTTGAGCATCAAGAGAATGGATTATTTGTTATGTTCATATTGGTGGGTCATACCTCACTCTTTCGAATGGAATAAACTATTTAAATCTTTAAATCTGTCCACCTACCATACATAATTGAGTACCTTTTTGATAGTGATGAATTCTATCCATTTTCTACTCCCTTGAGCATAAATGTGTGTAATCCTCCTTGATAGAACTTTTCAGGCCACCGTAGCTTTTTTTTATCTTATCTCGATAGGTGTATGATTTATGATATTATAGGAGTGAGTATATATCTCCTATTTTAAGAGATGTACCCTCATTGTGTCCGGAATAGGTCATTGGTGGCCTTAGATTATTGGCAAGATTAGGCTACATATGTTAAGGATATGGAGGAATTTTGGAATATGCCTACCTTTTTGTAAACCATGATGTTGTCCCCCTTGTCCTTTGGGGAAGAGAAGGGGATAGTGTTTTTTCATGTTTTTGCTATAAGAATGTTAGGTATGTTTCCTAGTAAATTGTTAGTTGGACCTCTCTTGTTTCCTATTTTCTCCTATCTCAATCAAGCGTTCCTTTGTGTTATAATATTAATCTTCTATTCATTTTGAGATTATTTTAAGTTAGGATGGGTTTAAAATTAATAAATTTAATTTTGTTATGTTTTATAGAGAGAATGGCATCTCTTGTGTCGATATGATAGAATGGGAAAATATTTCCTATCACCACAAATGGAAATTTTATCTAATTGATTGGGTATTCTAAATCAGGATTAGTGGTTGTGTGTTATGATATTTGGGTAAAAATTCAAGTTATGGAAACCTTGTGGCCAATATCATGCTTAGTGTTACCATGAAAGTTAAGGTAGTTATTCTAAATTATATAAAGTACTTCCAATGAATATTCTTGTTGTTAAGCCCCATTTTGTGTGGCCCTAAAAATTTTAGCCTTATAAGAAGGTGTGGTTTCTCGTGAAAAATTGAAGGTCATGATTGGTAGTTTCTAAATTTGTCTAAAAGAACGAACCTTGAAGTGTAATTCAACCTAAGTGGAAGTCTTATCCTTCCCTTTTCACCATGTGTTGCACCCATGTGTGGTTACGTGGAAACCTTATGTACACAAATTTTCCTATTCTTCATGGACCTTAGTTTCATTCATTGGGATCCCATTGACAATTTCCTATTTAAATGTTCTGTGTTGTAACTTAGTTAACCTCGTAGATATTATTTTGTAGGTTTTAAGGCTAACAATATTTTTAGAGAGGTTTGATATCGTGCATAATAGGATCCCTTCTCTTTTACAATAGTGTTGGACCAGACTTAGTTTCTAAGGGACACACTTTTGAAATGATTAACAAAAATGGATTTTGTTCCTAGGTGGCCTAAGGGGATATCTAGGGTATTAATTTTAATATAATTAGGAGGACTAACATGTTGTAGAAGATAAAATAAAATAGTACCAAGATAGTATGAAATAAATATAAATACAATATTCTATGTCAAATAAAACCCTAATATGTAAGAGGAAGAAATGAAACTACTTAGTTGATTGATGATGACTATCACGAGTTGTCACACATCTCAAACTAGAACTTGGAAGTGTAGAAAAATACTCATGGGCCTGTGAAGGGTATATATGGGTTGTTTGAGAAGACAAAGGTGCCTGGGAGCATATCGAGATGACACGGCTTGCGATCTAGATGCTCGAGAATAGTGTAAATACTCAAAATCTGAATATAGGATGGTCACTAAGTGTCTCTTAGTGCTTCCTATTTTTCTTGTTGGATTTTTTTGATGTACTATGGAATGACCCGTAATGCAAGAGAATTATCCAACCCTATAAAAATAAAATATGTATATGAATGGGTTGGACTGACCTCAGCCGCCAAACTAGTGGAATTATCACTAAACACTACACTACATTATAGACCCTGAATTAGTTTTGGTGTGTGTTGTGCCCTAGGTTCTCTTGTTTCAGTCAAAATTTGTGAAGTAGTGAGAAATATTAGCTATAGAAATGTAAGTAGCATGTGTGCATGGAATAGAATGGAGTCCCTCCCCCTATGCAATATGTGAGAAGCATATCTCCTAGCTTTAGTGCATGGCAATCTTTGTTTGGATAGAAGTGATGAAATGTATGCAACTCGAGATGAGGTGATAGTAGTGATAAGATACAATGACCTAGGACCCTTATTATGGTATTATAACTTTATATTTATAGGGATCTCAATCTTAATTTTGTAATTAATCTTGATAAGGCTGATTGAGAAGAAGATAAGTATGACCAAGCTGCTAGAAGTTACCCAAAAAGAAGTGGAAGAGGTTGTGCATAAACCGAGGCACTGAAATGGGCCTAGGGTGCCCTAATTTCAGGCTAGAATGTCAAAAAATTCATGAAATGGGCTTATAGGTATCGGGAAGTATGCGAGAAAGATGAAATAAAAGATTAAAAAATGGTGGTCAAAATGCGGGATTAATTAGTACTTTTACACTTGAGAGCCTTCTAAATAGTAATCTAAGACCAATTTAAGTATTATCTAATGTGTAATATTTGTGTCTACATTTTCCCCACTTTATGTTGGTGAGCGGAAATCTCGTAACATAATTTAGATAGAGATGTGTACACGATAACCATGGAGAGTGTAGAAGACGTCTGATGGACTAGACTCAAGTGTGGAATAACTAATAGAAAAATTTGGGGAGATTAGATTCTAAAGTTGAAAAATGTGCATAAAGCGATGAGAGTGAACCTAGGCTCGAATGCATGTGTAAATTGCATGTGTGTTGTTTACCTACATGGTTAGTATGGCAAGTACCATTGTTTTTTTTTCATTGTAGTTTCTATTGTTGTTATTATTGTTGTTGCCCCTAATTTGAATACTTTTTATTATATGGTGGACCTGCAAGGAGAAAATGATCAAGTATTCAAATATGTATCTATGTTTAAAAAATGTCGTGTAAAATATGCGGATGTAGATTATGGTAGAAAAATTTTAAATGTCAATAAAAAAGGTGTAGAAGGATATCTTGTAGTGGTGCAAGTTTTTAAGGTGATCTCATGTGACCTGGCTAAAGAAGTGTAGGGAGGAAATGCTCTATGTCCTCAAACTCTAAATGCTTCGCTGAAATTTTTGTAAGAGATCTCTATACTACGCTAAGTTTTTGGCCGATCCTATGCCACTTTGGAAGAAGAATTTCAGCGGAAGAATTTAGAGTTTCCCACTATAACCCATGATCCTCTAACCGCTATGTAGAATTTTTGAAGGACACCATGTCCTATTGAGGCCACTTTGTGTATGGATTTCATTCAGTCCGAACTCACTCACTACTTGAAAAGCGGTGTAGATACGATGTGTTAGTAGAAACCCTCAATGATGCCCCCTATTTGGGGGAGCATGCGATGACCTTGGAAGGTTAGTGCAGCCCCAAATGAGGACCAACCACACTCGACTTGTAGAACTCTACCTTGCAGGGGAAATGGAAACACGTGGTAGATACCAACATATGCACAAAATACTATTGCTATCCAATACAAGTGTTAGTTTGAAAACATACATGTAAATAAGTGTAAAGGACACAAACAATGTATAAAAATTACTAAGTACAATAGTGTAAAAATATAAGAAAATAAGGAGACTGCAAAAAGAGGATTTAAAACATGGGACATCACTCACGATTTCACAATACATGCAATTCCATCATGGCCATAAAAAATATTCAAGAGTGCACACAAGCCAAGGGATAAGCCGATAGACAACTTTGGAAAACAACGCAGACAAGTAAAAAAAAACATGTAGTCATGGAAACATGTTGTTCTACAAAATAGGTACTACACATGGAGCACCCATTAGCATGTTACATTGAAAACCAATATGTCAAAGTGTGTATGAACAAGTTTTATAATATTCTAAGTACAAAATGAAACAATAGTACATGTATGAGATGAATGTTGATTCCCCAAGGAATAGTATAGTAAGGGTAGAAGGTGAGCATCCATGGCACATGCAAATGTCATGTATCTGCGATCACACTAAACAAAGGAATTAATGCACATCCGTGTATTATAATGACATATAATAAATCAAGATAACATGTGTAATAGAATTATCATGTAAAAACACTTGAAAGAAAGAGTAAATGATTCCAAGACAATGCAAGTATGCTTTAGATGGATGGAATGGAATGAAAGGTGAAATGATAGGAGTAATGTTTTCCCTAAGTGTATAGAAGTGTATGCAGGTAAGGTTCATTTTCCCCCTCAAAAGTCAAGAATGAATCATAAACAAGAGTTCGTCATCAAGAAACAAGTTGAGTAGTGTTTGTTATGTCTTGTGTAATCTTGTGATGAGTGCGTATGGAGAGTGGTGATGTAATACGACATGGGGAGAATATGTGCATGAAACCTATAGCCAAAGCATGTATCATGACTATGTTGATTGGAGGAGTGATGATTTATCCCTAAGAGTATATCATAATGGAAGGAGTGTATGGGATTGAGATAAATTGAAAGAGGCACGTGGAGTTTATATCCTAAGCATATACCATGCATTTTGAATGGGTGAGTGATGATTTAGCCCTAATTTTATATCACTACTTAATGGGTGATGAAATTAGATGGAGTGTAAATGAGTATAAGGTGGTGAATAGAAGGTGGTGATGTAACACTAAGTGTGGACAACTATGTGATAAATAAGGAAAGGATGATGATTTAGCTCTTTGAGGCATATACCACTAAGTGATGAGTAGGATAAATGATGTGTTGATAGAATGATGAAGAACCGTATAATAGAATAGGTGATGATCGGATGTAAGATGATAATTTAGAATGGATGAAGGTAGTGTTTCACCTGATTTCTTAGTTTTCTAAGAAGTACTTGAAAAAATAGATAAGGTAAATGTGGTAAGAGGAATACCTAGTTTGGGATGGTTGAAGGTTGTATGCATGCGTATCTGAATTTTGAATCAAAGTGATTGTGAGACCTTCCTTTTGGCTAGGAGGAACTACCTATATAAGAATCAAAACAAGACCACCAAAGAGAGTTAAACAATATATGTAGTGGACTGCCTAGCATGTGCTAGATCTTGGAAGTGTGATACTTCCTAGATGGCTATCAGTCCACTGTTTAAAACAATTCAATGCTAAAATAAAGTAAATATTTTCATACCGTAGTTTAATACGATTTAGGAATCTCATACAAAAACAATAGGCTAGATCTAATCTAATAGGCTAGGCTAGAAGGAGATCCAGAGGTCAAGTAGGTTGGTTATAGGTGAATCTGAGCTAACAGGCTAGGTTAGATATAGATTTGAAGGTCAAATAGGTGTTCAGGTAGGTATAGGCCGAGAAGCAATGAGGTCAGGTTGAATGTGAGTCACAAACAAAGTTCTTTGTTTTGGTAGAGATACTGGGAAAATAGAGACCAACCACAATTCTACAAAATCAATGATGGTCTTATCAGAATGGTGATGATTAGAGAGAACCAATGACGGTCAAAGGAACGGGAGGCGGTAAAATCACATAGTCTGAGTTTTGGGAGTTTTGGGGCAAAAGTGGAGTTGGTGGAAGGTAGGGATTGATCACAGAGGGGGTGTAAATATGTTGCGAAGGTCTAAGATTACTAAAGAGGTCAGATAGATAATTGGGCAAGGTATTAAGATGATTGGGTATAGAAGGTGGCTGAAACTGGAGAGAGGGAATGGACGAAGGGTGAAGGATTAAGTTCCTTTACCAAAAGTATTGCAGATGTTGATAAGCAGATGAAATAGGTTGGAGGAGGATACTTACTCTTCTGTGAGGTATGGGTCTGAAGAATGATGAAGAGGTTGTTGTGTTGGAGAATGCTGGGTAGAAAGTTTCACTATTGTGCCAGTGTATTTGGTTGCCTTTGTTGATCTCCAATCAGTCTTCGTTCTACTACCGCGTCTGTAGAGATCGAATTCATGATAAGAATTTTGAAATAAATTATGAACAATCAACAATGAACAACCTCTATTATAGAGATGTAGATTGGGCTAAATAGGCCATTTGGTCCATCCGAGTATAACCGATGTCGGTTTGGGCGAGATATCTCAGGTTGTTCAAAAGTTTCCTAGGAATTTTTTCCGCCATTTGATAAGGGTCTCTTCTTTTCCTCAGGGTGAAAACTGACCTTAGGAGGATTTTAAATGTCGGTGAGGGGATGGGTATAATGTTAGGCTTTATTTAGGATATTATTTTAGGGTTTAGGTTAATGGGTCGAATGATGGGGGTGGTTAGGTGAGGTGCATTTTTAATAAAGGAAAATATATTAAATAGATGTGTGAGGCTAGTGAATTAATTTAATGTAAATAATTAAATTAATGTGTGTGTGGAGTGAAAGGCCATTAACTTAATTAAAATAATTAAATTAATATGTATGGAGATAAATGGAATTAATTTAATTAAAGTAATTAAATTAAAATGTGTGGGGTACAAGAGGTAGGTGATAAGGTGTTGAGGATGAGGAAATGATTATAGGGATGTAGTAGGAGATGAAGGTGATTACGACACGATCTCGAGTGTCTACAGTAGTGGTGATTTAACCTAAGGTGTATACCAATACAAGATGAGGGAAGGTGTGAAAATGTAATGGAATAATTTGGAATTGAGAAAATGGAAGCAGATGAGAGATGATCGAGATGATAAAATGTAAAGCGATAATGTAGAACTGATGAAAAGAGTGGTGACTTAACCTAAGGTGTATACCACTATAGTATGTGATAGTGCATGTGGGAGACAATATAACCTACAACATCGGTCACTAGTCCGAAGAATGTGGTCCGATGATATGTCGATGTGGGTAAGGTCCCTTTGTTTGGTAAACCCTCGATAGTCAAGTATGGACCAAGGAACTAAAGTGCATCATCGGATGGTGAGTGCTACACATAGAAAAATGTAGTGTAGATGACCAAGGTATGTGAATGTATGGTGTATAATGTCCAGTGGGTATGGAATGTAATGTAATAATTTTGTAGGTAAAAATAGAATATGTAATAGTGAAAAATAGACCCAAGTATAAGGAAATATAGTGTAGGATGTAGAATAGGTAAGATGTATGAATGCAATGATAGTGATGTATAAAAATGGTGGATGGAACGATGATAGGTGGAACTAGACCCATGTGTAATGTAATCTAGTGTAGCGTGTAGGATAGGTAAGGTGTATGAATGCAATGTGGGATGTAGTATGTATATGTAGTGTGGAAGATACAATGATAGGTGTATGTAGAATATGTAATGGTAAAATATAAAGCTAGACTCATATACAATGTGACCTAGTGTAAATGTAGAATGAGAGGATGGAATGAAAAACTAGGCTCATATACAATGATGACTAGTGTAGTGTATGCTATGGATATATAATGTAGGATGATGGAATGTAAATGTATAGATCCTGTAGTGTAGTGTGTGGGGTTCAATGTAATGGTAATCCCTCAAGAGTATAGTGTGAAATGAAGAACTAGGGTACAACTTTGGGTAATGAGGGTGTGATTATATGTGATGAAAATGTTGATATGGGAAGAAATGAAAATGTATGGATGTGATAGGTACCGATGTGGGAGTGCCTAATGGTGGGCTCCCTCAACTGGTAAGGAAAAAAAAACCCAATAAGGTCAAGGGATGGATGTCCATCAACTCATACATGAGAGGAGGATGACATAGAAGGATGCTCTAATAATGATGGTATAGGATATAAGCGTTGTGTAGTAGAATAAAGCCGATATGCATGAGAGGTGTGGATATAATACAAATTTTAGGGCGTAGTAAAATACATAGTTGAGGGAGATCGAGGAGATTTCATACATAAAGAGGATAATGATCGACGTGGGATAAAATGAGGTGTATGTGGGTGGTGAGATGTTATAGTGATCAAGAAGGAGGCCCATGCTGTTGTGTAGGACTAATGGGCTGGAGTTGGTGGAAATAAGGTTGAAAAGGCATAGGATATAATGGAGACAACCTCGTCATAGATGTGTGGGGAAGAGTAATGGATGTACATGCATCTAGATTGGATATTGAGGATGGGGGAAGAGAAGAGTGTAGGAAAGTTTTTGGTTGAGGTGAGATGTGGGTAGCACAAGTTTTCTCCATACGATGTGGGAAAACCTGGTGAGTGGACCCTAAAGTAGAAGAAGGGTGTGTGTCAATTGAAAGGATAACGAATTGCTAGAGTTCTCAAATATTATGGCTTAATGCATGGAAAGAGTCAGTATGATTCCCTCAAATGTGGTGGAAGCGAGGAAGAGCGATGGGTCATGATGGTGGATTGGTTGAGGTGTCCGAGAGTAAAAATTAGATGATATATCAATGAATTTAAGACAAATAAGGTGGCTAAGAATTTTTGATGGTGTAGCAGTGGAAGGAATAATAAGGGTTGAAGGTAATGGTAAATCTATAGGGGTAGTACGGGAAGAGGAAAGGGATGAAGATACTGTAGGTTTTGTAGTGGTAGCAGGATTATATGGGTTACCGACATCTTTAAGCTGGGTGATCTCAGCATGGATAGACGCAATTGTTGTCTCCATGGACTAACACTATGTTTGAAGCAATTGTGTAATGTTGAGAGAGTGGGTGGGAGATGGAGGATGATTAGGATGAGATTAATCAATTGTGGTGGTGGAGATACAAGAGGGTGTAGGTGGTAGTGAATTACATGAAACTAGTAGTGGGGAAAGATCATCGTAGAAGTGTCAAATTCATTTGGACCACTCGAGATACATGAGAGGAAAGTGTATGTGGGAGGTCCTCTAGATAATCTTGAATGCATAAAATATACATGACCATAGCATAACGATCATTTGTAAAGGTTGGTAATGGGCCTCCTTGACCATACCAAGTAGTAAGGTTGGTTGTATAGCAAGAAATTGCACTACTACAAATGTTAGCATTGTCAAATTACATGGGGAATGTGATATGAATATGATCATAATTAAGGGTTCCCCAATATAATCTAACCAATAATATCCTAGTGTAAGTGTATATGGAGTAGGATAGCATGTGAGATGAACCACCGATTAAAAAAACACGCAAACCATAAGTGGTAGTGAGAATAAAAGATCCATGATACACATGTGGATCACTCAAAGGAGGATGAAGGTCATCAAGGGGGAACCTTATTTGAAAAATACCATAATATAAATAAATGGTGGGAGGACATGATGTGTCAAGTGGTATGTACTACCAATAGGAATTGTTGATTAAGATATTACAAGTGAATGATGTGAATACTAAGGAGGTGGGGATGATGGTGAGAACGGAATGATAATGAGAGTTGGTGAGAGAGTTTAGTATGGCACAATAACAATAGTAGTGACAGGTGGTGGGGAAGAAAAATACGAAGCACGTGAAGAGTATTTGTTAATGGCATGTCATAAATAAAAGGGGACATGGGAGGAATAGGAAAAGCAGCGAGTAGTGCGGGGTGGGTTTAGTGGATGATGTCGAAGTAACAATAGAGGTTGAAGGAACTAGATCAACCATGTAAATAACATGGATTAAGGTAGGTGGAGTTGATGATGGTGGATACTCGATTGTGGGTGGAGAAGAAGGAGTTCTAGGCTTAAATTCAATTATGCCTAAGGGAGGAGAGAGAATGATAGGTTCGGGAGTAAGAGCTTGGAATTCGAGTAAGGAGTTGGAATTCACCTGCAACAATGATGGGTGCCACTAAAAAAATCATACCTCCATGTACTATCCCTTGTTGGGAAAGAAAGGAAGCTCATACCTTCATCATTTGGGTAGGTGATAAATCTGAAAACACCCCTTAAAATGGAATATTGTATTTCTTCATTTTGAAATCCTTAGTCTCACTTAAATTAAGATAACCAAAGTTGTGTAGAGAACATTGAGATATTTCCAAAAATATGATTTTATGGAAATCTAAGCTCCCAGTAAAAAGTGATGGTCATCTTAAGATTGGGGTACCATATTACGTTAAATACGATGCCTTGGAAATCCTTTTCCCATATGGCCATTTTTTTCCTTCAAGCTTGTAGAATTTGTCTAGGTTATCAAAATTACCTTTAAGGGTGAATTTTGGATAACAAGCCCCTTAGCTCGTTGATTTATCTCCAACTTGATGCCTCCTTGAAGGCCCCTTTTACAATTTTTGGCCTTGTCCTTTGGATTTTTTTGGCATTTTTCATATTTTTTCAAGATATGAGGCTAAGGGAGATTAGTGAGATGCCTTAAAAGCCATTTCCTAATTTTTACCATTTTTTCTCAGTTTGTCTTTGAAGGGGGTCTCTCGGGGCTTAATTTACCTTAAATAAAATTTGAGCCTTCTCAAAACTCAAAAGAGGAAAAATTCCTTTGAATGATTTCACACCATTCTAGAATCACTGTAATGTTACCAAAATAAAAATTCTTGTTGTGAACCCCAGATCTTCCTGTGAATGCCTTATTCTGTTCCTTAGGCTCGTCCCTACCCTATTGTCCATTTTTCACGGGGGAAAAATGGATAACAATTTTTTGATTCACTGGGACATCGCCTACTAGATGTAGTTGACCAAGTAGCATGAATCCTTCATTGGGAATGGAGTCACTATTGATTTACCAAAATGATCCAAATGATGAACTTGACCCTAGAATCCACTCGAACACCGATGACCTGAATTGACCCACTTCTTGCATTCCCTAATTGTGTAAGACAATCTTAAAAAAATTCTGAGTGGAAAATTATTTGGATTTTAAAGTTTCCTTTTCCTTAATTTTTGTAAATTTTATCTATTAGAACCAATTTTCCTTATTCTGATTGTTACTTGGGACACTATTGAAGGTTTGGTTTTCTTAAAAATCCTTAAGATTTTAATTGAAATGAACTCAATAAGTATTTTAGGTTGATATTATTCTTGAAACCCGAGAGAAATTCAAAATGATTTGGGGATGCTCATTGAAGTTGATTTCTGATTTTGCATGGGGTTTTAGAAGCTCACATGTGATTTATGTGAAGGAAAAAGAAAATGGAAAATTATTAAAACATGTACTTTATCTAATTTGGTTACTCTTTATTTGGAATGTTTTGAAGATTGTAACTATTCCCTCTAAATATGAGCTTCTTTCTTGTTACAAGATATTATCAGAGACACCTAAATTGTGCAATAAGACACTAGGAGAAATAGAACCTATTCCTAAAGCACTTAGGGAAATTGAAACCTATTCTACAAAAATACAATGTGCACAAACACTTAGAGGAATTGAAATCCTAAAAAATATGTACAAGGGTAAGAATTAATCATTCAATAATAGTGCTTGAGGTAGATTCCACTTGATTGGAATCTAGAGTTCCTATCTTTCCAACTTGGATAGCTAGAAATCCTTGGTAATTTTACATCCCATGACCATATAGGGGCCACTCAAGATGACATCAAACTTTGAATGTCTTCCCGGTTTTGCCATGTCAACATCCCATTTTAGGACCAAGTATCCTTCTGGAAGGTCCTTGTGTTAGATTTCTTGTCAAAGCTCTTCTTGATTAAGGCCCAATATTTCTCCATGGTTTGTATTGCATTCTCTCATATTTATTCCAACTATATGAGTTTAAGATAATCGGCTTCCATAGGATAAAAATAAGATAACTCTATTTTTTTCAGGAGCTTGAATATTAGTAACTCCAGTGATATGGGTAACCTTCCTTCTTTCCCATAGAAAAACATATAAGGGGACACCCATGTTTACATTTTAGGTGAGATTCTATCAACCCATAAGGCTTATTTTGGATTGGTATGCCACATCTGCTAGTTTTCCTCTTGATTCCTTCGATGATTTTGGAAAATTCATTTTAGTGGAATCTGCTTTCCCATTATCCTAGCAATAAAAAAATTGAGGAGGTAATCAAATATATTTCATTCATAATAGCCTAATTAGTGGTCTTGGTACTAAGGGAATCCAAAGCATTGTATGATATGATAGTTTCTGGTAAATAGAATTTGGTAACAATTCCCTCGTAAAAGTCTAGTATGCTAGAATCATTTTCCTGTTTGAGTGTCATTGCTTCGGTCCACTTGGTGAAATAATCTATTGTTGTTAGGATCCAAATGTGGCCTTGGCATGGATTCAGATTGATGAAACCAATGAAATTCAATCCCCACTACATAAATGGTTTGTCAACCGAGATTGGGTGGAGTGGTAATGATGTTGTCCAATTTTTCCCCTCAAGAAAAATTTGTCAAGCATGATTATGTATAGGAGAAAATAAAAGGGTTGGTCCAGTATTGTGAGCTCAAATTTGATCCCAAATACAGGGGGTAGGTAGGCTCAACAATGGAGGAGCAAGGTTGCGAGATGAGGCCAAACAATGTTAAAGGAGACCAGAAGTTCAACAGGAGAAAATTAGAGAAAGGGGCTCAAAGTTTTTGGACATCACATATGAGTCAACGCGGGGAAAAGCAACAGAATCGTGGAAGTACCATGTGTCATCTTGGTGTAATTCCAAAAGGCACTACAAAGTGGAGAGCCCAAATGAGCATCAATCCTCCACATGGTCGAGTCCAAAAGGAAGCATTGGTGTTAAAGATTCTAAGTACAACAGGGCCAACGGAAGCCTCCACGTGTCTCAACGATGCACCTCCAGAGGTCAAGTTCAAAATGGGTCTCCAAATGTGCATGAGACTCTACAGTTGTCTAGGGTCCAATAGTTTCTCCTAAATGGGCAGGAAGGATAGAGTCATCCATTAAAAGGTTAAATACCAAAGAAAAGGAGCTAGGTGTCACAGCATGACACAACTTAAAAGGTGTGACTCAAAATGTAGACCTCAAATAAGTGTAGGCTCTACATGTTTCCATGGCCCGAGAAAAGTTTCATAGGCCATTGAAAAGTTAAAGAAAAGCAACGAGCCACGAAAGGAGCCACGTGTCAGCTTAGCATAACTTCAAAGCTAGAATCAAAAGTGAGTTCTCAAACGAGTGCCATCCTTCCACGTGGTCGAGATCTCGGAAAATGTTTCACCAACCATTGAAAAAGTCCAAGCTTGCAGAAGCCTCGATATGCCTCATCGATGCAACTTCATAGGAAAAATCCAGAGGTAGATCCCAAATGTGTGTTGTCTTAGGTTAGGCATAGTGTCTCCACCAACAAGAGGGGCTTAGGTAGAATACAAAGGAAATAGAGAAGGCATGCAAATGACATCACATGTCAATTCGGCGTAACTTTAGGAATGAAAGGAGGCGAAAAATATTAACATGTGTGGGGCCATAATGTGGATCTTACACGAATAGACTCCAAACCTGAAGCACCTTCAGACGGTCATATCCTTCAACTGGAAGCTCAGAATTGAGTGGGAAAGGAATTTTTAGAGAGATTTCAGCACCTTCTACTCACTGCCACCGTTAATGAAGAATGGTTAATTTGGTCCCCCATGTTCGAGGTTGTCAAGTATCTCACCTATCGCCATAATGAAGGACATACACATTTCTTTCCTAAGCAAGGAACAATGTATGGGGGGCATGGGATTTGTAGTGAAGCCCATCATTGTTGTAGGTGAATTCAATGCATCGCTAGGGAGGTTGAGGCAGGATTTGAATTTTCCCTCTCTCCTCTCATTCTTTTATATATTGTAAAGGAGGGGCATTTTTCAAGGGCTGGTCCTTTCTTACCTCCCATCTCCCTCTCTCTTTCTTCCCTAGGATCAAATGTGGAGTTTAAGCCTCCTCTCATGGCTTTGTAATGGTGTTTTATTTCCTCTTGTCTCGTTGATGATGTACTATGTAAACTCATGGAGCAATAAAATATGTTTTGTGATGCATTTTTCTATCCCTCCTTATTTTATTTTCTCTTCTTGCCTCTCATCATTACATAGTATAATGTGCATAATTCGATGTCTATTACAGGTTTTGAGAGCTGTGTTTAATGGGTTTTAATTAGTGTTGTATGTGAACTCTATCTTTGGTCTGTGATGCATCTGTCCATCCTCTCCATTGCTCACCTCTCTCCACTTCAGGCAGCTAAGATTGTGATCAACAACCCCCTTTTCTTGGTGCTATCACCTTTGTAGTGTAGGATTCCTTTATTTCATGCTCTCTCTCTTTGTCTCCTTGGCATTGTTAGATTAGGAGTAGATAATCACATTTCCTTTCTTAGAAGTAGTTTAGCATTAGGATTAGGAAGAAGAATCCAAATTTCTCCGGAGGGCCATCTCAATTCCACAAGTCCCACAGCTTGAGAGATGGTCCCATGTTATGCAGTCACACCGGATGCCCAATCATATCCCGAGGCCATTCTGGGGGGTGCTATGAATTTACACTAACATTTTTGTCACACTGGTGGGATAGGTCGAAGAACCTTACCACTTCACTTCATCAAGTTCAATGTACTCTTGGTGAAGATTGCAGCCTTTGGAGGAACTTTTAAGCACATCTGGGGACTCCATCTAGTCAATAACCCATCCTCTAAGTTATAGAACTTCTCCCATCCATTTTAATCCATTTTTCTTTCCATGAAGTTGTGCAATCATGAATTTATTCCCATCTTGGAATTCACACTTGCAGCAATGAAAATTTAGTCTACCTCCAATGTACTTCCAAAATCCTCCGGGTTAGCAATGTATCGAGATCCAAAACCATTGTGCTTACCCAGTATAAACAATATCAAAACCATTTTGGTTATGAAGCTTATCAATAGCAAGGCTACGTATATGATGATAACATCTACATGGAGAATTCTTGTTTACTAGAGAAGATTCAAAGAATGGAGGCTAGCATGGTGCAATCTAGGGCTATAACACAGATAAAGGCATTCAGGATTGGTTGTAGGGAAGTTAGCTTGTCCATGGGAAGGCCATTTTCTAAAACATTACAGCCCACAGGAGAAGCTTGAATTCATGGTTGAGATGTTTCCCCAACTTGCGTAGTGGACTGAGGAGATAGAGGCCTATGAGCTTTGTACCAAACAACCTTGTCAATGGGTAAGTCTGCCATCTCAAAGCTTTTCTTTTCCTCTTCCCCAATCAGTATCATCAAATCAGTTTCATGAGTCTAGCTTCCCATCTGCTGCTACCCCGAGTGTTGATTTCCCTTCTCCATCTTCTAATCTTCCATCTCATCTCATTTCCTCTTCCCTCTTTCCTTCCAAATCCAAGTCTCCTCCACAAGATCCAAAGGAAAATACCTTCCCTTCACCACGAGATAAACAAACAACTAGTGGATACCTCACACACAACTTCTCGTACTCTCCCAATTCCATGTCAGGGAGATACTCCAAAACCAATCAAGGAGAGAAGCGGGAAGGAAAGACAAACAGAAAAGAAAGAATCAAAATATTGGTAAGCTTGGCTATCAAATTTGGCATTAAAAAATACCCTTAATGGTTAAACTTCCATAGGAGGTTGAGGACATACCACAAGTCGTGGAAGCTTAGTTTTTAGCAAAACAAGAACAAGAACAAGAGGAAGACGATCAATAATCTGTATGCTATGAATGCAATGTCCATAATGACAATTTGTCTGGAGAAGATATTGATCTAATCCAAGCTGCACAACCAGTCAAGAGAGAGGAAGAACAACCAGCTCCAAGTCCTATTAAAGAGGAGCATCTGGAAGAGATCAAATCAGAGTTGAGGTCACTTGATGAAGAAAGCATTATCAACAAAAATTTCTTTCATTTCAAGGTCCAGATTTGATTGATAAATCCATGATGGAGGAGAGCTATCAAGAAGACCTTGCCACCCCAAATAGTCCTCTAGAGTAGCAAATTGAAGATTTCAATTTGAAAAATTTCATACTAGAGGAAGAGGCTATCCAAGAGCAAGTCAGTCTTCAAGAAACAACGGAGAAAGGAAAAGAGTACGAAGATACCATCTCTTCCATGCCATTCATCCAGGAGGGTATGCAAGAAGACTCCATTCTTGGAGTTGAAGTTTAGAGAAATGGGCACATCCATCAGATACAACTATGGCCAATCAGGTACTTGGCTTCATTGCAGCCAAGGGAGAATCCAAAACCGGCCATGCTTACTCTTGAGCATAGGATGAGCTTCAAAGTACCGAGGATCAGCTATAATTCCTCTTCAATACAAATGCAAAGAAACTAAAATAGGCATTTGTCTTGTTTCTAGTTGATACCTTGATGATATGGGTGGAGGATCGACCTCTTGTAAGTTTTTCACTCATAATGACAGCCTTGTTTAACTCTAAATCAGATACATGGCTGCCTATTTTGAGAAAGAAAATCTATTTCTCCCTACTTGTAGAAGGATTTTTTTATCTTTTCTTTGTTAGGTTTAGTGTAGGAGTAGGAGTAGATTTTATTTTAGCAGAATAAGTGCTTGTGCACACTCTGCATGTTCCACTTGGGGCATGTATGATCTTTCCCTTTTGTACATAGTGTGTCGTGGTGTTTTGTTTCTCGTGCATAGTCCATTTCAGGGATATGTGAATGCTCTAGGTCAAGACAATTTTCTACTCTCATAAATACCATCTTCAAGATTTTCTAATAAAAATTGAGAGTGCGGACAGTAGGGTAGGTTCAAGGTCAGCAGGATGTAAGCAATCGAGGAGAATTTTCAATGCAAGATTAGTATCAGCCTATCATTCGTAACTCCACACCCAATGGATACAACAAGGTAACTGGTTTCTTCATCTAGCAGGCAGATGTCCCCCATGAGTCACCAAATTGTTATCCAATTTTTCTCCTAAAAACAAAATTGATCAAGCACGACTCAACACGGGAGAAAATTGAAGGTTCGTTTCAATCCCAAGAGCTCACATTCAATCCCAAATCAAGGGTGCAAAGCGGTCTCAACAATGGATGAGAAAGGTTAGCGGATGACGCCAAACAATGTTAAAGGAGACTAGAATCTCAACATGAGAAAATTAGAGAAATGGGCTCAAATTTTTCAGAATTTACATACGAGTTAACTCGGGAAAAGTAACAAACTCATGGTAGGCACCACGTGTCATCTCGAGATCAATTCCAAAAGGCACTACAAAGCGAGAGAACCCAAATTAGCTCCAACCCTCCACGTGGTCAAAGTCGAAAGGTACACACTGGTCATTAAAGAGTCTAAGTACAACAGGGCCGGTGGAAGCCTCCACATGTCTCAATGGTGCACCTCCAGAGGTCAAGTCGTAACAAGGTATCCAAATGTGCATGGAATATCAACATGTCTAGGGTCCAACAATTACTCCTAAATGGAAAGGAAGGAAAAAGTTTGCCTATAAAAGTTCTAAGGATAGTAAAAGGAGCCACACGTCAACACGATGCAACTTCAAAGGTGCGACCAAAACAGAGACCCAAAATAAGTGCAAACTCTCCACGTGTCCAAAAGGCCTAGAAAATTTACATTGGCCATTGAAAATTCAAAGGAAAGCAACAAAGCTATGGAAGGATCCACATGTCATCTTGGTGCAACTTCAAAGGTAGAATCAAAATTGGGTTCCCAAACGAGCATCATCCTTTCGTTTGGTGAGCCCAGAATAAGGTTTCATCGGCCATTGAAAAATTCCATGCTTGTGACGGAGTCGTGGAAGCCTCCACATGTCTCAATGGCACACATTAAAGGGAAAAATCCGAGAGGCACACACCAAACATGCACGAAACACCATTTGGTCAAAGTCCGAGAAGGTAAGCTCGGCCATTAAAAAGTCAAAAAGAATGTGGAAGCCTCCACATGCCTTATTGATGCAACTTCAAAGGAAAAATCCATAGGTAGGTCCCAAATGTGCGCTGAGCCTCCACATGTCTCGAGTCAGGCAAAGTGTCTCCGCTGAAAAGAGGGGCTTAGGTAGAATATAAAGGAAATAGAGAAGGCATGTAGATGACGTCACGTGTCAATTCGATGCAACTTCAAGAATGAAAGGAGGTAGCAAAATATTAAGACGTTTGGGGCCGTGATGTGGATCTTACGTGAATAGACTCCAAACCCGAAGCACCTTCAAACAACCATATATTTTGATTGGAAGCTCAAAATTGAGTAGGAAAGGAATTTTTGAGAGCTTACGACACTTGCTACTTTTGCTCGCCACCATTAATGAAGAATGGTTAGTTCGGTCTACCATTTTCGAGGTTGTCAAGTCTCTCACCTATTGCCATAATGAAGGATAGACCCCTTTCTTTCCTAGTAAGGAACAACACATGGGGGCATGGGTTTTGTAGTGAATCCCATCATTGTTGTAGGTGAATTCAATGCATCACTAGGGTGGTTGAGGTAGGATTCAAATTTTTCCTCTCTCCTTCTCTCATTCTTCTATATATTGTAAAGGAGGGGCATTTTTTAAGGGTTGGTCATTTCTTCCCTCCTGCCTCCCTCTCTCTTTCTTCCCTAGGGTCGAATGTGGAGTTTAAGCCTCCTCTCATGGCTCTGTAATGGAATTTTCTTGCCTCTTTCCCACTGATGATGTACTATGTGAACTCATGGAGCAATAAAATATGTTTTGTGATGCATTTTGTCCATCCCTCCTTATTTTATTGTCTCTTCTTTCCTCTCATCATTACAGGGTATATTGTGCATACTTCTGATGTCTATTGCAGGTTTTGAGAGCTGTGTTTAATGGGTTTGAAGTGGTGTTCTATGTGAACTCTATCTTTGGTATGTGATGCATTTGTCCATCCTCTCCATTTCTCACCTCTCTCCACTTCAGGTAGCTGATATTTTGATCAACAACCCCCTTTTCTTGGTGCTATCACCTCTGTAGTGTAGGATTCCTTTATTTCATGATATCTCTCTATGTATCCTTGGAATTGTTAGATTAGCAGTAAATAATCACATTTCCTTCCTTATAAGTAGTTTAGCATTAGGATTAAGAAGAAGAAGTCAACTTTCTTGAGAGGTCCATCTCAAGTCTAAAAGTCCCACAACTTGAGATATGGTCCCATGTTATGCGATCACACCAGATGTCCCACTCGGATATGAGAAAATTGGGGGTTGTTCTTATGATTTTGCACTAACAAATGTTGCTAGCTTCTCCTTGTTAGTGAAGAATGCACATTTTTTTGCATTTCTTGATCCATGTATAGCAGTCACTAAACATTGCGAGGCCAATAAAACCCAACCTTCTTGATCTTGAGGGTTTTTACTCATGGAGCAAAATGACCTCCAACCTCTCCATCATGGAACACATGTAACACCTTCTCAATTTGATTTTTCCCAATGCACGTAAATAAAATATCATTCACATCCATTTCAAACAAAACACCATCAATGAGCACATAAAGAATGGATTGGAGTCTAAAATATCTCCCCTTTTCTTTTCTCAACTCTTGACAACATAGACCTATTTGTAGAAATTGTATCATATCTTGAGTCCAAGGAGTAGGCACATTATCATTTGTTCTTTGTTCTTGATCATGTTGCAATACCGAACAACTTCTTGATAAATTATCTAAACATGCCGATTTGGAAGGTAGCTGTTCACAAAGTCCCTTGCCATGGACCAAATTTTTCACTTTGTGATATCTATTTCTTATTCCATAACATGTGTGATCCAACCTACCCTTTTATCATTCAAATCCTTAACTCTAGCATGAGATACCAACAACTCGGTTTTATTATTTGAAACCAAGTGATGAACATCTTCAAAATTATGATAATGGTGAGGAAATTTTTATTGATAAAAAAATACCTCACTTTATAGTCTTCCAAGCTTTGACTGAAGAAGCAAGTGGGTTGTTTGGTTCCATCCTGTTCAATTGTACCGAGAATGATAGAAATAGTGTTTGAACCACCAAAATCATAGAGCATGAAGTCCTTGGAAAAGTTGATTGATGAGAGTTGGATCTTGAGATATGGCATTCTGATAGCTTCAAAACTATCCTTTCCTTATGTTTTCCACTTGAATGCCATACTTTTATTCAACATCATGGTCAATGGTTTCACCAGAGTGGAAAAATTTGGGACAAACCTTTAGATGAAATGTATCCTTCCCAAGAATATTTGGAGAGCCTTCTTATGACTTGGCAATGACAGATAATGAATATCTTAGACTCTTTCTTGATCAATTATCAAAGTGTATCTATAATAAATGTGGCCTAATAGATTTTCTTTATGAGCTAGGAATATACATTTCTTCATATGTAGAGACACTTCGAATATCTTGCATCTTTGGAATACTTTCCTAAGGTGAAAGAGGTGAGTTTTTGTATTCTTGGAGAATATAGTGATGTCGTCTAAGTAGACAAGAAATATATCATTTATCAACCCCTTGAATGCGTTTTGCATAGCCCTCTATAATTTATCTCGGTGTTTATCAACCAGAATAACATTTTCCTATAGGAATAAGTGCCCCATTTAGTAGTGAAGGCCACTTTGAACTGATCCTCTTCTTTCACCATTATTTGATTGTAGCTTGAGTAGTCATCTAGAAGGGAGAACCTTTCTAAACCAGCCAATACCTAGAACATTTGGCCTAGAGAAGGAAGTGGATAGTGGTCTTATAGATATTCCATGTTTAACTCCTAAAATTGTATACACAACCTATTTCTTCGTTTATTTTCCTAACCAGCACAATATTTGCAAACCAACTTGAGTTCTTTATTAGAAAGATGATACTTGCCTCGATGATTTTATTCAACTTCTTCTTCATGAGATGCATGATATGAGGATTGACTAGTCTTTATTACTATCTGATGGATTTAGCTTCTGGATCTAGTTCAATAGTATGTTGTTCCAACTTCAGATTAAATCCCCTCAAGTCCTCGTAGCTCTAAGAAAAGACATCTAGGAATTCTTAGAAAAGTTATCTCGAAATCACATTTTTCTTATTGAGTGTTCACCTTTCCAATTTGGAGTAACTTTTCTTCTCCAACCAAAATAGGTTATGAATCTTCACCTTTGACTTGTATATTTTCCTTCTCCTTCCGGAATTGATCATTGGGATTGATTATTGACTTCAACATCACCAAGCCTTTTGGAATATTTTTCATCCTTAATTGAACCACTTGATCCCCATATTGTTTCTCTAATTCATCTTCCTTCTTGGTATAGAAATTGACCTCTTTCTACAAAAAATGTTGATTTTTATCATTCTATAATAATTTCCACATAGTGTTGTTATCCGGAATATCCGGTCTCATGACCACTTTGATCTCGAGTTGAGTCGATCTCTTTTGATATTGTCCACCAAATCAAACATCACCCCAATTACTGCAAGCATGTTCATAGCCTCATTCTTCTTCCTCAAAGTATAAATTCAATATTAAATGACTTGAAATATTCAATGAGATTCCATACCTAGTTCTTATAACTTTTGGAAAGATCATTTTTAACAAAGACATTCTACCCTCTAACCTAATTCATAATTACTTCACTATCTTTGAATACCTGCAAGTTCTTGATACCTCTTTTCCTTTCCCAATGAAGTCCATGAATTAATGCTTCGTACTTATTTGTGTCATTTGAACAAGAAAACATAAATCAAAAAGTTGAGTAGTATTTTATACTTTTGGTGACAACAATACTGCACCTCCTTTAGCACCTTACCCGCTCTTTGAACCGTCGAAGAATAGTTTCCAAAATTCATTGTCATCTGGATTGGTGATGTTATGGAGAGGTGGATTTTCTTTGTGTAAGTAACATATGCCTAGTTTAGCTTCTTCCATCTTCTTGTATGGATCAAAAACATTCCTTTTGTTTTTCCATTCATCTAATGTTTATTCTAGAATGCCTCTTACTTTAGTACCTATTTTTGGAGTGCTTGGATAATATTTTGCTATCCATATTTCACCCCGAGCTAAATATTGGATCAAATCATGACCCCGTGTAGGAGGAACCGAGAAAACTCATTCAAATCCTACAAAATTGGTTGAAAAAAGATTCAGAAATGAAGTGGCAGAGATGAAGAAAGAGCAAAGGATCATGTATAGAAAGAAACGACTCTGTCGGGCCATTTCTACATCTTAAATCCATTCTCCAAGTTATAGGTAGGAAGAACTATAAAATAACAGGGTTAGACAAGAAGGGAAGATGCTACAAAGGAGCCAGAAGTAAGAAGAAGGAAGAACAATGAATATTCGAAGTCCTCGGGCTTGAAATGGTTCAGAAAAGGTCAAAAATGACTAAGTATGGAGGAGGCAGCGGAAGAGACATGTGTCCTAACGACACTTCTCCAAAGTGAATCCAAAAAAGGGGAGCTCAAACTTGTGCCAGCCCTCCACGTAGCAAATGGTCAAAAAGAGTCAAGGGGTGGGTAGAAAGCTTCAAAAATGGCTAAGTATGAAAGTGTAAGTAGAGAGTGCCAAGTGTCATCCTGGCACATTTCCAAGAGTTGGTCCAAAGGCAGGAGACCCAAGTGAGCATGAGCTCACGATGTAGCAAAAATTCAAAAAGTAAGAGGGACCGTTAAAAAGTCCACAAAGTAGTGGAGGTCAACAAGTGTCAACTCGATGCTCCTCCAAGGGAAACTTTGGGTCAGGTTTGCAAACAAAGCGTGGTGCCTCCACGTGTCCTCAAAGGGGGCAGAGTTAGTTGAATAGTCAATGCATAGGCCAGGCCGGTCAAAGTTGCCAAGTGATTTAAGGGCTTTGTTTCAAGGGTAAAATGGAGAAAAGGTTCACGAGTGAGCACGAGAGCAACATGTGTCCTGGGAGAGTGAGAAGTCGGGGAAAAAGTTTATTTTTCCCCTTGTTACTGAAACGGAGTAGAAGTTGCAAAATTACCCACAACTTCACCCAAGGAAAAAGTCAGCATTTAGACCCAACTGAAAGCCAAGGCGGGAGTCGAGGAAAAAGGTGAAAAATTGTATTTCAACCAAATGAGCACAAAAGTAAAGATGGAAGAACATTTCCTAGCCAACCAAAAGGATCCATGTGTTCATGTGAAGTTTCGGGGTTGCGGGGATTTTGTTTAGTTTTGCATTCTTTGTGCAAAAGACAAAATGTAAATTGTGTCTTGATGGACCTGAATTTTGTCCCAATCTAGCTGCCACGTGTCCCAATCCAAAAGAGGGACCCATTTTTCAAATTATTTTTCTGCCCATTTGTATGGAATCGATTCAAACTTCAAAGGGGAATATCTTTTGACCCAAGGCTCCAGAGATTGCAAATCTAATACCATTAGAAAGATCTCAATCATTTCTACGCCATGGAAGTTTGAAACTTTAATTTTTGGGAAGTTAGGTGGAAGAAAAATGGAGAAACATCTTTGATATTTCAATGTAGGATCATCAGTCTCAACAACTAGATTGGATTCAATCTATTTCTGCCATTTCCTCTTCCTTCAAGGTGCCAAACCAAGGATCGATGCAAAAAGATGGATTCGGGGTAGATTTTAGCAGAAGCATTAACAATGGTGGTTGAGCTTCGAACCACACTTTCCCGCTTATCTCTCTCTTTCTTCTCTTTGATCGAATCTATAAATTTGGGGAAATATTCATTGTAAAGGATTGGATATTGTTAGTGTTACAGGATCCCTTCTCTTTTTGGTAAAATATTTGTGGGGTTCAAACCTTCTCTAAAAATTGTAATACGTGTCTTCCTTTCTTTTATTTTGTAATGAATCGTATCAACCTATAGAGAAATAAAATATGTTTTTCATTGATATTAGATCATTCTTGTTTCTTTTGCTTCTATCTGGTCTCTCATTATATATTTGGCTATGTATGATTATTTATTGTATGCATTTTATTGGTTCGTGTCGAAGGAAAACTAATTGTTCATCATTCCTTTGGTGCATCACCTGGTAGTTTAGTTATTTCTTGTTTCTATACTATTTTATCCCTATCTCCTTGGAAAGTTTTAGACTAGGTATAGACATAGATCCTCTGTGAATCCTTACGTATACACCTAAATAGAGGAATAAGGAACCAAGCTCTAATCTGGAGAGATTTTCCAATTTGTAAGATCCCACACCTTAGGAAATTTTCCATGTTATGCAATCACACCAGATGATTCTACCTTAGAAAATCAAATCTTTAGAATTCATTTGGGGGTGCTATGATTTCGCACTAACAGTTTTGGCACACTTGGTGGGACAAAGAAGTCTCTATCTTATTACAGTAGGAATTGATGTACACTGTTTTGATTCTAGATTTTAAGAAGCTTTAAAAATGTATATTTGGAAACTCCAAAAGAAACAAATCTACTCGTATCAGTAGTCTAAGTAAGTTCATGAGAAGAATACAAACATGGTCAAGAACTAGAGAAGAGGGACTATTTGTCTATTTATACTTATCCCCAGATAGAGGGAGAGGAAGAAGAAGAGTCCAGAGGTCTCCATCCCCACCAAACAGAGATTTATCAACACCTCTTGGTAGATCATTCATTTAATCAAGAGTGCTTAGGATCGATTAGAATGGCTCAGCCAAATCCTTATGTTAACTTCACTGGCAGTAGTCCACTTGCCTTGAATGCACAAAATCTAGTTCCTATTGCAGCATTAAAGAGTATCCCATATTTCACTGGGGAAAACCAAACTTCCCCTGGTGATCATGTCCAAGATATTGCCAATGTCTTTATAATCCATGAGATTCATGAGATGGACATTGTCATCAAGCTACTCACCTCTTCACTCAAAGGAAAGGCTTCACAATGGTTCAAAAGTCTTGAGGCAAGCTTTATTCAAAAGTGGAATCAGCTATGCATAGCCCTCCACAACCAGTTTGGAGACAAAGGTGATAACTTTTCTTTGTTGGAGCAACTAGCAACTCTCAAGAGAGACCCCAATGAGAAGTCATGCAGACTTCAACCTTAGGTTCTAGTGAACTTGGGATAGGATTCCAACAACAGTAAAACCCAAAAATGAAGGTTCCTTCCTATACTTTCTTAGGGTTTTAAATTCTTATATTTCTCTGATGATTCAGGTCAATGGGAAGGGGCAACAAAAGGATAACTCATTCAATATTATTGAGAAAATGAAGAAGACAAATGTGAACATTTCCCTATGGGAATTATTGGCCATTCCAGGGAAGAGGGATCTATTATAGACTACCATGTAGAATTGGTCAATTTAAAATCAACCCCCTAATTAGTAAGAGAGAGTGCTTGCCAATGCACCTCAATCGATAATAACCAAGGAGAACAACAAGGTAAGAAACTAAGACCCCCTCCATTCTATGTCTCATTAATCATTGGAGATAAATTAGTGCATAATTGTATGATTGATTCTAGGGCTAGTAGTTTTGTGATGCCGAAGTAAATAGCTGATCGATTGGGTCTCCAATATGAGGTAATCTCTAGAGGAGTAGTCTAATTAGATGTGACAAGTAGTAAACATTGTGGAAATAATCAAATATTTGAGCCTCACTCTACATGCCTACCCCAATGTGACTATCTTGTAAAACATGTCCATCATAGATTTGCCACCACATTTTTATTTGTGTGTCGTCAGGAGCTTCACCGCAAAAATTGGAGGATACTGTTTGCTGATTGGTCACATATGCTATTTAGGACAAGGTATGGGGCAAAGGCCACATCAGATCTGAACCCATTGCATACTATCATATTAGATCTTATGTGCCTAGCCTAATTAATTTCAACTACTCACTTTTGGTTAAGAAGACCTCCTAAGCACTAATGAAGCAAATACCAAGTTAGAATGTATCCTAGACTTGACTCTAGATGAGTGGGCCAACAAAAGAGATGATTTTAACCCCTATAAGGAGATGGAAGAATCTGATCTAGGTGTCTACCTTTTACATGAAGAGAATCACCCTCTCCCTACCCTAGTTAAGCTAGAACATAAAGATGACAATGAGGTATGGAAATTATTCTTTTATGGTTCAACGAGTCGACAAGGAGCTAGAGGAGGAGCTATGATTTTGTCTCCCAAAGATATGAAGTATTATTCATCCTTTCAGTTTTAGTTTGCTTACTCAAATAACACTACCGAATATGAGGCTTTATTCCAAGGTAGTCATTGGGTAAGGAAGTGGGGATTAAGAATTTGCAAGTGTTTGGTGATAGTGAATTGGTTTCTAATCAAGTCAAAGGACTTAATAATGTCAAGAATGACCTACTCAAGAACTATAAGAATAAAGTATGGGATCTCATGGAGGATTTATAAGCCTTCAAAATTGTGTCCATGCCTAGAAAACAAAATGAAGTTGTTGATAGGCTTGTAACAATTGGAGAATCCTTTGATGTGGTGGAGAACATCAATAAATACAAGGTACAACCACATATCCATGTGGTTATGAGACCAATAGTGTTGGATAATAATACATATTGGTAGGTGTTTGAAAATGATTAGCGAGATCATTAAATTTTTGTAAGAAGAAGCTGAATTCTTAGCTAATAACCAAAGCAAATTAGAGCAATAAGACAGAATCGAGATAAGTACAGTTGCATACAAACAATCTTCCCAAAGGATTAATGACACTTTGGAATCTATATTCAATCGTAATGATCAATTCGGAAAGGAGAAATCCAACATACATATCAAAGGAGAGAATTCAGAGTCAATCCTAGTTGGAGAAGGAAAAACACTTCAAATTGGCAAGGTGGCCACCAAGCAGGAAAGGTATGAATTCATACAAATTTTCCAAGAATCCCGATGTGTTTTCTTGGAGTTATGAAGACCTAAGGGTTTTAATCCAAAACTAGCAAAACACACAATTGAATTGGAACTAACTACTTAGCCAATCAGGAAGAAACAGAGACCAATCAACCCACATATTGAGTCTCTAAAGAAAAGGGAGCTAAATAATCTAATAGAGGCAATCATCATATTTCCAATTAAACACTAGAGTTGGGTTACAAATCTGGTCCAAATCAGAAATAAAAATGGAGAAATTAGGAAGTGTTTTGACTTCAGATATTTAAACAGAGCCTCTCTAAAAGATCAATACCCACTCCCTTCAATGGAGCATATCTTGTAAGTAGTGTCTGGGTTAGAGAGATTCTCTCTCTTAGATGACTACTCTGGATACAATCAAATCATGGTGAAAGAAGATGATCAGTTCAAAACCACCTTCACCACCAAATGGGGCACTTGTGCATTCAAAGGGAAAATCAACAAAATAGCATTGATCTATCCAGATGATATCACCATGTTCTCCAAGAACACATCAAACCACCTTTTTGTCTAAGGAAAGTGTTTCAAAGATGTAGAAGATTTGAGGTATCTTTGAACCCCAACAAATTCATATTCTTAGCTCATAAGGGTGGGATTTTGGGCCACATTGTGTCTAAGGAGTTTGGCAATTGATCGAGAAAGAGTTGAAGAAATAAAATCACTGTCATTACCAAGTCACAAGAAGGCTCTTCAAAGCTTCTTGGGAAGATTAACTTTGTTTGAAGGTTTGTCACAAACTTTGTTTCTCTGGTTAAGCCAATAACATTGATGTTGAAGAAGAGCTTGGAATTCGGATGGACAGTTGAAGGAATTTCATGCTTTAAAGCTATCAAAGAAGCTATATCACAAACCCTAACTCTTGTAAACCCAGATTTCTCCAAGGACTTCATATTGTATGCCTTTGGTGGAAATGGCACTATCTCTCGCAATCCTAGTTCAACAAAGTATAAAGAAAGCTTAGAACAACCAATTACTTTCTTTAGTCATAGTCTATAAGACTATGAGATGATGTATTATTTCATTGAGAAGAAATTCCTAGTAGTGATCGGGATCTTGAAGAAGTTTAAGCATTTGGTGTCATACAACAAAATCCAAATATTGTTCTCCCATACGGGATTCAAATAATTCTTCCTCAAGAAGGACTTGAATGAGAAATGTGTAGGGTGGATCACTCGTGTCATGGAATAATACATTGAGATTAAGGTCACCAAGCTAGTCCATGAGAGGGGCTTGTGTGAGTAGCTAGCCTTTCCTATACAATATTAAACAAACAAGTAAAAAAGAGGTTGTTTTTGTTCTATAAGATGATCAAGAAGAAGAGGGAGATGATGTATCTGCTCCTTATTGGACCCAAGACATGGTGCAATTCCTTCGAACAAGTCGTGTCCCCATGGGATGAATAAAAGAAAAAGAAGGCATTTTAGGCTACAAGCCATCCCATATGTTCTTATTGATGGTGTCTTGTTTAAAAGAGACATTAATGAGATTCTGCTTGAGATGCATTAGGACATATCGGGTAGAGAGAGTGCTACTAGAATTCCATGTTGAAGCATTTGGAGGCCATTTTTCTCCAAGAGTGACAACACTCAAAATCATGAAAGAAGGATATTATTGGCCAAGAGTGTTTAGTGACTACTACACATGGATGAAAAGGTGTAAGAATTGTGCATTCTACAAAGGAAAAGAGAGGTTAGTAACAATTCCATTGCACCCAATCTCAGTAGACCAACCTTTCATGCAATGGGGATTGGACTTCATTAGATTCATCAATCCAAATTGAAGCCAAGTCCACAAATGGATTTTGACGATAAGCGATTAATTCACCAAGTAGACTCGGGAAATGGCACTCAAAGAAGCAAATGAGTCTAACATCTTAGATTTCTACGAAGGGATAGTGAGCATATTTAGGGTACCACCAAAATCATATCGACATAATGCATTACATTTATAGGTTCTAAGATCATAGGATGGGCTGTTAAAAATGGTACTTATTTGATTACTTCATCAAACTATTACCCCCAAGGTAATGGAAAGGATGAGTCCACAAACGAGAACACTGTTGAAGATCATCGGAGAATTCTTGATGAGAATCAAAGGACGACACGAAAATATTAAAATGTCCTTATGGGCTGATAGAATAATGCCCAAGAGATCTACAGGCAGCTCCCCATTCAAGCTTGTCTATGGGAAAGAAGTAGTGTTGCCTATATCACTTGAGTTACCAGCATTGGAGCTTATGAGGCAACTAGAGATGTCTGAATTTTGACCAATGGAGGCCAGGTATGTAGAACTAATAGAATTAGAAGAAACTAGAGAGAAACCTCTCTAGGCATTGGAGAAGAATCAGGCTTCAATCAATAACTGCTTTGATAAGAAGGCAAAAGCAAGGACCTTCCATGAAGGAGACCTAGTTTTGAAATGGGATGTAGATCGAGCAAAACCAGGGAGACATTTTAAGTTTGACTCCATATGGAGTGGCCCCTATATGATAACAATATGAAAGAGTAGTAATGCTTTCCAATTTTCTACATTAGAGGCAAAAGAGTTGTAGATTCTAGTAAATGGAATCTATCTTTAACTGCTTTGCTAAAAGGGAAGTCTCACCCTATACGTATTATTTTAGTTTCTCTTTCCTCTAAGTGCTTTTACACATTGTCTTACTATAGTGTAGATTGATTTTATCCTAAGTGCTTTACACGCTCTACATGTTCCATTTGGAGCATGTATGATTTCAATTTTGTACATAGTTGTGGTGTTGTTTTGTTGCTCTTGTGTAGTTCATTCGAGATAAATAGATCAAACCTTGTTTTAAACAAATTTTCTACTCTCAAAAATGTTGATTTTGAGATATTCTTATGGGATTTGAGAGCACGAGATGGTTGGGCTCATAAATCGAGGCAAAATTAGTAGTAGACTATTATTCTTGACTCCATGCCAAACAGATACGAAAAATAAACTGATCTCTTCATCTAGCTAGTAGATGTCCTCATGAGTCACCAAATTGTTATCTATATTTCACCTTGAGCTAAATATTTGATCAAATCATGACCCCGCATAGGACGAACCCGAGAAAACTCATTCAAATCGTGAAAAATTGGTTGCAAAAGGATTCAGCAATGAAGTGGCGGAGATGAAGAAAGAGCAAAGGATCCTGTATAGAAAGAAATGACTCTGTCAAGCTGTTTCTACATCTTAAATCCATTCTCCAAGTTACATGCAGGAAGAACTATAAAATAATAGTGTTAAACAGCAAAGAAGATGCTACAAAGAAGCCAGAAGCAAGAAAAAGGAAGAATGATGAAGATTCGAAGTCCTCGGGCTCGAAATGGTTCAAGAAAAGGTCAAAAAATGACTAAGTATTGGGGAGGTAAGAAAAGAGACACGTATCCTAATGACGTTTCTCCAAAGTGAATCCAAAAGATGGGAGCTCAAACTTGTGCTAGCCCCGCACATAACAAATGGTCAAAAAGTGTGAAGGGGTGGGCGTAAAGCTTCAAAATTTTCTAAGTATAAAAGTGTAATTAGAGAGTGCCAAGTGTTAGCCTGGCACATTTCCAGGAGTTGGTCCAAAGGTGGAGACCCAAGTGAGCACGAGCTTGCCACGTAGCCCAAAGTCAAAAGATAAGAGGGGTTGTTGAAAAATCCAAAAAGTAGCAGAGGTCGACAAGTGTCAACTCGACGCTCATCCAAGGGAATCTTTAAGTCAGGTTTACAAACAAAGCGTGGTGACTCCATGTGTCCTCAAAGGGGGTAGAGTTAGTTGAATAGTCAATGCATAAGCCAAAGGCTTACGGAAGTGCTAAGTGTCCTAAGGGCACTATTTCAAGGTTAAAATAGAGAAAAGGTTCTCAAGTGAGTGTCGAAGTGACACATGTCCCGAGGGATAGTGGGAAGTCCGGGAAAATGTTGATTTTCCCCTTGTTACCTCAAAAGGGAGTAAAAGTTATAAAATGGCCCGCAACTCTGCCCAAGGAAAAAGTCAGCATTTAGACTCGAGCCAAAGCCAAGGTGGGGATTTGGTGAAAAAGGTGAAAATTTTTCTTTCGGCCAAAAGGGCACAAAGGTAAAGATGGAAGCATGTTTCACCAACCAAAATGAGCCATGTGTTCATGCGGAGTTTGGGGCTCTGGGATTGTTTAAATTTTTACGTTCTTTACGCAAAAGACAAAATGTATATTATGGACCCATGGATCCAATTTTTGTCCCAATCTAGCTGCCATGTGTCCCAATCCAAAAGGGGGACCCATTTTTCAAAAAAATTTCCCACCCATTTGTACGAAATCAATTCAAACTTTGAAGGGGCATATCTTTTGACCCAGGACTCGAGAGATTTCAAATATGATACCATTGGAAAGATATCGATCTTGTCTATGCCATGGGAGTAATTTAATTTTTGGGAAGATAGTTGAAGAAAATGGAGAAAAATCTTTGAGCCTTCAATGCGGGATCATGGCCTCAACAACAGATTGGATTCGATCTATTTCTACCATTATCTCTTCCTTCAACGCACCAAACCAAGGATTGATGCAAAAAAGATGGATTCGGGGATAGATTTTAGCAAAATCATTAACAACGGTGGTTGAGCTTCAACCCATGTTTTACCGCTTCTCTCTCTCTCTCTCTCTCTTTCTTCTCCCTGATCAAATCTATAACTTTTGGGGTAGGATTCATTGTAAAGGGTTGGATATTGTTAGTTTGTAGGCTCCCTTCTCCTTCTCGGCAAATGATTTGTGGGGTTCGGGCATTCCATAAAAATTGTAATATGTTTCTTCCTTTTGGCTATTTTTTAATGAATTGTATTAACCTATAGAGTAATAAAATATGTTTGTGATTGATGTTAGATCCTTCTTGTTTCTTTTGCTTCTATCTGGTCTCTCATTACAGATCTAGCTATCTCTTTCTTTTTTATTGTGTGCATTTTTTTGTTCGTGTCGAAGGAAAACTAATTTTTCCTCATTCCTTTGGTGCATCACCTAGTAGTTTAGTTATTTCTTGTTTCGTACTCTTTTATCCATGTATCCTTGGAAAATTTTTAGACTAGGTATAGACATATATCCTCTATGAATCCTTACGTATGCACTTAAATAGAGGAATAAGGAACCAACCTTTGATCTGGAGATATTTTCCAATTTGCAAGGTCCCACACCTTAGAAAAGTTCCATGTTATGTAATCACACCAAATGATTCTACCTTAGAAAATAAAATCTTTAGAAGTCATTTGAGGGTTCGTAATTCCACACTAACATATTCCTTGTTAAAAGATGAGTAGTTAGAATTAATCAGACTTTGCACTTGAGGCTCAATGTGGAAATTAGCAATTTGTTTTGATATATATGTGGCTTTGTCTCCATATCTCATTTTGAAGAGCATGTGTGACTAGTCAACATATAGGTACCCAATAATTATTTCCATTAAATCTGTTAACAAGAACAATGAAAAGAGAGGTAGTAAGTGAATTATCGACACGTCTTGTAAAACTCGACATTGGGACATGAATGCATGGTAAGGCTTAATCCTTTGATTAATCCAATTGTTCTTATTTTTGTCCCATCTAATTACACCACACATATGGATACCATCTTATACTTTAGGTCCAATGGATCTATTATCTCGCTTTGGAATTATTTAGCCGTTTTCCCTAAATCAGTCATGCGAGCTTGTGAACCAATTTGATCTCAACAATCAAGGACACATAAGAGGGTGGCATCTTCAAATTTTTTTCTTGGTTTGCCTCCCTCTTGCTGCACCTGCATTTTGAGAACCTTTTCTTTATTTTTGGATGACTCATTTGAAGCAGAACAATTTTCTATTGTTGGTTGCAAAAACCTCGTTGTTCCAAGATGCCAGTGATTCCCACATAGAAATGTGTACAAGTTTTTCCTTCATTTGATATATGATGTTTAAACAAAATGGGTTGTTCTTATTTTGTCCACAACCTTATCCTATAGAAGATTTTGTTCATGAGATTCTACAACAACTGCCATGGGGGATGATTTTATACATTCAGGATGTAATTGACTTGTTAACTCCTCGAGACATGATGGGAGGTTGAGAGGTTCTTGCATTTGATGACTTCACCTAGTCTATATTCCTCTTTTTAGACCTTGTATTGGATACTACACCTTGAGAGGGAGTTTGCTTCATATCACATAAATATTTCACTTTCCAATTGAATAATGAGGTGTAAATCGAGGTGTTTCTTGAGTAGGTTCATGTTGTTGATTATCTTCTCCACTTGCTTCTAAGGTCACACCGGCAGTTTGTACCATTAAGGCCTTATTTAGTGAACTATTGAAGCATGTTTATTGATTTTGGGGTTGTTGACAAGGGAAACATTGTCCATATTATTTTGCAATGTTATTTTGTACCAAAACCAAGTTCCCAGATGTTGATGTTGTACTTGGATTAGATGGTTGGAATGACTCGACACTTGAGGTTATCCTTTGTTCTAATTTTGATTTGCATCTTGAGAGTGAGGTATATTTGGTTGATACGATCACCTATTTTTTTGGCATGAGGTTGATATGGTCTAAAATTAGAGGCCCCTTACCTCTTAATAGTCACCAACTCATTCCCTAAATTCTATAGTTACTTTATGACATCCTGAAGTAATTTGAAATTTGTTTAAGAAGTGGATGCCTCGTTGGAAATTTTATTCCTAGGAGCTAGAATTGGGTTTAATTCAGGTGCTTAAATGGTATTGGGGTTTCCTATTTTTAGATATACAGTGTATGTGGCCTAGGTGGGAGCTTGTTATCTTGAATCAAGTATTTCTCCACTCTTATGGCTATGTTATAGGGTCCTCAAGTGTTACCCATCCCATATGTTGTATCATCATAGCTATGTATAAATTTAGAGCCTTGAAGAAGTAGAGAAACACCCTTCGGAAGCCGGTCTCACAACTACTGGGATTCTTTCCACATCTTTGGGAATTAGAAATTAAAATCAGCCATTTATTCATTTAGGGCCCTCTTAATTGTGGTCAATTGTTCCAATGAAGATAGATTATCTAACCTTTTTCCAAAATGATTACATAGGGTTGTGCACAATTGATCCTAATTTTAAATCAATATCATTGTTAATTTTCTTAACCTCTACAAAGCCTCCCACTTGAAAGAAGAGGATAAAAATTAACTACAACATCTATCTCATTGATATCTTGTATGACACAGAAATTTGCAATGTCTTGAATATGGTAAATAGGGGTTGTCTGATTTTCTCCATTAAATTAGGGAATGTTCTTCAATGCTTCCACCAGAATAGGATTCTATGGATTGAGGACAAGTGGAATACTACCCATGATGTTGACAAAGGTTTTTTTGGTAGTTTTGAGCTACTTGATTGGTCTAAGGACCTTGGTTGATTGATGGAAAGGTATACAAGGAGGAGTTGAAAAGGTTGTGTTTGGATGAGATGGAGACCTCGGTATTTTTCTTCCTCTCCTTATTCCTAGTGATAGTTAAAATTACACAAATATTCTTCTTCTCTTGTCTCAAATTCAATTCGAATTCTTCTCATGAATTGGGGAAACATGGACTACTACACAACCGAGTTCCACTCCTTGGATTCATTAGATGTGTTTGGAATGAGCCTCCAAAGGCTCAAATTTGTCTAAGTTACACATCTAAACTAAAAAATACTAGAAATATAAGCCTTAAAGGATCTAGATGTTCATTTTTGGAGGTTAGAACTTGTTTGAAGCTAGCAATCTCTCGAAATCTGAAATTCAAAACTTGGCTAATGCACCACAAACTCGAAATTTGAAAACCAAAATGTAAAACAATCTCCAAAATTTGAAACTCGAAATCTATGAAGTCCAAAGTCTGAAATGTAATGGAGTATCCAAAATTTATAATCTTAAATGTAGTGTAACCTCTCAAATCCAAAATTATGAAATTCTAAAATCTAAAATGCAACCGACCACTCGAAAGTCCGAAATGCAAAAATTAGAATTTAAGACAACTTTTGCAACCTCATACCCCTAACGTACCCTTTTGAAAACTTAGGACCTATTTTGCACATGTGAAACCTCCAAAAATAAATTTCAAAACTCAGACCCTACATTGCAACCTTCAAACTTGGAAATTTGGACAACTGAAATCCGAAAGGTAGAGGGACTTTTGAAATCCAAATTTTCTTACAAAATGTCTCCAAAGTTGTGAAGATATGAATTTTTTTGAGGGCATGCCATAACTATTACCATTGAATCACAACACCCCCTAAATTGCTATCTTGTGAAACGTGTGCATTTAGTGTGATCATGTAAAGTGAAGCAATTCTCATGTCCGGGTCCTCCTTGCAAATAGGATGTCTCTCTAAAGAAGGTCGAATTAATTTTCCTAAACTAAGCACAAAAATACTCTAAAATGAAGATAAACACCTAATCTAATCCTACCCTAATTCTTTCAAGGAGACAGGGATAGAGGGATATTCCATGTAAAAATAAAACCTACACTAAGGGGTGATGCACTAAGAAAAAGGGTGTTGAACAACTCACACTACATGAAAATGATGGAAAATGGATGTGGGAAGGATGGTCTAACACCGCATACCATTATTTCATTCACCAAATAATTTTAATAAACATAACACCAAGTAAACCCTATAATGAACATTAGATAATGCACAACAACCTTAAGATGTAATGAAAAGATCATAAAGTTAGAATATGACAAAACAAGGGTTGTAAACATCCACAAATTTGATTTTATTGCTCCCAAAGATTTATACAACGCATTACAATAAGGGCCAAAGGAATAACATTCAATTACAATGATAAAAATGGGGAGGTTTTAAACTCCAAAGATCTTTTGTAGTTAAAAAAGAAGGGATGGGTAGATGCAAAATGTCCAAACTTTAAAAATATGCCCCTCCTTATAATTTATAGAAAAGAAATGAAGAGAGGAGAGAGAGAGGATAAATATTAAATTGCCTCAATAGTTTAGCAAAACTAATCATTTTTCACTGCAATAGCTTTGGGGATACCTGGAAAGTCAATGATTGTGCTTTTTTTTGTGTGAGAAGAAAAATTAGGGCTCCATGATTTCACTTACTCCATCTCGCACCTAGGTATTGTCTCTAGATCTTGATCTTCATCATCTTTTTCACCTACCTAACCCATTAATTACCTACGTCTGATCAATAAATGGAATAAGGCTTCAAATTACCTTTCCAACAACTTTAAATTTGTGCAATTTGGATGATTATGGAAGAATTTATCATCATGTTTTTTCCATGTTACTTCTTTGGATTATTCACCAACTAGCTCGGCCCTTGAATGTAGCATACCATGTATCAAGCCACCCAACTTGGTTTCAGCTAACATTCTCGAGCTCTACGCCTAATATAAATTTCACATACCCGACATACCTCCCGAGTTGGCTCTGTGGTTCAAATTTTTAGAACTCAGGTTGTAATACGAGCACACTTCAGAGTTTTATTGTTTCGGGTTTCATATTTTTATCACCCCCAACTTTCGTTTGGATCACCACATCCCAGACCCAGAATTTTGATTTCTGCAGCCACACCTACTTCAGAAAAATTCACGTCATTGTATCGGATATCGGCCACCTCGAGCTCTAAAATAAACCTCCACCCCGATCACTGAAATCAACCTCTCCCACGAAATTGACACTGAAGTTTAAAATAATAACTCATTCATTTAGGATTCAGGTTCAGATTTCACCCCTCAATGAGCCCAATGTTTATCTCCATACTCCATAACTGTAAACTTCAAAATTCAGGATTTTCCAATTACTCACCGCCATAGTCAACTCCCTGAGTGATTTTCATCCTCCATCATCCTTTGGGTACCTGAAGACCTCACCGTCATCACACAAGATGACTCTTCCGTCACCTATTCCATGTTCCACCTCATCTATCTGTGACCTCCAACCAACATGGCTTGGTCTAAAGCCGACCACCTTGTAACTCACCATGGTAAGATTTTGTTATGTTGACCGCCTTCATTAGTGACCTCTACAAAATTGCTAAGTAATTCATCTTCTTCACCCATAATTGACTCTATAACTTTCCCCCTTATTTCACATTCCGACCTAGCCATCTGTTGACGAATGTGTTGGGCTAATGACTCCAAGGCCATTGATGAACTTGGTGAGATGACTTGTATACACCACAGTGACTTATAAATTTTTCATAGAAAATGAAGCCATTTCTTCCCAACTTTCCCACACCAACATGATCTCCTCCATGTACTGAGATGATGTCCTAGGAACCTCGACTCACCCAATTAGAAGGAGCTCACAAGATCTCATTGAGGAGCCAAACCTCTTTGCATTCTCTTTAGCTCACTGAGCTATTTGGTGAGATGTTTCCAAACTTGATACTTTCTCTCAGACCCTTTTGTAATTTTTTGTGCTTGAACTATGAATCTTTTAGCATTTTAAATATTTTCTCAAGCCGGGGGTTAAGGGAGATCAATGAGATGCCGTGAAAGCTATTTTGACATTTTTTCCATGTTTTCTCGTTTTGGCTTAAGGTGGGTTTTTTGGGGCTAATTTTCACCGAAGTAAAATCTAAGCCTTCTCAAAACCTAGAAGAGGAAAAAATTCCTCTCAATTATTTCACACCTTCCGAGAATAGCCTGCAATGTCCCCAAAACACAAATTTCACATGTGAACCCTAGATCTTCATGTGAATTTCATGTTCAATTCCTTAGGCACATTCCTATCCTATTGTCCATTTGTCTTGGGGAAAAAATGGATAACAATACCTTAATGTGCATGCATTCCATTTCTCCTCAAGTTCTTAATCTCTCATGTGGTATTAGAGCTATGGTTTGGTAATTATGTCACCAACATTGTTTCTTTCTAATTAATCTATGTTTATTTTTTCATTACATATTTGTGAAATTTTTTAATCTGTATTTGTTTTTAGATTTATGGCATTAATATAGGTTAATATCGTATTTAGGATTTTTTAATGTTTTGGTGTTTGTCTTTGTGTATGTGCAGATAGGTGTTTTCAAGCTAAATCTAGGTAGTTATAGCTAAAGATAGTTTGGATAAAAATTTGGATGTTCTAGTGTGTTGTATAGAGGTTTGATTATGTCCTCGATCATCTTTCTCCCTCCTATACCCTTTCCTACTACCTAGTTCATTGTCTCTACTAATTTCCTAGAGGTCTTATTTTGTAGCTCTCTCCGAGCAACCTTGGAATTGATCCTATGTTCCCCTTAATTTTAGTTATCACTTATAAGTGCACATTCTGGATGAAGAAGTGCAAGTAAATATTCACTTCAAGTTATACAATGGGAACTCCTCCGAGATATGGATGACTCGGGTTGAGGATAACCTCGAAAATGACTTGGTTCCCTAGGATTAATCACCTAAACTAGTTCTTTAGTCAAAGTTAATTTATATATATAAACACAAACTTAATGACACTAGGTAAAATAGGTGATACACCAATGTTTTTGAAATTTATACTTGCATAAACCACAATAGATTGACTGGTAAATACCTCAGAACATTCAATTCATCTAGTTTTTATGGGATTTTGAATTTGACAAAAGACAATAAAATTATGTTTCCAAAGAATGGGAGTGAAGATTTTTGTCTATTACGCTTCTAAAACCTACACAACAAGCTAACATGCACTTATAATAATCTGCAAAAGATACAAAACTACTTAATGGAGGTTTTTGAAAATCATGAGCATGTAAAGGAAAGAAATCATTTATTGAAACATACCCTAATCTTGTTGTAACACAATTTAAAAAGTTTCATATAGAGGAAAATCAGTCTATATATTGCTTCAATGAGGTGTAGTAGTACATAATCAGGCATAACATAAGTATGACTAAATGATAAGTATCCTTTATTTTCGTAAAGAAAGGGTCATATAGAATAAAAACAAGAGGATATAACTCCACTCCATCTCAGAAAATAGCACTCCTAACTCTGTTTCAGACCCAATTCGCTAAAAATAGCTAGTTGCAGACAAATCCAATGCTACGAAAAATAGACTATCCATGCATGGTTCGACCCCTTCTTACAAAATATAATATTAAAAATTCAATCACATCATGCATATTGTTTTCAAAGTATAGAATTGGATTATGGTCTATTTTATCTCATTCAAACCCCTTATTGACCCTAGTTAACAATCCATTTTGTAGAAGCTAAGGTATTGGTATGGAAAAATCACAAGACTTCCCGATTGCTCACAAGTGAATGGTTGAGGAAGTCAGTGTGATTCGTGAAACATGGAGTTATCCCAAAGTGTGGAACTTTGTGATTGGGATAACCCTATGGAGAAGGCTAGATTCCTATCCCATCCTAGTATCAACTACTTAAAAGTGCGAGAGAGTTGTAGATTTAACTCGAATGTAATATTTCCAAGGAGACAGAGATAGAGAAAATGAATGAAAATAAAACCTAATCTAAGGGAATTTGATGCAATAAGGAGGTTGAAAAACTTGCATAATAAACATGACACTACAAGAACCTTGTAATGAAAACAAAAATAATACATAATAACCTTGCATGTAATGAAAGATCAGAAAGTTGCAATATAACACAAAAGAGGGTTTGAAGCATCCATAGACTCTATTTTATTGCTCTCAAAGTTGATAAAATATATGCCATTTAGGGCCAAAGGCACAAATTTTGCATTAGAATGTTCAATAGGGAGGTTTGAAATATCCACAAATCTCTTACAGATAAGAAATAAGGGAGGGGCATATACAAGTTTTCCAACCTTTTTAAATGAGCCCCTCCTTACAATATATAGGAAGAATGAGAGAAAGGGAGAGAGAAGGAATTCAAAATCTTGCTTCAACTACCCTAGAATGCTTTAAAATCACGTGCAATAATGATGGGTACAACTGAAAACCCATACCTCCGTATACTTTTCCTTGTTGAGAAGAAAAGAAGCCCATGTTGTTATTTCAATTTTTCTCCCGTCAAAATTGATCAAATAGGACCATGCACAAAAGAAATCAGATGGGTCGTATCTATCCCATGAGCTCACATTTCAAATCCAACATTTGAGTTATGATGTGCTCAAAAATGGAGTCCGAGAAGAGTCAAGGAAGAGGGGCCAATAGCATTAGAGGAAACCAAAGGCTCACGGGAGGAAAACTAGTGAAGACTTGTAGTTTTCAGACTTAGCCACATATGAGTCAATTTGGGGCCGAATAGTAGACTCGTGGAAGGAGCCATGTGTTAGCTCAAAGACAATTCCAAAAGACACACAAAAACGCATATCCCAAATGTACACCGAGCTTCCACGCATCCAATCACAACAAATTCCAAAGTGAAACCAGAGGGATAGTCCCCAAGCGAACACTAAGCTTCCATGTGTCCCAGGTCTAAAGGGAGGTCTCATCAGCCATTGAAAAGTCACAAACCCATGGAGGGTGCCACATGCCTCAATGGCACAACTCAAAGGATAGAATCTAAAATCGATATTCCAAACAAGCGCAGCCTCACCACATGGTCCATGTAAAAAAGGGGGACAGAGTGGGCCAAAATTGGTTAAGTATAAGATGGTTTCATGGAAGTACCCACGTGCCTCCTCTACGCAACTTCAAAGATGTGACCCAAATCAAAGACTCAAATGAGCGTAAGACTTCCACATACCTAGGGTTCGAGAAAGGCATCGGCCCGAATTGGCTAAGTATCATAGACTCACAGAAGGTGCCACATGTTAGCTTGGTGCATCTTCAAAGGTAAATCTAAAAGTAGGTCTCCCAGACAAGTGTTGGTCTTCCACCCTGTCCTAGGTTCGAAAAGGAACAAACTCGATCGTTGAAAATTCAAAGGACTCATAGAAGGTGCCACGTGTCTCAATAGTGCAACACCAAGACTCGGGTCTAAAGAGGGGGTACTCAAATGAGTGCGAGGCTTCCACGTGTCCCACGATCTGAAAAAGGTAGAATCAAATTTTGAAAAGTCTAAATGGGAAAGAATGAATGGAAGGAGCCATGTGTCATCATGGTACAACTCAAAAGGTTAAAACTCAAGGGGAAAACTCAAATGTGTGCTAAGCCTCCACATGTCCAGGATAGGACATATGACCCCTACCAAACAAAAGGGACACGTGGCCATGTTTTAGGTCAAAGCGGGTCACGGACTGGGAGGATTTTTTTGCCAAAAGAGAAAAATATGGGTTGGCGGCCCAGATGATTTATTTTTTCTTTTGGGGTCTGCAGGTCAGCAGAGGAACTTTTTCCAAAACTGAATTTTAGGCTTGCTAGGCCACGTAGGAAATTTTACCAAAAGTGAATTTTGCACTCGTGAGGTCATGGGGACTTTTTTTTATTTTTTGGTATTTTTTCACATAAGGTGAAAAGTTAATTTCAGGCCCACATATCCATCTTGTAAAGGTCGTTTTCTACCATTTTTGTACATACTCAATCCAAATGTTCAAATGGGCATAACTTTCAATCCAAAGCTCAAAATTCAAAAAATTTGGTACCATCGGAAAGGTCTCGACCTCCTCTACACCATGGATGCCTGAAACTTTAATTTTGGAAAGGTTAGGTGGGTGAATATTAGATAAAATATTTCAAACCATTAATACAAAATCTGATTACTTTAAGTACCAGATTAGATTTGATCTGATCTGGCATGCTTCCTTCTCCAACATGCCAAATAGACATAGAGAAGAAGACTTGATAGATTGTAGGTAGTTTTGTAGGGGGCATTAATGGTTGGTGGTTGAGATTTTAGAGCATAATTCAATGCTCTTCCAGGGGTGGTGGAGAGCAGGTTTGATTTCTTCCCTCCATTTTCTCTTATTATTTATATATATTATAAAGGAGGGGCATATTTTGAGGGCGGCCATTGTTTCTCTCCCGCCCCGCTTCTATTTTTCTTGCTTAGGGTAGACTGTGGAGTCTAAGCCTCCATTAATGGTTCTATAATGGCACTTTCTTGCCCCTTTTCCAATGATGATGTACCGTGTAACTTTTGGATCAATAAAATATGTTTTGTGATGCTTTTGTGCATCCTTTCTTATTTTGTTGTCTATTCTCACATCTCGTCAATTCGGGGTATATTATGCATACTTTGATGTTTATTGTAGGTTTTGGGAGCTATGCTTAATGGGTTTTGAAGTGGTTTTCCGTGTGAAATCTATCTCTAGTCCATGGTGCACCTTTTCCGCCCTCTCTTTTCTCACCTCTCTCCACTTAAGGTAGTTTGGATTTGTGATCAGCCACTTCCTTTTCTGGTGTATCACCACTCGGTGTGTCTATTTGTCCCTCTCTCTCCCCTATCTCCTTGGAATGGTTAGATTAGGATATATTAGGTTCTTCGCACTCAAGTAGCTTACGCGAGATAGATTAGGAAGTAGGTGTTATCACCGAATCACAGCACCCCTGGATGTTGATCAGATTTCTAGTTTGATCACTCTAAGCATCCAGTGTGATTGGATAACATGGGTACTATCTCCAAGTTTTGCGACTTGCTACTTGAGATAGACCTCCAGAGAAAGCTGGTTCTTGCTCCTAAACTACCTGCCACAATCTACTCCAGTGCAGGCAGGCTAACTGTTCTAATCTAAAATTCCAAGGGACCAGGGAGAGAAAATGCATAAAATGAAAGCCTACACTAAAGCGGTGATACACCGGAAAAGAGGGTGTGAGAGTAATCTCCAAATGTGTGAAATACAGAGGCAAAGTGCACACTAGAAGAGGTGATGACAGTTCACCATAATCCAACAAAAATGCATTCACAGCAATATTCCAAGCACACACAATGATAATGAATTCCTGCAAGAACATAACAAATAGACACAATATTCTTATAGAAAGATCAAAGGGGCAAGAAGAATGCAAGAAAACACAGCAGGGGAAGATACATCCACAAACTGGTATTTTATTGCTTCATGATATGCACAGTTCAATCTATTACAAGATAAGGGCCTGGATCACCATGCAAGGAGTCCACTACAAGGGCCTGCAACACACTGACTTCACAAAGCAATTTTGGCGAGCTTGCATACCCAAAACTCTCCCCCTTTTACAATGAGCCCAACACTCCAATTTATAGAAAAAATGAGAAGGAGAAGAGAAGGGAAAATGGAAATCCCGAAATCTATCCTTCAACCACCTGTAAGAGGCATTAAATTGAGTGAAATGGTTATAAATTACTTGAAAAAGGCTCCTATATCTGTCCCATGTGCTGCAGAGAAGGAATGATGACCATGCCTCTTAATTGCGCTCCCAGCCTACCGAAAAAAACACATTCGAACCCGGCCACGTTTTCTTAAAAATATCAATCAATTTCTGATCAAATCCATAATTTCTTGATTTTTGTGCATTGGACTTAGAACCATGATTCCAACGGTACCAATTTTGTGCGATTTCGTTGAGAAATGCAAAAGTTATGGCCTTTTGAGTGCGGGCAGCTATTTTGGGTCTGGCAGGCGTTTTCTGTCATTTGACGGGAATGAGCATTGACTGATTGGAGAAAAATATATTTCTCTTATTTAAATATATCTACCCTCATCAAAAATAAGAAATCCAGTTTTTGTGGCGTAGAGGACGTCGTGCTCGTTCCAGAAAGTCCAATTTTGTGAAAATCGGAGCTCGGAGTCAAAAGTTATGGCCGTTTGAAGTTTCGCAGGTCAAATGTTGACCTTTCCTCTTCTGTCTTCGCCCATTTCACGCTTTCACGTCCCACGCGTCCCTCGCGTACTTTTGTCCCGGCTGGCACAGTGCTCCTTGTGCTGATTTCGGGCGAACCGGCCGGTTCGCGTCCATTTGTCCCAAATGTCCCAGTTGCCTTCGGACTGTTTGTTCCCATTTCGCCCGGTTCGGCCGGTTCGCATCCATTTGTCCCGCTTGTCCCACTTTGTTTCGGACTGTTTGTGTTGATTTCGGGTGAACCGGCCGGTTCGCGTCCATTTGTCCCAAATGTCCCAAAGGCGACCCTCTCAGCAGTTAGCCAATTTTTTTCCTCTTTTGGCCGGATCGGCTTTTCGCGCCCGCCGCGTACTTCTGGCCCGATTGTCCCAAATGCTATTTGGGCCGCCTGGAGGCTTTTCGGCCGATCCGCGCATTTTTGTCCCAAATGTCCCAATTGCTCCTAGGACTAGGACTTAGCCGATTTTCACAATTTTTTCTGGATCAACCTACTTGCCTTCTGCAACCATTTTTCGCATTTTCTCAGAGCTTGCTCCTTCCTTCTTTGGCCAGGGGAGTTAGAAAAATATCTGAGGGAACCTCAGAAACATGATGTTTGCTCTGAATCAATCAATGTGCTTGGGACTTGAATATTCTGATGCATGTTATCAAATTACCCTGGGGGGTAAATTTTGGATAACAATAGGTACCAACCTTCTTTGGAGGTCCATCTTAAGTCTGCAACTCCCACAACTTGAGAGATTTTTCAATATTATGCAATCACACAAAATACCCCACTTAGATACCAGGCCATTCAAGGGTGTTGTGATTCTACACTAAGAGCTTTAGAACATCGGGTGGGAAAGGTCCAAGCACCTTACCACTTCATCTTAGCAGGTTGGTGTGTTCCTGTTAAGATTAAACCTTTAGAGGCACATGTAAAGCACATATGGTGACTCCATCTCATCAAAAACCCATCTCTGAAGTTACAGACCTTCTCCTATCAATTTCCACCCACTTTTTCTTTTCATATCTTTCATTTTCTCCCATTCCATGAAGTTTTGCAATCATGACTTCATTCCCATCTTGGAATTCACACTTACAAAAGTGCTACTCGGATCTATCTCCATGTTACTTCAACACACCTCCAAAAATGTTTCACAATGAAAATAAACACTGTGGATATCTAGGTGAGCGATTCATATCAGTTTGGTCGTTTTCCAAAATGTACAGCTTGATATAGATCATGGATATACAGATTTTAGAGGTAGTTCCACACTTAAAGAAGATAATCTATACATGGAAACTCTGAGAATGAAGGCATGCATGGTACAATCAAGGGCCATAGCTCACATGAAAGCATTTGAATTGGCTATAGGGCACCTTGTCCATGGGCCAGCCCTATGCCAAGACATTACAACCCTCAAGAGAAGGTCAAATTCATGGTTGAAATGCTTCCTCAACTGACACAGTGGATTAAGGATATTGAGGCGTATGAGCAAAGTGCGAGACAAGGTTTTCAATGGGTACGTCAATAAGAAACTCCTTGTCCTTCATTTTTCTTTCTCAAACACTATTATTTCAGCATGGTTAAGAGTCAAACCCCTCACTTGTTGCCCCAAAGGTTTTTTACCCTTCTCCATCTCCTAGTCTTCAATCTCATCTCAATTCCTTTGCCCTTTTTCTTTCCAAGAATTCATTCCCTCCAAATAATATAGAAGTTCCACTTCCCTCACCACTTAAACAATAACTAAACTGGTTGAAACCCAACCTACCACTCCTCCCGCTTCCCCGAGTACATGTTGGGAAGATACTCAATAATCCAGCTTAAGGAGAACAAAAAAGAAAAGAGGAACCCAAAAAAGAAGAAATGAACTAAAATGTGAAGAGTTGGGCTGCCAAATTTCAGTTTACAAAGATCCCCTTAATGGCTAAGCCAATAGAGGAGGTTAGGGGTTAATATACAGTGGTTCTTAAGCTTTGAGTTTGTAAAGAAGAAGAATAAGAACAAGAAGGAGAATATTCGAAATCTATTTTCTCTTAATTTAGTTCCCATAATGGCACTTTGTCTTAAGAGGATTATGATCTAATCCAAGCTGCACAATCATTCAATAAGGAAGTGTAACAATTAGCTAAAATTCCTACTAAAGAGGAGTAGCTGGAAGAGGTAAAATCAAAGTGGAAGCCATTTGATGAAGGAAGCATTATTGAATATTTTTTTCTTTCATTTGAAGGGCTCCGATTCAATTGATGAATCCATGAAAGAATAAGAACAATCAGCTCCATGTCTAGTTGAAGAGCAGCAAATGGATGTGGCCAAGAAAGATTCAGAGGCACTAAATCATGAGCTAGTTACACAAGAGATTATAGACCCTCCTCTCCCATTCAAGCTTCCCAAAATTATCATTTTTAAGAAGAGTTTGAACTCACTAGCTTCATGTTTGAAGATGAAGATTCATATGGTGAAAATAATGAATATTTTAAGATCACCATGTAAGAGGGAGAGACCTTGCTACAACAGGACAATGAAGAGTTTGATTTCCTATCAAACTTAAAATAATGTTTTGATAAGGAGGAGCCAGTTAAAATTACAATCTTTTCTCACTATCATTCATCCTTTAACCACAAGAACCTGTTGCCATGGAAGAGAACATGCAAGGACAACCTGTAGTTTGAAACATGCCTCTTGAATCAAGGTTGGAAGATTTTAATCTTCCAAAAGCCACACCTACAGTAAAGAAAGGGAAAGAGTATGAGGCTATCATCCCTCTCACATCATCCATCTAAGAAGATCTGCAAGAAGACTCCAATTTTGGATTTAAATATCAAAGAATTGGGAACATTCAAAGGACCAGACCTTTCCCAATCATATACTTGGCTTCATTAGGGCCATGGAAGAAGCCAAAACTAGTCATCCCCATTTCAGAGCATGAGGTTGAGCTTCAAATAACCAAAGGTTAGAAGTAGCCTCCCGTATTGAGCAAGACTAGGAAAAACCCCCGGAGGTGTACATCGTGTTTGTTGATACTTTGAGGAGGGTGAGACACCATCTGCAAGGTGGTTTTTTACTCTCATTTCCGACCATGTCTAGCACCAAATCAACTACATGGTCCCAAATTTTGAGAAAGGGAAGTTATTTCTCCCTTCCTGTGGTGGGCTTTGTTTATGTTTTTGTTAAGGGTTAGTATAGGAGTAGGAGTAGATTTTGTTTTCAGCAAAAGAAGTGCTTTCACACACTCTGCATGACTCATTTGAGGCCTACATGACCTTGTCTTTGTACATAAGTTTTTTCCACATTTCTCTAGAGGTACCATGCACTAGGCCTTTCAGTATTCATGATAGAGAGACCCGTAGCAGAACAACAGCTTGTTAGTTCAAAAATGAAACAAATATAGAGAAACTAAAATTGGGTTTTGAGGCAGTCCATTTCCAAAGCAAGATCAGTGGTCACCAAGCAAGCAGTCGGGCTGCATTTCAGTGTGGACATGATCATATTTGTGTCTACCGGATAGACTCCATGCCCAATAGATGCTTCAAGGCTACTAGTCTCTTCATCTAGCAAGAAGATGACCCAATGAGTTGCCAAATTGTTATCTCAATTTCCTCCCCCGTCAAAATTGATCAAACACGGCCTTGCATAGAAGAAATTGGAAGGGTTGGATCTATCTTGTGAGATCACATTTTAAATCCAATAGTTGGGTTATAGACAAGATCGAAAATGGAGTTTGAGTAGATTCGATGAAGAGGGGCCAACAACATTAGAGGAAACTAGAGGCTCACAGGAGGAAAATCTGGGGAAGACTTGAAGTTTTCAGACTTTCTGCATACGAATTGATTTGGAGCTGAACAAAAGACTCGCAAAAGTTTCCATGTGTCATCTCGGCACAATTCCAAAAGATGCATCAAAAGGAAAGTCCTAAATGTGTGATGAGCTTCCACACGTCCAATCGAGAAAAACTTCAAAAGTGAAACCCAAGGGATAGTCCCCATGTGAGTGCAAAGCTTCCACATGTCCTAGGTCTAAAGGGAGGTCTCATCAGCCATTGAAAATTCAGCTGCACTCTGCAGAGACGGTGGCACGTTCCTCAATGGTGCAACTCAAAGGATAGAATGTAAAATAGAGACTCCAAACAAGCACAAAGCTTTCCATGTGGTCTAAGTAAAAAAGTGGGACAAAGTGGGCCCAAATCGGATAAGTATAAGAGGGTCGATGGAATTCCCCATGTGCCTCTTCCGCATAACTTCAAAGGCATAACCCAAAGTGGAGACTCAAATGATTACGAGGCTTCCACGTTCCTAGGGTTAGAGAAAGGCATCGACCAAAATTGGCTAAGTATCATAGACTCATGGAAGGCACCACATGTTAGCTCGGTGCATCTTCAAAGGTAAATTTAAAAGTAGGTCTCCCAGACAAGCATTGCCCTTCCACATGTTCCAGGTCCGAAAAGGAACAGAGTCAGCAGTTGAAAAGTCAAAGGACTTGTGGAAGGTGCCACATGTCTCAACAATGCAACACCAACGCTAGGTCATAAGAGAGGGTCCTCAAATGAGCACGAGGATTTTATGTGTCCCAAAATCTGAAAAAGGTAGAAATGATCTGTTAAAAATTCTAAACAGGGTAGAACTAGTCAAGATCCACGTGTCACCCCAAAGACAACCGTAAAGGTTAAAACTCAAGTGGAAAACTCAAATGTGCGCTGAGCCTCCATGTGTCCAAGATCATACATATGACCCCCGCTAAAAAAAAAAGGGACATGTGGCCATGGTTTAGGTGAAAGCGGATTGGTGGACTGGGAGGAATTTTTGCCAAAAGAGGAAAATACGGGCCGATGGGCCCGAGCTGATTTATTTTTGCTTTGCGAGTCTCAAGGGACTGCGAAGGAAATTTTTCCAAAAGTGAATTTTGGGCTTGCGAGGCTATGGGGAGTTTTGTGATTTTTGGCATTTTTTCGCATAAGGAAAAAAATTCAATTTTTGGCCCGCATATCCATCTTGCAAATCTCATTTTCTACCATTTTTGTACGAGACTCAATTCAAATGTTCAAATGGGCATAAAATTCAATCCAACGCTTAAAATTCAAAAAAATTTGGTACCTTTGGAAAGGTATCAACCTCCTGTATGCCATGGAAGCTTGAAATTTTAATTTTGGAAAGTTTAGGTGGGTGAAAAATAGAAAATGTATTTCAATCCATTAATATGGAATCCAATTTCTGTAACTACCATATCAGATTTGATCCGATCCACCGTGCTTCCTTCTCCAACACGCATGAGAAAAACATAGAGAGGTAAACTTGATAGATTGTAGGTGGTTTTGTAGGGGTATTGATGGATGGTGGTTGAGATTTCAAAGTATAGTTTTATGCTCTTCTAGGGGTGGTTGGAGTAGGGTTTGATTTGCTCCCTCCTTTCTCTCTTATTCTTCATATATATTGTAAAGGAGGGACATATTTTAGAGGTTGGTCATTATTTATCTCCTACCCCCCTCTCTCTTTCTTCCTTAGGGTAGAATGTGGAGTCTAAGCCTCCTTTCATGGATCTGTAATGGAATTTTCTTGCCCCTTTCCCACTGATGATGTACCGTGTAACTTTTGGAGCAATAAAATATGTTTCGTGATGCTTTTGTCCATCCTTTCTTATCCCGTGCATACTCTGATGTTTATTGTAGGTTCTAGGAGTTGTGCTTAATGGGTTTTGAAGTGGTGTTCCATGTGAAATCTATCTCTAGTCCATGGTGCACCTTTTCCACCCTCTCCTTTTCTCACCTCTCTCCACTTCAGGTAGTTTGGATTTGTGATCAACCACTTCCTTTTCTGGTGTATCACCGCTTAGTGTAGGATCTCTTTCCTCTATCTCTCTCCTTGTCTCCATGGAATGGTTAGATTAGGATAGATTAGGTTCTGCCTGCACTCGAGTATTTTTTGGTAGGTAGATTAGGAAGTAGGAACCAACCTTCTCTGGAGGTCCATCTCAAGTCCGCAAGTCCCACAACTTGAGAGATGGTCCAATGTTGTGCAATGACACCTGGATGCCCCACTCGATACTATTTCATTAGGATGTGCTGTGATTCTCGCACTAACACATACCTCCATCATTTTGGTAGGTGAGAAATTTTGAATCATTCCTCTAAAGTTGTAGAATATATTTCTTCATTTTCAAATACTTAATCTCACTAAAATTAAGATCTTGGTTCATATCAAAAAATCTACAACTTTCCAATTTACCAATGACATGACACTCGAAGGTGTTTCTTGAGTAGGTTATTGTTGGTGATTTTCTTTTTCACTTGCTTCTTGGGTCATACTGATAGTATGTACCATTAAGGCCCGATTTAGTGCCTTTGTTGAAGCATTCTCGCTGATTGTGGGGTTGTTCACAAGGGAAACACCATTCATATTCTTTTTCAATATTATTTTTTACTAGAACAAAGGCCCTAGATGTTAATGTTGTATTTTGATTATAAGTTTGGAATGACCTGAAAACTTGAGGTTGTCCTTCATTATGACTTTGATTTGTATCTTGAGATGGAGGACTATTTGGTTAATAAGGAGGCCTATTTGGTTGAGCTTGAGGCTGATATGGTCTGAAATTCTAGGTATGTTACCTCTTAGTAGTCACTAAATAATTCCCTAAATTTTGTAGTTACTTTATGACTCCTAAAGTTATTCGAATTTATTGAAGAAGTGGATGGATTGTTGGGAATTTGATTCCTAAGAGCTGAAATGGGGTTTAATTTAGGTGCTTGAATGGTAGTAGGATTTCCTATTTCGGATATATATGCATATGATACCTAAGTGCAAGCTTGGTAGTTTGAATCAAGAAGTTCTCCACTCTTATGGCAATGTTATAGGCTCCTGGAAGTGTTACCCATCTCATAGATTGTATCATCATAGATATGTCTAAATTTAGAGCATTTAAGAAGTAGAGGAATGCCCCATGTTGACAACAACTTTGATTCTACTCACATTTTGTAAAGGACACTGAGATCTTTCAAAAAATTATTATTTTGTACAAATACAAGTTCCCAATAAAACATTATGGCCATTTGAAGATGATGGTTCCATCTTCTTGCAATAAATGATAGTTGTTAATATGCCTTTTCTCGATTCCAAACCTACATCAGATCCTCCTAAGTTTTAAATTTAGAACTTTCAGGATTTAAAACTTTGGTATTTTGACTTCGGAGGTCATAGTTAATGTTTATCCATTGAGACAGATGGAAGGTTCCAAAATTTTGAACCTTCAATGTCCGAAATTTTGGCTTCGAGTTCGTAATCTGAACTCATATTGTATGTGGCATTGTTCATCCATGTAAGCCACAAAATGTTCTCAAATTCTAAAACCTTGAAGTCCAAAATTCAGATGTGGGTTTTGGACCTTTTAATTTTTGGGCTTGTGGCATTGTTTATCAACCTAACTTGTGAAACTCTTTGAACCTCGTAAATCTCAAACCCTAAATTTTGGAGTTTGGGTTTCAGACTTTTTCAATTTTTTTGTCTTTGAGGCTTCGTACTCTCATGATCCTGAAATTCACCCTGGCCTATATTCAAACAACCTCACTTCCAAAGTACATATTTTGTACCCTGAGTTCGACTACACCATTCCCCTCGAGCTATCTTGAAGTCCCAAACTCAACAATGTTTGAAGTCCAAATCTCAGACTTCGGCCTTCGGACCTTTCGCACAATGTAAGCCCACCGATTTAAACTTTGTCCCGCTAAGTCTCTCGAAGTTCCTTCGTTGTTGACCCCAAAAGGGTATATGACCCCAAAACCCACCGAGCCCTTTTAGACATTGTAATTTCAAGGTTTTGACTCATTTTTTACATTTTGCGAGGTGAGAAATCCAAATAACTCAATCCCTAAAGTCTAATTTTTTCAACTTAGCTCCTTTCTTCTCTACAAATTTCTTTCTCCGCACATTTTTATGCTTGCTCGACATGGCCCCCAAACTTTGGTGAGTCACTTTTCGAGCTATTCTCCATAGCTTGGCCACTTTTACATTTCTGAATTCTACTGTCTTTGGCTTAAAGAGTCAATATCGACTCGATCCCGACACCTTTTAATCATTTTGTGTCATTCTCCCACCGATGAGAGCCTTGAATTGATAATGTGAGTTCCCATGGCCAAATTGATCCTTCGATTTTTCTCTATGATGTCTTGTTTGTCGATTTTTCCTTAGAAAAAAATCGATAATATTTATTGGTATGGTCCTCCCGTAAAAATTAAGGTAATGGATGTAAATTTTTGATTGGTTTATTGGTACATGCATAAATTTTTGATAATTCTTCTTTGGGCACACATACATGCATGAGTTTACCATAATTGGTGTTGGACTTTGTGAAGACATAAATTATTTTTTTCCCCATGCATAATAATTAACACTCCTTATAAGCTTAGCCAACGTGGGAATGTCATATGATATGTGGTTTGTTTAAATTTTATACATTTCAGTGGTTTCTAACCATGGTTAGGATTAACCATGGTTAGATCACATGGTTAACCAAATAACTTTATCGCTTCATCTCTACAAGATTATCATTTTCTTCACTTTAATCTTGAAAGTTCTCCCTTGAGGAGACTATGTCAAAAAATAATTGGCCACCATTTTTTTAGTTTTGTTCCTAGATTTTTTTCTCGTTCATTATTTTTGAATGCCCACCTCTATTTGTAACTCTTTCCTAGTAGTGTTCATTATGTTTTAAACTCAATTAGTTGGACGTGTTGGGTGTGCTTCAAGGGATCTATTGTTTTCATGATCCACTTGTGACTTAGTTGAGATATGATATAGCTCAACATGGGTCAATTTGTTTTTCTCAGATGTGGCATGAGATCTATATCTTCTTTAACATATTTCCCTAGCTTGTCATGGGTCAGTTTCATGTTTGTGCCTATGTTGAGCTTAGCCTTTATCGACCCATCTCATGGTTTTCCATGTTCAATTCATTCTTCGTGTTTTGTTTATGCATTCTCGAGCTATGGACACAACTTTTACAAGATTTGATTTGCTTCATCTTACTTCACTCATGTTGGAGGTCTTTGTCTTACTTAGGCTATTACAAAATGTGAACTTTATTTACTTGCAAAATCTCTATTTTCTTAAACAAGCTTTGATACGTTTGTGAGCTTCTTTTTTGTAGAAAATATGTAGTCTTATACAATGAACAACATAAAATAAATAAAATAAACTTGCATAAAAACATATTGAATGCTTGAACTAGCACCGCTAATATCTTCGGTTCAAATTACAATAAAGTTTTTACGTGCAACACTTCTCTAATTCTGCATGTGCATATTTTACACTTTGTGTTTGCATATAAAACAAATACAATTGTTGTTATTTAAATAGAATAACTTACCCAATAACTACTCTTGGTGAGAATTCTAAATCTGGAATGTGCTTTAAAACAACCGCATGATGTGCATGCAATAAAGTATATTTATTTTATTTAAATGATTTATATCTACTACTAAAAATAAAGCTTTAACTAAAGCAAGACTCAAAGCTAAACTTAGCTTTCCTAAAATGCTACGAGGGAAATTATAGTTGTTAATGCATGCATATTTCCAACACTCTCGATTAATTTGAACCTATAGCTTTCACTATTCGGGAGCTAAATTTTATTTATATGATCTGCCATGTCCATGATCACAAACTCCAAAACATTCTCTCAAATGTTTGAAAACTTCCTTTGCCCAAGACTTTGTAAAAGGTCTGAAAACTAATCTTCGGATCTGCAAAAATTAAGATGAATTTCCTTATTGTTTACTAGATCCTAATGAAATTATATCTCATATTAATGTGCTTTCTCCTCTTATGAAATACATGATTTCTAGACAACACTATGGCTGAGTTGTTGTCACAAAAATATGTGTAGCATACTCTTGCTTATGTTGTAAATATGTCAACACTATTATAATCCAAATAGATTGACATGTTGCTCCTATTGCTGCTATATACTCTTCTCCTATTGAAGATAATGTGACAATGGGATTATTCTTTTATGCCCATGAAACCACTCCTATTTCAAAGTGAAAATTATAGTGGGATGTGCTTTTCCTATCACCTATGCTTCCAACACTTTGTCATTATCTCGTATACATAATTAATTTGAGATCATCTCGAACTTGAATAAAGAATTCCATGATTCCTTGTTCCACGTACACACCTCAAAATTATTTTTCCATCTTTCCAATGTGAATATTTTAGAGATTTCATGAACCTTGATATGAGGCTCACACCATACATAATACCAGGATTTGTGGCCATCAAATACATAAGACTTCCAGCCAACCTTTTAAATAATTTTAGATCCACAAATGATCCTTCATCCTCTTTGCTCAACTTCAAACCTATTGTAAATGGTATTGGTGTTGGCTTATAATTAAACATGTAAAAACTTTTCAAAACATCATTTACATAATTTTCTTGTGAGATAAAAACTTTACCATCTGATTGTTGAACTTCAATTCCCAAAAATTAATGCATAAGACAAAGATCTGTCATCTCAAACTCCTTCTTCGTGGCTGATTTGAATGACTATGTAGATAGATTTCCAATAATGATCAAATCATCTACGTATAAACAAACAAGTATTATATTACCTTTCTCATTTATCTTGGTGTATAAGGTAGGCTCACTTCTACTCCTACCGAAAGCATTCTCAATCAAATAAGAATCTATTCTATTGTATCAAGGTCTAAGTTCTTACTTGAGACCATAGAGCACTTTCTTCAATAATTATACCTTTCCTTCATGAAATTCTATCCCATAACCTTCTATTTGATTCACATAAACTTCCCCTTCAAGGAATCCATTCAATAATTCCTATTTAACATCCCATTATCCAAAATTCACCCCATAAGGTAATTTTAGTAACTTACACAATTTCTTTAGAATTGAGAAAGTAGAAATGGTTTAAGGCCCAAAATCAGGTTTTGAGGGATCCTTTGGATTTTCTCTAACTTCCCTATCCAAAGAAAAATCCAAGGAGTTAGGAAAATTTGAAAAATATGAAAAAATAAAGTCAAGGGCCTATTTTAGTGCAAATCGGGTATGAGGGTTGTGGATGGAACCAATGCAGATCATACCAAGGTTTGTCATACCTAGTTCGGGCCCAAAATTCTAAGGAGTCAATGAAATGCAAAAAAAGTGGATAAAAATGTCCCGTGCGGTCCATGAGATAGTTGGGAAAAAACTACGCATGGACCTCGAAAATCTGAAATAGTTGTAATCCAATGTATTATGGATATGGGAGAAAACGTTGTCCCGGACAAAGTTGGGCTAAAAAAGTAAATAAATAAATACCCAATTTAAAAGGTGGGTCGACTGTAGTATGAGTGAAGTGGAAATTTTTGTCCTGTGGTCCAAGTACCATGTACCATGGGGATGTGAGTTCCCCGCAAACCCAAAATTGTTGCACCCAATCCATTCGCGAATGAGGCGGCATCAATGACCCTCATGGCCTGGTCAATATAGTGTGGGGAAAACAATTCGGATGTGATAAAGGATAGGAGCCCAAGTTACGGAAAAAGTGGAAAATCTTGGCTCGAATGTCTTGGAACACGTGGGACACAAAAAATCGTCATACCCACATGCAAGAACATCCTGACCCTGAACTTCATAAGGGTATAACTTTTGATCCAGAGCTCCGATTTTCACATTATTGGATTTTTATGAAAGGGAATGACATCCTCTGTACACCAAAAAAGGATTTAATATTTTTTATGAGCATAGGTTTGTGAAAATAAACAATCATCTCCATTTCCAAAAATCAAATTCCCGGTCCCGTAAAAAGCAAGAAATTTATGGCTAACTCAAAATAACTGCTCACACTTAGAAGACCATAAATTTTGCAATCCTCAACGAAACTCGCAAAAATTGGTATAATTGGAATCGTGGCACCGATACCAATGCATATAGATCAAGAAACCTAGAATTTGATGAAGATATGATGCATAATTTTTCTATAAAACGTGTCCAATTTGAACACTGATTTTATTGGTGGTTGGGAGGACATTTAATGAAGCACATGAAGACATTTTTTCATTGTTGTAAGCTATGGGATGACATGGGGATCCTTTTTCAATAAACATACAATCATTTCACTATATGTATGACATATTTCAAGTGGTGGGAAAGAATATTTCGAGATTTTCATTTCTCCCTCCCTCTCTCCTCTCAAAACTCTATAAATTGGAGTGTTGGGCTCATTGTAAAAGGGGGTATAGTTTGAGTAGAAAAAGTATATCATTTTATTTTTTGAAGCCAATGTGCTGTAGGACCTTGTAGTGGAATCCTTGCATGGTGATCTAGGCCCTTATTTTGTAATAGATTGAACTATGTATATCAATGAAGCAATAGATGCAAGTTTGTGGATGTATCTTCCCTTGTTGTGTTTTTTTACATTCTTCTTGCCTCTTCAACCTTATTACAAATATATTGTGTCTACCTTATGCTCTTGTAGGGATTTATTATCATTGGGTTTATATGAAATCTTAGTGTGAATGCAGTTGCTAGACTATTGAGAATTGTTATTACCCTCTCTTGTATGTACTTTGCTTCCATTTTTAGATATTGGATAGCTATTCTCATTCCCATTTTCTGGTGTATCACCGATTTAGTATAAGATTTTTTTCATGCACTCTCTCTCTCTGGTCCATTAGAAAGTTATATTAGGATAACATAGTGCTTCTTGCATTAGGGTATACTACGGCAGTAGTTTAGGTCAAGAACTAGCCTTTTCTCGGAGGTCTATCTCAATTAGCAAGTCACACAAATTGGAGATAGCACCAAAGTTACCTAGTAACACCATGAACTCAAGCACACACACTTGTGCAAATTGGAGGGTGTTTTGATATGATGATATCACATATATATGATAAATAGGCCATTTTTTGAGATACAATTTCTAAAATCATTCTTATCATATCTAAATGTGCTCATGGTGTAAATGTTTCATTGTATTCAACTTCATATTGTTGCATAAAACCTCTTGATACCAAATTTTTTTCTGTTTATGTTCTTTTCCATCAACATCGTATTTGGTCTTGTAGATCCAATTTAATCCTATCACATCCTTTCCTTTTGGAAGATCCATCAGCTCTCATGTATGACTCTTCTCTATCACATCGATCTCATCATACATGGATTTTACCCCAACTTCATTCTTTATAGCCTCTTCAAAATATCTGGATCTCCAACCCGAGAAAATAATGCAAAAACTGAAAATGAATTAGTTGTATCAATATTATAAATCTCACTTAGACTTCTTGTTTTCCGCTGCGCATGACTATTTGATGTCAGACTGCTTTGTGGTGATGGAGTTTCTTCTGGTGTTCTCTCGTGGTGTCTCTTGCATAGCTGAAGATGGATGAAATCTTGGAGACCTTTGAACTATAGATGGTGGTGTATCTTTTACTATGACTTGTGGTGTATGTCTAAGATTTGTAGATACAAAGTATCATTTTTGTCTAAAGTTTCATCTATCATATCATCATGCAAAATAGTTCTTGCTGGTATACTCAATGTTTTCTCTATACTTCCATCCCATGCTTCATTCTCAATGAATTGTACATCCTTGCTGATAACAACCTTTCTAGTGACTGGATTATACAAGTTGTACGCTTTTTACTCTCTCGAATACCCACCAAAAAAACATTTCTCTCCTTTGTTCTCTAACTACTTCCTTAGCTCATTAGGTACATGTGTATACGCTACATAACCAAAAATATTAAATGTAAAACAATGTGTTTCCTATTTTTCCATGCTTATTGAGGAACCATGTTTCCAAAAAAATTTGTTAGACAACTATTCAAAATAAAAATAGAATTTTCCACTTCTTCTAACCAATACTCATTTGGAAGGTGTTTTGCCTTTAACATGCTTCTTGTCATCTCTATGATGGTTCTATTTTTCCTCTCTGCCAAAACATTATTTTGTTGTGTATACATAGTAGTAAATTGCTTTTGTATTCCATGATATTTACAAAAATTCATAAACTCGTTAGAAACATACTCACCTCCTTTGTCCGTTCTGAGAAATTCGATTTAGTATCCACTTTGCTTCTCCACTCATGCCTTGAATCGATCAAATGTATTAAAGGCATTTGATTTATTTCTTAGAAAATAAACGCATGTCTTCCTTGTGTAATCATTAATGAAAGTCATAAAATAATAAAAACCTCTAATAGAGTTTGTTTGCATAGGTCCACATAAATCTGAGTGTACAATCTCAAATGGTGCACTTTCTCTTGCTATTTTTCCAACTTTGAAGGAATCTCTCGTGTTGTTTCCCCAAAATAAAACCTTCAAATACCCCTTCTAGTTTTTGAATTATTGGTAAACCTTTAGCCATATTATTTCTATGTAATAAATTCAAACCTTCAAAATTCAAATGTCCATAGCTTAGATGCCAAATCCATGATTCATATTTTATGACTAAATGAAAAGTTTATTGTGTTCCTTCATCACTTTGGAATCAACTCGGATTTTCATAGGAACTAGCGTACAACTTGCTTGCTGTACTACGGGCTTGATTTACATTGCCACAGACTCTGTTACCTCAACACAAGACTATGTTACCTTAGTGGATGACTCTTTTACCTTAGCGCAAGACTCAGGAGAAGGATGATTGGACTTAGCGCAGGACTTGGCCGGAAATTGAGTTGTTTTTCTGCAAACAGATTTAATTTCTTATTTTTTCCAAATTTTAAAATCGGTGGAAACATCCTATTACTTCACATCTTCACTTTTAAAATCAATTGAGTGCTAGGAGCTTTGTCAAAAATCATACACTCATTGTCTTCCATCTAAAGTTTGTATCCTTTATGGAGTAGTTGTTTGATACTCATAATATTATGTTTCAAACCTGCAACATAGTAAAAATATTGCATACTTGTTTTCTCCCCTATCTTGTTAGGATACTAACCGTTCCTTTTCCTTTTATAGACACAATGTTGTTATTTCCAAGAATTACATCAATTTTAACTGAATCATCCAAACTATCATACATCACATGGAATCTCTTTTACAAAATTACATTCAATAGGGGACAAATAAGGTATTGCTTCGACAATCCTTATGTTTGCAATAAACATAGGTTGAGAAATAGAACTTCCAACCTGATTTTTATTTTTCCTCTCCCGATCATATTGCTTTTTCTTACAATCATAAGCATATGCCCATAATTCTTGCAATAATGGCACTAAAAATGAGACATATCTTGTCTTTGACCATAACTCTATTCTTTATCTTTTCCTCTTCGGTTGTGTTCAATGAACCATTACCGCATCCTCTAGATGGACTTCTTCCTCTACCTCTTGGCCCGAACCTACCTCTTCTTTTACCACAACTACCGTTATCCGAGATAAAAAATCTTGATCTACACTTGCATGTGATCTATTCCTTTTCTTTTCATGATTTATTAGTGATGCATGCAACTCATCAATAGAAAATTAACTCAAATCCTTAGTTTCTTCAATAGCAACAACTAAGGGATCAAATTTTGTAGGCAAAATCCTAAGCAATTTTCCAATAATCCTTCGTCTTTAAGAGTCTCACCATGGGATTTGATTTGATTGATTGAGCCAACTAAAAAAGTGAAAAATGATTCTACAAAATGTGAATCTTTCATTGTTAAATTCTCAAAATCTTTACGAAGTAATTGTAGCTTGGTGGTTTTTTCTTTCTCCTTACCTTGATATGCAAGTTGTAGTGTATCTCATGCGGTATTTGCTTGAATAGCTGCTACCACTCTTGGAAGAGTGCTTTCATACATTACCTAATGAATATCAAAAGAGATTTGTTCTCATTTCACACTCCTTGAAAGTATCTTTCTTTAACCGAGAAAGTGTAGTGTATGTTGTTGCATCTCAGGGATCTTTTAACCTATCCTCAATGATCTCCCACATGTCTTGAGATATGAATATTACCTTCATGGTAAATGACCAAGTATTCATAATTCTTTCCATTAAATTTCGGTGTCTACATACCAATTGTAGAATCCATAGCTTGCTACCAATTTAATAAGTTGTTTGAATACCCTCACTCTGATACTGATTTGTAGAAAAAATGTAGTCTTATACAACAAACAACATAAATGAAACTTGCATAAAAATAGATTAAATATTTGAACCAAAGACTATTATGCGTAATCTCCATTAAACATTCATAATCAGTGGTTCAACTAAAATTACAATAGATTATGTGTGTGAAGCACTTCTCCGATTCTTCTTGTGCATATTTCACACTTTGTGTGTGCATATAAAACAAATACAATTGTTGTTATTTTAATAAAATTACCCACGAATCGCTCTTCAATCGAGCATTCTAAAACTAGACCATGCTTTAAAACAACTACATGTTGTGAATGTAAAAAAGAAAATATATTTTATTTAAATGATTTAAATCTATTCATAAAAATAAATCTTTAACTAAAGTAGGACTCATATTAATATTATCTTTCCTAAAAATTTGCGGGTGAAATTACGATTGTTCATGCATGCATATTTCCAACGTTTTTGAATCGATATATTCGTGGGGTGGGTATTGGTGAAGATATTGTCCATTGAAATTGAGCTCATTCATTCATTCTTTTATCCCCTATCAGCTCGACCATAACCTTGTATTCACCCATCTCTACCTTATTGTGGTTTGACCATGTGACCTTTTCCATCTCGGCATATTGCATGAAGAGAACTCGATTTTGATTTATGCATATATCACTAGATTTTATCTCTCAGAAATTTCTTGAGTAGAACTTGATAACTCATGCATGCTCTACATTATCATCTCACTTTGCTCAATTTTTAACTCACCTTAGAGCTCATTTTTTTAAACCCAACTCGAGTTCTACATAGCTAGGCCTACATAAAATTGTGTTCATGACTCGAGTCTTCCTAGTGTTTTAAGTGTATGATCTTGTCATAGAGATCATTTGTGGTATAGATAACCCATTATCTCGTTGCATTTTCTTCCAAACTTGGCATTGCCTTGCAATTATCTCAGCCATAGTGTTCTCAGCTCACTCCTTTTGAGCTCAAGCTCACTAGTATCACCACCCAACTCGCCAATTTGAAACCAAATCACCATGCACTTATGTAGTTCAAGTGTTGAATATTTTTATATCTCTGTGTGGATCAATTTTTTTTTGACTCGATCTTGAGTATCATGCGACTCGGTCATTGGGTTAGATTGGAAATTACATAAGGTAAGCATATATTTGATTACTCTCATGTGGGTGTCCAAAAATATGTCTTCGAGAAAAATAGTTTCGATATGCAACATACATCACTTTTCCATAAAATATGCTTTCAATTATAGTTTTCTTTTCAAATTTAGAGAGGAAAGAATTGTAATTTTTCATCGATTTTTCAAACACGTCTTCCTCATTAAAAAACATATATCTATAGCTTCTAATAAAATTTAAAATCCAAAATATTACAATTTACAATATTCATATGGAGGAGAGGGAGTGGAAATGAAAGCATTGTGACGAAGTTAATGAAGAAATCAGGAAATATGAATTCATGAAAATTTTGAATGATTGGGTATGAATATTTGAGTCCAATCAGATTCCACGATTAGACAAAGAGTGGAAGAAAGAGGTGGAGTTTTCCAAGAAACAGAATGAATATGATTAGCAAAAAAAAAGGTTAGAATTTTTTTCTTATTTCTCTTGAGCTAAAATGTAGAGATAACAATTTGAATGAGAACATGAAGGTTTTAATAAATTAGATCATAGTATATCATCTCCTAGTTCAAGAAATAATTTAGACACACGTTTTTCGAATTGAATGTGTCTGATTTAGAGAATAATAATGTTCTAACCATGCATGAAAACTTTCCCATCAATGATCATTATTTGGATATGAATAAGGAGCATTTTCATATTAAATAGGAGGAACAATCACTACATTTAGAGTTACCTCGTGATCTAAAAAAGGATAATTTCAGCCTAGCATACTTCTTGCTAGATGAGGATATTGATAAGAATGAAGAAGATGAAGCAAAACACAACTTATATCAACTTCCAAAATGCCACAAGGAAAAGGAATCAGACAAAGAAAATCAAACTCAAAGGGATCCTTTCTTAGCAATGAATAATAAAAAAGTGTTTTTGATCACTAAGGTCATCTATGGGAGAGAGAAAGAAAGGTTTTGATTTGAGAAAGATGATGAAGTTGAATGCAATAATCCTCATTACCTCGGGTATTTTCGCACTCATAGAAGGTTGTAATGATTCACGAAGAACATCATTTGACATTGCAATCAGCCAAGGAGGAAAGAAATATTTAAAGTGGGTTAAGTTTGACCTTTCCAACTGCATAGTGGATCAAAATGAGAAACGAAATGGTGACATCATTACAGAACCATTTATCATTGAAGATATAGAGTAGTTTAAGGAAGCGAGAACAACATTCTTTCCGCACAAATTCCAAATTGTTTCAAGAATGAAGAGGAAATTAAGAAAATAAGACATCGAAATGGCATTTTTTTAGTTTTGAAGATACCATGTCCAATCAAATACTTGGAGGATAAGGTATTAAGATCAAAGTTACCACCATATGTGCTTAATTATTAGCATAAGGAAGAGCTTAATGTTCTCAAAAGTCAGCCCCAATACATCCTAAAGTAGATTACAGATCTAATATAGGTATTTATCTTTTTCGGACAGATTTTTGAGGAAATCAAATGAGCAAATGATGTTTTCACTTTCACCATGTGATCTAGTTGGAAAAGTGATCTTATGGCCTTAATGTGTGAGAAAGGGAAGCTACTTCTCTTTTCCTATATCATGATTGTTTAGCTTCACCTTTATCTAGTTAGAGTAGGTTATTGTAGGATTATTTACTATAAAATAAGTGCTTGTGTACACTCTACATATTCCCTTGGAGCATATATGATTTTTCATCTTGTTAGGAGTTTTATCTTTACTCTAAGTTCATTTTCCACATTTTTGCATTTATTTTTAAGTTATTTTTGAGGATTTTCACTCTTGAGTAGGTTTTCTTGGCCTTGAACATACTTGGCCAAACTTGAGTAAAGGTTTGATTGTTATGCATGGTGAAAGAGATCAAATTTTGGGTTCATGTTGATTAGTAGGAAATTGGTCTAGCATAGCCGCCAAAGATGTATAACTTTTTGGGTCACCATAGTGGAGGGGTTGTTAAGTCAAGGATCATATACTTACCTTACAAAAAAATTGTTAAAACCTTTTACATTCTAAATGAATCGAGAAAATAAAAAAATACCTTAATCTTTCCAAAGTGATGTACACATTACCTTAGCTTTTGCTAAAAGAGAAGATTTCACCTTAGTTTCTACAAAAGAAATGTTTAACCAATTCAACTAGAGTTTAAACAAGCTTAAAATAGACCATACATAGCCCAATTTTTACATTTTGTATTATGTAGATATTATTTCTTTATTATTGTTAGAAATTGTATTTATCAAAGCAAGGGGGTCGAATTAGGCATGAGGGGGTAATTATAACTATTCATGGGATTTGTTTCCAATTGACTATTTTTAGCCAAATGGGGTTAAAAATGGAATTAGAGTGTTATTTTAGAACAAGAGTTGAGTTAGCTCCTCTGGTGTTTTGCTATATGTACCTTGATTTTGAAATCATGGAGGAGAATTATCATTCTGTTGGACTTATGATATGTATAATTCTATACTACTACACCTTGTTAAAACAATATAAAGACTGATTTTCCTCCATATGAAATTTTTTAATGTTTTTCAAAACAAGATTATGTTATGTTACATTGAATGATTTCTTTCCTTTTCATGCTCATGATTTTATAACACTTCCATTTATTAGCTTTTTTAGGTTGTAAGTGCATGTTACCTTGTTGGCTAGGTTGAACGGAATTGAAATAGACCGAGCGACCCTCCCATCCTTTGCAAAAATCTTTTTAGATACTTTTGTGAATTTTAAAAGACCATCAAACATCATATGCAACGGTGAATGTTCTTAGTTCTTTAAAGCAGATTAATCTAGTGTGTTTTGTGCAAGTATAAATTTCAAAAGCATTAGTGTATTATATATTCTACCTAGTTTCATCAATTTTGCATTTATTTATCTCCCTTAACCCACATGAAATAATTAGTTTAGGTGACTAATCCCATGGAACCAACCTGCTATTGAGGTTATCCTCCACTCAAGTCACCCAACGGGACAGAGGAGTTCCCATTGTATCAACTAAATTGAAGAGTTATTTTCACTTCTTCATCCAGTTGCACTTCTTGAGTGATAAAAACAATAAAATTAAACAAAATCATGGCATTCCACTAAATGATCCAAAACAGATTTTTGGGTATAGGAAATGATGGCCAAATGGTAGATATACGACCCCAACAACCCTTGAGATATGGGTAAGTGAAAATAGAGTTGGCAAACCCTCTAAAAAAGCCTGATTTCAATGGATTATGTGGATGAGCCATGCCAAAACAAGAAGATATTGAGATCGAGGAAATATAATCAATGGCTCCAAGTGCCACAAAAATATATTGCTCGGGTAAACCACAATGATAAAAAGATTGAAAAAGGAAGTAAAAATGTAGAGCTTAAAAGAAAATAATGGCGCCCAAAATAATTATGAAAAGTTTACCCTCTTCCGAAGTAACCACAATGACAAATATTGAATGATATATTTTTAGGGTTTTTACCCTATTGCAAGCAAATCGACCATTGGTTTTAACCATGGTTAAAACCCATGGTCGGATAGGGTTTTTAATAATTTTGCCAATCACCGACATAGATGGCATTTATCATACTATTTTAATTATTTCCTTTTGAATGTGGAAGGGTGGGTGAAAATAATTTTCCTTACAAAAGTAAAAACTTACCAATGATAAAACTTGATGCTTGCCAATGATGACCAAAAATAGCCCAAGATATTACCTTAACCTAGGGTTCATTTTAAGAGACCTCTTGGAAATCGGAGGTGGAAAATACCTAGTGAATATCCTCGGAACCGGTTTTGCGGGAAGGTGAATTTTTTGGGGGTTGTATGAAAAAATTTCACCTGATTGTCAAGTGGTGTGACAGAAGGCTGCAGACATGCGATGGGAGATTTTACTATCACGTGTCAAAAAAATGCATTAACGTCGTCAATGGTGTTTGTTGGCGCGCACGCCAATGCATTTTTTTGGCATGCGACGATAAAATCTCCTATCGCGCGTCTGTAGCCTCCGACCTCTGCTTTCTCATCAAAAAAATCTCTCGTGTCGCAAATCAACAAACTCTTTTTTGTGCGTTTGCTATGCATCAATATCTATTGTACCTCCTTGTTTCACATCAACTATCTCGCCGTTGTCACGTGTCAAAAATAACACTCATTGGACGTGCGTCAACAGACATCTTTGATACACGTCAATGCATTTTTGACGCGCGACAACAAATCTCTTGTTACGCATCTCGCAACCTCCGCCCTCTACTTTTACATCAAAAAAATATCTGTGTCACGCGTCAACAAACTCTTTGTCATGCATCTATTATGTGTCAATATCTGCAGTACCTCCTTGTCGCACGTCAACTATCCATCAGTGTCACATGTCAACAAATAACCCCATTGTCACGTGTCTGCAAACCCTCCTTGTCGCACGTCAATAACTTACCCCCTTGTCGCGCATCTGCAATATGGGATATATCATATTGTTGACAAATGTGAAGTAGAAGTGTTCTACCTAGCGAATAATCTAGGATTATGTAGGGGATATTTTTCAAGGGTAGGCGAAGCCGACCAGTAAAAAAATTAAAGTGTAATTTTTAGGCGAACAGTCATTGACGCACGCCTTAGGAAAATTCACCTTTTCAAAATTTTCAAAAATGAAATATTCGCCACTAAAATTTTCCCCGCCTTAACATTTGCTAAGGATAACATGTTTACCTTACTTTTTGCAAAGGAAAAGGTTAACCCAAGTTAACAAGGACATTAACAAAGTCAAAAATGAGAAGCAGACCATACAACAATATTTTTGTCCCTTATTGACATCATTCATAATAATATTAGCTCTGTTATTATTAGTTTTTTTGTTTTTCCATAAGGGGGTCGAGTTGTGCATGTAAGTGTCTATTTTTCCTAGTATTGGATTTGTCTCCAATTAGCTATTTTTAGTCAAACTAATGTAGAGGTGCTATTTTTAGAGAATGAGTTGAGACAAATCCCCTTTATTCTTGGTATATGTACCCCTTCTAATCAAGAAAGAGTGGGGTTTATCATTGTGTCATGCTTAGGCTATGAAGAGATTGTACTACAACACCTACTTGAAACATTAAAGACTATTTTCTTCCATTTGCAGCTTTGTGAAGTGTTTTACAAGAGATTCATTGGTGTGTAACATGAATGTATTTTTTCCTTGCATGTTGTGAACTATTCCAACACAACCATTAAGTTATTTTGAAGCATTTACATATCATATTAAGTGCATATTTTTTTTGTTAATCAATTGAATGTGAGAGTGAATCAAATTGAAATTGAAGTGAACCTTGTAGGTCTTTATCAGTCAATTATTGTTTATTTTGCAACTATAAGGTTCCAACACATCGATGTATCATATTTTCACATGATTTTTCTTAAGTTGTGTTTCCTTATTGCCCTCAACCCCGTTGTTAACTAGTTTATGTGATTAATCCAGGATTCATCCCACTTTGGATGTTCTTCTCAACACCATTCACCCACATCTAAGATAATTTCCCATTGTACTAACCAAAGAGAAGTACTTCTTGCATTTCTTCACTTACGGTGCTTTTAATAATGATAAAAGTTTTTGGCACATCTAGTGGGAGCATCGACGAGATATTGGTGTTACTTTAGGATTCAAATGAAGGGACTATTTTCTAATGATTGTTTCTAAAATTTCAGTTGCACCTGTTTCGAAACCTAATCTATTTTTTGTAGCTATTATCATCATTCAAATAGATATAAACACATATTTAAGAGTTGTAATCTGCCGAGAACCATTCATCCAACATCAACTTTTTACCGTAGAGACAATTTTGTAAAATCATTTATAAAGATCAACATTACTACATGAAGACTAGATACTTCTAAAAAGAATTATTTTTAGATTTCTTCATGTTCCATATCTAACGTGAACACGAGGTTTTCATCGAGAGGTATTCCTTTTGAATTTTCTTAATTAATTCTTAATTTTATTAGAATAAGAAGACTTGGAAATAATACACCTTGTAACAGGACTAGTATTACCAATCCAACTCAGAATTTTTTCATTCAAATTGCTATCTAACCAATGGCTAGAAATAAGCCTTTTATTACTTTCACAGGTGATAGTTATTTGCAACTTGTTGTTTTTAATGACATACAATTAATTGCCTTGAAAAGTATACCCTTTTTCAAAGTGGTGAAGATCAAACCACTCCCATTAAACATATAAGAGATATTGTTTTCCTGTGTTTTATCCATAATGTAACTCATAAAATAATTGATTTGAGATTATTTTCTACATATTTTAAAGGTGAAGCCCTCTAATGGTATAGACGTTTCTCAGTACAATCAATTACTACTTGGGATCAGTTGGGGGAAGCCTTGTGTAAATAGTTTGAGGAAAATCCATACAATTTATCCCTTATAGAGAAGATTACAACCATTAAGAGAGCACCTCAAGAATTCATGAAAAAAATCAAATTGAGATTTTAGAAACTTTGGGGAAGGATACTACAAGCTATCAAACCATCGGTTGAACAAGAATTTTTGTATTACTTGAATGCAATAAATAATGATATTAAACCATTGTTATGATTTAATCAATGGGTGGAACTACACTTCCTATTGATATTGACATAAAAATAAGAGTAGAAAACAATCTAATTCAAGTGGGTAAATTTCCCGCTATACCTTCTATGCCCATATTTATAGAGTTACCTCTTATTCCGCTAGTTGAAAATCTCGAAAAACCTCCCACAGTTCAACCCAATGAGGTAGTGCAATTGAAGAGGCAATAATTAAAAACTAATAGACCATATCACCCTCCTTAAGGGAATAAATATCATCCTCATAACAATTTCAGATCTCCTGAATAATGTTATAAACCTCCATATCCAACTCAAGGAGCTATTACAGTAGCAAAACAACTAGTAGATGTTAATCCAAATGCTCCTTGATTTTATTAGGCATTAGTTCTAGTGTAGCCCCAAAATAACATGATGTCAGATCTTAATTTTCATCCTATTGAGCCAAATACAACATTTTAAAGGGTGCCACAAAGTTTTTGTATGCCACAGATGACTAAAGAGGAATCATTTTATCAAGTTCTATAGATTTATTCTCTAGTATCACATGGTGAATATAATTTTATGTAGGTGCAACCTAATGGAACTATGGTAAAATTAAAAATTAGTGATCATGTAGCTCAAAATCTAGAAGTTGGAGCCAAATAAAGAAGATATTTTTATAGATGTAACAATGTAAAGAAAGAGAGCTATGCATGAGAGTACAAGTAATCAAGATTTTGTTTGAGCTCAAGAAAATTAGAATATTAATGTTGGTAAGAGTTCTTTTTCACCTCAAGTACAAGAGAAAATTGTTGTTCCAAAAGTTCAGTTTAAGGTATGGATTACCCTCTTGAATATTGTTAATCATATGAAGAAAGCACATGTTAACATGACTATGTGGGACTCATTATTCATTCCAGACAAAATGATTTGATTTTCAAAGAGATTTTAGGTCTTCAAATATCATCAAAACCAGAAAAAGGTAAAGGTACAACAAACATGGTTATGACGAATGTAGATAAGGAGCTAAAATTTTTGTAACAGAAGAAGCAACCAATGATGCGAGAATATATTGTTATTGAGGTAAAAATTATAAAACCAGCTTATTTCTACCTTTCATTAATAATTGGCAACTCATTGGTACATAATTGCATGGTGGATAGTGGAGCAAGGAGCACATTTATGCCCAAAATGGTTGCAGATAAGTTGGGACTTAAGTATGAACCAAGTATTAAACATTTTTTATAGCTAGATGGTTCTCTAACTAAGACCATGGGCATGATTAAAATTTTGAATCTCACCTTGCATGTTTTCCCAGGTGTAACCATTTTTTAGGATGTGATGGTTGTGGATTTCCTACCTTATTTTTCCTTGTGCCTTTTAAGATACTTCACATCAAAAATTAGAAGTTATCTTTTAGTTAATTGGTCTTATCTTGTTTAAAGAATCACGTATCAAAATAAAGTGACCATCAATTACGAACCTTTTTCAAATTGTCATATTGAGCCTCACACACCTATCATGGTAAATGCAAATTATGTTATCAATGATGAGAAGTTAGGTGAGATTGAATCTAAAGTTTTTCATGCACTAGATGGTATACCTAATATGTTTAAGCATGAAAGGAAAAATGAAATTAATGAGAATGAAACTTATAGACATTTTGAAGAAGGCTCTCCAAGTATGTGTTATCATCCCGCATGCCCCGCTTAGCCCCCGCGTGCTTTGTTTTTCTCTTTTCCCCTCTTTTCTTTTCCTTTTTCTCTTCAGTTACTGAAACCGCCACCCCCGACAGGGTGGCAGGCCTCATAACCGCCGCCGTGGTGGGGCGGTCCTTTACGCATTTTCAGAATGCTCTTTTAACATGACTCACATAAATTTCAACATTTACCAGCTTTTTTTCACCGCCTTGGGCTTGCATTAATGATTTTGGTTCCTTAGAATAGTGTTTTTCCATTGTTTATAGTTTAAGAGTTCAATTTGGTTTTTACCTTGGGTAAATGCAAATGCTATAAATAGTTGGCTTGTGCTCAAGCAAATGGCCCCTCAAATTTGCCTCTGAATTTCTCATTGCAATAGATTAGTCTTTCATTTTGCTTAGAATTCTTAGTTTCTTTCATTGCATGCTTAGTTAGTGTTGTTTTGTTGTTAGGAAGCCACATATCCATCTTGTGCAAGTGTTGTTGATATTTCATCCAATCCATTGGAGTAGAGTAGTTTGTTTTCAATAGGAAGCCATTAAAGTTGTAGGTTTTGTTCTTCAAGCAGGATAGTTTCAGGTTCTAGACATTTTATGTTGCATGACTCGCAATAAATCCCGCTAGGAATTACATAAGCCAAGCTCTGTACTCTTGCACTATCTCTCTCCTACTCGCATTGTATTTAGTCTGTATCCTAAGCTGCCTTTGTCCCAATATCTACTTCTGTTGATGCTAGCATTACACGCTTTTTTGGATCCACGTGAACACGAAGGAGCGAGGAGGTCACACTGAGGGGACAAGATCACACACATCATTGGATTCACCACTGTTCTGCAGAATCCAAGTTTTAGCTTTCAAAGTTCTAAATTAAAAGCATATCAAATAGAGTAGATAATCACTTTATTTCAGTCAATTTTACTTTTGATATTGCCAGGGAAACTGTGAGGATTGATAGTTTCTGAGAGACTATGATTCTTTCCTCACTTCTGAGGTAGGATCGAGAGTCTTTCAAATAGATTAGATCAGTTATTTCATTATTTAGAATAGATTTACAACTGCACAGGCAAGTAGCTATACTCGGTTACTTTGTTTGTTTTAAAATTTGTCACTAGGTTAATTGTCAATTTCTAGATATATTAAAATAGCTGCTCCTTCAAATTCATTTATAAAATTCATCAGAAAATAACAAAAATATAGAAGTTATATATGTTATAGATATACTTTGCATAGTTAATTTTATTTTGCTGCATTTAGTTTACATTATTGCTTTTGTATGACAATCACGGGACCTAGAGAGCCCAGGGAATACGTATTCGAGCCAATCGTGCCCCAACCCAATCTCATCACAGCCATAACTGATATAGATCAGAATCTTAGGATCCAAGTCTTCCGAACAATGGTAAACTTACAACAAATCAGTTTCCAACTGCACGGGTTAAACATAGAAGACGACCAAGCACACACGTTTTGGTCAAATCAACCAAACTATAGATTACTCTAGATACATATCCACATGATTGTGGAAGGGTTTGAAAGAGAGAAGACATTTGGTTGTGATCCTTTGGTCCCACAGCTAGACGCAGGAGACACTCTCACAGATATAGATACCAGCTTAAGAATTCAGGTCGCACAGACGCCTGTGAGATACTCTGAAAAGATCACACAATTAATAATTCTAAATATAGAGGCTGAAAAAGCATATGACTATTGGATACTAGGGATTAGGATTGATTCACACATGACCATAGCAAGTCCACAACAACCACGAATCTATGGTTGTGACCCACAAGTCCCATAGCCCAACGAGTCCATAGGTGAATCAGACATAGATGTTGGCCTACGTACATTAGTATTCAGATCTACTCCACTTCCACCTATCATCATCGAACAATTATCCTTGTTAGACACAACAGCTAACAAAGCTAAGGAGTTCTGGACTAGGCCAGAGAATCACCCATAGAGTCAATTATATTTACCATCCACCCTATGACCTTATCTGGAGATATACACGAAACTATCCCAGGTCATTTTCCACGTATTCCACAACCCATAGACCGAATCACGCTAGAGCTTGATATTGATTGGAGCCTTCGAGCAGTCATCCTTGCTGATCGATCTATCACACCAGTTCAAGTTAGGAGGGCCTTCTTTGCCTTAGATTCACAATTTCCACTAGTGCGCGTCGAAGACATCAGATTGCCTAATTAGCTTGTCTGCATCCCACACATATTCAATCCCCACCGGCTGTCTTGGCATGACCTCGGGAGGTCGGGTGCGAGGAAAAGTTACTTGTAGATTCCCATGCTCGCTTGTCACTTTTCCATCGTACAAAATTGGTGAACCCGACGTGAACCTTTCTACTTTCTGATTTGGAGTCAGATTTCTACTGGTTCTTTTAAATTAAATGACCTTTTTACTACCTCATCAGCTTTCACCATCACCTTCGCTCCTTCCCATTATTCTGCGGGTATTCATATACCCCCGAATATGTCGGGATTCGATGCGTATGGTAGGCCTCTCTTAGGTCTTGAGGCATACTATGCTCAACTGAATAGACAATCATCACCCTCGCTCTCAGTATGGGGTGACAACTACTCAACTAACCAGTTGTCAACACAAACTCCAAGGGTCAGATATAGCCCATCTTTCCAAACAGAGGAGTTGGATCAATTCACTCAAACACAACAAACAGAGCCTTCAGGCTCAAACAATATGACGCTCACAGGAGAGTCTAGTTCATCTCCTCAGGTACTACTTAGACCACAAATTAGTAGACAAGTTGACCCATACCTAGTTTTAGATAATGAACATTTGACACGTTATGCCAGGAATGAACAACGTTCCCAAGGTATGTACCCACCTATAGGGAATCTACAAATACAACCCGAGGTCTCTTTTCAAGGAAATACCTCCATGCCATTACATATAGGAAATGCCCTCGGGGAAACTTGGCAGGGCAATGATCAATTCATAGCAGGATATCACATGCCTATACAACACCATGATATACAACAAATGCCGCTAAGGAAAAACACCGTGACTTCACCAAATGAAGTCATTTCAACGTTAGTAGAAAAAGTGAGGGGGTTAGAACTTGCTCAGGAAAATCACCATTCTCAACTCATGTAGGTAGGAAATTCTAAACCTAGCCAAATAGACCTCCTCACAGGAATAGGTACGTTAGGCATGACCCCTCAGTATTCACAACAAACGCCGACTAGAACCGTCATTTCTAACACCGATCTGACACCTCCCGGTCTAGTACAAAATAATCCATTCTTGGACAATACCCCTTCATACTTAAACATGTACTCCAAATCACCACAAGGGGATATGTTCTCCTCTCCCGACATGATTCCTCAAACACAAGGGTTTCCTTATGCCCCGCTAACACGTATGCTATGCCATATCAACAACCCATTCCACCTCCACTCCCTCAACAGGCACCATCAATGGTCGAAACCTATGCGATAGGGACATATTCAGAATACTTGAAAGAGCCCTTAGATTTCACCATACGAAGCATCATGCTTCCAAGACCTCTTCCCGATTTTCCCAAGTACAAAGGTGAGGGAGATCCGAATGCACATATCAAAGCTTACGCCACAGCCATCCGAGAACTACTCCCATGGGATGGGGTTGTTGCTAAAATATTTCCCAAAACCTTGGAAGGTATCGCTCTCGATTGGTATTATAGAATACCTGAGGCTTCCATCCATTCATTCAAGCAACTCATTTTTAGAGTTCATCAAGGCATTTGACATGAACAAACTATTAAGAACAGGAATCAGGGAATTCTTACACATCAAGCAAGAACACAATGAATCTGTCACCCATTTCATCCAGAGGTGGCGTAGTTCTTTATTCTTCGGAAAGTGCTCCAAATATGGACCAAATGGAACTATGTGATTTATTCCTTCATTCTCTCAGCAGAGAAGTGAAGGAAGAAGTCCAGAAGTTCCCACTAAGAACTTATGATGAAGTACTTGAGAGTGCTCTCCGAATAGATCAAGCGGCAATTGATAGTGGTCGCAAAACATATGGAGAAAATGGGAGGTTAATCACTTCCAACCAGAACACTACAACTTATCCTACTACCACGAATGTCAATCAAGGACCTAAAATCCTTAATAAAAATCATGGAGTGACAACAGATGGAGTAACTGATCAAGCTAGAAAGGTAAATGTTGTGAATACTCCACCACAAATAAACAACCAACGAAACAATAACTTTACTCCAACAATCAATACAGTGGATTTTAATCATCCACAACAACAACAACAATGAAGCCCTACACGGGATCCAAATCAAAATTCAACTAGGTATCAAAACCAGAATTCAAACCAAAAACAACAAACGCAAAACTTTAATAGGAAATGGTTTGATCAAAGTTTTAGGCCACAATATACACCGAGCCAACAAACTAGGAATTACAATCCTAACTCCTATTGTGGTTTTCACAAAATCGAGGCCATGACACTAGAACGTGTCGTGACTACAATAAATTTATGCAACATTTTCCAGAGGAACAAAGACAACTTTTTATAGATATGTTCTTGGCAGATCCTACGTCACCAGCACCAAATACTTTTATAGGGGTAGTTTCCCCTCAAAATGCACCCCTCCAGATCTTCAATGATCCGCTTCCAAATCACAACAATAACAAGATAAATCCAAATGGGACAAACAAGGGTGTAATTACAGGAAACAATGATCATGAAGCCTCAACTTCACTGAATCCGTTAGTTGCGCCACAATTAGGAAGTCAGCCATGACCTAAGATAGTCGGTTTAGTGGAGTTAGATGCCGAACTACCCATAGAAGCTGTAACAAGGACACGAGAGTATTCCTCTCAGCTAAGTCCAAGCTACCCGCTAGAAACAGACAATATCCAACAAGTATTAATAAAACCCGTGGGTGCTTATGACTTAATTAATGATCTAACGAAAACCTTCTCGCACATCTCCTTTTTGGATTTATTGAAGAACTCCCCTACACATGGCTGCTCTTTTAGAAGCATTGGGTTTAGGTCATCTAATTAGCATCACTCCACCTCCCGAAACATAGGTAAACCATATAGACTTTGATATCCACCCTCCGGGCAGCCGGATAGGGACACCGAATTCATATTCGAAATAAACAAAATGCCAACAGACGCTGAGATTGCATGCCGAGGTGATCCGGCCTTACACTTGCAAGTGTGGGTTTATAACAATTATGTGAAACACGCGATGGTTGATGATGGGGCAGCAGTTAACATAGTCCCTTTTTCTTTCCTTCAAAAGCTAGGGTATGGAGAAACGAATTGTTCCACAACTCGAAATACACTAAGAGGCTATGACAGCCTTAAAGCCACTTCAATTGGAACTATAATACTACCGGTCACCTTAGGACCCAAAACAATCCTGATTGAGTTTTATATTATAGATCGGGAAACTAACTATAATATGATCCTCAGCCGACCATGGATACACCGTATGAAGGCAATCCCTTCTATGCTATTTCAAGAAGTAAGATTCTTACATTTAGGAAAGGTGTTCATAGCCAAAGGTGATCCAAAACCATTCGATGTACACCTGGCTGACCTAAAGAAAAGACCAGGCATGCACTGAGTTTGAACTCCCAACGAACCAACTTAATAAACCTACCAACGCGAAACCAAAAGAAAAGTTTGGTACCTACGACAGATCTTGAAACTATGAGCCTAGCCAAGACAACCCCAACCCCAAAGATGAGGCTAACATTGTAGAAACAATATCATTAGGAACTACTACAAAAATTGTTGAATTACTAGAACAGGATCTACCAATGTTCCTACCATTTGATTTTGTAGGCATGGGGTACACCCTAGGTGTCGGTTCTCTCCCAACAGTAGATCTCTGCATGGTAGAGGTAGAAGATGTTAACACAACAAATATCCCAGCACCCATATTCCCAGCTAAGTATTGGACTCTCCATTTCGATGGAGCTAAATGTCGTTATGGAGCTGGGGCAGGAGTAATCCTTACTTCTCCCGAAGGAAAAGTCCTACCATTTTCCTTTAAACTAAATTTGAATGCACAAACAATGGCGCTGAGTATGAAGCCCTCCTCCTTGGCCTCATCGTAGCTAAGAGAATCGGTGTTGATAACATCAGAGTGTTAGGAGACTCACAATTGGTAGCAAATCAAGTTGCTGAGATGTATGAAACCAAAGCCGAGCACTTACAACTCTACAAAACAATTGTACTAAATTTAAGCAAAGAGTTTGACTTCATATCAATCGAAGCAATCCCACGAGAACAAAATCTTCTCGCCGATTCAATAGCAACCTCAGCATCACACTTTACTCCAAATAGTAAGTTAGAGGATACCCATTTCATGGTATCCCTTCGTGATGAACCATTGATAAAAACAATGTCAAATCCTCTTTTAAATAGAAATGAAAACAAATCTACTATCCTAGACCACATCGATAGTGATACAACCACTCTTGATTTCTTGAACGCCTATGCGTGTTACATCTCACCCATCACGTGGTAGATTTATCCCTAATCCCGCATTCATCCTCCTACTTGGAAATCCCATGACAGAGCTTCCCCACAAAAGGAACTCAGCATATACATAGTCGAGAACGGAGATGATCTGGAACTACCTCCAGCCCCGCCTGAGTTTGAAGAAGGTAACGCTTCTTTAATCGAAGAAACAATTGATATTAACATCGGAACGGAAGACGAACCAAGGATATTGAAGTTAGGATCCTCGTTAACTCCATTAGAAGTAGAAATACACACTCGGATCCTCAAGGAACATCAGAAGGCTTTTGCATTTAATTATAAAGAAATGATAGGGGTTGCACCACACATTGCGGTGCACAACCTCGTCACTAAATCTGATGCAAAACCGATTAAACAAAAATCAAGACCAATGAAACCCAAGGTAGCTCTCATGGTGAAAGAGGAGGTAATGAAACTCCTCCAAGTAGGATTCATCAAACCAGTCGATTACTCTCAGTGGGTATCTAATATCATTCCGTTCTCAAAAAGAATGGGAAGATACGCATCTGTGTAGACTTCCGAGACATTAACAAGGCATGTCCTAAAGATGACTTCCCATTACCATCTATAGATGTCATCATTGATGCAACAACTGGATTTGAGCTTTTATCTCTCATGGATGGATTCTCAGGATACAATCAAATCAGAATATCCGAACAAGATCAAGCTAAAACCACATTTATAACTCCTTGGGGAACCTATTGTTATGTTGTTATGCCATTCGGACTCAAGAACGCTGGCGCTACATACCAATGGGCTATGACGTATATATTTCATGATCTTATTCATAAAATTGTGGAGTCCTATGTAGATGACTTGCTGGCCAAAGCCAAGAAACGTTGTGACCATCCGGAAGTGCTTCGCGTCATTCTTTCACGTCTGATAGAATACGGAGTCACGCTAAACCCTAGAAAAATGTGTCTTTGGTGTGACAGGAGGGAAGCTCCTAGGTTACATTATATCATCACGTGGGATCGATGTTGACCCAACCAAAATTAAAGTTGTTCTTGAAATGGTCCCACCTTCGGATGAATCTGGAATCAGGTCATTTCTCAGAAAACTTGGTGCAATCCGGAGATTCATCCCGGACTTAAGTTTCACCATTCATCCAATCAACAATCTACTCAAGAAAGATTATAGCATCGATTGGACCGAAGACTGCAATGAAGCTTTCAACGTAGTTAAGCGTTTCTTGTTATCACCACCCACGCTAATGCCACCTAAGCCGGATCACCTGTTAATTTTATATTCACGAGCCACCAATGTCTCGCTAGCTATATTGGCTCAAGAAGACGATGACAAGAGAGAACGTGTGATCTATTTCATTAGCCGGACATTGCTCGACTATGAAACACATATATACGCAAGCAGAACGAGAATGCCTCGCCATAGTCTTTGCAACCAAATGCTTAAGACATTACATGTTAAATCAAGAAACAAAGGTCATCGTAAAGACAGAACATTTACGAACTTTCCTCACGCAAGGGTCCTTGTCTAAAAAGGTTGGATGCTTTATAACCTTAATGGGTGAATTTGAATTAAAATTCATAAATCAGAAGTCGGTTAAAGGACAAATCATCATGGATTGGTTAGCTGATAATCCATTAGATAGAGGTGATCTAGTAGATCTGGACTTTCCCGATGAGTGCATATACTACATCGAAACCCGACCTTCTATCTCTGAGTGTCCTTGGTACACTGATATTATTAATTATATCATGGACCATGCATATCCGAAGGTGCTACACCACAATGGAAAAGGTGTTTACGCATTATCATAGCTAAATACGTCATCATAGAGCAAGTTCTCTATCGAAAAGTGTTCGATGGAATGTTGTTAAGATGTGTCGACACAGAAGAATCCAAGAGGATTCTCCACGAATCTCACAGTGGAATGTGTGGAGGCCACTTCGGTGGCCATGCCACCACTCAAAAAATACATCGAATGGGCTATTTCTGGCCTACTCTAGAACACGACGCAGTAGAGTTTGTACGAAGGTGTCATAAGTGCCAAGAATTCTCTCATGAGATTCACATGCCGGCACAAGCTCTACAACCAATCGCTACTCCATGGCCCTTTTCTACGTGGGGCCTAGATTTAATAGGGAAATTCTCTCCCTCATCTATAGATGGCCATAATTTCATAATCACGGCCACCGAATATTTTACCAAGTGGGTAGAGGCTATGCCTCTTACTACTGTGTCGGGTTCTGTAATCGCCAAGTTCATTTTGAACCAAATCATTTGCAGGTATGGTATCCCGCAAGTCATTATCTCAGATAATGGGACTTCTTTTAAGAATGATGAAGTTCACGAATTATGCAATAAATTTAAAATAAGCCATCATACGGCCTCCTTGTATTACCCTCAAGCCAATGGATAGGCTGAGGCGACAAACAAAACATTAAAAGCCATTCTCCTTAAAACGGTGAAAGAAAACAAGCGAGATTGGCATTTGAAGTTATATCCGGCCTTATGGGCCCACCGAACCTCAATAAGAACACCAACAGGAGCCACTCCTTTCTCGCTAGTATTCGGGGTAGAAGCAGTTCTCCCACTTGAGGTTGAAATACCCAGTCTCCGTATCTCATTACAAGGGATTCTAGATGAAGACGCTTATAGAGAAGCACGTCTCTCCCAACTAGAAAGCCTAGATGAAGCTAGGATAGATGCCGAACAGTGGCATAGAGTCTATGCTGACCGAATGTGCTGGTAGTATAACAAGAAAGTCTATGAATGCGACATATATGAAGGTGATCTAGTTCTAAGGCTAGACAACCGGATCGACAAAAAAACCGGCGAAGGAAGGAAGTTCCGGCCCAAATGGTTGGGCCCATACCGAGTCATGAAGGACTATGGAAATGGTGCATATCTCCTATGTATGCTGGAAGGTGAGGAATTTGGTGAAATGGTCAATTCCCTACACCTCAAATGATTCTACGCGTAAGCAATTAGTACTACTTGTATAATTATATCTACATTGCATCTTCATATAGTTAGGATCATTTTGTCCGCTTGTTTCGTACAAATTTGTGATCAAGGAATTTATTCTCAAAGTAATTCATTACAAACTCATGATGTTGTTGGCATAAACACTCTAATCATACTTCTCTATTTCCATGATATCATCAAACTATTTCGGAATCACTTCATCAAATAAAGCTAGATATGACAAGGTCTCAACGGTAACCATACCAAGATCTGCGGGTTTATCCTCACTTTTGGTTTCTTCTTAGGATAGGTATCTTGCCTATGGTCTATTCTAGAAGCTTCATGGTGTCACATCTATCCCGTACGTATATCTCTTTGGAAATAAGAACACACTGACATTTTGCTCAAATAAACAAGTCAAATATAGATCAAACAGAAAATTTTAAATTTACACATTTCCTTGCCCCACCAACCTTCGGTGATGAGCTTGCATCTCTTACTAGTGACGTAGGGTTGGGAAAGGATGGAAATGCCCTTACTCGCCTATGCCTTGCCTATGGTGATAAACCCACGCTTCTTACTAGTAGCATGGGGCAAGGTGTGGGGGGTCCTCTTGACAAGAAAACGCAAAAGGTCATAAACAAACAATTCAAATCTTGAAGTCTTGAGTCAAAAGCAAATGAATCGGATGTCCAAAATCCCAAGAGAATTAAGAATCCTAAAACCTAGATTTTGTCTACCATGTGGCCATCTACGGATCTAAGTCTAGATAAACCGCAAAGCAAGTTGCATCCCAAAACTATGAAGTCACTCGAGTGGAGTAGGCTTGTAGCATCCTAATTTGATTCCGCCAAAGCTTTGTCTATCTTTCATCAATATCATTTCAACACATTTCATAACTTGTGCCCTTTTCAGCTCTCGGTGATGAGCCCTCGCATCTTACTAGTTACGTGGGGTTAGGAGAGGGGTAGGTTTATCTGCTTATCATACCAGCTTATCTTCACCACTTTGCCAAAGCAAATATGAAGTATCCAAAATTGCTTACAGAAACTAAGATTCAAAATCACATTGTATCTACATTATCATATATCAGCATCATGAAATACAAAAGGAAAGTAAACATTTGTATCATTTGTTCTCCATTGCATACATTCTAAAAAGCATATAAGCATAATATCATAGTTCACATGAGGAAACAGAAATGCAAGTAAGCCATAAATGCCAAAAGTCTGATCCAAAAAAAGAATATATATATATATATATATATATATATATATCAAAATTCCTGTACAATGCCATCATGCGCTAAGCATGGTCAAAACGCTCAAAGAGCCCGAGATATACAAAAATATCATGCAAAAATCTAGGGGAGCCAAGTGGCTTCTCAACCCCTATGAGACCCCTCTGAAGGTGCACGCCCATGCCTAGGACTCTGGCTATGCCGGCGCTCTGAGTGCATGGAGGGCTCAGGATCTTGAGGGGAAGCTGCAGTCTCACCATGAGAATGACTCCTCATCAGGTGCTCGGCTGTCCTATACCCCGCTAACTCCGTATGGAGAGTCGATACCATCTTGGCCACATGCCAGACAAGGGAAAAGATGTCAGTATGTCTGCCAGCTGCTGAGGGCTCCCCGACATCCACAGATAGCTCCGCACGGGTCCTCTCCATGGGAATCATCAGGGTATCGGTGCATACCCTGTGAATCAGGTCCCGCCACTCATCGGCGGTCTCTGCAAACAAAGGAGAAAACAAATTAGAAATGAAACAAGAGATAAAACACAAGTGTAAACAAAAGGAGAGATAGCAACTAAGGAAATCCTAACTAAAAACAAACATTAAAAGGAAGGGTGGTAACTTACTCGGATCACCAGGCCTCAGGATGGATCTCTAGGGTCAGCACCCACCACAGATGCCGCCGCTGACTGAGGTGCTCCCCCCGTGGCTGGAGTGATGTAGCATCCTACAATGGACTCATCCTCCCCACCATGGCCCTGGGAGAGTGGCTCCTTAAAAACCAAGAGTCTCTCTCTCGCACTCGCTCTCGCCCTCTCTCGCTCGCATGATATCCTGAGTGTCATGCCACTCAGGATCACTGTCCTCCTCAGTCTCCTCCTCTGTCTCTCCCCCTATAAACTCCTTGGACTCAGAGTCTATGTCGATGGGGTCATCGCTGCTATGGGCAGGACCCATGGAAATCTGAAGTAGGGGTGCCTGAGGAGCACCGGCTCTCCCTCGGGCATGTACTACCCTCCTGGCTGCAATAGGAATGCCAGGTGTAACAACTGTCCAACCCCGGCCTCTAGGACCCCCTCTGGCCTCTCGAACTGACCTGTATACTGGCACTACGGGGAAGCATGCCCATGTAAGGTAGGCCAAACTGCTGAGGAACTCGGCCAAAGGGGTGTATCTCCACTCGCCCCACTCTGTCAATAAGCTGACCCTGTGGTGGAGTAGGAGATCAAAGTAAGAGCCTCCTCACCCCATATGCCTGCCATGGTCTGATATGGTGTGGCCTCCATGTCATCGGTGGTTAGAGAAGCAACTGGCTGATGAGGTGCTTTGAGCACCGACATATCTGTCCATCTGGCTGCCCTCATAGCTCCGAGATCTGTCACCTCTACACCTCTGCCATAGGGGATGAAGTGCTCATAGACCCAACTCATGACCAGGGTCGGGTGGCTCAAAGACTGCCCCTGTAAATGGACTACCCTGTATAAGTCGTGGTAGGTAGTCCCAAGTATATCTGCTCCCAGGCATAAATCCGGCCATGACCCTCGATCTATGTAATAATGGGGGACCAACAATATAGCAAGTGTGTCTCCTCCCTTGTCCCCGATCAATCTCGAGGCAAGGATCCCCATAATAGCCTGACGAAGCAAGGGGATGGGAAAACTAGGAATAGACCGAACTCTGACCCCCTTCTTTGAACCCATGGAGATGACTGCATCTCCCATGTAGGAAGCCCACTATGCTATCTAGGCCCGTGAACCTGTTGTCTCGAGGGTGAGTCACCTCCTAATGATCGGGACCCCCAAGATATGGTAAACATCCTCCAGTGTGATGGTCCACTCACCTCGGACCCCTAGTAATCGAAAGGTGTTCGATCAAGCATCCCAGTAGGAAAATAAGTCACAGAGTATGTGACTGGATGGTGCAACATGTGGTACCCATGATATATGTAGTATACCCACCCCTCGAAGAGTATCTGCTCATCCTGTGAAAGGGTGTCTAGTACTCACCGGGAGCCAGCCACACTCCCTCTCTCAGCTCCACCGAATGTACTCCTCTCTTGCCTACATACACCCAAAAACACAAACAAAAAAAAGTAAGTTAGCATCCGAATGACATTAGAAAAATCATGAAAACACATAGAAATGCTAAAAATGCAAAAACAACCTCAAACAAGTGTTCTTTTGACATTCTGTAAAGAACCGCCACCCTGAGTAGGGCGACAGTTTCACAACCACCACCTTGAAGGTAGTGATCTTGTAACCGCCACTTTGAACAAGGCGGTGGTTGTGTAACCACCACCCTGAGTAGGGCGGCGGTCGTGTCCCGAAAACCCACGGGTTTTTAAACTTAAAAAGGCCAAAAAACGTGAAAAGAGACCATTTTAACTAAAAACAAAGCCTACCCAGTAGGCGCCCCCTAGATGGACCTTTTGAACCTAACATTTTCAAAAAATAACCCCCCCATGACAAAGGTTTTAGCATTTTAAAATTTTGGGGGTAAAAACAATAAATTGAGGAGAACTAACCTGTGATCTCGCGGGTCGATGATCTCGCACGGAGGCATGATCGCTATCTCGCCACAAATGTTTTGACTCTACTCTCGTAAGAAACCGTCACCATGGGTCCCAGAGCTCAGAATCAATCAAATCAACACGCGCAAATGAATAGGAAAATGGGCCCACTTTCATATATATAGCAGCCTGACTTGTTTTGAATGTTTTTTTTTCATAGGTTTGGAGCACCGATGGAGGTAAGTTCTTACCCCGCACAAATGGTACGTCCTCATTTCCCATTATTTTAGCATTTATTTTCCGATCTATCTTGTCTATCTGCACTTGAGTTCTCTTTTCGTTTTGCAAGGAGCGGGAATTTTAGATGGCATCATTTCAACACATAGACGTATCAGGTATGACTTCCAACTTCCCATTTTGGGACCAGCCATACTCGGACCCACCGTTTTATGCCTCTTCATGGCTAAAACGCTTCTCCGAGGGGGCAATATGTACATACCCAAAATAGGGTACTGCACCATCGGAACAACGTAACACGTGCCCCAATGATGATATAGGTCTCCTCGCAAGGTGTTCGGGATCCGAAAAGGCTCTCCAAGTATGCGTTATCATCCCGCATGCCCGCTTAGCCCCCGTGCTTTGATTTTCTCTTTTCCCCTCTTTTCTTTGCCTTTTTCTCTTCAGTTATGAAACCTCCACCCCCCTGGTGGTGCGGTCTCATGATCACCACCCGATCAGGCGGCGGTCTCAGTAACCGCCACCCTGCTTAGGGTGGTGGTCCTTACGCATTTTCCAAAATGCTCTTTTAACACGACTCATGTAAATTTCAATGTTTACCAGCTTTTTTTCACCGCCTTGGGCTTGCATTAATGATTATGGTTCCCTAGAATAGTGTTTTGCCATTGTTTATAGTTTAAGAGTTCAATTTGGTTTTTACCTTGGGTAAATGCAAATGCTATAAATAGTTGGCTTGTGCTCAAGCAAATGGCCCCTCAAATTTGCCTCTGAATTTCTCATTGCAATAGATTAGTCTTTCATTTTGCTTAGAATTCTTAGTTTCTTTCATTGCATGCTTAGTTAGTGTTGTTTTGTTGTTAGGAAGCCACATATCCATCTTGTGCAAGTGTTGTTGATATTTCATCCAATCCATTGGAGTAGAGTAGTTTTTTTCAATAGGAAGCCATTAAAGTTGCAGGTTTTGTTCTTCAAGTAGGATAGTTTCAGGTTCTGGATGTTTTATGTTGCATGACTCGCAATAAATCCCACTAGGAATTGCATAAGCCAAGCTCTGTACTCTTGTGCTATCTCTCTCCTACTCGCATTGTATTCAGTCTGTATCCTAAGCTGCCTTTGTCCCAATATCTACTTTTGTTGATGCTAGCATTACACGCTTTTCTAGATCCACGTGAACACGAAGGAGCGAGGAGGTCACACTGAGGGGACAAGATCACACACATCATCGGATTCACCACTATTCTATAGAATCCAGGTTTTAGCTTTCAAAGTTCTAAATTAAAAGCATATCAAATAGAGTAGCCAATCACTTTATTTCAGTCAATTTTACTTTCGATATTTCAGGGAAGCTGTGAGGATTGATAGTTTCTGAGAGACTATGATTCTTTCCTCACTTCTGAGGTAGGATCGAGAGTCTTTCAAATAGATTAGATCAGTTATTTCATTGTTTAGAATAGATTTACAACTGCATAGGAAAGTAGCTATACTCGGTTACTTTGTTTGTTTTAAAATTTGTCACTAGGTTAATTGTCAATTTCTAGATATATTAAAATAGCTGCTCCTTCAAATTCATTTATAAAATTCATCAGAAAATAACAAAAATATAGAAGTTATATATGTTATAGATATACTTCGCATAGTTAATTTTATTTTTCTGCATTTAGTTTACATTATTGCTTTTGTATGACAATCACGGGACCTAGAGAGCCCAGGGAATACGTATTTGAGCCAATCGTGCCCCAACCCAATCTCATCACAGCCATAATTGATATAGATCAGAATCTTAGGATCCAAGTCTTCCGAACAACGGTAAACTTACAACAAATCAGTTTCCAACTGCACGGGTTAAACATAGAAGACGACCAAGCACACACGTTTTGGTCAAATCAACCAAACTATAGATTACTCTAGATACATATCCGCATGACTGTGGAAGGGTTTGAAAGAGAGAAGACATTCGGTTGTGATCCTTTGGTCCCACAGCCAGACGCAGGAGACACTCTCATAGATATAGATACCAGCTTAAGAATTCAGGTCGCACGAAGACACCTGTGAGATACTCTGAAAAGATCACACAATTAATAATTCTAAATATAGAGGCTGAAAAAGCATATGACTATTGGATACTAGGGATTAGGGATTGATTCCACACATGACCATAGTAGGTCCACAACAACCATGAATCTACGGTTGTGACCCACAAGTCCCACAGCCCGAGTCCATAGGTGAATCAGACATAGATGTTGGCCTACGTACATTAGTATTCAGATCTACTCCACTTCCACCTATCATCATCGAACAGTTATCCTTGCTAGACACAACAGCTAACAAAGCTAAGGAGTTCTAGACTAGGCCAGAGAATCACCCATAGAGTCAATTATATTTACCATCCGCCCTATGACCTTATCTAGAGATATACATGAAACTATCCCAGGTCATTTTCCACGTATTCCACAACCCATAGACCGAATCACAGAGCTTGATATTGATTAGAGCCTTGAGCAGTCATCCTTATTGATCGATCTATCACACCAGTTCAGGTTAGGAGGGCCTTCTTTGCCTTAGATTCATAATTTCCACTAGTGTGCATCAAAGACATCAGATTGCCTAATTAGCTTGTCTGCATCCCACACATATTCAATCCCCACCACTGTCTCGGCATGACCTTGGGAGGTCGGGTGTGCCCATGCATGCTTGTCACTTTTCCATCATACATATACCTACGTATGTTTCTACATATTTATGTAAACACGAGACACATTAGAAATTTCAAAAATTAAGGTCTTTATGTTTCATTTGGAAATGTTCTCATAACTCCACAAGTTACGGTATAGAAAACAGTTTTTCATAATATGGTATGTTTAGTACTTAGTAAATTTATAGATAATAATATTAAAATTGATGCATTTAGGACATTTGTTTTCAATTTATGTCTATTTTATGAAACTGTATAGTTTTCATGTACGGTATGGTTCCTATTATATTGGTTCATTGTAACACCCAAAAATATGACATTCTGTAACTTTATTAATCCTTAAACCGTATCGCCCACATTTTACATACAGAAATATAACAATAAAATACTAGGATATTTTTTTTGACTTACATTGCTGACTACACAACACCACAAGGGATTTAAGAAGAGAAAATCAAAAAAGCACAAGACACTTACATAAGTCATCGACTCACATAGACACACAAAAACACCATATACATGTCGATGACACACTTTTTCCAATGAATCAAATGCTACCAATAACTCAGCCACAAGAAAAGGGACTTAAGGATTGACAAACCCACAACACATCATTACCATGGTTACATCAAGGTTACGATTAACATTCCAATAACATTATTATGTAAGTATAATTTTCTCCCTTTTCCACCTACATATTCTTAAATTCATTTCACATTCCACTTATTGTTTGACCATTTAATTTTGCTCTTTATCCCTTATGACAATCTCCATAAATTACATAAGTATTTTCCATAATTCAAATTACATACAATGATCCTAATTCCCTCATTCTTATGTTAAGATTATGCTTCCCAAATGCTTATTCAATGTTTAAAATTTACCCTTGCTACACAAGTGAATCTAATGTGATGTCAAGATGAAATCTTAGGATTAAGGGAGACTTAGATTCAAGATCAGTTTTCCCAAAAAATTCTTCGATCATGGTATAGTTATTTCCCTACCATATTTATTATAGTTCAATAACTTGTTGAATTCCATTTAGATATATATATATATATATATATATATATATCTTTTGTTTTCTTGAAGTTTGATCACACCAAGGAAATTCATATTCTTTGTAACACATGAAAATGTTTAATTAAGTTATAAGGACTCCAAGAGTTACATTATTCCTAACCTCAAATCTTTTTTTACTCTTATATGATTTACTCTTACATCGCACTATGGTCTCATTATTAGCATAGTTTTATAACAAAAGGAGTTACAGAAGTATTTGTCTAACATCTTGAAGAGGTACATGATTGGAAGAATTATAAAATATACATGAACCATAAGTGATTTGTGTTCAAGGAAAGATCACATGTTTCTACTTACTCCATAAATGGTAAGATTACACCACATAATCATTTCTTCGAAAAGGAACTCTTAAGGTGACTTCCAAGGTGGTCTTCACCACTCAACATGGTGTCGACCTGAAGGGAATAAATTCTCCTTATAGTTACCAAAGATAGAAGGAAAACACAAACTCGAATAAATTTGGACCATGTCGTTCCTAAAACATGGGTTCACGAAAATGTCGCTAAACATAACAACTATGATAGTAAACTCAAACTATGGGTTTTATTTAGCTAAACTAGGAGGTTCCATTGATTTTAAATTTGAAGTTCATTCTACGGTTTCAGTCTCTTCTATGGTAAGAAGGATCACACATGAAGACATGTTATGCATGAGATCTTATACTAGGGTTGAGTGTTTTGATTAAATCTCTTTATTACATTTACAAGGTAAGAATACAACACAATAATTAATTAATCGTTTATTGAACACGAAAATGCACTACAATATATTAACTTCAAATTCATTTACTATATATATATATCAAACCCTTTTACCATAAGTAACTATGATTAAATCTAATTGAACCTGTGATTAAATGTATATTTCTAAGATATCGCTAAAACTAGCATCCCATACATATTAGAAAATTTCTAAAATAAAATTTATGTAACATGAGACTACATTATACATTTATTCATTTTACAATGACCTATATAAATTAAAATAATAAATAATGAATTACACATCGCCCTTTTGCCATCTTCCTTGCATCCTGCAAAACCATGTGAGCATGAAATTAGCGATAAATCGCTGGCATGGCATCCACCCTAATCTAACATAATTAATGTCTTTAGATTCCCAATTTACATAATAACAATAATTACAATTTGCATTCGAAAGAAAAGGTTTAGAAACATGTATTCATTTCATTTCATTTCACTTCATTTTGTAACCAAGGAGAGGAAGAGAAAGGAAGAGAGAGAAACACCATTTTGTCAAAAGTTCTATTTCACACAACAAGTTACACTATAGAGTTCAAATAGTTATTTACATGTGTCAAAATGTTTCCATGGTGGTTTGGCAACACGATAGGGGTCCCACAACTTGTTTTTTTACATTTTCCTACTAGCTACAAAAATGTTCAAATCAGGCTCAAAGGCTAAGAAACCACTTTCAAACGTTATCTTCCGATGAGAAAACACACCACGGTTAAAATTCTACGTGTCCACTTATATACCAAGAGTTCATAGGAACTAATTCTTGGAGAACAAGCAGATTTACACAGCAAAATAATAATATATTCTCTATATATTTCACACAATACAATAGCCTAATATATAGGCTAGAGTTTCCCTAGAATATAGGAAACTAACTCAACTACAAAATCTCAACCAAGCCTAATTATGTGGGGTGAGAATAACTCACGTAACCCACACATAACAATAAATATAATAATATATTGTTGGAACGATATATTATAACATCTCTAACAATAATATCTCAACAATAATAATTACATACGTAATTATTATTCACACACATAAATATGTGAAGCACTATATAAATATTTCCTAACATTCCCCCCCTTAGAATGAACATGGGGAAAACTTGCCTTATACTTGCACTTGCTCATGATCTGGTGATTTTCACAAGATGATCACAAACCTCAGGGATGGTTTTACAAATGGTTGACCAAAAACCGAGAATGGTGGTTTTGCAATTGGTTTACCACAAACCACAAAGTGATGGTTTTGCAAATGGATTACCAACAACCAAGAATGGTGGTTTTGCTATTGGTTTACCACAAACCACAAATGAAGGTTTTCAAGTGGTTTACCTACAACCACATCATGATATGCCAAGTACTATTCTTAGCCCTCATCACATCTCACTGCAGGGAATAACATAGGAAATTTTGTTAAAATATGTTGCTCGTACATACATAGAAAAAGCTGACATACTGGAAATGGAACATTGGAATCATGTTCCCCCCCTCAATGTGAAATTTCCACTTCTTGAAAACAAGATCACTACAAACTGAGGCACACCACACTGGAAGCACTAAAATCAAACTGCACACACACATGTCACCAAATTTGATATGCGGCCCCGTGTTGGTAAATCGACGAGAGGTGTTGAAGAATGACCTCCAACCTCCGATGCCTCCTGCCTCCGGTTTCATGCTCAGAACAAGAAGTCTTCAGAACCACTGTCTTCATTTACTTGTTCTTCCTCATTCTCTGATCTTTCTTCAGTAATAAAGTTGGCCTCAATTCCTTTGAGTTTTCCACTAAGTATATCTTGAGCTCGAGCTCTACAAAATGAAGTCTGTATGCCCCTTTTTCTTACAGTAGAAACATTCTCTTTCCTCTTTATATTTAGAAAAAAAATTGTACTTCCTTTTTACATACATTGTTGTTTCTTCTTCTACATCTTCTTTGGTCTGTTTTTCCTCAGCTAGGAGAGCTGATATCATATCTTCCAATGAGTTAGAAGGTATCTGACCAAGAGTGAAAACAACATTACTGTATTTGGGTGGTAAACTATTCAGCAGAATAGCTTTTGCATCCTCGTCATCTACTGGAGCTTTTACTTCTGCAAGTTGTCTCAGAAGAGATCGTAAATTGTTGATGTGACTAGACATTGTATCTCCATCACTCATTTTGAGCTTGAACAACTGAAGTTTTAGAGAAAACTTTGCATTGACTACTTTTGAACCAAATAATTTTCTCAAATTATCCCAGATGTCCTTCGAGTTTTTATCTAGATCAACATAATGTAATTCAGAGTCCGAAAGGGCAAGGCCAATAATGGCTTTGGCTTTATCATCCCGTGTTTCCCATTCTGCCAATCTGGTCGAGATCTGAAGGTGCTGGTTCTTTTCCATCTACTATTCTCCAAATATTTTTGTTCATCAACTGCATCTGGATCTTGACTTTCCATGTGTGAAAATTGAGACCATTGAATTTTTCTAGTGGAATGTCCATTATATCTTAGAGTGTCGGTTTCAACCGAAAATGCACTCTTAGGGGAGTCGGCTTTAACCGATATTGCTCCCAATTTACACTATATTTAAAAAGTAATAAAAACAAATTACTTTTTAAATTCTACATGGATATTTACTAAAGACTTAAACTCAGAAAGTAATATTTAATTACTTTCTATATTTAAATATTTTGATACACAAATTAAACTAAAAGACACATGATTACAAATTATAGACCACCCCCTACTACTGACACACTACGAGATTTAATCCCTTGACTAATAAATTACAAATAATCTTATTCTAAGATCCGTGGCTTTTGTAATTCAAAAGAAACCGCACCTTTTTATTAGAATCCCATGCATATTGGAAGGGTTGAACGACATATCTCAGGAGGATGTCCGACCAAAACTCCTGAGGAATGGCACGGCTGAGCAACTTCAATATCGTAGAGAATTCTTTGAAAAAAGGCAAGACTCGAATAGGCATAGCCAATATCAATTAGATCATTCATGCAACACCGAATTCAACTCCACGACTGAGAAACTGAATCGATTCGCCACCCAGAGGAGTCTATAGTTTTTGAGTCCCACTGTGAACTGTAGGAGAGGTACGTTTTCGTGGAAGTTTGACTGCAAATTTGGGGCTGATGGTGAATTCTTCTCCTAAAACAAGAATCCAGGAATGACCTGATAACAAGTGTACATGATTACGCAGTGTTGAGGATCCAATTCGTTGATGTGAAATATTATATCGAGAGATGAGAATTCATATCCCTGACAACGGTGTGACCAATGGTGCATGCACATATCATAACCGTGCTATTGAAATCTGAACGACCAGTGTTACAGTGAGAAACAAATACAGGACGCCAAATTCTTGGATAAAATGCCAAATGAAATATAGTTCGCGGTAATATGCAAGTTATGGAGTCGTGAAGATTCTCTAGAGTCGAATTAGCTCACATCCTTTGAAGCGACCAACCCAAATCTGTTGATGCAAATCACAAATGATAATGAATAGTTACAGAAATATTTAAGATTCTTGCACAATTCGCTGCACTCATAAAATTATTGACGTCAACAACAAACTTAAAGACTTCTCGCAAAAATAATAACATCACTTGGGAAATAAATAATGGTAACTTTTCCCCTTTTCTAACTATCAAAAACTCAATTCTTCCATCACACATCTGAATATGATCGCTCGATACCAAATCTTGGAGAACAAGCAGATTTACATAGCAAAATAATAATATATTCTCTATATATTTCACACAATACAATAGCCTAATATATAGGCTGGAGTTTCCCTAGAATATAGGAAACTAACTCAACTACAAAATCTCAACCAAGCCTAATTATGTGGGGTGAGAATAACTCACGTAACCCACACATAACAATAAATATAATAATATATTGTTGAAACAATATATTATAACATCTCTAACAATAATCTCTCAACAATAATAATTACACACGTAATTATTATTCACACACATAAATATGTGAAGCACTATATAAATATTTCCTAACACTAATGGAATTTAGAACTAGTGAACGGTTTATGATTGGTGGCTAGTTTTCTGAGGTCATTTGTCGTAATTGGCCTAGTTGTAAATGATTAAAAGTTAGCTCAAGGACTCAGAAAACCACATCCAAAACTAACGTTCAATGGATGAATGTGCCACAATAAATTTTCTATGATTTTCACCATATATGGAGAACTCATTAAAGTCATCGGAACTGAAAACTAGAACATGGTTTTCAAACGGCGACATGATTTCTGAAGCCACTAGTCCCAATTGGTCCAGTTTAACCTAGTTAAACTATGACTAGAGGCCTACAAAATGGATTTTCCAAACTATAAAGAGAATATTTTTCCCTAAACTGAAAGTTCCATGATATTGTCTAGTAAAACAAGTAGAGGTTTACAAAGACAGATACTAAAATCTCTATCCAGGTTTCAAATGGTAGTTCAAAATGAAAGCCAACTTTTTAGATTTAGTAGCTTCCTACCGCTACAAAACAGTGTAACAGGGATCCTATAAGGGCGTCAAAAAGATCACAAATGTTCATTCGGGGTCAATCTAAGGATTGAAGTGACACCTCACATAAAAAGGTATGTGAAGGAAGATTAACCTCCCTTTTCTGGAGTTATGAAGGTTACTTTGTGAGTCCCTAGAAATTGTAATTTATCTATTTAAACCAGGAGATGGTCAACATATTTCTGGGAAGTCAACTTCAACTTGTCGATAAAACAATACTGTAGTGATCTAGTTTGGTTAGGAATTTTTCTAAATCACCTCAAAATGAGGGTTGAAGTTCATGGTTTACTACAAAATGGTTATTTTGATTGCATGAGTTACGATATGACACTTTATTGTTTTGCAACAAGTTAATGTAAAACAATTAAATATATGATAGTCGCACCCCAACTAGGAACTCGACCCCAAACTAATATAGATGGTTTGGTAGAGTTAGACACCGAGCTACTCGTAGAAGCCATAACAAGAACACAGGATTATTCTTCTCAACCAACTCCAAGTTATCCATTAGAACCAAACAACAACCAACAAACATTGGTAAAACCCATAGCTGCTTACGATTTAATTAATGATTTAACTAAAACCTTCTCTCACATCTCCTCTTTGGATTTATTAAAGAACTCTCCCACCCACAGAGCCGCCCTCTTAGAAGCGTTAGTCCTTGGTCATTTAATCAACATCACTCCTCCCTCGAAAACACAAGTAAACCATGTGGACTTTGACATTTATCCTCTGAGGCAGTCAAATAGGGATACTGAATTTATATTTGATATAAAAAAATGCCAACTGATGCTGAAATTACATGAAGAGGTGACCCAAATTTACATTTACAAGTATGGGTTTACAATAATTATGTTAAACATGCAATGGTTGATGATGGGGCAATAGTTAACATAGTCCCCTTCGCTTTCCTTCAAAATTTAGGATATGGAGAGACAAATTGTTCCACAACATGAAATACGCTAAGAGGTTATGATAGCCACAAAGCCACTTCAATTGGAACCATAGTTTTGCCAGTCACTTTAGGACCCAAGACGGTCCTCACCGAGTTTTATATTATAGATCAGGAAACCAACTATAATATGATCCTCGGTCGGTCATGGATACACTGTATGAAGGAAATCCATTCCACATTATTCCAAGAGATAATATTTCTACACTTAGGGAATATATTTGTGGCACAAGGTGATCCAAAACCCTTCAATATACACCTAGCTGATTGAAGAAAATACCGAGCGTTCACTCGAGTTTGAACTCCCAACAACTAAACTCATCAAACCAATTAATTCAAAACCAAAAGAAGATTTGATACCCACCACAGAGGTAGAAGTTACAAATCCATCCGAGGACATTCCAACACTCAAAAATGAGACTAATGTTATAAAAACAAAGTGTCACTAGAGACTACCAAAAAATTGTTGAGTTCTAGAGAAGGACTTACGTATTCTCATACCATTTGATTCGATGGGTATGGGACACACTGGGACTTGCTTCTCTCCCACCGGATGAATTTTTATTGTAGAAGTGACTGAAGTAAAAGAAATAGATATGCAGATATCCCAACATCAATTTTTCCAAGAAAGTATTGGACTCTCCACTTCGATGGAGTTAGATGTCGCTTTGGAGTCGGGGTGGGAGTAATATTTACTTCACCTGAGGGAAAGATCCTACCTTTCACCTTTAAATTAAACTTTGAATGTACAAATAACGGGGCTGAGTACGAAGCTTTCCTCCTTGGCCTCATCCTAGCTAAAATAATGGGTATCGACAACATTAGAGTGCTAGGAGACTCGCAATTGGTTGCAAACAAAGTTTTTGAGGTATATGAAACTACGGTTGAACATCTACACTCCATAAGATAACAATATTATATCTAAGAAAGGGATTTAACTTCATATCAATTGAAGCAATCCCACGAGAGCAGAACCTTCTTATGGACTCAATAGCAACCTCAGCTTCCCGTTTCACCCCAAACAATGAGTTGGAGGATACAAATTTCACGGTATCACTTCATACCGAACCATTAGTGTGTAAAATATCAATAAACTCACTCCTTACTCATGGAGAAGTTGAGCATGATTTTTCTATCATGGATCACTTTGACGATGATAGAGTCACTCTCAAATATCTAAACACCTATGTGGAGCTACACCTTGCTCACCGTATAGTTGATCTTTCCTTAATACCACATTCCTCTTCCTATTTTGGAAATCCCATGGTAGAGTCTCCTCCATAGAAGGATCTCAATTTATATGAGATAGAAAATGAAGAAAGCTTGGAACTACCTCTAGCCCCACCTGAATTTGAAGAAGATAACACTACGTAATAGAAGAAACCATTGACATAAACATTGGGACGGACGAAGAACCAAATATTTTGAAGTTGGGATCCTCGTTAACTCCGGAGGAGATAGAAATACACACCCAAATCCTCAAATAACATCAAAAGGCTTTAACATTTAACTATAAAGAAATGACGGGCATTGCACCGCAAGTCACGAAGACATAATCTTATCACTAAACCAGATGCAAAAACAATTAAACAAGTCAAGACTAATGAAGGCAAAAGTGGCTCTCATGGTAAAAGAGGAAGTAAAAAAACTTCTCAAAGTGGGATTCATCAAGCCCATTGACTATTCAAAATGGGTATCTAATATCGTCCATGTTCTCAAAAAGAATGGAAAGATACACATTTGCATAGATTTTCATGATATTAACAAATCTTATCCCAAGGATGACTTCCCATTACCATCCATTGATGTTATCATTGATGCAAACCCGGATTTGAACTATTGTCCCTTATGGATGGGTTCCGGGGTATAATCAGATTAAAATATTTGAACAGGATCAAGCCAAAACTACGTTCATAACTCCCTGGGGAACATATTGCTACGTTGTCATGCCATTTGGTCTTAAGAATGCCGGCGCTACGTATCAGCGGGCAATGACACATATATTCCATGATCCTATCCATAAAAATGTGGAATCCTATGTGGATGACTTGTTAGCCAAGGAAAAGAAATGTTTTGATCATCCAAAAGTGCTCCGTATCATCCTCTCATGATTAATTGAATATGGTGTCACATTAAATCCAGAAAAGTGCGTGTTTGGCGTGATAAGAGGCAAACTTCTGGGCTACATTATATATTCATGAGGGATTGATGTTGATCCAGCCAAAATACGGGTTGTTATCAAAATGATCCCACCATCGGACGAGTCTGGAATTAGGTCATTTCTTGGGAAACTCGATGCAATCGAAGGTTCATCCCGATTTAAGTTTTTCCATTCATCCAATCAACAATCTATTAAAAAAGATTATAACATTGATTGGTGAAGAATGCAACGAGGCCTTCAAGTGGTTAAACACTTCTTGTTATCTCCATCCATGTTAATGCCTCCCAAACTAGACCACTCTTTAATCCTATACTCACGAGGCACTCATGTCTCACCGGCCGCATGCTAGCTCAAGAAAACAATGGTAAACGGGAACATGTAGTCTATTTCATTAGCCAAATTTTTCTTGATTATGAAACATGTTACACACAGCAGAGAGAATTCCTTGCCATAGTCTTAGCAACAAAATGTTTAAGACATTACATGTTAAACCAACAAATAAGGGTCATTGTAAAGACAAATCATTTACGAACATTTCTCACACAAGGGTCATTGTCTATTCAAAAAGGTTGGATGTTTCATAACCTTAATGGGTGAATTTGAGTTAACATTCGTGAACCATAAATCCGTTAAGGGAAAAATCATTGCAGATTGGTTAGTTGACAATTCACTAGATGGAGGCAATCTGGTAAATCTAGACTTTCTTGATGAGTGTATATACTTCATCGAAACCAAGCCTCCCATCTCTACATGTCCCTAGTATACTAATATCATAAATTTCATCATAGACCACACATACCCGGAAGGTGCCACATCACAAAAAAGAAGGCGGTTGTGCATTATTACCACTAAATATGTTGTCTTCGAACATGTACTCTATCATAAAGCCTTCAATGACATGCTTCTAAGATGCGTCGACATAGAAGAATCCAAGAAGATTCTTCATGAATCCCACAGTGGGATATGTGGAGGCCACTTTAGTGGTCACGCCACCGCTCACAAAATACATTGGATGGGCTATTTTTGGTCCACTCTCGAGCATGACGTGATGGAATTTGTACGTAAGTGTCACAAATGCCAAGAATTCTCTCACGAGATTCACATACCAGCACAATCCTGAACCAATAGTGACCCCGTGGCCCTTCTCCACATGGGGTATGGAATTGATAGGGAAATTCTCTCCCTCATCAACCGATGGCCATAACTTTATAATTATAGCCATGGAATATTTTACCAAATGGGTGGAGGTCATGCCTCTCACCACAGTACCAAGTTTGGTAATTGCCAAATTCATTCTAAACCAAATTATCTGTAGGTATGGTGTCCCACAAGTCATTATCTCAGATAATGGCATGTCCTTTAAAAACAATGAAGTCCGTGAGTTATGTAGCAAGTTCAAGATAAACCATCACATGGCCTCTCTTTACTACCCTCAAGCCAATGGGCAAGCCGAAGCGACAAACAAAATGTTAAAAGCTATTCTCCTCAAAACGGTCAAGGAGAACAAGCGAGATTGGCATTTAAAACTATATCCAACCTTGTGGGCCCATCAAACCTCAATAAGAACACCAATAGGAGCAACTCCTTTCTCGTTGGTATTCAGAGCAGAAGCAGTTCTCCCACTTGAGGTTGAAATACCCAGTCTGTATCTCATTACAAGGGATTTTTGACGAAGAAGCTTATAGGGAGGCATACCTCTCTCAATTGGAAATACTTAATGAGACCAAAGCTAAATGTTGAAGAATGGCATGAGCCTATGCCAACCTGGATGTGCCGGTATTATAACAAAAAGGTCTATGAGCAAGAAATATATGAAGGAGATCTAGTTCTAAGACTAGACAGCCGGATCGATAAGAAAACCGACGAAGGAAGGAAGTTCCGACCCAAGTGGTTGGGCCCATACTGAGTCATGAAGGACTATAGAAATGGTGCGTATCTTTTGTGGACACTAGAACATGAGTAATTTAGTGAAATTTTCAATTCCTTGCATCTTAAATGGTTTTACGCATAAAACATCGAATCACCACTTGTACATTATAGGTATCTACATTGCATTAGTCATTTAGTTTGTTTGCATTCTATCCACTCATTTCATAAAAATGGTATTCCAGGAGCTTACCTCTTAAGCAATCTGTTACAAATTTATGAAAGTATTGGCAAAAGCATTCAAAACACATCTCTTCGAACATCATCAACTAGTTTTAAATCTTTTCTTCAAGTTCGACAAACAAACATTGACAAAAACCATACCAAGGCCTGTATACTTGGCTTTTCTCTTTATTTCTACTAGGTAAAGTTTTCCTTGCCTATGGTATGTTCTAGAAGCTTCTTGGTGTCACATTTATCCCTCTTAAATCTGTTTAAACGAAAGGATATCCCAAAGTCATAGATTGGAAATGTCAAAATCAAATAGAATCAAAAGCACCACGAAAACAAAACATTTTATTTTACACACTTCTTTGCCCCATCAACCTTCGGTGATAAGCCCACATCTCTTACTAGTGGTGTGAGGTTGGGAAAGGAAAGAAGTGCCCTTACTCGCCTATATCTTACCTTTGGTGACAAACCCATGCTTCTTACTAGTGGCGTGAGGTAGGATGTGGGGGGTCCATTCAAACAAATTAAAAATCTTGGTATGCTAGAAGCACAAATCAAATCCTATTAAAAGAAAACAAATATCCAAATTCCAAAGAGATCAAATCCTCAAAACTAGATTTTGTCAACCAAGTTTCCATTTATGAATCTAAGTCTAGATAAACCTGGAAAGTAAGTGGCCTTCTAAGCTTGGTGGTAGTTCTGAGTAGGGTAGGTGTGTAGGTCTACATTTGGTTTTCACATTTGTTTATCTATCTCTCATCATTCCATTCAGTCAAACTCATACAACTTGTGCCCTTCCTAACTCTTGGTGTTGAGCCCTCGCATCTTACTAGTTGCGTGGAATTGGGATTGGGGCAAGTTCATCTCTTTATCACTATGCATTCATCACGTTTTTCCAATATAAGAATAAATTACAAATATTTCCCAAAGAGTTTAAAAGTTTGGTACTACCATATGTTTGTATCATCTCATATCAGCATTACAAAAGTGTAAAAAGACAAAACGTTCTATCGAATATTTGTTATCATTTGTCATCCATTGCATACATTTTGAAAAGCATGAAAAACAAATATTCTAAAAACATCTAAGTACACATATGGAAACAAGTCACAAAATTCTAGGCACCAAGAGTCTGGATCCAAAAAGAGATACATATATATATATATATATATATATATATATATATATATATATTAGGTTTCATATACAATGCCATCATGCACTAGGCATGGTCAAAATGCTCAATGAGTCTAAAAGTATAAAGGCACTCATATAGATATTTGGAAAAATAATACAAAAATGGTCTCTTAATCCCTATGGGATCACTCGGAGGGTGCGCCACCACGTCTAGGACTCCGGTTACACTTGTGCTCCAAATGCACCGATGGCTTGTGGTCATGACCCCAGTGGCTGCCGTCTCACTATGAGAATGACTCCTCCTCATCAAGCACTTAGCTGTCCTATATCTAGCTACCTCAAAGCATGGAGAGAAGTCATAATCTTTGCCGCATGCCAGATAGAGGCAAAAACATCAAAGTATGCCTACCATCTGTTGAAGGCTCCCCCACATCCATGGAAAGATCAACATGAGTCTTCTCGAGGGGAGAAGAAAGGTATCGGTGCATACTTGGCGAATCAAGTCTCGCCACTCATCAGCAGTTACTATAAGTAAATGAGAAAACAAGTTAGAAAATAATACAAATATAAAACCAAGAGTAAACAAAACAAAAAGAAATAACAAATAAGGCAACTCTAACTAAAACAAATGTCAAGAGAAGATTGGAAACTCACTCAGATTTCCAGGCCTCCAGGAAGGATCTCTAGGATCTGCATTTGCCACTGATGCCACCACTGACTGGTGTCCCTCCCCCGCATCCGGGGGCAATGTGACGGACTGCAACAGACTCTCCATCTCCACCTATGTCCTGGGAGAGCAACTCCTCTGAAACCAAAGTCACCCTCTCTGTGCTCGCTCCACCCTCTTGGCTCGTAAGATCTCCCGAGTATCATACTACTTGGGATCACTCTCATCCCCCACCCATCTCACTGATCTACATCTCTCTCTGTCTCTCCCATAGTGAACTCCTCAGACTTGGAGTCCACATCAATGGGATCATTGCTGCTCTGGGTGGGACCGGTGGTAATCCGAATTAAAGGTACCTAAGGAGCACCAGCTCTCCTCGGGCACATACTACCCTCCTAGCCACAATGGGAGTATCGGGAGTAACAATAGTCGAACCACGGTCTCTAGGACCTCCCAAGCCTCATAGATAGATCTATACTTTGCCCCGCCAGAGGAAGCATGTCACTATAGGGGAGGCTGAATTACTGTGGTAATCTATCAATTGGGTGGATCTCCAACCTCCCCGCCATGTCTATCAATTGGCTAGTAGTATGACAAGTAATAAATGTAACAATCTCCTCTCCCCGTACCCCTTCCATGGCCTGATAAGGAGTGGCATCCATTTTTGTAGTGGTTAAAGAGACCACTTTTTGGTGGGGTGCTCTAAGAAGCTGTCATCCCCGTCCACCTCTCACGCCCGATGGCCTCAAGATCCTCTACCTCTACACCTCTCCCATATGGGGTGATATGCTCATACACCGAACTCATGACAAGAGTCGTGGCTCGATGTTGCCCCCGTAATCGGACTACCCTGTATAAATCATTATAGGTAGTCGTGAGGATATCTGCTCCCAAGCATAGAAACATCCATGGCCCTTGTCCCCAATTAGTCTCGAGGTAGGGATGCCCATGATGGCCTTATGGAGCATGGGAATGTATAACTAAATGATAGAGAAGATCCTCACTCCCTTTTTCAATCCCATCGATACATCCGCATCCACCATGTATGTGGCCCATCGAACCACCTAGGATCTTGAAGCTGCCGTCTTAAGAGACAACCGCTACCCAAGGTTGGAACCCCAAGTATCTCGGTAAACATCCTCTAGGGTGATGGACCGCTCACCCCTAACTCCTGGTAATTGGAAGGTGTTCCGATCTCGCATCCCAAGATGAAAATAAGTCACATAGAATGTGATTAGTAGGCACAATGTGAGGGGCCCGCACAATCTTCCAAATGCCACCGGCCGTCGAAGGGTATCTCACTCTACCTAAGAGAGTGCCTCTAATACTACTAGAGCTAATCACACTCCCCTCTCCGGACTCCATCTAATATACTCCCCGCATACACCCAAAAACACAAAAATGAGTTAGTACTAAAATTTGGTTGGAAAAACTATTAAAAACATGTGAAAGTGTAAAAACTGAAAAAATAAATAAATTTTAGTATTATTTTGGTTCTTTGTGATGGACCACCGCCCTATGTAAAGTGGTGGTTCCATAGTCCCAGACCTTGTAAGGCAGCGGTCTCAGTAACCGCCGCCCGCACAGGTGGTAATCTGTCCCGCGAGTACAAACAGTCGTATACCCTAAAAAATGCCCAAAAACAAACAAATACACCATTTTAGCTAAAAAGAAGCCTACCCTATGGGTGCTCCCTCCTAGAGACACATTTAAAACAAAGTTTTTCAAAAATGACCTCCACGAGACAAAGATTTCATCATTTCCACATTTTAGGTTTAAAATAATAAATCGAGAAGAACTAACCCGAGACTTCGCAGGTCAATGTTCCACTCTCGTAGGCATGATCACTATCTCACCATGAATGTTTTGACTATACTCTCATCAAAAACCATCACTGTGGGTCCCAGAGCTCAAAAACTATCAAATCATTCCACACAAATGAATAGTGAAATGACTTCATTTTATATATATAGCTTTCTAAAATTGATTTTGAATGTCTTTCGCAGGGTCAGAGCGTCGACGAAGGTAATTTCTAAACCCCACGTAGATGGTAAGTCCTTTTTTTATATCAATTCAGTATTATTTCTCAATTTATTTTATCTATCTACACTTGAGTTCCTTTTTTCATTTTGCAGGTAACGGGATCTTGGATGGCGACTTTCCAACACACGGGCGTGTCAAGTATAACTCATAACTCCCCATTTTGGGACCACCATACTTGGATCCACCATTTTACACCTCTTCATGGCTAAGACACTTCTCCGAGGGGGCAATATTTACGTACTTTAAATTGTAGGGTACTACACCATCAGAACGATGTTCCACATGCCCCAATGATGATATAGATCTCCTTGTAAGGTGTTCGGAATCCAAAAAATCTCGCCAAGTATATGTTGGTATCCCGCATGCCCCACTCGGGCTCCACATGCTTTGTTTTTCCCCCTTCACCCCTAATTCTTGCATTTTTGCTTCAGTGATGAAAGCACCACCCCGCCTAGGTGGCGGTCTCGTGCCCGCCACCTTCGCACAAGTGGCGGTCTGCGCGCATTTTCTAGATTCTTCCGATGATCGCGTCAAATGTAAATCTTCAAATTTACATGCTTTATTCAATCAATTTGGATTGCATTAATGTTTTATGCTCCCTGTGAATAGTGTTTTTCCTTTATTTATAGTAAAAGAGTTCAAATGGGAGTTATCCTCTGGTAAATGCATTAGTTATAAATAGCCATCTTGTTTTCAAGCAAATGGCCCCTCATCTTCTCAATTCTATTATTTAGTTTTGAATTTCTTGCTTAGAGGTCTACTAGCTTCATGTTTTGCATCAATTATCTATTTTCCTTTGTTGTTTAGAAGCCATTTAAATCTTCTTGTCATGGTCTTGTTCCATTGATTCTCCATACAATCAGTTTAGCATAGAATAGCTTCATTTCTAGACTAGAATCCATTAAAGTTACAGGTTTTGTTTTGTCACAAGGATAGATTCTAAAACTCTTGGTGCACTTGTGTTGTATTCCCACAATAAATCCCACTAGGAATTACATAGTCAAGCTCTGTTCACTTGCATTATCCCTCTCCTACTCGCATTGTATTTGGTCTATATCCAAAGTTGCCATTGTTCGAATACCATCTTCTGTTGATACTATCATATACACACTTTCTAGATTCATGAGGACATGAAGGAATGAGGAGATCATACTGAGGGAATGAAATCACACACAACTGGATTTACCACTATTTTGTAAATGCCAGGTTTGAGCTATCAAAGTTCTAGTTACAATATATCAAATAGAGTAGTGAATTATTTTATTTCAGTTAAAATTTTTCTCTCGATATCACCAGGGAAGCTGTGGGGATTGATAGTTTCTAAGAAACTGTGATTCATTCCTCACTTCTGAGGTAGGATCGAGAGTCTTTCAATTCAAAATAAATAGTTGCTTAGATACTTAGGATAAAATCACAACTGCATAGGCAAATAGCCATACCAGGCTACTTTGCTTGTTTTTATTCTGTTACTAGATTAGTTGTCCATTTTATAAATATACTAGAGTAGCTGCTCTTTAATTTCATTGAAATACATCATTAAAAATAAAAAAATAGAAGAATTATTTCATAGTGTAAATACTTCTTTAGTAACAATTTTATTAATTTCGGTTAAAATTTGAATCATTTTGTATGACAATCACAAAACCTAGAGAGCCTCGAGAATATATATTTAAACCCATAGTGCCTCAGGAAAATCTACCCACAACATTAGCTGATATAGATCAAGACCTTAGGATACAAGTATTTTGAGCAATGGCAAACCTACAGGTAATTAGTGAACAATTAAGAGGATTAAATATTGAAGACGACAAAGCTTACACGTTTTGGTCAAGTCATCCTAACTATAGACTCGCCCCGATAAAATATCCAAATGATCATACAAGGATTTGAAAGAGAACAGAATTAGGTTGTGATCCTTTATTTCCACATCTTGACCCAGAGACCTCCTCATTGACATAGATACTAGCTTACACATTCAAGTTACAAGAACACATGTCGAGTACTATGAGAAAGTCATACAACTTCTAGTTTTAAACATAGAGGCTGAAAATGCATATGATTACTGGATAGTTGGGAGAAGGGATTGATTCTTCACATGACCATAATAGGTCCACAATAACCACGAACTCATGGTTTTGATCCCCAAGTCCCACAACCCAGAGACTTAAAAATCGGTTAAGTATTGACACCACTTACGAATCGGTATTTAGATCCTCACCACTCCTGCTAGATATTATAGTATAGTTCTCCATATTAAACATAGAAGCCAATCAATCTAATATTTTCTAGGCTAGACCAAAAAATCACCCATAGTTAACTATAAATCCACTAAATTGCCCATCACCATTTTCATGACCTTGTCTGGAGATATATACGAAGCTCCCACAGGTCACTTCCCATGTATCCAACAACCAAGAAACAAGATCTCGGTGAGCTCGACATTTATTGGAGCCTCGAACAACCATTATATCCGAATGAACCATTACACCAATTCAGGTTAGGAGGGCCTTCTTCACCTTAGATTTCAGATTCCATTATTTCATATTGAGGATATAAGATTACCCGATTAGCTTGTTTGTATCCATTCACATTCAACAATCAATGGTTGTTTGACACGACCTCGGGAGGTCGGGTATGAGGAAGTGGTACTTGTAGATTTCCATGCTTGCATGTCACTTTTCCATCATATAGTGAGCAATGGAGACAATCGAAAAGATGCATCACGGATCAAAGATAAATTTCAAACAGAACACCTCTTCAAACCCATTAAACACAACTCTCAAAACCTGTAATAGACATCATAAATATGCACAATATACCCTATAATGGTAAGAGGTAAGAAAACACAATAAAATAAACAAAGGATGGACAAGATGCATCACAAAATAGATTTATTGATTCATGAGTTCACACAATACATCATTAATGGGCAAGAGACAAGAAAACACCATTACAAAGCCAAGAGAGGAGGTTTAAACTCCACATTTGACCCTAGGGAAGAAAGAGAGAGGGGACGGGGAAAAAATTACCAACTCTTTAGAAAGATGCCCCTCCTTAAAATATATAGGAAGAATGAGAGAGAAAGGAGAGAAAAATTTGAAATCTTACATCAACCACCCCGAAAGAGCATTGAGTTCACCTACCTCAACCATCCCAAAAGAGCATTGAATTCACCTACCTTAACCATGATGGGTTCCACCGCAAAATCCATGCCTCCATGTATTGTTCCTTATTGGGAAAGAAAGGAAGCCCATACCTCATTACGGTGGTAGGTGAGAAGTCTGAAAACCTCAAAATGGTGGACTATATTTATCATTTTTTATTAATGGTAGTAGGTGAGTATCAGACGTTGAAAGATTTCAAAAAAATCCTCTCTTGCTCAAATCGAGCTTCCAGTCAAAAGTTATGATCATCTCCAAACTTCTTTTGGTTTGGAGTCTATCATATAAGATCCACGTGGTAGCCCGTGCATTATTAAGATTTTGCTACCTTTTAGGGTCCTAGGAATGTAGCGTCTTTGACATTTGGCACCATCCATGAGCTGCTCTGCTTTCTTTGTGTTACGCCTAAGTGCCTTCTATTTGGCGAAGATATTATGTCTTACCTTAGACACGTGGAAAGCAAATGCATGTTTGGAGAGTGCCTTTGGATCTTACCTTTGAAGTTTTGTTGAGTTGACACATGGAGGCTTCTGCTTTGGCTATTAGACTTTTCAACGGCTAGTTCTACCTTTTTGGGCTCGACCACGTGGAGGGTGTGTGCTTGTATAGGGTCTCCACTTTTGTCACACCTTTTGAAGGTACACAGAGCTGACATGTGGCATCTTTCATGGTTTTTTTTCTTTTCTTCGAGTCGACTTGCTTTGAGCTTGATTTTAAACCCAAGTTATCCTTTCTTCACTTTCTCACTTGAGCTTTGGTCTCCTTATACATTTTGTTGGCCATTCATTTTCCCACCTTCCATTTCCATTGTCAAGCCCACCTATAACCTAATTTTTTGGGATCGAATGTGAGCTCGCACGGCTGAACCAATCTTCCATTTCATTTGTGCAAGGTCGTGTTTGATTAATTTTTCCGAGTGGATAGATTGGATAACTTGGTAACCACAAGAGTTTTTCTACAATCCTTGTATATAGGTATGTTCAATTTTCCAATAGATTTATTTTTTCATTAAATCAAAACATCAAGGGTTCAAGGTTCAAGAATAATGGTACCGGAAAATAGTTGATTAAAATAACTTCTTATGTTTAGTTGATCAATTTATATCCATAGTTACTACAACTATTGGAATACCCTAAAATAATCATTCAATTTGGTTTGATTGGTAACTCATGGTTCCATAGACTTATTTACATGCCCAGTCTAAGAAAAACACAAGTTATTAAATAATTTATTGTAAATGTATAATAGTTTTGGCGGTACTTTCATTTGTTGCATAACCATCACACTAGTTTTTCATAAAAATAATGTCGATGATATTCATTGTTTAATAGGCCTACCCCATCGAAACACATTTCCTATAACAACCAAATGTTATACGATAAGAAAAATAAATATTTAGAGTCTCATTATGATCTTTATATTTAGGTTGCGGTTAATAGTCCCTCAAAAGAGGGATTAACACATTGTCTATCAAAGACCCCTTTCTCCTAGCCATGGTGGAATTTTTCCAATCTCGCATCTTATTACGAGAGAATACACACTGACATTCTTTCATGGGAAGTGTGCAACAATTTTTAAACCATTTCGTTTGATAAATTTGAATGGTGCACATTTCCTTCATCAAGGATTCGTTCGGACCTTAAAAATTCAAATTGAATTCATCTACGATTATTTCTTCTTCTTGTTTTTTTTTTCTTTATATACGAGGGTTTTTATAGACTCAAATAAACAACAATTCTAACTTCTATACAAGAGAAGTTGGATAAACATGAAATTCGTTTGGAACAAAAATTGGTGACTATTAGATCTACGAATCCACTCTTTCATGATAATGTTTCTCAACCTCCTCCTAAGCGGATTCTTACAAGCAGCAAGAAAGATAAGGAGTTAATTTGTGAGGAAAGCCTTCAAGAGATCATCCATGTTAGTCTTAGTGCTCAGGTCACTTCTTTTGTTTTTGAAAAGTTTAAACAACATCCTGATGCTTTGAATTCTATTGAAGATGATGTAGAATTTCTCCTTAAGACTCCTAGCAAGACCACAAACCATTCCTTCATTACCAACCTTCAGTTGGATTTAAACTCACTCTCTAGTCAAGTAAGAGTACTTAAAGAAAAATATAACAATAAATTGGCCATTCACGAGAAAATTTCTTTATCTCCTCTATATTAATATTTTGATTTGTGATGATGGTGGGATTCCTTCATCATATTAGAAGAATGGGAGGATCACTAAGAATTTATTGTTATGGTGTAATCACAACACCCCTTATTGTTTGAAATTTGATACATTAAAGCATCGGTGTGATTTCATAACATGGAGCTTTTCACAAATTGTGGGACTTCACGATCGGGTAAGATCTTTGGATGAAGGTCGATTCTTATTCCTCTATTCCGATGCACACATTAAAATTGTAGGGGATATACTCTAAAATATACTCTATCTTGGCAAGGAGACAAGGTTAAGATGATTGGAAGAAATTAAACCTAAAATAACGGAGGTGATGCACCAAAGGAATGTTGAATAGCTTGCCTTACATGGAAATGGATGCAAAACAATATTGAAGAAGATGAACATCAACACAGATCAAATTCTTATCACCAATTCATTCACCATTAAACACAAGCCATCAAATATGCAACATAATAACCATTCAAAGATAACCAAGATTGCAATGACATGTCGGATGAATGAAATGGATACAAGAAAGGGTACAACGTATCCACGGACTTATATTATTACTCCACTAATTTGATATAGTAAATTATAATGGCCAAGAGACAAAAAACTTGCATTACAACTTGAATGGGAGTTTTAGACTCCACAAATTCACTTGCAAAAAATACAAAAGGGAGGGTGTAAAGAAAAATTATACAACATTCGTAACAATGCCCTTCCTTACAATATATAGGAAGAATGATAGAAGGGGAGAGAAGAATTTGAAATCTTAATTCAACGACCCTAAAAATATATTGAATTCACCTACAACAATGATCAGTACCACTGCAAAACCCATCACTCATTGTACTTTTCGTTGTTGGAGAATAAAGGAACCCCATCTCCCATCATTGTGGTAGGTGAAAAACCAGGAACATTCCTCTAAAATGGTGGTCATGTACTTATTTGATTTAAATAACTTAGTCCCACTTAAATTAACTGAAATATTTCCAAAAGTCCTTCCTTGTGTAAATCCAAGCTCCCAGTCAAATGATATGGCCATCTAAAGATCGGGGTGCTATATCTCTGCATTAATGGCGAGTGGTTGACCTTTTACTTTTGGAGTCGAAATTGCTTGTAAGCTCTAAAATTTAAAATTTTGGGACTTCAGACCTTTCCATTTTGGAGATCGGGTTGTTGTTCATATGCAAATTCACCTTGAGAGTTCTCGAAACTCCGAAGTGTAAAATTCAAAATTTAGGTTTCATATCTTTTCCTATTTAGGGTATCTATCATTATTCATTCACCCGAGCTCCGAACCTCGAACCTCCAAAACACCAAATTCTGGATTCAGACTTCGGGTTATATACCTTATACCTTTTGGACCCGTGAAACTATTCATCCAACCATTCCCACCGAAACCTTTGAAATCTTGAAAGTTTGAAGTCTACAATTCAGACTTGAGTTTTAGAACTTTGTGCTTTTCGGACCTTTGGTTTCCTCAATCCCGAAACAAATCTTACAAACCATCCAACTCTAAATCCTAAAATCAGAACCTCTAAAATTTTGAATTGCCCTCTACATTAACCTCGAACCCAAGTTTTCTTGGTGAACAAGCAGATTTACAGAAAAATAATAATATATTCTCTATTACATTTTCATGCGGAGCAGGTTACACATATATAGGAATATGTATTCCTAAAAACAAGGATGTTGTTCAACAACACTCCCACAAATCTCTCTACAAACTACTATGTAAGTGAGTTGTTAAAACAACTCACAACAATAATATTCTCCAGATATTATTTTCCACCTGTCACAAATAAACTTAATGGAGCACTAATATTATAATTTCCTAACATTCCCCCCCTTAGTGCGAACATGGGGAAAACCTACCTTATACTTGCACCTGCTCATGATCTGGTGATTTTCACAAGATGATCACAAACCTCAAGGATGGTTTTGCAAACGGTTGACCAAAAACCAAGAATGGTGGTTTTGCAATTGGTTTACCACAAACCACAAAGTGATGGTTTTGCAAATGGATTACCAACAACCAAGAATGGTGGTTTTGCAATTGGTTTACCACAAACCACAAAGTGATGGTTTTGCAAATGGATTACCAACAACCAAGAATGGTGGTTTTGTTATTGGTTTACCACAAACCACAAATGAAGGTTTTCAAGTGGTTTACCTACAACCACATCATGATATGCAAAGTACTATTCTCACCCTCATCACATCTCATTATAGGGAATAACATAGGAAATTTTGTTGAAATCTGTTGCTCATACACACATAGGAAAAGCTGACATAATGGAAATGTTAAATTGGATCATGTTCCCCCCTCAATGTGAAATTTCCATTTATTCTATCACGAACACCGAAAACAAGAACACGTCTGGAACTCGAACAAACATGAAAAGAAGCACACGACACAAGCTGAAAGCAAATACACCACAAAAATGTCACCAAACCATCTATGCGGCCCCGTCGTTGGCGCATCGACGAGAGGTTGCTGAATGACCTCCAACCTCCGATGCCTCGCCTCCCGGTTTCATGCTACTAGATCGATGGATTTGGATATGAAGCTCAACTATTTCCACATTGTTTATTCTTTTCTTACCTCCCGCAATGTGAAAACATGTATTTTACGGACGTCGGGTAACACTTGAAAATGTATCCATAAGGATATTGTTTTTTTTTTTTTTGTGCTCTTTATAATGACACAACTTTTGATGAAAAATCACAAAATTGATGATACTTTTGACTTAGATAATAGGAATCGACTAGAAATTTTAAAAGTAATAAAATGAGAATACTTTTAAAATGAAAATGACATTGACTAAGACAATACCAAAAACGCGTTTCGACTCTTTTTAACAATTTGACTTTTGACATCTTTTTAAATACAACTTAGTGTATGGAGGGCTCGAACATCTAAATTGACAAAACAATTACAATGAGACCGAAGTATTGTTTAGGACAATTCTAAACACTTAACACTATAGATAAAAATAATAATAAAAATCCAATCGACTCAAAATGAAAAAAAATTAAGAATCTTTAAATGACTACACACTATGCACACACAGGTTTAACACTGTTGAAGGGTGGAAGCACGAGAAAAATGTTGGAGAGCTCACTGTCAAACCAAATGAATGTAGAGTAAAGTGCAAAGATGGAGATCACGTAGATATTTTGAGAGCATCAAAATAGTAGTAGTATTAAGCACAACCAAGATTCTAAAACCGAGAGGAGATCGTTGTTGTCCATGAAGTTTTAAATGTCGATAAGGAAATGACCATGCTAGGGAGTTGAGCCACCATGCTGAAACCGATAGTCCTAATTTGTGCAACACAATATGAGTCTAATCTCAGGAGCAATGATTAAATATGGATTTTAAATCAATGCAAGTTCAATTGAATCCGAGAAAAATGATCCACAAAATGTGAAAGCACTTCATAAGATAGATAGACCATCCATGTATTTCCACGTCTAAAATTAAAGTGTGGAAGAAAGCGTTTTTCGAAGATAGAGAGAATTCACCCGAAGCATGTATGTGAGCTAGGCCATATAACGGGAATAATATTTTCACTGAAAACTGGAGGACATGATATTTGTACGTTGCATTAAGTGAACCGATTCAGGAATATTAGATCTAGAAAATGTAGCTTGAGGTGGCTTGGAGACCGTATCTCTTATTTTAGGATCAGGATCTTGCAAAGACACAAATTGAATGACAATATTTCATAGATCCAAAGGAAATTCCAGGTTCCATATATACGCTATCATGGGCGATTACTTGACCTTTGTGTGAAGGAAAAAAAAAAATACTGTACATTCAACAAAATTTGGGAATGTTTGAAGAGCTCGTAGCATAATACAAAGATCACCGATCCATTACCGAACTATGTAGAAATTGAACTTTAATGTAGGATTAAGCCAATGAAATCATGAACTCATGAGCAGATGGAACTATCAATGCATGATTTTATTTAAAGACTCTCATCTTGGATTATCCTTGCTCTAATACCAAATCTTGGTGAACAAGTAGATTTACACAAACAAAATAATAATATATTCTCTATTACATTTTCATGCGGAGAAGGTTACACATATATAGGAATATGTATTCCTAAAAACAAGGAGGTTGTTCAACAACACTCCCACAAATCTCTCTACAAACTACTATGTCGGTGAGTTATTAAAACAACTCACAACAATAATATTCTCTAGATATTATTTTCCCACATCACAAATAAACTTAATGGAGCACTAATATTATAATTTCCTAACATTCCCCCCCTTAGTGCGAACATGGGGAAAACCTTCCTTATACTTGCACTTGCTCATGATCTGGGGATTTTCACAAGATGATCACAAACCTCAAGGATGGTTTTGCAAACGGTTGATCAAAAACCAAGAATGGTGGTTTTTCTTTATTGGTTTACCACAAACCACAAAGTGATGGTTTTGCAAATGGATTACCAAAAACCAAGAATGGTGGTTTTGCAATTGGTTTACCACAAACCACAAAGTGATGGTTTTGCAAATGGATTACCAACAACCAAGAATGGTGGTTTTTTTATTGGTTTACCAAAACCACAAATGAAGGTTTTCAAGTGGTTTACCTACAACCACATCATGATATGCAAAGTACTATTCTCAGCCCTCATCACATCTCACTGCAGGGAATAACATAGGAAATTTTGTTGAAATCTGCTGCTCATACATACATAGGAAAAACTGACATAATGGAAATGGAACATTGGATCATGTTCCCCCCCTCAATGTGAAATTTCCACTTATTCAATCACGAACACTGCAAACAGGAACACTGATACTGGAACTCTGAAAAAACATGACAAGAAGCACACGACACAAGCTGAAAGCAAATACACCACAAAAATGTCACCAAACCATCTATGCGGCCCCGTCGTTGGCGACTGACGAGAGGTCGTTGAATGACCTCCAACCTCCGATGCCTCTGCCTCCGGTTTCATGCTGCTAGATCAGCTGGATTTGGATATGAAGCTCAACTATTTCCACATTGTTTATTCTTTTCTTACCTCCCGCAATGTGAAAACATGTATTTTCCGGACGTCGGGTAACACCGAAAATGCATCCATAAGGATTTTTTTGTGCTCTTTACAATGACACAACTTTTGATGAAAAATCACAAAATTGACGATACTTTTGACTTAGATAATAGGAATCGACTAGAAATTTTAAAAGTAATAAAATGAGAATACTTTTAAAATGAAAATGACATTGACTAAGACAATACGAAAAAATGTTTCGACTCTTTTTAACAATCTGACTTTTGACGTATTTTTAAATACAACTTAGTGTATGGAGGGCTTGAACATCTAAATTGACAAAACAATTACAATGAGACCGAAGTATTATTTAGGACAATTCTAAAAACTTAACACTACAGATAAAAATAATATTAAAAATCCAATCGACTCAAAATGAAACAAAATTAAGAATCTTTAAATGACTACACACTATGCACACACGGGTTTAACACCTGTTGAAGGGTGGAAGCACAGAAAAATGTTGGAGAGCTCACTGTCAAACCAAATGAATGTAGAGCAAAGTGCAAAGATGGAGATCTGTAGATATTTTGAGAGCATCAAAATAGTAGTAGTATTAAGCACAACCAAGATTCTAAAACCGAGAGGAGATCGTTGTTGTCCATGAAGTTTTAAATTCCGATAAGGAAATGACCATGCTAGGGAGTTGAGCCACCATGCTGAAACCGATAGTCCTAATTTGTGCAACACAATATGAGTCTAATCTCAAGAGAAATGATTAAATCTGGATTTTAAATCAATGCAAGTTCAATTGAATCCAAGAAAACTGATCCACAAAATGTGAAAGCACTTCATAAGATAGATAGACCATCCACATATTTCCACGTCTAAAATTAAAGTGTGGAAGAAACGTGTCTAGGAGATAGAGAGAATTCACCCAGCATGTATGTGAGCTAGGCCATATCACGGGAATAATATTTTCACTGAAAACTGGAGGACGTGATATTTGTACGTTGCACAGTGGACCGATTTAGGAAGATTAGATCTAGAAAATGGAGCTTGAGGTGGCTGGGAGACCGTATCTCTTATTTCAGGATCAGGATCTTGCAAAGACACAAATTGAATGACAATATTTCATAGATCCAAAGGAAATTCCAGGTTCCATATATACGCTATCATGGGCGATTACTCATCCTTTGTGTGAATGAAAAAACAAAATACAGGATTCAACAAAATTTGGGAATGTTTGAAGAGCTCGTAGCATAATACAAAGATCACCGATCCATTACCGAACTATGTAGAAATTGAACTTTAATGTAGGATTAAGCCAATGAAATCATGAACTCATGAGCAGATGGAACTATCAATGCATGATTTTATTTAAAGACTCTCATCTTGGATTATCCTTGCTCTAATACCAAATCTTGGTGAACAAGTAGATTTACACAGCAAAATAATAATATATTCTCTATTACATTTTCATGCGGAGCAAGTTACACATATATAGGAATATGTATTCCTAAAAACAAGGAGGTTGTTCAACAACACTCCCACAAATCTCTCTACAAACTACTATGTAAGTGAGTTGTTAAAACAACTCACAACAATAATATTCTCTAGATATTATTTTCCACCTGTCACAAATAAACTTAATGGAGCACTAATATTATAATTTCCTAACAAGTTTGACACTTGAAAATAAAAACCGTTATGGACTTAGGAATTTAGGGATTTTGGGCATGATCCTTGCTTTTGCATTATGTTTCACAAAGACCCCGAACCTTCGAACCCCTAAAATTCAAAAGTCTAAAATTTAGACCTTAGAGTTTGGACTCCAAAATCCATGATCCATGTGTCATTGACCCCGAAAATGCTGAACCCTTTCGAACTTTGGAATTTTGGGATTTGCGGCCTTTTCACAATTTTTACCTACTTATCCACTAAAAATCCAAACCATAAAACCTCTAAAGTTTGAAAAATTCAGACTCCAAAGCCCCCATTTTTACTTAGCTTGATTTTGAGCCCGAGTCTATCTTCGTCAAGTCTATAACGTTCGAGTATAATCAATTTTTTCTGAATTCATTCAACTTGTCTCATTATGTGATCTTCATGTTGACCCTGTTGCTTGGCTTCCATAACTTTTGTGATCCTGATATGCAAGCTTGGCCGATGAGCCATTTTTCCATTTTTGCCTCCCACATCATTTTTTATCGAACTCACTCTGTTCACCATACATTTGACTCAACCAAGTTCCTTTTCTATGCCAACCAAGCTGAGCCTTCATCTTGTTAGCAAACTAGTGACCTACACTCCTAGGATGCCAAGCCTCAATTCGTAACCCTGTTAGGAAATTTTTCCCATGGGGCATAAATTGTGAGTAGTTCTTGAAAGAGACGAATATGAACCCTAATATCGGGGTAGACATGAATATTTTTAAGGAACTTAGGGTTTCAATTAAGGTGTATAGAAGATATGTGAATTAGTGCCTTTTTTCCTTTGTGTTCTTTTTGTAGCTACTTTTGTGGTGTTGTTTTCGAGCTATTGTTTTACTGTTGTCAAACTATTATCGGGCTTCTTGGAGGTAATTGGTCCCGCCTTAGTACTCTTATAGTTTTATCCATCTTTTAAAATTTTGGTTAGGGCATGGCCCCCACATATAAAAAACCACATTGATCTCTCATGTATATCTCGGCTATTGCACATTTTTTTGTTACACTTCAGGGTATGGTCCCTTCAAAACCATTTACCTTTAATAAAAAAAATAGTTGGTGAGTTTTTTTTTTTTTTAAAGGATTTAATGTAGATTATTTTCAAAAATATATTATGTTTAAATAAATTCTTATAAATATATAATCTGTAACTCTATTTTGAATAGGTCAAAGCAAGCGAAACAATGGATCTTTGTAATGCACAAGTTTGTACACATTACCATCTGGGCCTAAGGGTTTTGGTGAAAACAATCAGATTGATGTCATGAACAATGAATCTATGGTTGTTACTTCAAGCCAACAACATAGAGGGATAAGAGGATCCAATCGGATATGTTGTTGTATAGATTTGTCCCATAGCTAGGACATAACTCGCCCTATCACTATGGCCAATCCAGGTTTTAATTTATCCATAATGCACAATCATTTTAATTTTATTAAATTATTTTAAATACTAATGATAATCGAATCTCTAATTCTTGACAATGACATATTTCATTATCCTAATGTGCAGCCTTGTCGACACATCAACGACTCCAAGACACATGGTGTTTTCTCATGTTGGTGCAGACACTACATACATACCTAAGTAAGAAGAGATTGAGTCTGCACCGGTTCATCACCCTTCAATTTTTTGTACAAAGTACCTAATAAATAATGAATTAAATTTTATTTATATTAGTCTTTATTTTAGGAATTTATCAATCTTTTTAATTATTTTGCATTAATTTTAGGCTTAGCATCTTATCACCCCCTTCCACCCAAAGTACCACATTATGTTGATTATGGACAAAAAAAATTACAGCATAAGAAATCTTGATTAATTTCATTATTATTAATTTTAAGTTCTTACTTTGGGGTATGTGCATCAAGTTGGTGGACCAAAAAGTGGTCATTAGTGGACATCATCTTGCAAGAAACAACAAAATCTCAAATTGTAGCGATTATTAGCAATACACACACTCAAAATTAGAAAAAAAAATATAAATATGAATCGTTGCATTTGGAATCTTGTTTCAAAACTACTATTTATTTTAAAAAATGGGCAAGGTTAACTATATTAAACACTCAAAATTATATGGCTTGGTTCTTTTTTTTGAAAAAACCTTTAAGATTGTAGTCCATTTGCCCATAATTTGGATAACCAAATATTATTTTTTTCCTTTGGTGAAAAGTTAGATGTCTTTGTCTATCTTGGGATGGATTTTATTTTGTATTTTATCAAGCAATATTTTTTTTTATGATTTTTCCTTGAAAGTGGTCTGAATTCTTTTTGAAAATGGGGCACTTTTTTTTTGCCCGCCATAACTATATCAAAAAATATTAAAATCAAATATATATATTTCAATGTGTATAGAATTTCATTTTGCTTAGGATGGTATAGATTTTATCACATTTTGATAAGCAAAACAAAAGTTGTAGTCTTAAATGTAGACATGGGAATTCACGGGAAAAAATGTTGTAAAGATCTACTGTTAGTAAAAATTATAAAATGATATTTATCTCACTCTATTAACTTTAAAATCAATATTTCTACGAAGCTAACATTCTCCCCTACGTGATGGTACCATTTTTGTGAGATGTTTTCAAATTTTCAGCATGGTTCAAGCCCAGGGAAGAAAAATTTGAAGTTTTTGACCTTTTACACACCATAAAAAACTCCCATAGCTCTAGTTGGGGAAGAACATTGATTTCCCAAGCCTTGAGGGTCAGATTTGATGATACAAATAGAACCGCGATCGTGATATTTAATATTAGAACCACAATCACACTTTGTGAGCTGCGATGGCGGTGTTTAATATTAGAACCATGATTGTACTTTGTGAACCATGATTGTGGTTTATAAAGTGTGATAGAAGTTATCAAATCATATTTACATATATCCCAATGTTTAAATTACCATGTGATTTTTACTATTTGGCCTTACTGTATGAATTACTATGAAATTATGTCACTTTTTACACTTTTTTTTATTACTAGAAGCAAAACATCATGGGAGATAAGAAACAAAGTAAAAAAAGGAAGTCAATAAATAAAAAATACCAATTCAATTTGAGGTAAAAATATTTCAAATTGGTGAACGAATGCGAGAATCTTCATGAATCAAGAAGAGGTTCATCTTCAACCCCTACTATTGTAAGTAATGAGGAACTAGGTATTTTTTCTATTTTCAATGTTGAAGATGAATTAAATACTCGTGATGAAGATATTTTTACTTTCAATGTTGAAGAAGAAGTAAATATTCACGATGTAGGTAATGTTGAAATTGAAGGAGACAATGAAAATGTGAATAAAAAAATTCAGGTTGAAAATGTAAACAAAAACATTTTGACAAAAGAACCTCCTAGGATTTTACGTAAGAAACCTAATTATTTTATTGAAATTAATGAGAACATTTTGAAACCAATGTCTAAAAACATTTCTGAATGGAAAATCAAAAGAAAATCCACCTGAAATTTGGGATAATCATTTTTAAATTTTAAAAGATTCCCAAATATGTCACTGTTAGTTAGTTTCATGAAACCGATAAAAATTATACCTGTTATCTCTAGAAAGTGCACCCTGTAGAGAGATGGCTACAACTATTCTAGGCTTGCAAGATTTATATCTCTTTCGTAGATACAATGGAAACACCTCAGGTCTGTGGTATACCTATTTTGAGGTGAGTCTCAAGTATCAAGGCCGGTTCCTTCTTGATGTATCCTAAACTAATTTTTTGGGGTTTAAGGGTAAAAGATGACTGTAAATGGATTTAAAATTGAGGTGATACACCAAATTTATATGAGGTATTTCACTGAGTATATGCACAATTGATATGGAATAAATTTATGATGCACAAGCCAACATTTTTTTGAAGATAATTAAGGGTAAACACTTTGATGTATTGAGGGATAAAATCACAATAGTATTGCTAAGTTACACATACTCATTAATATCATGCAGAAATTACTAAATTTGCAATAGGGTAAGATGATTAATCAGGGAATTCAACATTCACAAGATTAATGGAAACATACAAAAGACTGCAAATAATTGGAAAGGAAGAAAATACTTCACATTCAAAGGAAAACTGACATAAACCGGTTCAAAGACACCGTATCTAAAATTCCTCATACTTTGCCAAGGCACATAATATATAGAAAAATTAATTCACCCACCCTTCCTAAAAATAGACTAAAGTTGTACTCACCCATGCATCCTAATAAAGGAATAAAATAAAGCAAACTAATACAAAGAGGCATTAATAGCATTTGATTAAGTAATAGTCAAACCGTAGTTAATCTGTCTCTATTTTTAAGAAAAACATGGGTGAATAATTTGCTAATAATAAATCTTGCTTTATGAGCAAGTATCCTCCTAGTGTATGTATATTTTTTCCTCTTGCTGATTTGTCCTCTTTTGAAGGCATGCAAAAATACTCCTGTGTATTGAGAAAATAAAAATACAATATTTGCAATACTTGCAAAAATAATTCATCCAAATATCCACTTAATGGGGACCACCTCCAAGCTCAAGTTCTGATGTTGACATTCCTTGTCCTCTAGTGGTCACATGAATAACATATCTGTAATTCATCTACAACTCTTCCAATAGTGGGGACCACCTGTGGTTGTGAGCACTTGTCTTCGTTGGGTTTGGCCACTTTGTGGACTTAGCACATCACCATGGTTTTAGATTTTGGCCCCCTTGTATACACATATGGCATACTTTATAATCTACCACCTTTTGATTATCACTACCTTGCAATTTCTTGTCAGCTTTTGCATTTTAAAGAGACTAAGGTTTAGACTTTACCCTTTTCGGTGATCATTGTTTGGCATGTATGGTTGTCACCCCCTTTGATCATTTGGGACATAGACTATGGTCAATAATTTTGAAAGTCAATATGAAATGATTTTTGTTTTGAATGTGGGGTTGGCCCCCTCTCCATGATGACTCACCCTTCATGTGTTTTGTCAGGATATTTTAACTCGGGTTGAGTTTTTTTTGAAATTTGGTGATGGTCTTCACTATTGATTTCTGTATTGTTTGATCACAAACCATTGATATTTGACATGTGGTTAGGTTTTTGGCTTGCATTGAATGTGGTCACTGGCATATGGAACCTTGGTAGTTTACTTCGATTCTAGAGATTGATCTAGATAAGTTGATCCTTGACCTGTGGAATGTTAATCGTTGATGCTTTAATCATGGTTGAGTTCGAACTAACCCAATGCTTGAGCTTAGTTGTAAACATCATTTGACCTCAATGATCACTCCATTCTAGATTTTTGGTCTTGGGTAAAGCCCGGAAGTTTTTTTCTTGACGCCATTTTTGAACTCTTCCAAGCTCGGCATCTTTGGATAAATGGTTCTCTTCCTTCTACAAAGCTATGTGAGGTTTCTTGGTAAACACCATTTTCGGAACTCGAGCTCGGATTTGACTTTAGAAATCCTAGTTGGAGTTCAATGATTTGAGTTGTATTTTCTATGTTGAAGGCTTTCAAGTGGAGACTATATAATAGTAATCTTGTTTGACAACCAATGGTAAGCTTTGATCTCCTAAGCACCCTTTGTTACTTCATATTTTCCATTTCGACTTCAAAATACTAACACTCTCTTTTCCTTTGCATTTTTAATGTGATTTCGGGATAACATTGGTCTCTTAGTTGAAAATTATTCGGGTTCTTGTTAGTGCGAAATCACAAAGGCACCCCCAAATTCGGCCCGATTTTCTAAGGCGGTGGTCATTTGGTGTGATTTCATAACATTGGATCATTCCCCAAGTTATGGGACTTGCAAATGGGAATGATAATCCAGAGAAGGTTGCTTCCTCTTCCTAATCTACCTGCCACAAACTATTCTAGTGCAAGAAAGCTAATCTAATCCTAATCTAGCTTCCAAGGAGACAAGGAGAGAAATAAAACAAGGAAAAACAGAGCCTACACTAAAAAGGTGATACACCAGAGAAGGAAAATGCTGATCATCTACCAAACTGCCATGGAACAAAGAGAGGTGAGCAATGGAAAGGATATACATTAGCATCTGCGAGAATGTTATCCATATTTCACCTTGAACCAAATATTGTATTGAATCATGACCCCACATAGAAGGAAACCGAGAAAAATCATTCAAATCCTATAATTGGTTGCAAAAAAGATTCAACAACGAAGTGGCAGAGATGAAGATAGAGTAAAGGATCCTCTACGGAAAAAAGTGATTATGTCGGGATGTCTCTACACTTTAGATCCATTCCCAAGTTACAAATAGGTAGAACCATCAAATAACGGGGTTGGGTAAGCAAGGAAGATGTTACAAAGGAGCTAGAGGTAAGAAGAAACAAGAACGATGAAGATTTGATGTCCTCGGGCTTAAAACGGTTCAGAAAGGCCCAAACAAACAACTATGTATGGAGGAGGCAGCAGAAGAGACCACGTGTCCTAACGACGCTTCTCTCAAAGTGAATCCAAAGGGAGGAACTCAAACTTGCACTAGCCCTCCACATAGCAAATGGTCAAAGAGAGTTAAGGGACGGAGAGGAAAATCTTCAAAATTGGCTAAGTATAGAAGTGTAAGCGGAGAGTGCCAAGTGTCAGCCTAGCACATTTCCAAGAGGTTATCCAAAGGAGGAGACCCAAATGAGTGTGAGTTCACCATGTATCCCAAAGCCTAAAAATGAGAAGAACCCTTGAAAAGTCCATAGAGTTTTGGAGGCCATAAAGTGTCAACTTGACGCTCTTCTAAAGGCAACTTTGGGTTGGGTTTGCAAACAAGCGCGGTTCCTCCACATGTACCTCAAAGGGGGCAAGGTTAGTTGAATAGTCAACACATAAGCGGACTAGCAGAGGCTTCCAAGTGTCTTAAGGGTGTTGTTTCAAGGGTAAAATGGAGAAAAGGTTATCGAGTGACTGCCAAAGTGACATGTGTCCTAGGGGAAAGTACAAAATTGGGGAAAAGTTGATTTTCGCCCCTTCTTACGTCAAAAGGGAGTAAAAGTTGCAAAATGGCCCACAACTCCGCCCAAGGAAAAATTCAGCATTTAGACCTGAGTCAAAGCCAAGGTGGGGAGTCGGGGAAAAGGTGAAAATTTTCCTTTCACCCAAAAGGCATAAAGGTAAAAATGGGAGCGCATTTCCCATCCAACAAAAGGAGACACATGTCTCGTGCGGAGATTTGGGGCTACAAGATTTTTTTAGTTTTGTATTTTTGCGCAAAAGGATAAAAGGTGAATTGCGGACCCATGGGCCTGAATTTTGTTCCAATCTAGCTACCACATGTCCCAATCCAAAAGGAGGACCCATTTTTCAAAAAATTTCCCGCCCATTTGTACGGAATCGATTCAAACTTCAAAGGGGCATATCTTTCGACCCAGGGCTCAAAATATTGCAAATCGACACCGTTAGAAGGATCTCAACCTCTTATGTGACATGAGAGTCTAAAACTTTAATTTTGAGAGGTTATGTGGGAGAAAAATGGTGAAACATCTTCAAGCCTTCAATACAGGGTCATCAGTCTAAACAACCAGATCAGATTCGATCTATTTCTACCATTTCCTCTTCCTTCAAGGTGTTAAATCAAGGATCAATGCAAAAAAGATGGATTCGGGGGAAGATTTTAGTAGAAGCATTAACAATGGTGGTTGAGCTTTGACCCATGTTTTCTCACTTCTCTCTCTCTCTCTCTTTCTTTCTTCTCTCCGACTAAATCTATAAATTTAGGGGTAGGATTCATTGTAAAGGGTTGGATATTCTTAGTTTTGCAAGCTCCCTTCTCCTTCTAGGAAAGGATTTGTGGGGTTCAGGCCTTCTATTAAAATTGTAATATGTTTCTGCCTTTTGGTTATTCTGTAATGAACTGTATCAATCTATAGAGTAATAAAATACATTTGTGATCGATTTTAGATCCTTCTTGTTTCTTTTGCTTCTATCTAGTCTCTCATTACAGATCTAGCTATCTGTGCTTGTTTATTATATGCATTTTATTGGTTCGTGTCAAAGGTAAACTAAGTGTTCATCATTCCTTTGCTACATCACCTGATAGTATAGTTATTTCTTATTTCCTGTATTCTTTTATCCTTGTCCCCTTGGCAAGTTTAGACTAGGTATAAGAAATAGATCCTCTGCAAATCCTCACGTATGCACCTGAATAGAGGAATAAGGAACCAACCTTCAATCTGGAGAGCTTTCCCATTTTTGTAAGGTCCCACACCTTGGGGAAAGTTCAATGTTATGCAATCACACCAAATGAGCTGCCTTAGAAAAGTAGATCTTTTAGAGCTCAGTTGGGGGTGTTGTGATTCTACACTAACACAGAACATAGGTCGATTCACATAGAAAATGTTCCAAAACCCCATGAACAAAGCTCCTAGATCTATAAGTGAACATTCAAAACATGCACAAATACCATGTAATGAAGAGAGGCAAGAAGAGACAACCAAAAACAAGAAAGGATGGACAAATGCATCACAAAACACGTTTTTATTGCTTGAGAGTTTTCACAGAGCATCATCTATGAACAAGAGGAAAAAAATCGATTTTATAGAGTAGGGGAGGAGGTTCGAACTCCCTTTTCAACCACCGGGAAGAGAAAAAAGGGGAGGTAGAGAAGAAAACTAACAACCACTAATTAACATTTTGAAATGATGGTTCACATACAATATATAGAAGAATGGGAGAGAGAAGAAGGAAAGAATTGAATCCTACTCCAACCACTCGAGATATGCATTGAATCCCATTTCAAAGCTCAACCACCAAAAATCAATGCCTTCTACTGAGATCTACCCACAATTTGTCACTTTTGGTTCCTTGATTGAATCAATCGAATCGACGGTAGTTGAAGAGGTTGGATTCTTCGTTAATGACTTGGAATAATTTTATTCATTTTCACCTACTAGGGCCTACAAAAATGTTTTTATAGCGTTCCAAGGCATAGAGGATGTTGATGCACTTCCAAAGAGTATCAAATTCGCTATATTTTGAGCCCTGAGTTGAAAGATATGTCTCTTCAAAGTTTGCATCGAGTCTGTACAAATGGGAAGGAAAAATATTTTGGAAAATGGGCCCTCTCTTTAATATGGGACATGTGGCAACTAGATCGGAAGAAAAATCAGGTTTGTGGGCTCAGAATTTAAATTTTCTCCTTTTTCACAAGAATCGCAAAATCTAGAGAACTCCATGCGGCCCATTTGCTGCTCCACTTGGACGCATGCCACCCTTTGGTTGCCTGGGGAGATGCGCTCCAACTTTTTCCTTTTGGCCCTTTTTTCAAAAGGAAAATTTTCACCTTTTCTCTCGACTCCCCACTTTGGTTTGACTCGGGTTCAAACACTGACTTTTCTATTGGTAGAGTCGCAAGCCATTTTGTAAATTTTACACCTTTTGGGGCAAAGGGTGAAAAACTAACTTTTTCCTCGATGGCCCGCTTTCCTCTATGACACGCGTTAATCTAGTGCTTGTTGTATATATATTCCCCCTGTAAATATAGATAAGCGAGAAGAATAAGGAAATCAAAGGAACTCAAAACCTAACATTTATTTATGCTAAAATGGATGCGCGTCAAGGCACAGGTAGAAGGCGCACATCAAAGAGTGTCGACATGAACATGGATGTGCCCTGGCACAGGTAGAAAAGTGTCGACATGAAAAAGTTCGCGCCAAGGCGTAGGTAGAAGGCACACGTCAAAGAGTGTCGACATGAACATGGATGTGCCCTGGCGTAGGTAGAAAAGTGTTGACACGAAAAGTTCGTGCCAAGGCATAGGTAGAAGGTGCACGTCAAAGAGTGTCGACATGAACATGGATGCACCCTGGCGCAGGTAGAAAAGTGTCGACACGAAAAAGTTCGCACCAAGGCACAGGTAGAAGGTGCATGTCAAAGAGTGTTGACATGAACATGGATGCACCCTATCCCACTTTAGAGTATGACAACATGCACATGGATGCGCCAAGGCGCACCTTCAAGAGGCGCAACATTTTGAGCACTGACAAGAAGCAGACCCTGACCCAGATATTCAGATGACCATAAATTTTCACAGGGAGCTCAGATTCATGCAAGGTTGGAATTTTCAGAAATCTTACAAGGTCCTTTGTTCAACTATGACTGGATATCTTTAATTGGGTGAGAAAAAATTCTTAAAAATGCAAAATACAGTTCACCACTTTTTGGGTTTACTAGGGTTCTCACCTACCACCATAATGAGATGAATTAAATGCAACCTGGGGTGGTTGGGGTAGATTTGGAATTCCTCTCTCTTTTCTCTCTCATTCTTCCTATAAATTGTAACGAGGGGCTTCTTTCTAAAGTAGGACATTCTTTTTTTCCCCTCCCTTCTTCTCTTTGGCATGTGAGTTTGTGGAGTTCAAATCTCCCATTTAAAATTGTAATGCAACTTTGCCTCTTGGCATTTTGCAGTGTATTGTGTCAATCTTGAAGTAGATAATGCATGTCTATGGATGATTCTCAACCCTCTCTGTGTTTATTTTCATCCCGATCTTTCACTACAATTTTGGTTATCTATGCATGATCTTGCATTACATTTGAATGGTTTGTGTTTATTGGTAAGACAGGTGTTCTTCATTCCTTGGTGCATCACCTTTGTAGTTTAGGTTTTATTTTATGCATCTTCTTATCCAGTCTCCTTGGAAAGTTAGTTTAGGTTTTGAGTAAACCATCTGCATTTTTATGTGTGCATCTCGAACAGAGGAATAGGAACCGGCCTTCATCCGGAAAGCTTTTCGATTTCAAGAGGTCTCACACTTGGGAAAAGTTCCATGTTATGCAATCGCATTGAGAGTCTCAACCCATCGAGTTGCAAAATTCGGGGTGATGTGATTCACCATCAATAGTTCTTGTTTGGAAACCTTTTTTCTATTTGACCCTTGAATTAGCACTATTGAGACACTTGGCAGTCTCCACCGGCTGTTTGTGTATTGACTATTCAACTAACTCTACCTCCTCTTGATAGAACACGTGGAGGCACCATGCTTATGTGTAAACCCGACCCAAAGTTTTCCTTTGGAGGAGCATCAAGTTGAAACTTGTCACCCTCTGTTGATTTTTGGACTTTTCAATAGTGTTTCTTACTTTTAGACTTTGGGCTATGTGGTGAGCTTGTGCTCATTTGGGTCTTCACCTTGGGACCAACTCTTGGAGATGCGCCATGCTGACACTTGGCACTCTCCGCTTGCACATTCATACTTAGCCGATTTTGAGGCCCACCCTATCCACCTTTGACTATGTTTGACCATTTGACCCTACCTCTGTTCCGCCCTAGGACATGTGGAGATGCGGCGCTTGTTTGAGCCTCTCTATTTGGATCCATCTTTGGAGAGCACTGGAAGGACATGTGGCTCTCTCCACTGGCTCCTCCATACTTAGTTGATTTTACACCTTTTCTGAACTTTTTCAATCCCGAGGACTTTGAACCTTCATTGTTCTTCCTTATTTTAGTTTATGGTTCCTCTCTGCAACATCTCCCCTTTTGTTCAACCCTACTATCCCATAGTTGGGCTCTGCTTGTAACTTGAAGAATGGATTTAAAGCATAGAAACGGCCTGATAGAGTCGTTTATTTTTGTCTGAGATCCTTTGTTCTTTCTTCACTTCCACCACTTCATTATTGAATCATTTTTGCAAAAAATTACAAGATTTAAATGTGTTTTCTCAGGTTCCTTTTATGCGGGGTCATAATTGGATCCAATATTTAGCTCAGGGTGAAATATGGATAGCAATTTGGTGACTCACAGGGACACCTGCCTGGTAGATGAAAAGACCAAAGTGGCCTTGAAGCATCCATTGGGCGTGGATTCTACCCGATAAACATGAAACCAATCTGAAATTTGAAGACATGATCCCTTAGCCACTGCGAGCCCGATCGCAAGACTTTTCTATGCTTTTTTTTTCGACCCCCGATCCTACGTATACATCTCGCAACCTAAATTTTCATAAGAAAATCTTTGAAATGGAGTTTCTGAGAGTACAAAATTGTTTTGACTCTGGGTTTTAATTTGTCCCTTAAATGGACTATCTCAAAATGGATTTTAGTTGCTCTGCATTTGTTTATCTTTTTTCAATTTGCAACTGTCACATGCAAACATGAGCCTTGTTACCTTAAATAGTTTAAGAACCTAGCCTCATGCCCCTCCTAGGAAATACGAAAAAAACTTATATACAAAGATCAAATCATACATGCCTCAAATGAGACATGCAGAGTGTGCACAAGCACTTCTTCTACTAAAAACAAACCTACCTACACTAATCTAACCAAGAGCAAAGGGAGCTCAAACATATCCTACAATTGGCGGGAGAAACAACTTCCCCTCCTTAAAAATGGCAGCCATGAAATTGATTTAGTACTGAACATGGCTGGTTGGATGAGTGAAAAACTAACTACAAGATGATCTTCCACCCAAATTACCAAAGTATCAACTGAATACAAAATCAATACCTCTTTTAGTTTATCTACATTTGGATTGAAGAGGTATGATAGCTAATCCTTGGTGCTTTGTAGCTCATCCTCATGCCTTGAAGTAGGCATGAATGGTTACGGCTTCTCCTTTGGCTCCGATGAATCCAAATACTGATTGGGCAAGGTCGATCCATTTGATATGCCCATTGATCTTATTTTCAACTCAAAAATGGAGTCCTCTTGTAGACCTTCTTGATTGGATGGTGTGAGGGAGATGATTACATTATCTTGCCTTTTCTCTTCCTCCTCCTTTAAATAACATGGAAGATCAAGATGTTCCAACCTTGTTTCTAAAAGGCTGCTATAATATGCGGTCATTGTTGCAATTGAAAGTTCTCCTCCATGAAAAAAGGTATGCATTTTTGGAAGGTGTATGAAGGAGGAGAAAACAATCTATTTTCAACTAGTTCTTCTCCATCAAAATAGTCCTCCAAATCAGACAGATAAACTACCTCATTGTTGTCCTATTACAAATGTTCAACCTCTTCCATGATGTCCTCCTGATCTGTAATTTGATCACCATGGTTCTCCTCATCCTCAAACATGAAGTTTGAAAGATCAAACTCTTCTTCAACATTAGATCTTGAAGGGGATGAAGTGGGAGGAAGAACTGAAGGTTCCTCTATGGCTTGATCCTCACTTGGAGCCTCTGAAACTGTATGGTCCTCCTCCATCATATGTTCATTAACCAAATTAGGCCCTTCGAATGAAAGCAAGGGATCTTCAATGATGATTTCTTCATTGAGTGGCTTCAACTCTGATTTGATCTCTCCCATCTGCTCCTCTTCAATGGGACTTGGAGCTGATTGTCCCTCCTCTTCAACTAGTTGTGTAGCTTGGGTTAGATCAGTATCTTCTTCTAGAAAAGTGCCATAAATAGACTGTTGATTCTCTTCCTCTTGTTCTTTTTCTTCTTCTGCTGCAAACTCAGCCTCAACCCCCACTTTGTTTCTTCAACTTGAACCTCCGCATTGGTTTGACCATCAAGGGATCTCTGTAAACCTAAATTTGGTAGCCCGACTCTTGATTATGCTGTCATTTCTTTTATGTTGGGATCCTCTTCTTGATGTTCTCCTTGACTAGTTTCTTAGGTCTCTTCCCAACATGGACTTGGGAAAGCAAGAGGAGTGATAGGTTAGGGTTCAACCAGCTTTATAATTTTTTTGTGGGGAGGGAGGTGGAACTTCTGGTTCATTTGGAGGGGATGACTATTTGGAAGGGAAAGAGGAAGAGGAACTGAAATGGTGTGAAAGACTAGGGAATGGAGAAATGAAATCAACACTTGGGGCAGCAAATCGGGAAGATTGGAAATTAGAGCTATGGTTGAGATGGTGATACTTGAGAAAGAAAAAATAAAAACTATGAGATGGTGGACTTACCCATTGACAAGGTTGTCTTGACTCCAACTCATAAGCCTCCATCTCTTCATTCCATTGTGCAAGTTGGGGCAGCATTTCAACCATGAAGTATAGCTTCTCCTAAGGGATGCAATGTATTGGAAAAGGGCCTTCCCATCGAAAAGGTACCCTGAAACCAATCTGGAACACCTTCATTTTTTCTACACCCCTTAATTGAACCATACCAACCTCCATTTTTGGATCTTCTCCAGAGACTAGCACCTTGTATTTGATTTTCTTCATTGTTTGCATACCCCTGCTCTTAGAAATATCCATAGCCAAACTGATTATGGCATTGCTGCTCATAGGGGCAAACATATTGATTTTTCTTTTACTCAATATGTTGATTTGAAGGAGTTGTAAAACATATAGGAGGTGTGTTGTTCTTTTATCAGAATGTGAGTCCCGAGAAGGAAATGAAGCCATGATTGTACAACTTCATGGAATGGAAAAGAATGAAAGAGATGGAAAGAACAATGAAATAGAAATGGATAGAAAATAGGTTTGCAATTCAAAGATGGGTTGTAAACTAGATGGATTCACCAGATATGCATATTTGAAGCTTCAAATAAGCTAGAGATTGCAACAAGTGCACATCAACCTTGCTACAATGAAGTGAAGACCTCTAAGGTCCCTTTGGGTGTACCAAAATTGTTAGTGTGAAATCACAGCACCCCCAAATGAGTCATGGATATGCTTTTCTAAGGCAGGGTCATTTGGTGTGATTGCATAACATTGGATCATTCCCCAAGCTATGGGACTTACAAATGGGAATGACCCTTAAGAGATGGTTGGTTCCTCTTTCTAATCTACCTACCACAAGATATTCCAGGGCAGGAAAGCTAATCCAATCCTAATAAAACTTCCAAGGAGACAAGGAGAGAAAGAAAACAAGGAAAAATAGAGCCTACGCTAAAATGGTGATACACCAGAGAAGGAAAATGTTGATCATCTACCAAACTGCCATGGAACAAAGAGAGGTGAGCAATGGAAAGGATGGACAATAGCATCATAGACCATAGATCATATTCACATAGAAAATGTTCTAAAACCCCATGAACACAACTCCAGATCTGCAAGTGAACATTCAAAACATGCACAGATACCCTGCAATGAAGAGAGGTAAGAAGAGACAACCAAAAACAAGCAAGGATGGACAAATGCATCATAAAACACATTTTTATTGCTTCATATTTTGCATAGAGAATCATCTATGGACAAGAGGAAAAAAATGCCATTTTACAGAGCAGGGGAGGAGGTTCGAACTCCCTTTTCAACCCTGGGGAAGAGAAAAAAAGGGGGAGGTAGAGAAGAAAATGAACAACACTAATTAACCTTTTGAAATGATGCCTCTATTACAATATATAGAAGAATGGGAGAGAGAAGAAGGAAAGAATCAAATCCTTCTCCAACCACTTTGAGATATGCATTGAATCCCATTTCAAAAGCTCAACCACTAAAAATCAATGCCTTCTATAGATCTGCCCACAATATGTCGCTTTTGGTTCCCCAACGGATCGAATCAAATCAGATCTAGTAGTTGAATAGATTAGATTCTAGGTTAATGGCCTAGAAGACTTTTCTTCATTTTTCACCTAATAGGGCCTACAAAAAATTATTTTCTATCCTTTCATGGTGTAGAGGACATTGAGATGCTTCCAACGGTACAATATTCACTATATTTTGAGTGCTAAGTCGAAGATGTGCCTCTTCGAACTTTACATTGGATCCGTACAAATGGGTGGGAAACCAGTTTGAAAAACGAGCCCTCCCTTTAATATGGGACATGTGGTAGCTAGATTAGAACAAAAATTAGGTTTGCAGGCTTAGAACTTAACTTTTCTCCTTTTTTGCAAGAGTAAAAAAATGCAGAGAACTCCTGTGGCCCCGTTGCTCCGCTTGGACACATGGCACCCTTTAATTTGCTAGGGAGATGTGCTCCAACTTTTTCCTTTTGGCCCTTTTGTCAAAAGGAAATTTTTCACCTTTTCCTCCGATTCCCCACTTTTGTTTGACTTGGGTTCAAATGCTAACTTTTTCTCTTGGCGAGTCATGGGCCTTTTTGCATCTTTTACACCTTTTGGGGCAAGGGGAAAAAAACTAACTTTTTCCCCAACGACCCGCTTTCGTCTAGGACACATGTTAGTATGGCACTCATTTAGAAACATTTTCTCTATTTTACCCTTGAATTGGCGCCATTGAGACACTTGGAAGCCTTCATCACCTATTTGTGCATTGACTATTCAACTAATTCTGCTCCCCTTGATAGAACACATGGAGGCACCACGCTTGTTTGCGAACCTGACCCAAAGTTTACGTTTGGAGGAGTACCGAGTTGAGAATTGTCGGCCTCCGCTGATCTATGTAGTTTTTAATAGTCTTTCTTACTTTTAGACTTTGGGCTACATTTTGAGCTTACACTCATTTGGTTCTTCACCTTGGGACCAACTCTTGGATATGGCCCATGCTGACACTTGGCACTCTCCGTTCACACATTCATACTTTACCGATTTTGAGACCCACCCTATTCACCTTTGACTATGTTTGACCATTTGACCCTACCTCCATTTCACCCTGGGACATGTGGAGATGTGGTGCTTGTTTGAGCCTCTCTATTTGGATCCATCTTTGGAGAAGCACTACAAGGACACGTGGCTCTCTCCACTGCCTCCTCCATACTTAGTTGATTTTAGACCTTTTCTGAATCAAGTTTCAATCTCGAGGACTTCAAAACTTCGTCATTCTTCCTTCTTTTATTTTCTAGTGCCTCTCCGCAACATTTCCCATTTTGTTTGACCTGTTATCCCACGGTTGGGCCTGTTTGTAACTTGGAGAATGGATTTAAAGCGTAGAAATGACCGAAAGAGTCGTTTCTTTTTGTACAGATCCTTTGTTCTTTCTTCACTTCCACCACTTCATTGTTGAATCATTTTTGCAAAAAAATTGTAGGATTTAAATGTGTTTTATTAGGTTCCTTTTATGCGGGTCATGATTCAATCCAATATTTAGGTCGAGGGCCAAATATGGATAATTTTTTTCTTTTTGGTTTTGATGTCGATGATCTCTCAAGGGTTTTCTCAACTTCATTCTAAACAGTAAGTCCTTGTTTTCTTACTCTTATTTTAATGAGGGTCTCATGGCTTTGATCATACTATACTAGTAAGTTCATTGAATTTCTTATTTGTGTAAATTATTAGCAGATCTATATACTTAATGTGTTTATTTGATGTTTTAGCTTCATTATTTTCTCTGATAGTTTTCCTTTTAGTATGGCCACAATGTACAACTCTATTTCCTTTATTTCTTGACATTGAATATGCTTTTCCTGATATTAAAACCATTCTAGTTTCTTGTCATGATCTTATTCCATGAAACCTTCTCGAGCTTAAGTCTTGTTCTAGGTCATCAATTTTTTAACTTCTAAATTTGAGGGTCTGTCTCCTTCGATTCTAACTGGTGAGTTATGATCCCTTTCAAATCTCCATGCATAATTTGTGATAATCTTCTATAGTCATGAGAGAATGAAACATTTTATTTCTTTGTTCTCATATGTTCTCAATTTCTGATTGCGTGCTCATATTGTCTCATATATGTCCTTTTGCAAAAATTTTTAAAAACACCCAATTTATTCAAGCTTTTTGACTCACAACATCATATGGGTTTGCATGATTCTGGGTCTTGTGTTTTGAATGCTATTTTAAGCTCTGTATCATAATTTTGTTCTAGAGTTGTGATCTATCTTGTATCTCGTGTTAGCCTTTTGAGCCATTGTGCTTGTTGTTATTGTTGTATTGTACCTTATGACTTCTCCAAACTCGGAACCTAGTTCTCCTTGTGGGTTTTTATTTTTGTATGATCTTTGTATAAAGCTGGGATCCGATGTAGCTAGCCATTTAAGCTCTGGTTGTTCATGCTTCAGACCACAAACCATAAAAATAATTAAACAGTGAACAATGTAAGCTCTTAGATTTTGTGCATTGATGACTATGTTATTTCTCCCCTAAAAATACACTCAAGTCCATGATTTCAGTTGCAATATTTCTTTCCTATAACTTCGAGTTATTGGATATTCGAAAACAACATGTGTCGAAATCTATACTTTCTTACAAGTTGTATGGCTTTGTTTTTTTCTTCTTTCTAAGTACATTTAAAAATGAAAACTTATACTTCCTTATCCTATTGAAAACAATGGTATCAATGATATGATGTGCCATAATTAGATGTATAATGCAAATGTATTCCATTATGTCATGTCCTTCTGAAAGTAATGCTTATTTTGCTTCATTAATGATGTTGCTTTCTTTTTCATTTTGTAAATGTAATTACATCCTTTGTAATCATGATCCTCCAGTGGCTTTGAGCTGGAAATACAACCCATTCCTTGAAGATTTTATTTGTATCATTTCCTTCACTTGTATTTGAAAGTTGCAATAGTCTTCTTTTTAGCTATATGTTAGTCTATTTATTGCTATTGGGAAGTGATAATGTGTCTAGCATGCATGCTTGTGCCACGTTCTGAAATTGTGACATGCATTTTGAAATCTTCTTGAAAACCTGTACCTACACACTAAGAGAAATAATTAGAAAATAGGTGAAGGCTTGAAGCCTTTCTTTTATTGTTGATTTCCTCTTGTGTAATATTTCTCAAACTGATATTCTACTCATGAATTCCTTTTTCTACTTTATGTATCACTTATTTGATTTACATACAACTTTTAAAGCATGTATTAGTTAAAAACAACATGATGGAAAGTTGTAAATGTCCATTTTACATGGCGAAGCCTTGTCAAAAATTTCTCTAGACCTCTTTCTCATTCTATTTCAACTGTAATCTTCTCTTTTTAGTTAACTTCAGCCTTTTGAAATCTTATTCTTCTGCTTCACCTTTGAGTTACATTCTAAAACATGTACTTCTATTTGCAAGTCTCTCCTCTGTTTTGTATTGTAACTTCTTCTATTTCTAGAATAGTTGTTGAACCTTGAGTTGCATTCTTCTTTCATACCAGTATGTACTTGTGAATTATTTGATTCATGTATCATAGGATGGAATATTTTTAACTCTATAATCTTTATCTTTAGTGAGGACTGTAAGACATGATTTATTTCTTCTTGGTTGCAACTTGTTTCTGCACACTTAAGAAAACAGTTAGAAAATATTTAAGCTTTTTGGCCTCTCTTATATCCATGGTTTTTCTTTTTCTTCTCTCTTCTTCTTTCTGAGTGGGTAAATCATGTATGACGTTTGATCTTCAAGTAATCTATATCTCCTGATGTTAAGAGATCCATATGCACAAATTAGGACAGTATAAGAATATGTATTAACCCGGAGCTCTTAACAAATAGATTTCTCTTTTCTTATTTTTAGGTATTGTGCTTTCAGTAATGACTATGGAGAAGGAACAAGCTAAAGATGAAGATGCATCAACCAAAGGAGAAACCCCAAGGAAATGATGGGTTCATTCATACTCCTCTATTTTCTCTTTCATGTATGTGTACCTCTTATTTCAGTAGTTGTACTTTAATTTTCAGTTACATCCCATGGCTTGTGTGGGAACATTTGAAATTCCTTATGAATAAAACATTGAATTTTGAAAATTGAGTTGTGTATTTCTTTCTACATTTCAGCTTTCTGTATGGATTGTATGATGAACTAAACAACTTAGTAATATAATTGAATGTCTTAATCATAAGGGAAATAACATTAAAGAATACCTATAACATCCAATAATGAAATCTAATTTCTATAATCTGCAGTCATGATTGCTACTCCAAAACCTAACACTTCATCTATTCTATAATTCAGTGTCTTCATCAAGACAACACAACTATCCTTCGGGGCTTTGTGTTCTTTTGCTAAAGATAGCATGAAATTACAGACTATGTGATCTGTTATGTTTTGTAACAACACACATAGCTGCAGATTTCATGTAATCATTAATTAATTCAACAATAACAATATTGTCTAAAAGAAACTCCCCTAGCTTAGGTATACTTCACCAATGCTATCCATTGTAACAAAGTTTTGAGTTTCCCATTTTTGCACAAGTGCAAAAATTGTTAGAAAGACCTACGTTAAACACCTTAGGATTGATAATATCTAATATACGTGGTCAAACCTCTATAATTTTTAAATCCTTCGTGATGCATATCACACTTTGTTAGTTTCAAGAGATGCACAAGTGATAGTAATATTGTGCATCATGTAGTGCTACTTCTATTTTAACTGAATTAATTAAAAAAATGTGTGATTATGTAAATAAGTCAAATGTTCGAAGTTAATCAAAAACTATAATGAAAGCAATTGAAAGATGTAATATCCTTCAATCACTAAATAAAACTAATTTTTGGGCATTCTCTGCTAGAGCAAAATGTAAGGAAAAATATATATCTTATTCTATAAGAGAATTTGTTATTCAATTTTTGCATGATAACACTAGATCTTCACCTAATACAAGAAACATTGTAAAATGAAGAGTTGGTTCTACTAATCATGAACCACATCTAAAGCATTTATTAGATATGAATAAAACTCAATTTTTTCTAAGTTTAAACAAGAGCATTTAGAAATTAAAATTAGTCACACTTTTTGGAATGTTAAAACCCTTATATATGAAAATCAACCATGCTTTCACCACTTCTTGTTGTAGGCAACATGTTGATTCGTGATGCATTATGCTAATTTTTTTATGTATTCATTCGGTTTTCATTCTAAAACTATTTTATTGGAATTTGGTGTTCATGTTCCACCAATATCTTTCAGGGATTTCAGTCCTATGATATTTTGTAAAAGAGAAGTTAGATAATTTTTTTATAGTCAAGATTGTTTAGATGGAAGTTGTGGTATGTGCGATGGATTACCTAAATTGGAAAGTTACATCCATGAGAAAATTGGAGGTGCAATAGGACTTTATTTAGTTGAGTTTGATAAATAAAAATCAGTATCATACTATTTGAAAGATGGAAAGGAGTCTTAACGGTGTGAGCTAGTTACAGAACATATGCCTATGTTTAAATTTATGAGAAAATTTAAGGATGAAATTGTTTATGAGTATGTTAGGCATACACACATAGATCGTTGGTTGGATGAAAAATTCATGATATGAAAGGACACATTTCCTTTTTGGTACTATTATTTCAAAGTGGTTGATTTTTGAGAGAATTACACATTGCAACAAAAATGGAGGTTCAATTGCAATATTACAAATCAATACATGTTGCCTTTTTGTGCATATAGAATTTATACATTCTTCCGACAAAGACAAAGAATGATCAATTTTTTTAAGAGAGTACCATTTTATATCGGTGATGATCGTACTCATTCTCTGAATTTATGTAATGGTGTTTCCATTTATTTTATACAAACTTGTCGATAGGGACATCCCCTTCAATCAACATTATATATGGTTAGATAATAACCCGTCTTATTTTAAGAATGCACGGACATTTTATTGGATGAGTAGGATGCACGTCAAGATGGGTGTGTAACATATTTGGATTCTCACCGAGGATGGACATGGAAAAGGAAATCATGAAAGTGCAGGGGCATGTGTGAAAAGAGATCTTACAAGAGAAGAGTGGAATTTTTAAGAGAGTACCACTTTTATATCGGTGATGATCGTACTCATTCTCTCGAATTTGTGCAAGGGTGTTTCCAGCTTTTAATGGAAACTTGTCCGATAGGGACATCCGCTTCAATGAAAATTAGATATGGTCGAGATAATTGCATGTCTCGGTGTAAGAATGCATGAATGTTTTATTATATAAGAAGGATGCACGTTAAAATGGGTGTGCAACATATTTGGAGTTTCATTAAGGCTAGACATGGAAAAGGAGAGCATGATGGTGTAGGGGCATGTGTGAAAATATATCTTGCAAGAGAATAGTTGAATTACAAAGATGGTGCTAAATTGAAAGATGCAAAGAGCATAGTAGAATGGTGTATTGACATTATGGCCCGAGATTCTCAAGAAAATTCCATAGTTAATGAGATATTTTTGGTTGATAGAGGAACAATAAATTGGTAACTTCAAGGATTATATGATACTCATAGGGTCCAATGATATGCACATATTTTGTAGATCGACTACTACTTCATGTGCTACATTTATAAGAAATTTGGCATGTTTTTGTGCATCTTGCATCAAATTTTTCACCGTTGAGTATGATTCACAAGAATGGGTGGATGGATGGATTTGTAGGCCTCTAACTCCACTTCCAAGTTATTAAACTCCACAAGAATTAGGATGTTTATCTCTAGATGAAGTTGCAACATCCAAGGACTTTGATGAAATTTCAATTTTGGTGCGACAAGGTAAATGGTTATTTACATTTTTGTATTGAGTTTTGCCCATTGAAATTAATATGTAATTTGAATTTGATTTGAACATTTTTTTGTAGGACATGTGTTTGCAGTTATCACAACAGAAGATAATGAAGAAGGAATAGACTATTTATTATGTCATTATATCGAGGAAAGAAATAAGTTGACTTCTACTATTATAGATTGTGAAGATATTGAGTACCCTATAACGTCAATGGTAGTTCTTTGGAACATGGATTTGATGGTATTCATTACAAAAATCCTTTGCTTGGGTATTTGAAGACTTTGAGACACACATGAAATACTATTATATTTACATCTAGTTGTAGCAAAAAATATTAAGCTGTATAGATATCGAGGAAGGCCTAGTAACAAGATTGTTTGGAAGGTTCGAGAGTCAGATCATGAAGCAATCTTGTCCACTATTCAGAGTAGATTTGATCCTGATGGTTCATTGGAAGGAATTTATATGCTCTATTTTGGTCTATATAATTTCTTTAAAGAATTTAAATTTTTGAACCAAATCATTCAAGTTCATATATTTTATTAAATTTGTGTAATTTGTATATGTCTAGTATATAGTTTTGATTCAACTTAAATTTCTTTCACTAAAACTATTATGTAGGTTAGTGGTGCTAGAAAAGCTTCCACTTTGACATCCTTATTGTGAACATTGGAATGAATTTACATGAGCCCATCGGAACATATATAATTTCTTTGAATTGTTTAAATTTGTTAGTTCTAGATTTAAGTTCATATATTTTATTAAATTTGTGTATTTTGTATATATTTAGTATGGTTTTGATTCAACTTAAATTTCTTTGACTAACACTTTTATGCAGGTTAGTGGTGGTAGAAAATCTTCCACCTTCATGTGGCTGGAACTATTAGTAGATAATTTAATACTCTCGAAGATAAGAGAATATTTCATTGTTTTACAAGAAAAGAGAAGCAACTAACAAATTATGTACTGTGGAGGGGGTTCTTGGCTCTGGAGGAGGTATCCCAAAAGCACCGGGAGCATAGGGAACCAAAGCAATGTATCTCCAAGTGTTTACAAGGCCATCCCTACATGTGTGCATAGTCGGTTTGGTGTCACAACCCACCGTTTGTAAAATATAGCATTTGATAGGCTTACATTAGCTCAAACTATACTATTCCGTGTGTTTGCAAACAATAGGGTAGAGAGATCACCGATTAGAGAAAGAAAAAAACAAGACAAGATATTGTAGAGGGTCCCAACAGAGAGGTTTTGGATTAAATGAGACATATCTAGGTTCCATATAGATTGAGTAATCACCCATCGAAATTGAGTGGTTTTTTGGTCTTAGGGATCTTAAGGGACTATGCCTGAATGAATTAGTCTGGAAGAAACGAAATTTTCATGCACCAAAAAAAAACATCCTCTAGCATTTACCTAGCCACCCGGACATGTTGGTGTAGTAGGTTTGGTGCCATGAACCACCATTTGCAAAATATAGTGTTTGATAAAATTACACCGGCTCAAATTGCACTATTTCACGCATTTGCAAATAATAGGGAAAAAATAGAACCGATTGGAGTTGAAAAAAACAAGAAATGGTATTGTAGATGGTACCTACGTTGAGGTGTCATGGAGTCTCGAGTAATCACCCATTGAAGTTAAACAAATTTTGTATCTAAGGCATCTTAAGGGACTATGCCCGAGTGAAAATATCAAAACCAAAGACATTTTCATGCATCGACAATTCACCAAATACCTGTAAGTTCTTTACGCCTCTTTTCCTAGCCCGATGAATTTTGTGGATCAAGGCTTTATATTTAGCTCTGTTGTTTGAACATGGAAACCGAAATCTGAAAGTGAATAATATTTGATGCTTTGTGGTGAAACCAACATTGCACCTCCTCCAAGAACTTGTTTTCTTCTTGAACCATAAAAAAATAGTCACCAAAATTTGTTTTCATCCTTTCTTTTCGGCTTGGTAAGGTGGGGACAGGAAAATTTTCTTCGTGTACACAATATACACCCATTTTAGATTCTTCCATTTCCCTAAATGTGCCAAATGCATGCCTCTTATTTTCCCATTCATTCAGAGTCAAATATGGAGTTCCCTAAACCTTAATACTTGTTTCTAGATCAATTGAACACTCCTCCTAATCGAAGGTTGAGCAATTTGCATTGATAGGACTTAGCACATGGGGCTCAATGGGAAATTTGAAATTGGCTAAGATCTTATGGTTTCCTTGGCTCTATATCTTGTTTTGAATAGCATGTGTGACCAATCTGCTAATAGATATCCTCCGATTTTGGCAATGAACTCTCTTGACAAACACAATGCAAAGAGTGGTGGGAGGTCAATTACAGACACATCTTGCAAGACTGTGACATTTGGACATGCATGCAACAAAAGGCTTAACCCCTTTATAACCACAACTATTCCTACTACTATTCCATCTAGTTGCACTACTCCTTTTAGCACTGGCTCATACTTTAGACCCAATTGATTTGCTATTTATTTAGGCATCACTGAGCTACTTGCACCCAAATTGATCATGCAGTTATGTACCAAGTGGTTCCCAACAATCAATGACACATAGAATGGTGGAGGCTTCAAATTTTTTCTTGGTTGACCCCCATCTTGTTGCACTATATTAGTGAGAACTTTCTCCTATCCTTGGTTTGATCCATTTGAGACAGACCAATTGGCCATTATGGCTTGCAAAAAATATCATTTTCCTAGGATTTCCAGTGAATCCCACATGGAAATGTTCACATGTGTTTTCTTCATCTAATCAATGATGTTAAAAGGGGATGAATTATCCTTTTGTTGTCCCTTACTTGGTATGACCTTTTCTAGTTCTTGAATAGGTGAGTGTGTTTTATGCAACGGGTGCACTAGGCTAATTTTGTACATTGGGGGCTGCATTTTGTCTACTAACTCCTTGTTGTGTAGGAGTGGGATGAAAAACAACTAGATTAGATGGTATTCCTTCCTCAATTTTCCTCTTCTTTGATTGTGTATTTGAAGCTACACCCTAAAAAGGAGGCTGATTAACTCTCTGAAGGATTACGTGTGCCAATTGACCAACGTGGTTTCCATTGGAGGTGTTTCTTTCGAGTTTTCTATGGCTGATTTCCCTCTTGACTTGGTTCTTAAGACACACCAATCATCTGTACCATCAAGTCTTGGTTTAGTGCACTATTTAATCATGTTGATTGATTGTGAGGAAGATTGTAGGGGTAACACTAGTCGTCCTCCTATTTCATGTTGTTCTTAGTTGGAACCAAGGATCTTGAAGTTAAAGCTACATTTAGATCATATGGTCGAATTTTCGGTAGCTTGAAATTGTCATTGGTTCTAGTTTTGATTTGTATCCATAGCTAGCAGTCTATTTTGTTAATATGGGGTCTAGCTTGATAATTATTTGGAGGTTGATATGGTCTAGAACTCTAAGCTTGATGTCTCTTGATAGTCACTAGCTCATTTCCTAGGTTCTATAGCTATTTCATGACCTCTGCAACTCCTTTGAAGTACTTGACGAAGTAGAAGCCTCACTATTGCTTTGATTTCTAGGAGTTGGAATGGGATTTAATTTTGGTGTTTGACTAGCTATAAGAGCTCCCATGTCTGGATAAAGAGGCATTGGTGGCCTTGGTGCTAGCTCACCGGCTTGAATCAAGAAGTTTTCAGCTCTAATAGCAATGTTATAGGCTGTGGGTAAGGTTATACCTCCCATGGATTGGATCATCATGGCTATATCTAAATTTATAGCCTTCAAGAAATAGAGGAATGCTCCTTTAGCAGTTGGTCTAATAGCTATTGGAATCCTATCCCATGTTCACTAGAACCTAAATTTGAAATCGGTCAACTATTCATTAAGATCCCTCTTAATAGTTGTTAATTATTCCAATAAAGACAGATTATCTCCCTTTTCCCCAAATTGATTATGGAGGGTTGTGCACAAATGGTCCCAATTCTGGATAGACCCTATTATTAGGCTCCTAAACCATTGCAAAGCTTTACCCTTAAAAGATGAAGCTAACAACTTGACTGCAATATCCATTTCATTGATTTCATGAATTACACAGACATTTGCAATGTCCTAGATGTGGTCAATCAGAGTTTTCTGGTTCTCTCTAGTGAAATATGGGATGTTCTTCAATGCTACAATTGGAACTGGATTTTGAGCATTTAGGGCAAGTGGGCTATTGCCCATGAAGTTGACATAGGGATTGGGTTGCACCATCCTGATTGGTCGGAGAACCCTAGTTGATTAGAGAAAAGGTTTTACAGGTGCGGTTGTGGAAAAATTCCTATTAGGTGGAGATGGTGATCTTTGCAGTCTTCTTCCTCTTCATCCTCTTCTTGGTGACAATTGCAAGTTGACAAATAGTCCCTCTTCTCGACTATCAGACCTAGTTCTGATTTGTCTCATGTACTTGGGCCACATGTGTTGCAACACTATTGAATTATATCCCTTTGGTGTCACTAGATGTGTTGGTAAATGAGCATCTAAAAGCAATATTTTGACAAGTTACACACCAAACTTGATAGAATAAAAATGAAAACCTTAAAGGACCTATGTATTTGATATTCTGGAGGTTGAAAATTGATTTGGAATGATAGTCCGAAAACCCAAAAAGGTAAGAATTGAAATGTACGAAAACCTGAAACTCGAAATATGGAAAATTCTAAAATTTTGAAAACACGAAACCCAAAGTTCGTAAACACAAACCCAAAAACTCCAAAATTTTGAAAATAAAAATTTCAAAAAAATAAAAATACCCTTTTGAAGATTATCTCGCGATGTATCAAATGGTCAAATTTGAACCTATTTTGAGCAATTTAATCCCTAAAAATCAACTTCATAGTTCATCCGGGAGGTGAAAAGTGCAAAATTTGAGAACTTGCAATATTTGAATCCAAATTTATTGAAAATTCCTTCAAATATTATGAAATGATTTCTTTGTCCCACCATGCATGTAAAACTTATTGATGTGTAGTCACAACACCCCTGAATGTCTGCATCTCGATGGGTTGAAACTCTTAGTGTGATTGCATAACATGGAGGTTTTTCCAAAGTTTGGGACTTTGTGATCTTGAAAGCTCTCTAGATGAAGGACGGTTCCTATTCCTCTATTCAAGTGTACACATACAATTTGCAGAGGATCTACTCTAAAATCTACACTAACTTGCCAAGGAGATAGGGTTAAGAAGATGCAATAAAATAAACCTAAACTAATAAAGGTGATGCACCAAAGGAATGTTGAACACCTACTTTGACATTAAACACAAACCATAGGAATGCAATACAATCACCATGCACAGTTAACCAAACTATAATGAGAGATCAGGAGGATGCAATGAACACAAGAGAGGGTTGAAATCATCCACAGACTTATCTTATTTTCTAAAAAATGATACAGTGCATTACAATAGCTAAGAGGTAAAACATTACATTACAACTTGAATGGGAGGTTTGAAAACTCCACAAATTCACTTACAGAGAAGGGAAGAAGGGAGGGTGCAAAGCAAAAATGTCCAACCTTTAGAAAAAATCCCCTCCTTACAATATATAGGAAGAATTAGAGAAGGAGATAGAAGAAATCCAAATTCTTGTTCAACCACCCCAAAAGAGAAATGAATTCACCTGCAACAATGATGGGTTTTACTGCAAAACCCATGCCTCCATTATTGTTCCTTGTTGGGAAAGAAAGGAAGCCCATACCTCATTAATGGTGGTAGGTGAGAAACTGCGACACTTCAAAAAAATGGAAAACTATATTTTTCATTTTTAAGAACTTAGTCCCATTAATTTAAAGATATCAAGTCGTAGTTGAGTAGCAAACATCTAGATATTTCCAAAAAGTCCTCTCTTTCTCAAATCCAAACTACCAGTTGAAAGTTATGGCCATCTGAAGGTCGAAATGACATTCTGCAACTCTTCATCTTCCTGCATCGGAGTCTAAATAGCATGCGACCTCTGAAATCCTAAAATTAGGACTTTCAGACATTTTTATTTCAAAGAAAAAACACTATTATCCACCAAATGCTTGAGAGTTCTAAAATTCTTAAACTCGTAAGTCCTAAAATTCTAACTTTAGACTTTGGTCTTTTAAAAGTTGAGGTGTGATTTTTAGATTTTGGGGCTTGAGACTTATGAAACTCGAAGTCTGAAACCTTGAAAGTCCAAAAGTCCAAAATTTTAGACTTTCAAAGTTTCAGGAGTTTTGGACATTTCTGCTTGCTTTTCTAAAATGATTCTCGAGGTCTCCAAAAACCTAAAAGTATGAAATTTCAGACTTTCAAACATCAGAGATTCACAACTTTTTCTTCCTTTTCATAACTTTGCTTCGAGAGTTCTAAAACCACAAAACCCGAAAGTCTCGAAATTTTAGACTTTCGACTTCATAATTTTGGACCTGTTTGAGCCCATTTTCCAACTTGCCCACTGAGAATTTCCAAAACCCGAAAGACCAAAATTTCAAACTTTTGGAATTTAGAAATTCAAACTTTATTTAGACTTTTCCGATGTTTTTCTAAAATTTGAAAAATTTTGAAATTCAATTTTTTAAAGTTTACCTCCATTCTTCTACTAATTGTGCATTGCCTTGACAATCCCATCTCGTAACTTGATTTTTGGAATCGAGTGTGAACTCGCATCATTGTACCAACCCCTCCATTTCTCTTGTGTAATGAATTTCTTGATTAATTATGCGTCGGGGAAAATTTAGATAATAGGTTCCATATAGATCAAGTAATCACCCATCGAAGTTGAATGGTTTTTTGGTCTTAGGGATCTTAAGGGACTACGCCTAAATGAATTTTTAGAAAGGAACGATGTTGTCGTGCACTAAAATGACACATCCTCTAGCATTTACTTGGCCACCCAGACATGTTGGCATAGTAGGTTGGTGCCATTACCCACCATTTACAAAATATAGTGTTTGACAACCTTACACTTGCTCAAATTGCACTATTTTGTGCATTTTCCAATAATAGGAAACAAGAACATTGATTGGAGATGAAAAAAAAAAGACAGACTATGACCCGTCGAAGTTGAATTTTTTTGTCTTAGGGATCTTAAGGGACTACGCTTGAACCAAGTAGCCAAGAAGTAATGACATTGTCATGCACTAAAAAAATGCCTCCTCTAGTGTTTACCTGGCCACTTAGATGTGTTTGCATAGTCTGTTTTGTTCCACGAGCCACCGTTTGCAAAATATAGCGTTTAACAACCTTACATTGGCTCAAACCGCACTATTTCACTCGTTTACGAACAATAGGGCGGTGAGAGTACCAATTGGAGATAGAAAAACTGAGACAATATATTGTATAGGGTCCTTACCTAGAGGTGTATCATCCTATGAGACATCTCTAGGTAACAAGGAGACCGAGTAATCACCCGTCTAAGTTGAACGGTGTTTTGGTCTCAAGGCTCTTAAGGGACTACGCCCGACGAAGTATCCTGGAAGCAACAACATTTTCACACACTAGAATGACACCTCATATAGCATTTACCTAACCACTTTGTGATGCGTTTGCGTATTTTGTTTGGTGCCATGACCCACCATTTGCAAAATATAGCATTTGACAACCTTACAGCTGGTTCAAATTTCACTATTTCATGTGTTTAAAAATAATAGGCGGTGAGAGCACCGATTAGAGATGAAAAAATCTAAGATATAGTATTGTAGAGGGTCCCTACAATGAAGTTTTGGATCTAATGAGACGTCTCTAGGTTCCGCAAAGACCGAGTAATCAACTCATCAAACTTGAACAATTTTTTTGGTCTCGGGGCTCTTAAGGGTCTACTCCCAAACAAAGTATCCCAAAAGCAACAATGTTGTCACTCACCTGAAATGACACCTCCTCTAGAATTTACCTAGTCACCAAAATGTGTTAGTAAGTCAATTTGGTGCCACGACCCATAGTTTACAAAATATAGCATTTTTGACAACCTTACGGTGAGCTCAAACTACACTATTTTGTGAGTTTACAAACAATAGGGTAGCGAGAGCACCAATTTGAGATAGAATAAACCAAGCCAAGATATTTTATAGGGTCATTACACCAAGGTGTAGGATATGAAAATACATCTATAGATGCCATGGAGATTGAATAATATCTCATTGAAGTTGAACATTTTTTCGGTCTCAAGGCTCTTAGAGGACTACGCCCAAATGAAGTAGTCTAGAAGCAATGAATTTGTTTCTCATGAAAATTACGCCTCCTATAGTATTTAACTAGCCACCTCAAGTTTTGGTGTAGTTGGTTCGGTGCAATGACCCATCGTTTGTAAAATATAGTGTTTGACAACCTTACACTCAAGCTTAAATGAACTATTTCACATGTTTGAAAATAGTAGGGCAGCGAGAGCACTGATTAGAGATGGAAAAAACCAAGATAGGCTATTGTAGAGTGTCCCTACGCCAAGGTGTAGGATCCAATTAGATGTCTTTAGGTTCCATGTATATCGAGTAATCACCAGTCAAAGTTAAACGTATTTTTGGTCTCGAGCTCTCAAGGACTATGCCCGAACGAAGTAGCTGGAAGAAATGACGTTGTCACACATTGAAAATAATCCTACCTTACCGTTTTCCTACCCACCCCAATAATTTGGAACAGTCGGTTACATGCTAAGATTATCTATTTGTAAAATATAGTGTTTGAGAGCCTTACACCGGCTTAAAAACAACACTATTTCGTGTGTTTGCAAACAATAGGGCAGCGAGAGCACCGATTTGAGACAAAAAAAAATCTATTTCAGAGGGTTTATACTCGAGGTTTAGGATCTAATGAGACATCTCTAGGTGCCATGGAGACTTAGTAATCACCCATCTAAGTTGAATGGGTTTTTGTTCTCGGGGCTCTTAAGGGACTATGCCCAAACGAAGTTTCCCGAAAAAGCGACGTTGTCATGCACCAAAATGATGCCTCCTCACGGAATTTTCCTTTCCACCCAAATGTGTTGGCATAGTCGAGTTCAATGCCATAACTTCTTAGGGCATGATTTTTCACTACTCCCTTTCGTTCGTTTCCTAGGAGTGCTTAGAAAAGGAAATATGTAAAAATTATGTGCCGAAGGTGAAGGAACGCATACGACCACCAGATTCGGGATGTGACTAGAGAATTCCTTCACTCAAGTTTTTCTCGGATGGTTCTTTTTTTGGATGACCGAGTGCTAAGTTGTGATTGTCATAAATTTTCTCTTAAAACGTGAATTAGGATTAATAGGGAAGGGGTTCTTGGCTCTGGATTAGGTGGTCGACTCCAAACCAGGCCTTCACAGATCCCTCCATAGCACACAAAGGCATATACCACCATAATAAAATGTGTTGGTGGTGAAAATTTTCTCCCATGATGTCCTGGGCATGAATTCTCACTACTCATCTCACATCAATGAGATTGCAACAATGTTAATAGATTACCATGCAAATACTCTAATGATTGTTTTATCTCTTTTTAAAGCATGTTAATACACAATAGAGTGTTAAGAATATATTTTTATATCTTGTGCCAACTAAATTATAATTTTTATGTTTTTTTAAATAAGTGAATTCAAATTAGGAACTTATTGTTATAAACATCAATAATAGTTAATTTGGAAATTAATATTTAACAAATAAATCACCTAAGTACGCAAAAATATATAAAATGACTTTTAATAAATCCCTCAAGACCATTTTTAATTGTATACATTTTTCCCTCTTTGGAGTGTGTTAACAATGTTCTTAAAATAAGAAAATTGATATAAGTCCACACTTGAATCTATTGAAACCAAATGATCTTGCACCAAAGAACCTTCAAAACCATTATATAACATAACATCATATATCATTTAATAATAACATAACATCATATATCAAATCTATCATATGGATAATGGTCACATAATTGAGGTCATCAAATCAAATCAAACATTAAGCAAATATGGTTAAGAAAACATACATAGAAGGATATCATGTGAAATGAAATGAAATCAAACATAGAAGTAATATCATTATGAAAACCAACATGGATATAATGTATCAAACTAAGTGTGCCACGTTTCTCTGAAGATATAAGTTCATAAGGTATCAAACTAAGTGTGTCATACATATAGGACCACATGCGGTAGAAAACGCTATATACATGGACTATATGAAGAATCATGAACTAGGACCAGATGACATATATATCTATACATCTAGGTCCTATGAATCTAATCATGAAACATCTTCCCTCTCTTTTCCCTACTAGAAGAATCATGTCCATGACCTATGGATGTAGTGGAGGGAGATTCCACTACAAATTTCATCCATGTGGTCCTAGGCGTATCTAAGCAGGATTGCAACCTAGCCTACACATTCATAAACAACAAGTTTTTAACACCCAAATTGTTTAAATACATTCAAAACTTAGAAACTTAGAATTTATAATACATGTACAATCTTACCACAATCTCACGATCCCTATTTATTTATCATCAATGTATTGCAGAGGTCAATGGTAGACTCACAAGGGTATGATACATACAAATAAATAGTTCAAATTAAATATTTCATGTACAAATTTTTATACTTTAGATAAGTAATCAGAAAAAAATACTCCAAAATTTAAAAAAATTGAAAAATTATACCTCGTTAGTGGATCTACGAGATGCTATGGAAACATCTACAACATCCTCCATAGTCTCGCATATAGGGAGGAGTCTCTCTAGCTTGTCATAAGCTATATAAAAAAACTTGTACAGATCAATATTAATCTACATGAAGTTTCCACATAACATGAGCCAAAGCATAATCGACACATAACAGACCAATGTATTAATTTTCTAATAGAAATGAACCAATGCTCTTAATATCTTCTACCAAAGTTTATTTTCCTTTTATAATTGAATGTAATTTTTTTACAAAAAGTGTCGAAGTGAATGTTTTCCCAAGACTAGTGTAATCTTTGTTAATGCCTTTCTTATTGCATATTATCATGAAGTAAAATTATATACCTTCCTAATTAATATAGCCTAGTATTTTGAAACCACACAAGCCTTGAAAAACCTTTCATACAATTTGATATTTAAAAAGAGATAATTTAACAAATTTGATTGGGTTGTCTAGTAATATGCTGAGAGAAATTTTACATACCAACAATGTCTAAGATTGACAATGCAATAGATAAGGTTAAAAGGCATAAATTTTATGTTACTAGGGAAGCTTCGATCCTAGCGAAGCTTTGATGTTACTCGAGTATCAAAAATTTATACAAGAGTAGATACACACCTGAACTTCCATAATTAGAAACAAAGTGTGAAGAAAACTAACCTACGTAGAAGTCACATGAGGCATGAAAGTAGCCTCGGTGCGAGTTGATGATGACCCATCGAGATTATACGTATAAGCGATAAACATATTAATATATACATGTACACATGAAACATTACATAGGAACATTTAAAATGTTGATTTCATAATAAAAGTGCAATCAATTCAAATTTTAAATGTAAGGAGCTTGAAAATTATGTCTCAGTAACATTCCTAGTTGTAGTAGTTAGGATGTCGATGTCGGATGTGTCCTTTACCGGCTCTTATTGTTCAAAATTAAAAAAAAGTATTTTTACATGTACATGTACATGATGTAATCAAATAAAACTATATTAAAATCTCAAATGAATTAAAATATTGTATATATATATATATATATATATATTTATATAAATTCAATTTTGATTTGACATTTACTTGTGAAAGACCAACATCATTTGCTCCAGATTCTAAAAACATCCACCATCATCTCATCTAGAGAAAGGAAATAATGTGATCTAGCGAATGATGTCTCACCCGTAGTGCATATGACATCACATGGTCCATAGTGATGTGGTGGTCTAGAACTTACACCTCCACAAACATCAGCAGATGCAATCTGGTCACTATGCTAGGTGAAAGTGTTAGTGAGCTACCCGAATGCATGTAGTGTGTAAATGGCCACAACCTCCTTCTTTGTAGGAGGAATAACTAAAAGTAGTGGGGGTTTTGGGGCATGGGGATCCTTGTTTGACCTATGCTTACACCATGTTTAGTCTTTGTCGAGCCACCTCCTTGCCAATTAAACTTAGAAAATTCAAAATAATTTGGGACCTCATTAAACACGAACTTGCAATATAATTTCTTCCAAAAATAGAGAGGAACCTCATTTTTTTACGTGATGGATAATAAAAAACAATCATCGTCAGTCCAATTTTTTTTTCTTGATTTAGTCATCATATCACCAATGGATTGGGAATCATTTGCAAGTAGTTACGGAGGGGCATTGGTTCTAGGGTTGGTAAATAATGCACAAATGCAGTCTTTTTCAATTTTGTTGTCTTTTATAGCCACATGGGATAATTTATCTACATACCACTACTTACAATCACCTTTAAAGGTATTTCATCTTTATATTTGGTTGGTTTTGAGTTGACTTCGCTAATAATTTCTTGTAATGTGTTCGCTAAAGTCATGCGGGACGGATTTGTGGCATGATTTTGTCTTATTGTCTCGAATAAGGTTCTCAACGACAATTTTATTTTGTTCGATTTTTCCAATGATATCAACTTGTGTTCGCTAGTTCCATGGGGAAAAAAAGGAGCCACTTAGAGGTAGATCTACATTTGGAGGGTTTTGAGGAATATTTTGATGGTTTTTAGGACTATGTGATTTTCGAACAAATGACAAAAAAAAAAATGTATAGACAAACAAAAAATTGAAAAATCCCTGAAAATTACAAAAATTAACTAAAAATGCAAGAAATTTGATCAAAATCTAGGACTTACCTCTTTTTCTTGGCGACATTGTTGAAAATTTTGGGATCCAGAATTCCGAAGAGCAATTTGTAGGGGGTTTTCAAATCTCGAGTGCAACAATGAGGAGAAATCGTGGTTCGCAGTGGGGGAATGAGGGAAAATGAGGGGGTTACGGGTATTTTTTGTCTCAAAAGACCACAAGCATGGTTTATAACCGCAATCATGGTTTTAGGTTTGGAAATCCCATATCTTGTAGAAAACTACCTGCGATTGCGCTTTGTTCATTTCAGGTTTTTATGTCCACTTATTTGTTAACTAACTTGCTACACTTACCCACTCTTCACTTGTTTTTATTTTTATTTAAACATAAGGAATCTGATATTATTAAAGTATTGATGCTCGTAGATCTTTTTAAAATGTAATCTCAAATTAAATATACGTCCATTACCACCCTCATTTCTCTATCTCAAATCTTAAGGAGTACAACATGTCATGTCCACATTTTACACACACAAATACAATAGTAAAAATGTTAGAATAATTATTTTTGACTTTCATTTCTCACTACACAAAACCACAAGGGCTCCAAGTAGGGAAACTCAACAATGCATAAGACACTTACATAAACATGAACCCACTCATATAATAAGATAACATAGGGTACCCATCAATGTCATACTCAAACAACATAAACCAGGACAATGACTGAATTACAAAAAAATGTCGTAGGCATACTCCATGATATGGCCTTTTAAGGTTTATATTTTCATTAAATTTAGGTTTCCATTGTATGACCTTACGGTTTTCAAGAGAATTAAACACATAAGGTTTAAAATTTCTGCTTTACAACCTTGAATTACTTTACTTTGCAGGCAATAATCTTTAAAGGAGAATGCACAATTGATTCCTTTAATGAATCCCGTTAATTATGTATCGATAAAATTTTAATTAAAGTCAATTTTAAGTGACTATGATTCTCCCCATAACCGTTTCTTATGTTAAAGTTTGTTTTCAAATGATATATTTGTTTTATATTCACATTTACTTTGAGTCAATTATGCATTTACAATTCATAATGTTAATTTTTAGTGGAATCTATATTGGCTCAAATGCCTAGTCACATCAGAACAATTCATTTTGATTCTTAACAAAACTTCAATGCTTAAATACACCATAATGACTTTAAGTGAATTTTTTTTCCAAAACCATTATCACATATACTCTTGTGTTTCATCTCATTTACATTTTTTTAGGTTTCTTATTGACGTCACTTAATAACAAAAAGAGTTATGAAAATACTTGTCTAACATCTTGAAGAGTTACCGATTAGAATAATTATAATGCAAACGAACCACAAGTTAACCTCATAATCAGCCAAGGTTTAGTTTAATTTCAATTGCACCTAAGGATCTACACCTCAACTATATGTGAGTTTAAGGTGAGAAGACATATTTATTCTAGACAACCTTCATGAAAGACCAAGGTGTTATATTGTTAGTAATTAAGGTAGAAATTTTCTTGAGAGAAACTAAAGATTTCATTAACAAGAGTTTAAGTTATAGTAAAATTATTTCACTATCTCCATTTGTGTCGACTATGTCCCACAAGGAATTCATTCGATGGCAAGTAAAAATTATTGATCTAACCTCGTAAGACTTGGTAGTTAACTAGGATACTAAAGAAGTGATACCTCTACTAAATCCATATATGGTAAGGTTACACAACATAGTTGTTGCTTTGAACAAATAATCTTAAGTTATAGAATTTAACTAATGAATACATTTCTTAGGTGAAGTACCAAAAATTTAGTTGTGAGGATTAATTATCTTTTAGGACAATAGCATTTTGTAAACTAATGTGGATAGAATGAGAGGGAGGGTGCAACAAGTGTTGAATATTATATTTAGTAAATAATCCCAACTGCTAAGGGTTACTTTAAAGAGTATTTGGTAATCTCTGTCACCTAACACGTAAGTTGGACGTGAAGAGAAAAAAATATCCTTACTACATGTATGATAACCAATCCTTGTGTTGTTTCTCAATTTGATCGCACCTCGTTTGTCCCCTGAAATTCTTCGGTTTGCGGGCTCTATCGTATTTTCTATCTCCTCATGTTGATCCGTGAAAGCTTTGTCCTTCCTTTGGTGGAGGATTACTTAAAGTCCATAATTTTTCCGTTCCTCTTTCCATGTGAAATAATTTGTAACTTTCCTTCCTTCCTTCCATTTTTCCATTACTTAAAGTCCATAACTTTTCCTTTCCTTCCATTTTCCACACTCACATTTTATTTTCCTTGTCAAATTTTTCCCAATATCGGTGGAAATGTGATTGGATGTGTCTCAGAGGATCACATTTAGGCCTTATATTATTTCCAAATTCTTTTCCTTGAAGAAAGATTCATTTCCAGTGCAAATGGTGATTTTCTTGCATTTTACGGTTTGACGGGTGTGTTTTCCCTGTCAAATTTATATCTCAAAGCATCTTTGGAAACGTGGACCTTTCTAGTTGGATGCGGCTCGGTGGGGCACTTTGAAATGCTAAGGCTCACTTCAACTCAAAACTTGTCCACGTGGAAGGCCTACACTCATCCGAAAATTCACCTTTTGCTTTGACCTTGGAGCCGCACCACGGGGAGACACATGGAGGTTTCATTTTGCCTTGCGAGACTTAGGAATTGTTTCATACATCCGGTGTAGCTTGGTTAGACCATGGACACTTGGAGGGTCAGCACTCATTTGAAGATCCACCTTTGGGTCCTACCTTAGTAGCTGCGCCAAGGAGACACGTGGTGAACGCACTTGTTCAGGGTCTCCACTTTTAAGGACCATCTCAAAGTTGCACTGGGGAGACACGTGGAGGCTTCTATCGACTCCTCTTTATACTTAAACTTTTCAATAAACTTTCTAAAGGCCTAGGACACATGGAGGGACCGCACCTATTTGGGGACCTACCCCTAAAATTTATTTTGAAGAAGCACCAGGAGGACACTTGGAGGTTTCCGCTCACTCTACCCTTGCTTGGACTTTTCAACAACCAAGGAAAACTATCTTGGACCCTAGACACATGGCACCTTTCGCTGATCCTTCAAATTTTTCAACAACTCTTCCAGACTGAGACATGTGGTGAGCCCATGCTTGTTTAGGGTCTCCGCTTTTGAGGACCATACCAAAGGTGCGCCAAGGAGACACGTGGAGGCTTCTGCTAGCTCCTTTTTTACTAAGACTTTTTCAAAGGCCAAAAGGTGTTTTTCTTGGGCCCAGGGCATGTGGAAGGCCCGTGCTTGTTTGGAAACTTGTCCATGTACGTCTCCTTTGTAATTGCACCAAGGAAACACGTGGACAACTTTAATCTAAAGTTGAGAAGGGGAAGAATGAATGGTTTTTGTGCATTGCATCTATTTTTCCACCGTTTTTTCTCCAAGACTCTCGGAGTTGTGAATACGCACTATTTTTCATCAATTTTGATGAAATTCTTTGTCATTTTTGTCTATAAAGAGCAATTGAATGGATTAAGAGCTTAATTTTTGTGTCCAAAGATTTTTAAAGTTTATATTTTGAAGTTGGAATTGCTCGGGCACTTGCAAAAAATGAGAATTACCAGAGAAGTTGGATGTAGGGAAGAGTTGCAGAGGAAAGAATGTGAAAAGGATGAAATGATGGAGGTTATAGGTGCAAAGGATGAAAAAGGTGTTGCCTCAAGGAAAAAGGTTTACCTGTCAAATCCAGCTATATAGAGCCTCCAAAAAATGATTAAATGGGGATTTCTCGCATGATAGAATAATCGGAATGATTAGAAGGTTTGTCATTTTTGATAAAGATTGTCTGTAAGCATCCGAGTGTATCTTAGGTGTGAGGAACCAGGGGTATTTGATGTTTAATTGATTCTTTAGCTCGAGCCTTCATGTTAAATTCTTGGAGATTTTGTGAAACCATGAAAATCTAGGCCTCCATTGATGCACACCTTCTGGTTGAAGGAATATTTTAGCTATTCGGAAGCTTTTGTCATTTATCTTTTCACTTGTTGTGAAGTCTCTCAAAGATATGGTATAATTAACTTTATCGCTTAATCTCCCACCAAAATTATTTAAAAACAATGAATCCATCCTGAGCTACCCTGTTTGCTCTTTGTGTCCAAAAATATATAAATTCTACTACTAAAATATGCGAAGCAATCAGGATTCCATAATGTCTTTAGTAACCGTTAACCCTATTTAGAAAATATCACCATTCTTTAGAAGAGACAACTCGTGAGATTTAAATTGTGGTGTATTGATCATATTTTCTCATGGTCCCCTTTAAAATTTGTGCAAAGAAGGATATCTTCATTCTCCTTCACTAACAGAGGTTACAAAATGGGTCCTTTGAAAGAAGAAAAATAGATAATTCACTTGAATACACAATAATAATTCTTTGTATATTAATACATTTGGTATCTTACAAATATATAGGAGAGGTTTCTCCTACAATGTAGGAAACAACCCACAATAATACACAAGTTGTTTTAACAACTTGTTATTACAAACAAATAATGATTACTATAATTATGAGTTGTTTCTAAACAACTCATAATATAGTAATAAACTAATTACGAACATTCACTATAATAATAATTACCAATGTAATTATTATTCGCACATATACAAATGTAGAGCACTAACATATTAATTTCCTAACATTCCCCCCTTAGTACGAACATGGGGAGAACTTTCCTTTGTACTTACACTGCTCATGATCTAGTGATTTTCACAGGATAATCACAAACCTCACTGATGGTTTTGGAAATGGTTGACCACAAATCAAGAATGGTTGTTTTGTAATTGGTTTACCACAAACCACAAAGTGATGGTTTTGTGAATGGATTACCAACAACCAAGAATGGTGGTTTTTCTATTGGTTTACCACAAACCATAAATGAAGGTTTTCAAGTGGTTTACCTACAACCACATCATGATATGCCAAGTACTATTCTCGGCTTTCATCACATCTCAATGCAAGGAATAACACAGGAAATTCTTTTGAAATTTGTTGCTCGTACATACATAGAAAAATATGACATAATGGAAATGGAACATTGGATCATGTTCCCCCTCAATGTGAAATTTCCACTTATTGAAAACTACAAATTGTACCACACTGGAAGCACTAAAATCAAACTACACACACACACATGTCACCAAAGCTGATATGCGGCCTTGTCATTGGTAATTGATGAGAGGTTGTTGAGTGACCTCTAACCTCCGATGCCTCTATCCTTTGGTATCATGCTGCTAGCTCAACTGAGTTTGATCATGAAGCACAATTACAATTCGAACGTCGATTCCACCGAATATATGTCTGCGTGAGGTAATATTAATTTTTTTACAGTTTTGACAACTTGAATCTTTTGAATAGACAATTTAATTTATAATTTACACTTGACTATAAGAAACTTATGTAATAAAATATTCACCTAAAAACATTTGACGATTAAAAAGTAATGAAATGTTATTTTTGACTCAACACAACTAATACTACACTATGAATTTCAACCAAACAATAATCTACTATATTGATTCTTACAAACCTAATATAAACATCAATAATGTTTATGAGGATTTGAAAAAGAAAAACTAAGAATGTTACCAACTCTATTAAAAATCAACTTCTAATAATTTTATTGACATGTATAACGTTCTGAAGACCCAAAATACAAATAAGTAAGGTAATAAGGTTTTTAAACCTTTTAGTTATAAAAAAAAAAAAACAATTATATTAACCCTACAGTCCACCCTCTAAACTTTTGACAAAGATGATGTAGATTCTAACCTATAGATGACAGCACAATGAATTTAGATAGAACATGAAAAAGGATAGAATAAAGTAACTTATAAAAAAATTGACCTCAAGCATAGAACTTAATGAATTAGATCTCACATGGCATTGGGGATGATGATCGAGTGTAGAATAATGTTGATCTTGAAATGAGCTCTGTAATTATTCCAAGTATTATGTGGCCAAAGATATCTTTAACGTGGATGACATATGTATGATAGTGACATTCCTAAATGGTAGAAATGATGGAAGACTTGAATTTGGTTCTCGATAAGTATATCTTTTTACATCCTACGTGTTCTTAGATCCGAGCAGACGGTTTCGAGAGTGAGGAAAAAATAAATATGTAAATAAAGGAGTGTGGAGAGAGCCACTAAGTCGATAAAATTACCAATATAGATTCCAATTCATTTCCAAGAGGGCGAGTGTGAAAATATTTTGATCCGAGTCACCACCGAGAGTATCCGTGTGAAATAGACTCCATAAAGGTAGACACTTATCTGCGAGTCACGCAGAGGTGATCATCAATAGCGATCTGTCTTTTTTTTTTTCAAAGCTCAACAATGGATTTCTTGGATCCAAGATTCTTCGATCCAAATCCTTAATTCATCACACTATGCAAGAGAAATCCATAGATGGAAATTAGAGCCAAAAAAATTGGCACAAGATTGAATGTTATAGTTATCCAATGCTTGATCGAATTCCTTCAAGCTAGATAGCAGGGTGAGTAAATGTGTATAGACCTCTACAGGATTTAATGTACTTAAAAAAATAGGCTACCTTAATGAAAATACCATATAAAAACTTTTCGAAAAAATTAACATCCACGGGGGCTTAAACAAATATTATAGCCCCCACACAAATCTACTACGCATCCATCAAAGAAAAGGAACTAATCACGCTCGATAGAAAATGAAAGCAAAAACTAGATAATTCTTTGAATACACAATAATAATTCTCGTATATTAATACATTTGGGATATTACATATTTATAGGAGAGGTTGTTTTTGCAATGTAGGAAACAGCCCACAACAACACATGAGTTGTTTTAATAACTCATTATTATAAACCTAATAATGATTATTATAATTATGATTTGTTTCAAAACAACTCATAATATAATAATAAACTTATTAAAAACATTCACTATAATAATAATTACAAATGTAATTATTATTCACACATATACAAATGTAGAGCACCGACATTATTCACCTTGGTCGAAAGGCACAACCTAAAAGCGGTGAGGATAGATCAAATCCTTAATGAAGGTGCTATCCATTTCTCCGATGTCCGAGTGACAAAGAGTCGAGAAAATTCCCTCCCCAAACTAAAAAATGACTCATAATAAGATCATTCGGTCTCTCGGTGTCTGTTAAACTGTGATGTTTCTCGGTTTCAAGGAGAATCAATTTGGATACCAACACCTTGAAGGGGACTAGTTATTATAGATAATATTTGATCAAGTCGTTCTTAATCGAGAGTTTCACGACAATGTTAAGATAGATATTTCCATCGAGCATGCATGTTTAAGTTAATTCTAAGTGTTGGTGCTCAATTTAATCTCTCCTGTTTTTTCAAAAACATGTCAAGATGCATGGTTTGAATTTTTCTTTATCTCCATGTATTGATGCGTGAAGGATTTTCACTTCATTTTGTTCCCATGGTTAGTCCTTTCCTTTGGTGGAGGATCACATTGAGTCCACATATTGTTTTCCGTTTCTTTGTCCATGAGAAATAATTTGTAATATAGGCATGAATTTGGGGTCCCCCTTCCTTCTATTTTTCCACATTCATGTTTTCCCTATCAAATTTTGTCCCAACATCCAAGGAAACATGGTCCTTTCTGATTGGATATGGCCCAAGTGGTCTTTCTAGTGAAATTTTTCAGATTCTGTCACATTTGTAAAAATTACTAAATTGGCCCCACGGCCCCTGATATTATCTAATTGGTTATTCAAAGCAAATATGAAGTAGCGAGGGAAAATTCTTACTTTTTCCTGAAGAAAGACACGTGGCATTTTTTCAAGTTATAAGCGGGAAGTGGGTCATGAGCATTTTGTAGGTTTTTGCCTTTTTGTATGAGGGAGAAAAGTTATGAAACAATCCGCAACTCTGTTGTGGCCCACATTAAAATTTGAAAGCGCAGAGGTGGGTCTCTAGGGAATTTTGAGGCTGTCGAGTCCGCTTCAACTCAAAGCTTGTCCACGTGGAGGGCATGCTCTCATCCAAAAATTTCCTTCTCGGTTTTACCTTTGGAAGTGCACCAAGGAGATACATGCAGGTTTTGTTGGCTCCTCTCTATACTTAAAATTCTCAAGAAAATTTCTAACTCCTGGGACACGTAGAGGGCCCACGTCTATTTGGGACTTTCCCCTGTACATTACTTTTGGAGAAGCACATATGGGACACGTGGAGGTTTCTCGCTAGATAATCACATACTTCGACTTTTCAATGGTCGAGAAAGCTTTTTCGGACCCTAGGCATGTCGCACCTTTCTCTCGGTCTTTAAAATCATTCAAAAAATATTCTGGGCTGAGACACATGGTGTACCCGTGATTTTTTAGGGTCTCCACTTTTGGGCACCACGTGCCTAGGATTTGATCTTTCACAAATTTTCTAGGCTGTGACACATGGTGTACTCGCACTTGTTTAGGGTCTTCGCTTTTGGGCACCATATCAGAAGTGCGCTAAAGAGACATGTGGAGGTTTCCGGTAGCTCCTCTTTGTACTGAGACTTTTTCAAAGGCCAAGGAAATTTTCTTGCACCTAGGGGCATGGAGAGCTTGCGCTCGTTTGAGATCTCCGCCTCTAAACTTCATATTTGAAGTTATGTTAAACAAACACGGGAAGGCCCATGAACATTTGGGAACTTGCCTATGTACTTCACCTTTGTAGTTGCGGTAAGGAAACATTTGGAGGCTTCCACTAACCCCTCTTTACACTTGGTTGACTCGGATCCACGGTGCACGAATGTAGACATCCATGCGAGGGAAGTCATTTCTCAAGGTGTATTCTTGAGGGTGAAAAGGATTGCTTGTCGAGATCCAACTATACAAAACCATCGAAGATGATTAAAAGGGGATTTATCGCATGATATAATAATAATGATGAGAAGAAATATCAAAATTTTATGGCATGGAAAACTAGTCATGGTTGAGGGTATGAGAAATGTGATCAATTCATGATTTGTCCAAGGCACTTCAGTGTAAATTTGTTAAACATCACTTTCTAAGATAAATTGGTAACAAGCAAAGGATTCCTCGAATATTCTTATTTTTGGGGGAAAATTTGGGATGAGTGAACAAGTGAATTATATAAATGCAATGAGAATACTCTTGCAAATGGTCGGGGTTTAATTTTTACGAGAAAATTTGAGAAATCCCATCTTCTGAGAGACCATCTAAGAAACTTGTTAATCTCTTGTGTTTTAGATTTGATCACATCAAGATGGTTGCAAGTGTATAGCCATTGAAACTGAGATTGTTCAAGAAAATTTCCCCTGCTGATAAATCTAATAGATCTGGAATTAATCTATGTTGATCTTGGGAAAAATTGTCTCTGCTTTTATTTTAGAATGTTTTCAAATTATTTTGATGCTCATGTAGCAATTTTATGTTAAAATCCCTCGAAACACATAGGATCTCATCCTTGTGATGGTATAGTGGAATTTTCAATTTCATTATGAGAAGAACCTTCATCCTGTTATGAAATAAACAATTTAAAATAACTTTATTGTAATTTTGTTGATAAATATTGTTTGTAAGCCTATGAGTGTATCCTAGGCATGACGAACCAGGGGTTTTTAATGTTTAATTGAAAATTTAGCTCAAGGATTTGTGTTTAATTCTTAAAGATTGTGTGAAACCATGTAGATATGGGGCTCCATTGATGCACACCTTCTAGTTCAAGGAATATTATTACTATTCTGAAGCATTTTTTCTATTAGTTTTCTAATTGTTGTAAAGGTTCTCAAAGATCTAGTTAAATCAACTTCATCTTTCTTAATTCCCCACCAAAAATTCAAATAACCATGAATCCTACCTAAAGTACCCCTATTTGTGTTTTGTATCCTCAACTGAAAAATTCTACTACCAAAATATATAGAAGCAAGTAGGTTTTAAGTTTCTTTAGTAACCGAACCTTGTTCAAAAAATATCTCCATTCTTTAGAAGTGACAACTCGTGAGAGTTAAATTGTGGCGTATTGATCATATTTTATCAAGTTTCCCTTGATAATTATGCAAACAAGGATATCTTCATGTCCTTCACCAACAGAGGTTAAAAAACGGGTCCTCTCACCCTAGTTGAAAGGCATGAACTAAAGTAGTGAGGATATGTCAAATCCTTAATGAAGGTGTTATCCATTACTTTAACACCGAGTGAAAAAATCTAGCTGAATCTTCTCCCGGATATAAAATGACTTATAATATGATATGTTTATCTCTACGTATCTTGTTAAATCTATGATGTTACTCAGCTTCCAAGGGAGAATCAATTTGGATACCAACCCCAGATTGGCATCATTGTTGGGGACTATTTGAACAAAGGTGTAGACATACTGACCCTGGTAATGTTTCGTACATGATCTAAGTGTAAATATGTTGTTTAAACATCTTGTGTTGATATTGATAATAATTGTGCAAAGTTACAAGTTACGTGTGCAATATTTCCAATTTCTAGTGGATATTGCACTAAATTTATATTATCGTGATAAATACAAGTAAAGGAAGGTCGGGTCTGCTAAGATTTACAAGAATTAAGTGTTGATAGATATTTGACAAGTCCTTTATAGTGAATTTTCACAACTAAGGTGAAAATCCTTTGTGGCGACACCATACCGATTTAAATTTTGATTATGAAGTATTGTACACAAAAGTTGATATTGAGAAATTTGTGGGATATGCTAATTGTAAGGAGCATAAACTTGATGAGTGCAAGTATCCTGAGAAGGTTGGTTCACCTTGGAATTTAATGTTTGATAGAGCATGTTCTAGACCTGGTAATGGTGTTGGTATTGTCTTGATATCTCCAAGCCAAGAGGAGTTTAATTTTTCTTTTAAACTCAATTTTGAGTGCACAAACAATATTTTTCAGTATGAAGCATTGCTCTTGGGTCTAAGGATCACATGGAAATATAGTATTAGAGACACTGTTGTTAGAGGATATTCAGAGTTGATAGTAAAACAAGTCAAAAATTTGTATTCTACAAAGAATCAAAGAATGAAATAGTATAAGCATGCAATTTGGGAATTCATTGAAATGTTTGACTCTTTCAATATAATACATCATGATATGAGCTATAACATCTTTGTGCTTGCAGACAAAATGGCGTATTGGGATCAAAGTTTGAAAATTATACAATGTCTCCCTATTGTGAATATGATGTTGAAATATTGACTAGGCCATCTGTCCCTGACAATATCAAGCACTGACAGGTATTTGAAGATGATGCTCAGGTCCAAAGGTTTTTGCAAAATAAAGGAGAATTTTCCAATCAAAGTATAGAATGGGAACCAATGGTTTTTGTAGTTGAAGGAAAAGAGACTTTATTTGGTAAGGACATTATTCAGTTGAAGACTAATACTATTCCCAGAGGGTTGGTTGCACTAGAATCAAATTTTGATAATCTTGACTACATTGTCAACAGACACATGTCATCCTCAAGAGATGTTGAAGAATATGGCTAGGTAGAAACTTGAATAGAGAAGAAAAGAATTCATACGTCTAATTGCTAAAAAAGTACCAGAACTGCTTGGCTTGGTCATATTCAGAAATGAAAGCATATAGGGAAGACCCTTTCCAACATGAAATACCCCTGGAAGCTAATGCCAAGTTGTTCAGGAAAGAGAAAGAGAAATTAATCCCCTCCTTTCCTCAAAAATGCAAGAAGAATTGAAAAAGTTAAGGGATGGAGGAATTATATAGCCTACAAGGTACTCCTCATGGGTAGAAAACCTGGTACCTGTTAGAAAGAAGAATGGGGACATAAGGTTGTGTGTGGAATTTAGAAACTTAAATAAGGCATCAATCAAGGATAACTATCCCTTGCCAAATATGGATAACATGTTGTAGTTAGTTATAGGTTCAAAATTTTTATCTACTTTGGATGGTTTTTCTGGGTATAACTAGGTAGTTGTGAAGCAATCAGAAAGAATCAAACACTGCTTTCACTACCCCTGGGGTACTTATGTGTATGTAAGGATGTCATTTGGCCTAATGAATGTTGGAGCTACTTTTCAAAGAGCAATGGATGTAGCATTCTCAAGATATATAAATGACTTCATTGTTGTGTATCAGGATGATGTGACAATTTTCTCCAAGAAGAGAAGTGATCACCTGCAACATTTAGAAAAAATGTTGATAAGATGCAAGGAGTATGGTATCTCATTGAACCCTAAGAAATGTCATTTTGGGGTTCAAAAGGAAAATTTGCTTGGACACATTGTGTCAAAATAAGGAGTCATGATTGATCCTGAGAGAGTGGAAGCCATTAGCAAAGTTCCTATTCCAAGAACCAAAAAGGGAATTCAATCCTTTTTGGGCAGATAAATTTTATTAGGAGGTTTATTTCCAAATTTTCTAAATTGACTATCCCAATCACTAATATGTTGAAGAAGGATCAGAGTATCAAATGGTAAGAAGAAATTTTTAAGCCTTTATTGGGATTAAGGAATCATTAAAGAATTCCCCTATTTTAGCAGCTCCTGATTATAAAAAGGCTTTCCAAATGTTTTCCTTTGCTTTAGAGAATACCATTGCATTTTTCTTGTTACAAAAGGATGATGAAGGAGCTGAAAGGCCAATTGCTTTCTTTAGTAAAGCACTACAAGGGGAAGAACTGAAGTATACTATCATGGAGAAACAAGATTTTGCTTTGGTCAGAGCCACAAAAATCTTCAGGCCCTATATTTTGAGTTCTAAATTCATTTCTTATGTTCCCCATACCATGGTTAAGGATATCCTATCAAAGATGGAAATTTCAAGAAAGATATGTCAATGGGTAAATAAGTTAGAAGAATATGACATGGATATCCAAACTACAAAATTGGTTAGAGGTCTAGGCCTAGCAAAGCTTATGGCAAAGAGCAACCTACAAATAGTTGAGGTAAATGAAGTTGAAGAAGAAAGGTTGAATATCCTTGAAAAATTGATAAATTTTGAATGGTACAAGGATATTATTTTTTATCTCAAACATCTACAATGCCCTAAGCATTTAAGTAAGAATTAAAAAAGAGCACTTAAGTTAGCCTCCTAGAAATACATCATCATTGATTATGGGTTAGCTTGGAAGAACCCTGAGGGAGTTATTTTGAGATGTATCACTAAAGATGAAGCCCCAAAAATAATTGATGATTTCCATGGAGGAGTTTGTGTGGGGAATTTTGTAAGAAGATTCAAATCTCAGAAAATCTTAAGGGTTGGTTACTGGTGGCAAACTCTTTTTAAACATACAACTCTGTTGGTAAGAAAGTGTGAGAGTTGTCAACGTTTTTAGGAATATTGAAAGCTTCAAGCTCCCTCCCTTTGTAGCCTGTATCAATTGAAGCCCCATTTAAGCAGTGGGAATGGACTTCATTGGTGAGATTTCAGATTCTTCAATTGCAGGCCACAAGTGGATATTAGTGGCTACTAATTACTTCACCAAGTGGGTGGAGGCAATCCCCACCAAGAAAGCAACTCACCAAATTGTCATGGACTTCATTTTAAATCATATAATCTACAGGTTTGGAGTACTGCTAATATAGTTACTAAAAATGCAATGATCTTTCATGTTAAACCTTTGGTATCCATGTGTCATGAATATGGGATCAATTTAGCATATGCTTCAAATTACAATCCTTAAGGAAATGGACAAGAAAAATCAAGTAATAAGAATATATTGAAGATAATCGGGAGAAATTTGGAGTTAAACAAATGAAAATGGGGTGAGGAATTTAAATTTGTTGTTTGGGCTGATAGAATCACTGTTAAAAGGGCTATAAGAAAAGGCCCATTTGAATTGGTATATGGAATTCAAGCTCTACTTCACTGCATATGCAATTATCTTCTTACCAATTTATCCAACAATTAGAGGACTTAGAGGTCAATCCCTATAACGATCATATAAATCAAACTATGGAATTGGATGAGAAGAGAGGATAATCCCACCAAAGACATGTGAAGTTTAGGGAGAAATTAAAGACACTATTTGATAAAAAGGTTAATCCAAGATCTTTTAGAGTGCAATATCTGGTGCTACTATGGGATAACAGACATGCGGATAAGGGAAAGCATGGAAATTTTGATGCATTATGGATGGGCCCTTATTCTATTGACATTTGGATTAGGGAGCACACATTTTTCATAAAAGACTTAGATGGGGAATTTCTTGAGTTGCTGTTAATGGTAGGCATTTGAAATATTTCCTTGACTTATTTCTCAGAATCAAGACACACACCATTATACAATGTATAGTCTTTTATTCTTGTTTTGTTTTTCTTTTTTCTTTTCAAAGTATTTCTTAGTCCCTGGTGACAAGTTTTTATTGGTTTCTCAGTTCATCTTGGGGGATTTGGTTATTTTCTTTCTTCTCTACAAGCTTGTTATAGACTTCATTGCAAAATGGATTTTGGCACATGGTTTGGTATGTTGTTCTTGAGGCACTTACAGCGAGTGCCCATCCCCGAGTCGAGCCGATGTTTGTGCTCAATTTAATCTCACCTGTTTATTCAAAAACATCTCATTCCACATGTTTTGAAGTTTTCTCATGCCTATTTGGGACTGCCCTGTAATTTAATTTTGAAGAAGTGCTTGATAGGATATGTGGAGGTTTCCGCTAGATCCTCGCATACTTAGAATTTTAAACAATGAGAAATATTTCTTGAACCCTAGGCACATGGCACCTTGCACTAGTCTTTAAATCCTTTCAATATTTTTTTGGGTTGAGACACGTGGTGTACCCACTCTTGTTTAGGGTCTCCACTTTTTGACACCATATCGAAGTGCGATAAAGAGACACGTGGAGGTTTCCGTTAGCTCCTCTTTGTATTGAGACTTTTTTAAGGCCAAGGAAATTTTCTTGGGTCTATGGCAGGTGGAGATCTTGTGCTCATTTGAGGTCTTGGCTCTAAACTTCATCTTTGAAGTTATGCCAAACAAACACGTCGAAGGCCCATGCATGTTTGGGAACTTACCTTTGTACTTCACCTTTGTAGTTTCACCAAGGATACACGTAGAGGCTTCCACTCGGGGATAATTTTAGTGGCGAATATTCGTAATATGGCGAAAATTTCATTTTAGGAAAATTTGAAAAGGTGAATTATTCGGAGTGGGTCGGTGTCCTGTTCGCCTAAAATATATAGTATATTTTTTTGGGGGTTGGCTTCATATTCATTTGAAAACATCTCCTATAAAAACCTATGTGATTAATAGGGTAGTATACCTTAAGTAGCTTACCAAATTACCAATACTGTGAAATTTGAACTCGCATACCCTTGAGCACCAGATATGCATATTCTTTGTTGCTTTGTGATTATTGACGCGTGACAAATGAAGTGTTGACGTGTGACAAGGGCATTATTGACGTGTGAAAAGAGCTATCTTGTGCGCGACAAGAGAGCATCTTGACGCTGACAAGAGCTATCTTGACGCTGCGTGACAAGATCATGCGATGCGCGACAAGAGCTGTATTGACGCGTGCGACAAGAGCTTTACTGACGCGCGACTTGGGCTAGGAAGTGACGCGCGACAGAGAAAGGGTTGACGCGCGACAGAAAGAAGTGTTGACGCGTGACTTGGGCAGAGTTGACGCGCGACCTCAGACAGTTCACGCGCGACAACACCTCAGAGACTGGACAGAGTCGCTTCTTGGTTCTTTTGCTGACGCAGGACTCTTTTCAGAATAATGGAAGGTGCCAGCTCAAAGAATACGAAGAAATCTCAGAAATCACTCTTCAAGTATTTTGGAAACTCTGCGGATACAGATATTGTAAATACCAATCATATAGATGCCACCAAAAGAATCGAATCGATTTGTGTGGAAGGTATTATTGAGGTAGACATGCATTACTGCACAGATATCATAGTCAAACAAATGAAACCTACGATAATATGCCGAGATCTTAAATATATTGTTCTGTTGGGGTGTAACTTGAAGTGCGGCTAGATATCAGAATACAAACACTCAAAGCAAAATGGAAGATAGAAATCAAAATCAAACTCTGGTCCAAGAAAGAGGAAACCGGTGATTGTGATATTGCTCAAAATTCTACTCAAAAAAGTAAAGCATTGAAAATGAATAAGAATATGTGGATCATTGGCAGGACATAAAAGTTTGATTGGGCAGCTAAATTTCCATTTATTGAGCCTGTACAATCATCTAATTCTGAAGAAATCCCATGTGAATGTACATGTACAATATGTACGTGGAAATTGGGAAAGCAACAAAAAATGCAACTGAAGCTGGACACTATAGAAAAACATTGTGGAAAACAATATTTAACTGTAACGGGGGAAGATGGCCAGAAAATCAAAACACATAGGTGGAAAACTGAAAAGGAGTGCATGCATGTTAGATACACAGTGGAATATGAGGCAGAGCAGAAAAAACATAGACATCTGTTGGAAAAGGGAGGAACGATCACATCGCATATTGGTAAGATGAAAGAAACAAATCTACATGCAAAATTCATACAATTCTCTACTCTTTTTCAAATACTTAAAAAAGGAAGAGCGATGTCGGATTTCCTCGATTTCAAAGTTTTGTATCAATTTAATGGAATGCTGAATGTACCTCAGTCTCATTGGTCTGAGAGTAGTGGATGGGAAATGGAAAAATGCCTCTCGATGATAGAGAAGGAAGATTTGAAAGAGAATGTAAAAAAAGCAAACTTTATCTCTCTTTCAATTGATGAAGTCACAGCAGTCGACAACACCGCATGGGTATGTATCCACATCTATACATTAGAAAATCATATAAGGACACCTCATCTGTTGGGTGTTATGAAAATGGTTGAAAACTGCAATGCTGAAAACCTATATAAAATAGTTGTTTCTCATTTGAAAGATGTTGCTGGTATGACTGATTATGAAATTGCTACGAAGTTGGTATGCGTTGGAGCAGATGGTGCATCTGTCATGCAGGGTCACCGAACAGGGCTGTGTGTTAGATTACAAACAACAGTGGCCCCATATATGCTACCAATTCACTGTATGGCTCACAGAATGAATTTAGCATATAAAATGGTAAGCAACCACGAAAATGTTGCTAAATTAGAAGACATCATAAGAGAACTTCATGCCTATATGTCAAGCAGCCCAAAGCATTTTCTCGAGTTCCAAAAATTTGCAATTTGAATTACAGATGGCAAAAAACTTTTGAAGGATGTGGAGACTAGATGGATATCTTTGTATGAACCTGCATGTAGAATTCGTGAGGAGTATCCTTCATTGGTTGGTTTCATGCACAAATACCGTCATGAAGTTGATAGGGCAAGGGACCTGTTGTTCCGCTTAACTGATTTGGAGACATTGCTTACATTGGTTGGTTTTCTTCCAATGTTAAAGGAGATCAATACACTCGATGAAGCATGCACTGGGGGTGATTAATCTATATTGTGGATTTTATACGGATGAGGAAAATGGTATGTCAAAGTCTTGATATATTATCATTCAGAGGATAGTTTTGATACACTTGTTTTTGAAAATTGGAGAGATTTATTAGATATTAAAAATCCTAACACCTTTTTGAGATTTAATATCCATGATCACCTATGCATCTCTGTTAATGGGAGGAAATACCAATACACATTTTGCAAAAACGTCAAGATATTACAGGATCGGAACGAGAAGATGTTCCTGTGACACGTAATTTGTTTGAGTCTGTGATAGTTGAAACCAGAATAAAGCTTAAAAAAATTTCAGAAACCTTGTCATCAGAAATTAGGGAACGTTTCTGTAAAGATAAAATTCTGGAAGCCATGGGTGTGATGAATCTGAATTTTTGGAATACAGAAGGTGGCCGTGCAGACTTTGTCAGTAAGCATTTCCATAAATCAATGGGTACGATAATGGAACAATTTACAAAGATGTCAGAGCTCAAGGGTACGGAAATCAAAGGTATACTGAATGCCGATTTATTAAAGTTTCAGTCAACAAATTTTGCAACAATAATGAGGAACCAATATAGGAATTTAGATCAACCTTACGAAAGTGGTGCTATTACAAGGTGTGGTGAGGAATCTATCAAAGTTCTATCTTACAAGAAGATATCGGTGAATATTTGGACTATATGAGTTATGCTAGACAATGATTTTGGGGGTCTGTGGAGGATGAAAGGGTTTTTAGTGCATTGTCATTTATAAAATCAAAGCGAGAAACAGGTTGGATAAAAATATGGAAAGTTACATGAGGTGTTACGTTTCTCGATACTCCTCGAAACCTTTCCGTTTGTGAGCAATTGTGCCTTTGGAATTCCCTTTGCGAAAGAAGAGGTGTAAATAATATAGCTACAAGTACAAATATTCCCAACCTTGAGAGTGTAATTGGTTCTTCATCACATTCTGAGAAGACAACATCGACTTTGATGAAGCTATTGATAATGGATTGTTTCAACTTTAAGTAGGTATCTTCTTTATCTATCTTTTATTTTTATCATTAAAGATGTTACGAGTCTATATACTAAAAATTTCAAGAAATTCACCCATCTATCTACTAATCCATTTCTCGTGTTGGAATTTTTTAAAACACAGATCTAGCTCATTACCAGTGGCAGTGATGATTTCAACTTTAAGCAGGTATCTTTTTCCCCTTAATCTTATTGTTTGTTTCTATTCATTTTTTGTGAGCAATTTCTCTTTGGAATTCCCTTTGCGAAAGAAGAGGTGTAAATAATACAGCTACAAGTACAAATATTCCCAACCTTGAGTGTGTAATTGGCTCTTCGTCACATTCTACAGAAGACAACATCGACTTCGATGAAGCTATTGATAATGGATTGTTTCAACTTTAAGTAGGTATCTTCTTTATCTATCTTTTATCTTTATCATTAAAGATGTTACAGGTCTATATACTAAAAATGTCAGGCAATTAACCCATCTATCTACTAATCCATTTCTCGTGTTGGATTTTTTTAAAACAAAGATCTAGCTCATTACCGGTGGCAGTGATGATTTCAACTCTAAGCGGTATCTTTTCCCCTTAATCTTATTGTTTGTTACTATTCATTTTTTCAGCTATGGTTATAATTAAAGATGTTACAGGTGTATGTATTTACATTTAGTTAAATACAATCTTTTTATTTTTTGAAAACGTGGGTTGACATCCATCCGAGGAAGCTGTTACTTCTCGGGGATGACAATAATGCAACTCACCTCTATCTACTAATCAATTTTTGTGTTGAATTTTTAAGACAAAGATATAGCACATTATCGGTGATGATTTCAATTTTAAATAGGTATCTTCTTCAACATAATCTTATTGTTTGTTACTTTACATTTTTCAGCTCTTGTTATCATTAAAGGCGTTACTGAGTCTAATTCTTTATATTTACATTTATTTAAATATATTGTTGGTCTATATATTTAAAGATGTTCTTTGGCACTTCTCGGGGTGACAATGTCAGGCAACTCACCCCTCCATCTACAATGTCATGTTACCCTTGATGATTGCAATACGCAAGAGGTAAGCTAAACCCTAGCATATTTGCAATTATGTTTAATTTCTTACCAGTGATGATTCTTTCTTGATTTCTTAGAATTATATTTAATTTATTTTTTATATGTGGAACAAGAAACATACATATAATTCATGATAATCAACATCTAATGCAATTAAAATTAAAGATTGTATGTAAATCCATATAATTAAATTCAAATACCATAGTACATACACAATAGACAATAGTAGAAGTTTTCAAATTCATTATTTAATGTTTCCACAATAATAAAAGTTTCTAGTTTTCAAAACCCTCTTTTTCTTTATCCAATTCTACTCCTCTGCACTATTCCCCAACGGCTTCTTCCAGTGTGGTTGTACCTCTTTCCCAAACACTAGAAATCTCCATGCGACAGCAAATTTGGATCAGCTGCAGTGTATAAACTATCCTGTTGCCAATAATTTTCGTAATGACTAATAATCTCATTGATAAGAACCTTAGCCCTTCTGTCCCATTCTATAAGCTGATTGATATGAGGAAGCATCTCCATCTTTCTCATCAACCCACACAAAATCTTTTTTGTGCTTGTCAAGATCTATGAAATACTCCTTGCCCTCTTTAGAAGTACTTGTGCCCAAACCGGGAACCCTGTATGGTCCAAGCAACAGGTGATACCTAATCAGCAAGTGAACAAAACCAGAACTTGAAAACATATAAAGAGAAAACAAACTAGCATTACTTTGTTGCACTATATGGTCCAGCCGGTTATCGATCCACTCAATGATTCTCTCCAAGCTTCATACTCAGGAATTGTGTAGAAAGATAACACATTTCCATTTTTGTGAGTTGCCTACATCAACATGTGCCGACATTAGACATGGAGATACATAACATCTAGTGGCTTAGAAAACAAATATAAAAAGTCTCGAAACACAACCAAATATACAGGGGGAACATTTACAGAAACTAAACAGCGCTATACAAAGATCATGTACCTGGTCTGTCATTATCATCAGATGGCCATATGTTAAAGATTTAATGTTGTCATATATTATATCTTCCTGTAGACCAAGGATTTTTTTTCTATTTACTATCTCTTTATTCTCCATTTGTTGGTGAGTGGTAGCTTCCCAAAAAATAGATATTCCTGCCACCTGATAGGATAAAGATAACTAAAATAACAAAAAATTAAATTGGAAAGTGATGTCGAAACATGTCACAATACTACCAAATTCAGTATTCACATTTCCCTGATTCAAGGCACAAACACTTACAGCGACTGCAAGAGCCTTGGCTGAGTCACCCTCCATTAATATTAAAGTACATTGATCAGAATTCTTCCCCCCTGCTTGATTTGCTTCATCAGGTTTGGGAACATCAATTAATTTCCCCTTCTTGGTTCCATCAGTTTTCTTAAGATCTTTTTTTTGTTTAAACTTTTCCACTGCACTCATCAGGTACAAAGCTCATCTTAGGCACTAGCATTGCAAAAATTACATGTACTCAGAAATGCTACATATTAGACACCACGCCTGGATATATGGACATGGGCTAAAAATGTGAAACAGAATAAAAAATATGAATTAAAACGAGTTATACTTACAATCAACATGGAAACCAAACGTTGATTCGAGAAAATTCTTTTCTTCCACGAGTGTTGCCTTGGTTGTAACAATTGGTAAATTTTTGAACGGAAGGCCCGTAAAATGATGGATGTCATTTGCTTCGATACTGAATTGAAAAATTCGGCAATCGTTCAGAGTAACATAAAAAATGCCGTACTCTGAATTGTAGGATGACAGAAAGTAATTCAAAATATCCGGATCTGTTTCGAAATGGGGCATATTAACGATATGGATGTGAGGGCATAAGGGACATCGATTGAATTGGATTCTCTTGATTTTTGTTACTGAACTTGCAGTTGGGAAGCATTGAGACCTGCAAAAATTCAAGAGCCGGAAGATGAAAACGAGAAAATGACCGGTTGAAGGGTATTTATAGGCTAAATCAGGCGTCAATGGCTTCAGTTGACGCGCGTCAATAGATGCCAGTGACGCGCGTCAATAGACTCCAGTGACGCGCGTCAATAAATGCCAGTGACGCACGTCAATAGGTGCTAGTGACGCGCGTCAATAGGTGCCGTGACGTGCATCAATAGGTGCCAATGACGCGCGTCAATAGATGCCAGTGACGCGCGTCAATAGATGCCACTGACGCGCGTCAATAGATGCCACTGACGTGCATCAATAGGTGGCGACGCGTCAATAGATGCCAGTGACGCGCGTCAATGGATGCAAGTGACGCGCGTCACCTCTTTTGCACTAGAGGAAATTCCCTTCATGTTTGCAATGCAGCCAATTGAGATGAAGACTTCAAATTTATCCCAAGACCAAAGAAACAAACAGTGATTGGTGTCTAAGACTGAGTTTGAGATGAGGTACCAGTAAGGCACTCTTGACAAAATTTACACAATTTTACCTTTTTAGGATGATCCAACCTTGCACTCTTGACAAAATTTACACAATGTTACCTTTTTAAGATGATCCAACCTTGCACAGAGAACTTTATGTTGAGCTGTAAATTTTTTTCAATATTTTAGACACTTGATTTTATAGATTGTACTTCAAGAAGATCATGATTAATCAATTCAAGGCATAGAAATGGTGGAGCTTCAAGAAAATTGTCTTCAAACATACACTTGAACATTGTATCTTCAGCAAAGGAAAACAAAACAAGGTGGTAGCAGGAATTTTATTCAACCACTCCAAGAATCAGTCCCAAAGAGAGAATCTCAATATGTGAATCCTATACAACATATTTTACTATGATCATGTTTGCAAAATTCAATATTTTCTTATACACTCAAATATAAAAAAATGATCTATACAGACTAATCTTCATGATAAAAACCTTGTATGTTTTACATTAAACTTCAAAGTTCTATATCGAGCTTGACGTATCTTTTAATCACATGGTTATTCCAACTTTCGTTAATCTAGCATCCATAGCCTCCATAATCTACTCTACACAAAACAATATCCATGATTAAAAACCATATCTTTTAAACCATGGTCTTGATTATTTCCCAAGCTCTAATTCTTATGGCCTGGAATTTAACCATTTCATAATTGGCTAATCTAGCCTCCACATCAATGATTGTTTCCAGCAAAACGTTATTTTCTAACAAATGGTCTTGACTATTTTGGATGTCAAACAACCTCTCTAATGAGAGATTATGCACTTATATAGAGGTGAATCTCTTTAAAATAGAATTTTCCTACACCATAAGTCTATTAAGGAGAAATCCTAAATAGTAAAGATTTGTTTCAAATCTTAGTTTCTATTTTTTCCCCAAAGACAATTTTCAAGATAATTAAAGTCCCACAAGATATTTAGGCACTAAATTTGACATTATACACATTAAATTTATCATCCTCTTTCATCATCATCTATCATTGATTATCAATTGTCATCATTCATCATCTACCGTCTACGTCCACATACAATACATGACAATGCAAGTAAACAAGAAACATACATATAATTCATGATAATCACCATCTAATCACCATATAATTAAATTCAAATACCAAAGTACATACTCAATATTAGAAGTTTTCAAATTCAATATTTAAAGTTTCCTCAATAATAAAAGTTTCTAATTTTCCGATACCATAAGTCTATTAAGGAGAAATCCTAAATAGTAAAGATCTATTTCAAATCTTAGTTTCTATTTTTTCCCCAATGACAATTTTCAAGATAATCAAAGTCCCACAAGATATTTAGGCACTAAATTTGACATTATACACATTAAATTTATCATCGTCTTTCATTATCATCTATCATTGATTATCAATTGTCATCATTCATCATCTACGTCCACATACAATACATGACAATGCAAGTAAACAAGAAACATACATATAATTCAAATACCATAGTACATACTCAATAGTAGAAGTTTTCAAATTCAATATTTAAAGTTTCCTCAATAATAAAAGTTTCTAATTTTCAAAACCCTCTTTTTCTTTAGACAATTCTATTCTGCTCTCTTCACCAATGGCTTCTTCCATTGTGGTTGTACCTCTTTCCCCAACACCAGAAATAACCCCCGAACTTACAAGATCTTCAGCAGCCCTGTCCAGATTTTTTAAAATTCTTTCTTCTTGATTTGTTGCATCTCCATGCGACAGAAAATTTGGATCAGCAGCTACTTTGGCTTTGAACAATATGTCAGGGTCGAGACCATGCTCTTTAATTATCCACTTTAGTGTATTGTTTTGTTTGTTAACCAAAACAATATTTTGCTTCAAATTTTTTGCTGCGGATAAGCTGTTCTTTGCTGTTTCCAAGTGAACTTGCAAAACCTTCGCCTGACTCTTCAAATTTTCATATTTCAACTGCACAAAAAGAGTAATGTCAATTCAAAATATTAATGTAAATTCAAAATTTCAAATTAACAAAAATGATTGTTTGAATGTAATAGTACTTACAACCGCTCTATCTCTTTCGGCATTTGCGATTGATACCAAATCCTTGTCCTTGGACCATTTGTTAAAATATGCCTGGGCCTCGGCACTAATATTTTCCAATTTGTTTAGTGCCTTATCTAAAATGTCGTCTTTATAGTTGTTGTTAAACGTGACAGTCCCACATTTTACTTGGGTAAGTAAGGAATCCATCTTCGTAGGTTGATTCTGGACTGCAGCGTATAAACTATCCCGTTGCCAATAATTTTCATAATGACTAATGATCTCATTGATAAGAACTTTAGCCCTTCTCTCCCATTCTATCTATCATTTGTTGGATATGAGGAATAATAAACTCAGCGACATGGGATTGACAATCATTACCTATTAAGTTCTCCAAAGGAAAAGGTGGGAACTCTTCACTATCTCGAATCGATGCGAGACGATCTTCTTTGGAGAAGAATGGGGGCTTTCACAAAGATCAATTGCTATTTGTTTCTGCCTTTGGGTAGGCTGATCCTGTTTTTGAAAATTTAAATCAAGATTTAGATAAATAAATTTAAATCAAAATGTAATTCAAAATTGTAAAGCATATTAAAATTGAAATTTGAAGTATACCTACGGCCTTGAATCATCTCGCGGGTATCGAAAAAAACCGGTTGGGTCATTCTATCAATGCCCAAATAATCTTCATCTAAATTTATATTGTTCAAAACAAATATGCCCGTTACCGGGCAAGCCACCAAGTGAGAGAGTTGGAATTCAAAGCGATGTGTCGAGGTTTAGTGTCCCACTAGGGCCGAAGCAAAAGGTATGCGTTTACCAATGTTCTTTTTCTTTGTTCCTCTGGTTGGCATTTAAAAATTAATGGTTGAGTGGGTGTCGGTGCCGTGGTTTGATCATGGTGACATGTGCTGAAAAGTACAAGAAAAATGAAAAATATTAAAACAATTCATAAAGTGAAAACTACGAAATTAAACATACTATAGAAAAATTGTACCTTGTTGACGAGGGGTTGTTTTTTTCGGTGCCACGGGTGGCCTTGTAAAAGTTGAACTCGGTGGGTACATTCGGAAGATATGAATGCATGCGACTGTATGGAGTGAGTTGGGGAAGAAGGTTCCATATTCCCTGCAATTCATCAATATTAAATGTTGTCAATTCATTTGGTTAAAATTTAAATTGAAAAATAAATATGCAACTTTGGAATTTGTAAATAATATATGAGAATGTATTACTTCTCTGGCATTTAACGAGTTCAAATGCTTGAGGGTTTGGAGAGTGAGCTTCCATTTCAGGTACTGGGAGTCCCAGAAGCCTCCGCGTGTTGTTGTCCTCTTCCTCTCGACATCTTTTTTTTTTTCTTGGAATGGCTTCAAGATATCTTCTCTGCAAAACAGTAAAATTTAAGTTTTAATAACTATGCATTGTAATGACGAAAATTGTAATACAATTACAAACTAAATAGTTTATACCTGTTGTTCATCAAATGGAATTGAGAATTTCTTCAAAGCCTCATCGGAGCAGGGTAGGAATTTCTTTATGTTTTAAATTTAAAAGTGCCTCATAGTAGAAGCCGAGGAGATAGTTTGTTGAATAAATGAAAGGTTTATCTGAGAGTTTTGAATTTGTTATTTCAGTTCTTATTTTTTTGGATAGATATGTGCACCAATCGAATTTATGTTTTGAGATAGTGGCACAAATATATGCAATGGCCCAATTTGGTATATCCGTTTGGCGACCCTGCATAACAATTCTGGCTTGAAAAAATGAAATAAGTGCAGCAAGAAAGTGGTGTGCAATTGATTGTGTATCTACACCACGCCTGGATTTATTGACATGGGCTGCAAATGTGAAACAGTGTAAGTTACTTTAAATCTATAACAACAAATTGTATCAGAATTAAAAACAGATTAAAAAATATGAATTAAAAGGAATTATACTTACAATCAACATGGAAACCGTACGTTGATTCAAGAAATTTCTTGTCTTCTTCCACTAGTGTTGCCTTGGTTGTAACAATTGGTAAATTTCTGATAGGAAGGCCAGTAAACCGATGTATGTCATTTGCTTCAATAGTGAATTGGAACATTTGGCCATCGTTCAGAGTCACATAAAATATACCGTCCTCTGAATTGTAGCATGACAGAAGGTAATTCAAAATATCCGGATCTGTTTCGAAATGGGGCATATTAACGAGCCCTGTAAATTCACACTCTTCCATTATAGCTTGATATTTTGAAGACATCTTTAAGGCCGTATGGATGTGAGGGCATAAGGGATTCCTGTAGATGATCTTGGAAATCGATTGAGTTGGATTCTCTTGATTTTCTTGCTGAACTTGCAGTTGGGAAGCATGTGAAGTCGACATTATAGTTGTTATTGCGTCTTTGTCAAAGATTTAGACCTGCAAAAATTCAAGAACGGGAAAACGAAGACGAGAAAATGAGCGGCACAAGGGTATTTATAACCTAAATATTGCGTCACTTGCCCCTATTGACGCGCGTCAACAGGTTACAGTGACGCGCGTCATTTGACTACAATGTCGCGCGTCAATACAAGAGAGTGTCGCGCGTCAATAGAAGATGGTGTCGCGCGTCAATAGAGGATTGTGTCGCGCGTCAATAGAAGATAGTGTCGCGCGTCAATAGGAGATAGTGTCGCGCGTCAATAGAGGATAGTGTCGCGCGTCAATAGAAGATAGTGTCGCGCGTCAATAGAAGATTGTGTCGCGCGTCAATGGAGTATTGTGTCGCGCGTCAATAGAAGATGGTGTCGTCGTGTGTCTATAGAAGATGGTGTCGTGCGTCAATAGAAGATGGTGTCGCGTGTCGGAAAGCAAATGACGCGCATCATTTCGAGCTAGTGTCGCGCCTGTGTCGCACATCATTACAGTCTAGTGTCACTCGATTTCGACGTCATTACGAAACAAATTTCGCGTGCCAGCGACGTGTGTCATTACGAACTAGTGTTGTCAGACGTCATTGATGGAGCCTTGAAAAACCCAGGTGAAAAGTTTGTTTTTTAATACTGTCAAATTCACCTTTCGCTGAAACTGGTTACGGGTATATTCGCCAGGTATTTTCCACCTTCAATTTTATAGGGGTGTCTTAAAATGAACCCTACTTCCACTAACCCCTCTTTGTACTTGGCCGACTCGGATCCATAGTGCACGAATGTAGGCATCCATGTGAGGGCACTCATTTATCAAGGTGTATTCTTGAGGGTGAAAAGGATTGCTTATCGAGATCCAACTATACAAAGCCACCGAAGATAATTAAAAGGGATTTATCACACAATAGAATAATAATGATTCGAAGGACTGTCAAAAAATTATGGCATGGCATCCTAGTCATGGTTGAGGGTATGAGAAATGTGATCAGTTCATGATTTTTCCACCTTGCAGCTTCAGGGTGTACATTTGTTAAACATCACTTCCTGAGAAAAATTGGTAACAAGCAAATGATTCCTCGAATATTATTATTTTTGGGGAAAATTTGGGTGAGTGAACAAGTGAATTATACTAATGCAAGAATAATACTCTTGAAAATGGTCGGGGTTTAACTTTTATGAGAAATTTTGAGAAAGCCCATCTACCCGAGAGACCATTTGAGAAACCTATTAATCTCTTATGTTTTAGATTTGATCACATCTAGATGGTTGCAAGTAAACAACCATTGAAAATATCTCGAGATTGTTCAAGAAACTTTCCCTTGCTAATAAATCTAATAGATCTCAAATTAATCTATGTTCATCTTGGGAAAAATTGTCTCGCTTTTATTTTAGAATGTATGCAAATGGTTTTGATGTTCCTGTTGAAATCTTATGTTAAAATCCCTCTCGAATCACATAGGATTTCATCCATGTGATGGTATAGCGGCATTTGTAATTTCATTATGAGAAGATCCTTCATCCTGTAATGAAATAAATAATTTAAAATCACTTTACTGTCATTTTGTTGATAAAGATTGTCTATAAGCCTATGAGTGTATCTTAGGTGTGAGGAACCAGGGGTTGTTAATGTTTAATTAAGTCTTTAGCTCAAGGCTTCATGTTGAATTATTAAATATTGTGTGAAAATGTGTAGATTTGGAGCTCCATTGATGCACACCTTCTAGTTGAAGGAATATTTTGGCTATTCTGAAGCATTCGTCATGCATTAGTTTTCTAATTGTTGGAAAGGTTCTCAAAGATCTAGTGAAATCAAGTTCATCTTGCACGATTCCCCTCCAAAATTTCAAATAACCATGAATCCTACCTATATCACCCCTATTTGTGTTCTGTATCCACAAATGAACAATATCTACTTGGCAAAATATATAGAAGCAGCAGGGTTTTAAGTGTCTTTAGTATCCTGAACCTTTTTCAGAAAATACATCCATTCTTTATAAGTGACAACTTGTGAGAGTTAAATTGTGGTATATTGATCATATTTTCTTAAGGTCCCCTTGGAAATTGTGCAAAGAAAAATCTCTTCATGTCCTTCACCAAAAAGGTTACAAAATGGGCCCTCTCACCCTAGTTGAAAGGTACGACCTAAAGTAGTGAGGATAGGTCAAATCCTTAATGAAGGTGCTATCAATTTCTTTAATGCCTGAGTGAAAATAGCGAGTTGAATCTCCTCCCCAACTACAAAATGACTCATAATATGATTTGTTTGTCTCTAAGCATCTTGTTAAATATATGATGCTTCTCGGCTTCCAAGGGAGAATCAATTTGGATACCAACACTAAGGTTTCATTTTCTTTTGTTGTAAGAAATTTCATGCAAGAAGGGGTAGATAAGAACAAGTTTTAAACTAAGTTTGACTGTTATATTTAAGTTTATTTTCTATATTTTATCATTAAATAACACAACACTCTAGAGATTCCATCATAAATTTCACAACAAGAATGCACTATAAAATAATAAATTTAATTTAATTTAACATACATATCCAACCCCTTTTTCTTTCATTTGTTTAACATATGGAAATTTGAAAAAAATGGAACCTATGATTAAATGCACATTTCCCAAGGCATTCCTAAATCTAACATCTCATGCATATCACGAAACTTCAAATATAAATAGTTCAGTTACATTACAACTACATTAGACATATATACATTTTCCAATAAAATATATAAATTACAATAATAAGTAATGAATTACACCATGCCTTTTCGCCATCTTACTTCCATCCTGTAAAACTATGTGAGCATGATATCAATGATAAATCATGGGTATGACATCCACCCTAATATAGCATAATTACCTTTTTTAGTTTCCCATTTAAATAATAACATTAATAATTTGCATTCGAAAGGAGAAGGCTAGAGACACATATTTATTTAATTTCTTAACCAATGAGAGAGAGAGAGAGAAATAGGGAAGAGAGAGAAACACTATTTTGCCAAAAGTTTAATTTTACACAAAAAGTCACATAGTTTGGTTTCAACAAATTATTTTCAGTGTCAACAAGTTTCCATAATGGTTTGACAACCCGGCGGGGAGTTTTGCAACTTTCTTTTTTACGTTTTCACGTTAGTTGCAAAAACGTTCAATTTAGGCTTGGAGGTGAAGAAACCACTTTCAAACATTTTCCTTTGATGAGAAAACACACCATGAGTAAGTTTTTAAATGTTCTCCTATACACCAAGAATTCACAAGAACTGATGAAATTCAAAACTGGAAAACGATTTATGATTGGCGGCTAGTTTTCTGAGGATATTGGTCATAATTGGCCTAGTTATAAATGATTAAAAGTTAGCTCGATGGCTCAGAAAACCATGTCTAAAACTGACATTCGTTGTATGAACATGAAATGAGAAAATCCCTATGATTTCTAGTAGATATGGAGAATTCATCAAAGTTGATGAGATAGAGAACTAGAAAGTGGTTCTTAAACAGGGACAATTTTTCTGGAGCCACCGGTCATAATTGGTTCAGTTTTACCTAGTTAAACTGCAGTGAGAGGCCTATAAAATGCCATTGCCAAAATATAAAGAATATTTTCTTTTCCCAAATTGAAGGTTCCAAAAATTATCTAGTAAAAATACTAGAGGTTTGTAAAGGCAGATAGGCATTTTATTGCTCAGGGTTCAAACAACGAGCCAATATGAAACCCAACTTTTCAAATTTAGCAGCTTCCTATAGTTTTAAGATGGTGTAACAAGGCTCCTAGAAGGGTGTCAAAAAGATCACAGATGATCATTTGAGGTCAATTCAAGGATTGAAGTGACTCCTCACATAACAAGGTACACTTAGGAAACTTAACATCTCCTTTCTAGAGTTACGAAGGTTATTTTACAAGTCTCCAAAATCATGATTTATCTATTTTAACAAGAGAGCGGTCAAGATATTTACAGGGTTTTCAACTTCAACTTGTCAATAAAAAGGGGTACTGTAGCAATTTGGTTTCATCAGGAATTTTTTTAGATCATCTCAAAATGAGGGTTTGAGTTTATGCTTGTCTACCAAGGAATATTTTAATTGCGCAAGCTATGGTATGACGTCTTTTTGTTTTGAAAACAAGTTTATTTAAAACTATCAATTCTATGATAATGCTACATTTTAAATTTTATTTCACTACAAATGAACCACTAAAGAACAAAAATTATGAAAGATAGGGAGAGATGAACCATGCCTATGGAGTGAAGTCAACCGAAACTAAGGGATTCGGTTCTACATCACAATTAAGCATTTCATGAAATCACAGTTCTTTTCACATTTTGACAAATATATTGTGAGCGGTCTCAATGCTCCCACACTTTGCATACACAGCTACAAGGGAAGAATGAGGTGCTTTGTGCCTCCACCAAAATTGATAAATAAACAAGTCATTAAAATTTGCAACACATGCATGAGGGAATAGATCCTTAAAGACACCACCAAAATACTCTTGTGTCCTGCACACTGGCATTCGACTGAGAAAATTAGGATTTCTATAAAACTACACCCCCTGATGAATCACCAAAATCTTCTCCCATTTCTTCTCCTTTCCCTTCCCCAACCCATCTACTTTCCTTTTAACACAAATCCATGGGCCATTTTCAAAGCATGATCTGCAAGTTCCATAGATGGGCATATTACAAATGCTTGACCCTCATTTTGCCGACCTACATCAAATTTACACCAAGTCTAGATTTGGCTTCCTCCATACTTCAGCCTCTAAGTCAATAGCTTTCTCAAATTTTCCAAGCCTTTTCAACAAAACCATTTTGTGCATATCCTACGATCTATAAGACCACATTTTTTGTAAGACATTTAGTCGAATAGTTTATATGCCATGTATATGCTTCCGCTTTTACACCAATGCCTACAAGCGTATCTACAACCATGTCTACAGGCATTACCTACTAAAAAATCTTGTGCAATTCTGTTCTAAATCCTCTATTTTGGCATAGGCTGGAGGATGCTAGAAAACGATGTGAAGTCTTCCATGCATTTCTTGAAAGGTTTCATGGTCCTTTTAACAAACCCATTTTGCACATATTCTGCCATCATTATAATCCATCAAGCCACGTTTCAGGCATTTAGTCAAATAGTTCACATGCCAAATGCATGATTCCACACTTGCATAAATATCTACCAAATGTGATAAATCCTCTATTTGTTTTCTTAGATGGGCATCCATACCTAGTTCTAGAGCTCATGCTTTGAAAAAGGCTAGGTGTAAGTGGGTAAATGTAAATTGATCACATTGGAGATTTTTTTTTTACATAAGAGAAATTGTGTGATTATCTTGTGAAGATAACCATGTCTTATGTATCCTGTCATGTCCTTCCTAGCTATAACTAACCAAAGACAACTAAAATTTTTAACTTTGGCATGGGTTTCACATGATTTGCACATAGGATGCCCAATAAAATACAATTATTTTATGCCGGTGAAATGAAATGTTTTGAGAAGACCCATGTGTTTTTTAAATAGGACCATGTACCATCACACGAGAGGGTGGGGGTCACCTTGCTCCCCTCACATCCAAATCCACACATCCACATTCTATGTCTTTTTAAAAAAATACTATTATTATTTTGTTCTCGGGCACTACACATCATTCCAACCTCGCCTTCCATCTTATGGTAGGGGAAAGAGGATTTTGTTCCTTGGAACAATAAGGGTGAAGCATAATTTTAGATCATCGAGTTCCCAAATTTTTTACTTGGTGGCATGCAGAGTGCCAGAGGAACTGTTTTAAATAATATCGATATGGATGAGGAGTATCTTGGTTTTGAAAACATTTATTACATTGCAACATCAGGGAAACATAGTAAATATCTCACTCAATCTGCACGTAAGGAGGTGCAAGTGCCACAACAACCATCCTCTTCATATCCTCCTTCCCCAACTAGGAAGGAAAACTTGGATGATGATGCAAAGAAAAAAATTCAGTATACATCCTTGTGTCGAGAATGCTACAACCCTTATGATGGAAAATATTATTCTTGACATTAAGGAGGTGAAAATTTGGGAGATCAGAGTGAAAGATATGATAAATTAAATTAATGATAGATATCATAATTTTAAACACAGATAAATACTTTTTTAATTGATTAAAAATGAACCGGTGACGATTGAAGCTTTACTTTCACAAACACCATCTAGAAATGTAGTCACCAATAATATTTACTATACTAATTAAGTTTTGACTATAATACTAAATATATTGGCTAATTTGAAGGATGAAGCATAATATTACTACAATAAGTTGAATATAGACAAAAAACTTGTCACTATTGTTAGTGTAGAGAATGACTTGGCCATCGTAAGTTCTTATTTTTCTAGATTATTGTTATATACATACATACATACACACACACACACACACACACACACACACACACACACACACACACACACACACACACACACACACACACACACACACACACACACACACATATCATATGGGATTTTGAATTGTAGTTAAAATAAGAGACTTATAAGACAAAGATGCAAGAGTTAGATGAGAACCCGAAACAATCGAGAGAGAGTTTCCAGTGGGGCAATTGCTTTTAAAGAAAAACTTGTTCTATTAAACAAGCAGAACAATAATTTGTAGAGGATTATAAAGGAGAATGGAATGGATCCGAATATTCTTTTGAAGAAAAAAATTGATGAGGATTCATCTCCTTTCAACAGGAGATGCATCTCGTGAAGATAGAGAAAATTTAGAAAATATTAATGCACTGCAAAAGAATTAGTCGAGTCTAGTGTAATAAAATATAGTTCAAATGTTGTCAATGTTATAGAATATGTTTAGGGACAAGGGTCCAAATGAACTTTAATTAAAAACATTTATGTAAATCATTGCATTTGATAAATGTAATTTGAAAGCATTATCTTTATCTGAATTTGAAATTGTCAATCTTTTTATTTCTCTCATGCATGTTGTTGAATGAACACTTTATCTTTTTTTCAAGCGTGTAGAGTTGATAAATAATTTACATGGATTCAGGAATCTAGATTTACATTATTTAATTTAGTTTCAAACATGTATGCACTCAATACATAAAACTTGGATGTTAATGTTGTTGTTGAATCTTGATAGTTGATTCATCATTTAAAGATTATTTCCAATAATCATGATGTGATATAGATTGTTATGTTTTTATTATTCCTAATAATCGGGATGGTATATATGGTTTATAATATCTTTGCGAACATGTGTGCCTATGGAATTGATAGTGATAAGTCAAATATTGAACATACTTTCGCGATAGAATTGAACTTTAATTTTATAACATCATTTATTTTGAAGAGTGCACAACTATCTACCATCTGTTGTTTGAAAAATTATAAATAATATAGAAAGGATTTTTAAAAATTCTGAACATAAGCTATGTAATATATGTAAATGAAAAAAATATCTGGTCACAATATATATTTAAGAAAATGAACACATTCAACTATCTCGGTAACTAAAACAAAGATGCCCTTGATAGTCCATCACTTATTTTATTTATTGCATTTTATGGTCCAACAAAATCCATGTAAATTTCACCATAATTAAAGACTCCATTATTTTCTTTCGATTAAAAACACCGCACTCTACAAGAGATGTCCATGTAGCTAGTGCTCTTTCATATGGAAATGTTTCCACTCTATATCTTGAAACATAGAGTCTCAAACAAGTTTCCAAATTCTTGTCCAATCTATTGCAAAGCTTTGATTTCATAAATGTAAGTGCACTAAATACCCTTTCATCTTAAACAAATCAAAGAATCATTGTTTGTATGAGTTCATATAGTTTTAACTATTCAAATATATTTTATTTTATACCGCTACTCTAATACATCTTTCTCCACAATAGTTTGATATGCCCCATTTCTTTTGGTTCAGTAATAGTCCATTATTTTATTATTCATTGTAAATTCAAAATGTTGTCACTTTGATATGGGTAATTTTCTATCCAATATATCATTCAGTTCACCTCCATCAACATATCACGACTTACAAAACTACTCCATAAGTGTATTCATGTATTTACTAAAGTTTGTATCTTTTTGTTCTTCACCAATCATTGGATTCTAGAAAATGGGATTTACAAATCTCATGGCCTCAAGCAGATAGATATATTTAAAATGTTCTTTGATCTCAAAAGATAAGTTTTTAGATATCTTCATCAATTTTTTCCATGTATAAAGAAATGCAGCATAAAAATAATTCTTGTGAATGGTACTTTTTCAGTTTAAGAACATGTTATATAAGGATCTTTGTGGAAAGTGTACATTAGAATATTTTTCTCATCAATAGAAATACAAATATGACCATTAATATTGAACTTAAAATAGTTGTTGGGATCTTTTTATCCATCAAAACCTTCAAGATTCTACAAATTGGCTTCTTAAATCAGTCTTACATGGAATATAAGGTATCCAAAATCATACATACTTGGCTCCTCAATTTTATAAAATAAAAATGTATATCGATATTTCCTAAGCATGTTTCCCAAGTTGATTATTTCTTCAAAGCATTGGAAAAATACGCATAAAATTAAGAATGTTTGTAAATATGTCAAGTGATAGAGTAGATCTTTATCCTTTTCAAATTCTCTATGATTCTTGAACATATACTCTACTAATGACCTGTATTCCTCAAAAATGATGCAAGTTGGATCATATAATGATATCCATCTTGTGTCAACATATTTGAACAATTTTTTATCATTTGTTATTCTAACAAAAATCTCTTAAACTCCCAAAAATATTTTAGGAATGATTGATGTATATGAATGCAATTCTTATATAAGCTCCTCCACTTTAGGAACATTTTAAATATTACCTACAATATTGTAAGCTAGATTCATTCTCGTGAGCCATACAATGAATAGGTATCATGTAAGGGGCTATGGTTTTTGAACTTGCATCACAATTGTGCCATCATCTCCTACAAAAATCAGCTTTGGAGAGATTGAATGATCATTTGTACTTTCTATTTTCTTCAAATATTTTATAACAAGTTTGCAGAGGTTCTCATAATTGCAGTTCTCCATCATTTTATGCATAGCTAGTAGATGATTTTCCTTGAAATGGTTATTGAAATTGAAAGTGTAGACATGCATGCATACCCAAGATGTATTTTCTACTATTGTGACCTCATCAATCGATAATGTGATAAAATTCACATTTTTACCTTCTCTCTCAAATCAGTGATTTCAATTTCTCCCATACACTTTTTCATTTCCCATGCACCTTTGGTATGTAACTAGTGTGTTGTTCGAATGTTTGGAAACACATTCGAATGAATTAGTATATTATACCAATGAGATCTTAAATTGGTCTCCCCTTCTTTAAAATGTTAAATATTGTTTTAACTTGTATATTTTTTTCCCGAATACTTGCATCAATCGCTTTTTCAAATTTAGCCTCTATTGTTCAACCTTTGTCAACTAGGTCTTGAAGATGTTTATGATGATGGTCATATTTTGTTGCATATATGATATGTAAAAATATTCCTCATTTTTCCATATAATTGTCTTTATTATTTTTCCATCATATTATTTTTAGACTCATATAGCTTTCCACAATGCTTCTCTATTGTGTCCAAATTCAATTCCATTTTCTCGGTCTCTACCTAGTTTCCAACTACATATAGGACATCCAGGGAAAATTTTATTGGTGGATATTCGTTAATTGACAAATATTTAGGTTTTTGAAAATTAAAATTGGTAAATTTTTAGGGTAGGAATTAGGATTAGGTTGCTAAAATTTATGGGTACAAGTTAATTTTAGGTCAATTCGCCATTCCTGCAAAATTGAAATTTGTAATATTCACCTTAATGTTGTCGATCAATAGAATATTTTATGCCACCAGATGGTTGCATTTTTTATGTTAACGGTTGACAACATAAAATATGATGTTAATCAATAGCACAAAATATGATGTCGAATGATAGCATGTTTTTATGCTACTAGCCGACAACATAATATTTGTTTTAGGATAATAACATAAAAACATTATACCGTCCGATAGCATATTTTATGATACGATCCATAACATATAAAAAACTACCATCCATTAGAATTTTAAAAAAAATCCCATACAAAATTAACAAAAATGGGTTTTTTTGCTCTCTTCATATTTTGGGAGTAGACATTTCTCATTGACAAAATCATTTTAACTACTAACATAAACAAAAACTGAAAAACAATCCCATACAAAAATTAGCGAAATCTATAATTTTTTCACAAGAATCACTTTTTAAATTAATTTTTGTTTGATTCAAATTTTTTTAGGACAAATTTCTCGAACGAGCTGGTTATTTTAAATGTTATTGTCAAAAAATATATTTTTACAAAAATTACATATATTTTTGCCCAACATCATATGCTATCGGTGATAGCGTAATATATTATGTTGGCGGTAGCATAAAAAATGTTACCGGCCAACAACATATTTGTATTTTCTTCATATTCACCATTAGTGTGAAAGTCAATTTTCCCAAATTCACTAACGACTTTCCTTATCATTTTTTCTCAAGGTGTCTTAAAATTTTACTTGAGTAAATCTACATTCATTAGGATTATCATTATTTTTTTCTAGTTCAATCGGTTTAATGAATGGATATTTAGTTGACCATTCAAATTTATAATTTCTTCCAATAGTCCACTTCCCGAGTCTTACATATATGTTTATCAAAAGTTTGAGCTGGATCGCATGAAATGGGATTATCAAGTCTTATTAATTTTTATTAAATTACTCTACCGATTGGGAATTTCATCTGGAGTAAGGTCATTGTTATGGTTTTTGCATTTGAAATAAATTGGTTTTCTTACAACATCCCTAAATAAATAAATAAATAAAGTAACATTAACATAACAAGAGTCAAAATTACCTCTTGCCACTAGGGATATTGTTAGCTAACTGAAATATTTTTAAATGTCCATGTCACATTTATTTTTCCTTGATTTCTTTTCTCATTTGTAATAGGGGCCATCGTATGGGTGATTTTGAAGTCTACACATGCGACAAAAATATATAAGTTTCAAATATGATCTGTAAAAAATAAATGTAAGACTGTGAAAAATAAATATCATGCTACTGAAAGGACAACACAACTTAATGCTATCGTAAAGTAACACAAACTAACACTGTCGAATGAAAACACAAATGAAACATTTTGGAACAGTGATACTGAAAACAATGTTACAGACAAGAACATAAATAATTGTTACCAGCCGATAACATGTTCTTGTTACATGTCGACATTACACATTTACCTTTCCTTACGGTGATTCAAATTATATTTCCAATTGGTAACAATTATTCAAAAAAACATGATAGACCAACAATTCACTTTTTCGCTTATCTCATTCACTTATTCCTTCTACTTTTTAGCTTATACTTTCATCTTTTTCATAGGCTTATTAATGAATTTTGAAAGTAAATTATATTACTATATTATGGTAAATTAATCCTATATATAATAGTATGTTATAACATGAAGGTGAATATACTAACATTGGTCGGCCCTTAGTGCAAACATGAAGGTGAAATTATATTCAATTTTTTTAGGACTCGTAAAATTTTGGCGAACATGCTCTTTGTAGGGTGGTAAATTTTTTGAAAAGTTTAAAATTGAAAATTCCTTATATTCTCCTCTTCGTGAATATTCAACCCTCAAATGAACCATGAGACTCAATTATCGATATTTTTTCTTGCATCATCTACTTTTCATTATTTACTCGATCTTTAAAAAGAAAAAGTGTATATAAAAAGTGCTACAAGAATTACACAGTGTGGTGATACAATTCTGATTTGTTGAGGAAGGAAACCCTTATTAAGTTTCACAAAAACACACATAACTTTTTTCCTTCGAATGTCCTCCATGCTTCAATCCTCTAGCCCTTCCTTTTGGAAATCATAAAGGATATGGTCCTCATAACTTCCATGGTTGAAAGTAAGGAACAACATATTTTGTATTTAGGCTTATGAAAATGTTGTCCTTCTATTGTTGTATCCTTGATGATAATGTTGTTTCGATGACACTGCAAGGATTATTTCTAGGTAATACCCTTATCGTTTATATGATAGCTAGAGATAAATCCTAATCTAAATCATGCATAAAGTCACTACCTTAGGATTCTAGGTCGACTCTACATCTTCTCTTGACATGTCCCATAAAATGTACATTCCACTTTCCCTTACATTTAAGTTTTTTCCAACTACTCAATAAATGCAATAACTCAAGTTGCAACTATCTTTGGTACTATTGTTCAATCACTCCTTGCATTCATAGATATATTTGTGATAGATTTCCTTGACATATTACAAAACACACCTTTTCTACTTCATATATTTACCATAAATTTCTTATAGTTGTTGGAGGTTAGAGTTTCTCATTGGTTCCCCATTCAACTTTTCCTGTCCTTGCACTTCTCCACCCTCAAACCATTTCTTATTCACTGTTTTCATCTCCCATTGTTTCACTCCCTCACGTTTAACATTTCAATAGATTCCTTAAGCATTTTTATCGTATATATTTCATGAAATTGCGATTCATTAGTGCCACAATAAAAATCATCACTTAACCTCTTATTTGATTATAAAATTTATACTTCATAAGGTTGAAATATGCGGATGACATAGTCTTATAAAGTGAAGGAAGCATATAAATTGTGATTCATATGGTTTGCTAGGAAGTAGTTCAATTGACACTTTGGGTTTTGGTTTGTGCTCCAAAGTTATCATTGTTTAATTTATAAGATAGTAAAGAATAAATTAATTGTGGATGGTGTTTTCATATCTCACGCAAATTTCCTCGCTATTTCCTCAATAAATATGGAAGGAAACTGAATAAAAGAAAAAAATAATATACGACATCATCTAGGCCTAATACTATAGACCCTTGAAGTGCTAATGAATGAAAATAAATGTGATTATCCCTTGATCCACCTCTTCTAATACCAATGTTCTTTGTTGGTATTTATAGTGTATTTGCTTCTTTTTTTATGTGTTTAGTTGTACTAGATTTTGATTGTATTTTTTTTTATCAAAATTTTAATTTGAAATCACTTTCTAAAATTATATGTATCTATGCTAACTAATTTTTTATATCGTGATGTCAATTGCTTAAAGTGCGTATAAGTCAATGTGACTTACATTCTAGATGGTGATCACATTGAATTTTTTTAATACAATAAACATTTTATATTTATGTATTATTGATAGAAATACACTTTTCAATAAAAAGTATGTTCAATATTGCAAAAGAATTTTTTTATTAATATAATTTTATGATGGCTTCTCTCCATACTCCATGAAACCCTAACTCGTTCTCTAACCCATGCCCTAAATAAAATGGAAATGGATGCGGAAATGGAGGTAGTGGGTCTAGTAAAGGAATCCCTCATGGGAAGAAGGAGGATCCATGTGGGCAGAAGAAAATATTTTTCTTAACAATAACAACACCGAGGCTAAGAATGGAGATGAACCGGTGTATGCGGGAGGCTCCAAACGAAAAACGACGGATCCATTTTTGGAAATGTCGATCCTATTGGCTCTGAGGAGGTGAAAACCATTTTTAGGGAATTAAAACTCTCCTAGAGAGGATTTGGAGCTCGGGAGATTTCACGAGATAAAGAAACCAAGGGAGAATACTTTGAGGGTATTATCATGGATTTTAAAAGCCTTCATAAGGAATATTGGAAAATATGAAAATGGAGGTGGCATTCTGACCATTGAACCTAAGGTCAACCCTATTTTTTTTGGCCTAGGATCTAGACATGGAGGGGACGATAGAGATGGAAATGCACTATCCTTTGGATGAACTGTTGCTGCTGAACTCCTTCATCCACGAAATCGGTATTGCTTGTGGTTTTCTAGGAGGAAAATCTAGTGGATCATTGGTGGCTCTTTCAAAGAGGCACTGAATGGAAAGAAATATGTAATATCCCTTGTGGAAACTCCCCCTAGTATTAATTTTGGTGAGGAGGTCGTTGACTCTGAATATTTCTACGAAACATGCTTTGATATGTAGATTTGGATTTTTTCAGCCTACCCTACTAGTAATCCATGATGATCTCCAAACATTAGAGCCGCTTCTTAACGGAAGGTTAAACATTTACCCCTCTGCAAAAAGTATTTTCTCTTCAATGTATGATAAGGAAATCATTTAAGCATTGTAGTTTTCTCTTAAATGCATGATAAGGAAATAATAGCCTCCAAACTATGGAATTTTCAAGCACACTACCTCATTATAAAACCATGGTTTCCCTCTTTTAATCCACTCACTGAATCCTTTTCTTGTAAACCTGTTTGGATTAGATTGCCCCATCTACCCTTGTAATTTTGGTCTAGTGAATGTCTGATCTCCATTGGAAATGTCTTGGGACATATTATTTACATTGATTCTCAAACCACCGGCTATACCCATACTACCTATGCCAGGATCTTAGTTGAATTGGATACCTCTAAAAACCTCCCTGCAAGCATAGATCTTAAAGTTCATAATGAACTTGGTCACAACTGTTAGATTACGAAGGTATACCTTTCAGATGTAGAAATTTCTTTGGCTTAGGTCACACTACTACTAATTGTGGGATAGCAAAGTGCATTGAAAGAAAAAATTGGTGGAAAGATGCCCTGCTAGAACATATGGTTATTGATGCCAAGGAGGATCTGGATTCAAACGTTGATTTTGATGTTGGTTACAGAATCGAGTTCTCTAGAAAGTCATGTCTTAGAAATTTTGGTAGTTGATAGCACGAACAACAAAAAATACTAAACTAAAACAAGCAAATTAGTTGTTCCAACTGATAACATGGCAGAAAAGGAAAATACCCCTCCTACCTCTTTTGTGGAAAAAAATGCATATCTCGCAATTAATTCTATTGAATTGGTTCCCACTATTGAGGAGGTCTTGGAAGGCTAGAAAATGGTACACGAAAAAATCAACCTACTAGCAAGAAAACAAATTCTCCACCTAGATCATTGTTGTTTTGTTTTTGTGGTGTGGTTATTGTTTCATTGCAAATTATTGCTCTCTTCTCGCTACTTGGATGTTGTAGAAGCGGTTTGTTATATTGCTTTGATCTTTGGTATGTTGTTATCTCGTTTTACTGATAACAACTAAAATTGAGATAACCATAGTAAAATTTTGGAGAAATCTCATAAATTTCCCTTTAAGAGAGATTTTCAGGTTTTCAGGCTTTCATTGCATGAAAACATGTTATTTACATGCATCATGTCTCATGTTTATCTGGCTTGAATCTGAATTGACTAAGTCCTTTGTGTTGGCTTTTCAGAGGTTCAATGGATTGGAACATGCTTTACCTATTACATGTTTCATGTTCCATGTTCCCAAAAGCTATGACCCTGAAATGAAGCCAATGTGTTGGGTTTTAGGAACTCGAAGCATCTCAACATCTCATGCTTCATGCCTCATGTTTCCCGAAACCTGAAATGTGAAATGAGACAAATCCTTTGTGTCATGTTTTGAAGCCCCAAGCATGATGACATGTCATTAATATCTAGTTGTCTAGTAGTTGGCACATGTCTTAGGAGAGGTGTGATTAATGCTAGGGTTTTATAAATAGTTGGTTTTTACACAACATTTGTTGCTTTTGTACGATTTTGATGTGTTGGCTTTCTGTGCATGCTTCTTCCTCCTCCGAACCCGATTGAGCTTCTTGATCTATTTTGTGATCCATCTTTGATTATTTTTTGAGTTTATTGAAGGCATTTCTCTCCTCTTTCTAGTTTTATAATTTTTGGGTTATTTTTGAAGTGTTCATAATGGAGTTTCCATTTCTTTTCTCTTCCTTCTTGGTTTAGGGTTTTGGGTTACTTTCTTTGTTTTTATTACATTCCCATAGAACCTCTTGTTTGGAATTCACCCTTAGGGTATTTGTTTATTTTCCCATAGATGGTACCCTATAGTTTTTAAAAGGGTTAAAAAATTCCTAACTAGCAACATGGTGGGGATTTTTCATGTCCTGACATCGTAGAAATCTAATTGCATTTATTTTAGGTTTTACAGGGTGTCCGACATCATATAAGTTCCACCTTTGTTTTGGGATTCTCCAGGTGCTTGACATCCCCCAAGTTCCACTCTATGTTAGATCTCTCAAAGTGTCTGACAGTTTTTGAATTCCACCTTTGTATCAGGTTTTGCAGTGTGCCCGACATCCTCCGAACTCGCCAAGTGTTTTGAATCTTTTCTTGGTGTTTGACAAACCCTAATATTTGACATACATTTCCTAGTGTATTAGGTTTTATAGAGTGCTTGGCATATTGCTTTCTCCGCCTATGTTTCAGGTCTTGACCGATGTTCCCACACTCTATTTCCCAACACACATAATCCAATCATCAAGTTTCAAGGCTACTTTACAAGTTTCAAAACCCGAATAGTAGGGCGAGTCTGTTCACTTGTCCAAAAAACATCCAAACCCGATTGCTCTTTCAGAAATTTCAAGATTCCTCATGTCATATCGTAGCCCATCTAAGGATAAGTTAGATAAGTCTAGAAATATGAAGTACAAATATCGAGGAAGATGGATTATTATTCTTATATAAGTTGCAATTTTGACATACGGGACACGAGCTCCAAAATATAGACATGGAAGACTTCTGGAAAAGGATCAAGTATTATTCTCAGAATTCATGGATGAAATCAATATGGAAGCAATCTCCCACTCGCAGAGTAGGGTTTCTAGTATCAGCCCAATACTACGAATTCATTCTTGCATGTGTTTCTCACTACAACTTGGCCTCTCGCTCGGTGAGAAATCAAACAGGAGAGTCTATAGTAAAATTAGACGAAGATTACTTCAATCAACTTATAAAATTACCCAAATTTAATGAATATGTTTATTTAAATCTTAAGTCAGCACAAAATCCTGGGACAAAGATCAAGATGACTGCATCAAGCACGTGAACAAGAAATTCTTGATCAAGGCTAAGCCAACTATTTCTAGGTTTCCTAAGATGGTCCCTAGAAGTGATTTTATACTTGAAGTCAATGATATCATCACCCTACTGAGCCGGTTATTTGGGCTCCCAAAGTCAAAAGAATTCCAAGGGTGGATGTATCAGTTCATGGTCGTCATAAAAAGAATGACCAAGGGATTGATTGGGGCACCTTAAAACTCTCAAATGAAACGATCTTTTCTTCTGGAAAGTTCTACATGATGTCGTATGTCACCTATGCAGCGCAAGTATGAGAAACTACTCGTATTAGATGCAAAAGGGAACTAATCATCTGAACATATATATCTACTTCCCTTAGCTGACAATAAAAGGATCTGAAGATCAATTCAGAAGAGTGAATGATGCCTTATTTTATGAAAACATTTGTAGGTTGGACCCTGAGCTAAGAAAGAGAATAATTTCTGATGAGGCATGAGTAGAGGTGTTAAAATGGGGCTACATCTTCTTGAAAATCAAGAAGTTTATCTATCTTTAGGTGGTAAGGTTCCATGGTACTCCCTTCTGTTTGCCTATATCTCCAGGTGACAAACTCATCCTTATGGAGTTGGTCAGAAAACTATTGGATTTCCACAAGTTCCAAAAAATCAGACACAAGGCCATTGTCTCCTTCCCAATTTCTATTAGAAGGTACACATGTTCTACAGTGGTGAAATCTAGGAATGTGGTGTGTAAAATTTAGCACAAACTAAAGAAGCATATGAAGTTCAAAGAGGATTCGATATTTGAGGAGTCCTTAAGTCATATGGAACCTTGTATCTGCATGTGCCCCATGTAGAGGACATTTGGGTTGATCTTCGGGATGAGGTTGCCATCCGAAGAAAAGAAAATAGTAGACTAACTCTTGAATAAATCCAAGCATTAGATCTAATTGATATCCCAGAAGGCACCACAGAGAATGAAAGTGTCTTGGAACCTAGGTATGAATAGTCGGATGGAGATCAACTTGGATTCCCAGCCATCGATTGGTCCATTGCTGAAAAGGCTTCTATCACCGAGAGAGCTTCTCAAACCCTTGTCTACACTAAGGCATGGCTCATTTCTTGGGGAATGAGTTATAAAGAAAAGATATTTTCAAAGATAGCTACTCTAAAAGTAGGACCCTCTAAGGGAGAAAATGAGAAAGATAAAATCGCTACCAAAAGACCAATAAAGTTTAAGTTTTTTTCGAGAAGAGGAGAAACTTAGGGGGCTGAATCATCCACTCCCACACAAATAGTTGAGGTATTGGATTCTCATACTCACTCAGAGACAGGAGGAATTCTCCCGGAAGAGACAACAGAATTCTCCTAGAAGTTGAGGTTGTTCAACCTCTCATTTCTCATTTTGTTGATTTCTCATCGAAGTAAGTCTTTCTATTGATTCTCAAGCTTTAGATCTAGGATCTTTACCTTCTCTCTCCTAATATTCATCATCACATATTTTAATGCCACTCTCATCAGCCATGGCCAACATTTTCTCCGATCTCTCCCCTCTCTCTGTTGGACCAACTTTGGCTATAGAAATGCCTCCTCCTTCCACACCTTCATTTCCTTAGTCTATTCCCACAATCACTACACTTGCAGTCATCACGAATCCACAAGAAAATATTCCTCCACCCACAAATACAACCATGACACCTCCAATAGGAGCAACTTCTTCCGTTGTACCTCAATGGTTGGTCGACCAGACTCCAAGGAAGAGGAAGGTGGTAGTTCCCCTACCATCCTTCGATTTCAGTTCACTTAAGGCTTCTCCTAAAAATATACCAAGAAACCCAAAACAATTTCAAGAGTTTCAGTAGATGCCTCAGGGCATAAGTTTGTAGAGATTTCCACTCCCGTAGCTGACAAAACCAAGGAGGACATAACAGCTTCCGATTATCAGATTACAAGGGTGGATCTGGGAAAGGTAACAATAGAAGGGGCACAACAAGATGCACAAGATGCCATGAATGTGCTATGCCAAAAGTTGAAGGAAACAAAGGTGAGTAGGGATGAGCTAAAAGAGAAAGTGGAATAGTTGACAGAAGTATTGCTTAAGCTCTCAAAGCCCTCTCAGTCAACCCCATCATCTTCTACTCCTACTCCTATCAGGTTCAACTTCTCATCAGTGCCTATTATTGAGAAGATCAATGAGAAGGGGAGAACAGTGGATGAATGGATTTAGAGGTTACTCCTTCAAGGAAGGAATTTCATTGATGATACAATAGAGGTAAACAAATCTTTGGAGGAAATGAAAAAGGATGGTGACAAGATGAATGATGAATTTTCAAAGGAGGTCATGTAAGCCTTGAACTAACTTTGGAAGCCCTTGAGGCACTAAAGAAAGTTCCATTTCGGGTATTAGTGGAAGAAGGGGTCATTCCACATGGTGATAAACACTTCCAACTAACCAAGGCTATTAGGTTCAAGATAAAGATTCTCAGTGAAGCTTGCAACAAGTTGAGAGAATCCAGGGATCAATTGATTGATGCCACCAGTGATATCAAAGAAGATTTGTTCAATATATTTCCCAAATTATTAGATAAATGAGTAACCATTCTACCTACTAATGGTTTCTATAAACAAATTCAAGAATCGATCGAGCAAGAACCAACTTCCGTCTTTGATGTGAGCATCATTGATAAATTTATAAAGATCGAGAATGTTTTGGAATCCCTGATAAAACTTAATAAGAGATTGAAGAAACTTCTTGGTAATGCAAGTGACACATAGGAAACAAGTGAGGTTCTAAATGATTATTCTAGTGCGCCGATGATGAAGCTGAAATGCAATGCATAATTTGGAAGTTTCAAGAGTTTCAAGACAAGCGAGGTTTTGCTAGAAGAAGACAAGGATGAGGAAACAGAATAAGAAATGATGTTACATGTCATTTCCTTCCATAAATTGACATGTCTATTTCATTTCCGTTTTGTCACATAGGAAGAAAATTTTGACTTGTTCACCTTTGTGTGAGAGTTAAGAAAAATAGGACTCTTATTGAATGATTATTTTCTAGGATTTTATCCTATTTTCTCTCTACTCTTTTATTATAAATAAGGGATGCTTGTTCATTCTAGGAGGGAGAATTTTTGAATATTAAGAGCTATTTTTTTTATTAGATTAGGTAAAAATAGATTTTGAAGGGATCAGGAACCCTTTACAACCAAAAGATAAAGCATTCAAAGCCCAAAGGAGAAGCAACAACAAACAAGAGCCCACAGGCTGAGAAACAAAACAGATGAAACCAAGATCCCAGGGACAGGGAAGCTCAAGCCCCGGGTAAGCAGGTCAAAACAACTTGACCCACAAACCAAGGGACTCAATTACCCGGAGTTCCTTTATGAGATCTAAGACTCATATTAAGAGCTATTGTGAAGAAGAAGCAAAACTTTGTATTTTCTTTTTAATCATTGAAGAATAAAAATAGGTGTTATTTTACAAACTTTGTGTTGTGGGATTCATCTATCTTGAGAAGATTGTTCCTACATCCAAAATCTTAAGCTATTCTTTTTTAGTGTTCTTGATCATTTTAATTGTTTTCAGAATATTACACTCGTTATCTAAAACTCGTATAAGTATTTATTGATCTGTGTTTGCTGGAAAGAAAATATGTTCCTCTCATTCCCTTCCCGCTTTGTTTCATCTATAATATTTTCCCTTATAATTCTTCCTAATCTAAAATTGTAACATCTCCATTTCATGTTGATATGGATTTTAGGATTGTATCCCAACCCCAATGGTTAGAATAGTGTGGATATTGTATATATTATTTCTTCTGTGTTTTAGATTAGTAATAAACAGGTAGCCTCACCTGTCTTTGAGGAGGGATTTAATCCCATGTACTATGGTTGAACCTCATATTTTGGTCTGACAAAATATCCAACCAACAGTTTTTTGTGACTCACTGGGGAATACGGATTGATAAGACTAAGCTTATCCTATTAGTGTCTAGCAACTCCATATTTGCCTTATTTTAAAAAAAAATCTATTTCCCAGTTCCTGCCGCGCCGTAAAGATCTTCACTCGATCAAGCCGAGCTAGCGGTGAAACTGATCCATTCTTTGATTTGCTTCAACAACATAATTTCAGACTTTCACCCAACAGTGTTACGTTTAGCCGAGTGAGAAGTTCTTCACCTATCCGAAGAACTCGGGTTCTTCAAGAACAAGAATTTTCTGCAACTTGTTGTGCATTATTATTGTCTGATACTCAGATTCCTGCACCGAATTCATTCAAAAGAATGACGGCACAACCTGTTCCTTGGGGGTGGCTATTGGTCCTCTTTCCCTAACTCCACCATTGCATGATCTACCACATGGGTCTCGTAAGAATATTCCTAAGTTCAACGGTGATGGGAAGCAACACCTTGATGAACACATCACTTCATTCTTTGTCGCATGTGGCATTCTTGGAGTTTCTCATGAAGACATCTCTGTTCGACTCTTCATTGAGACATTGCATGGTGTAGCAAAGAGAATGGTTCTACCATCTTCCAAATGCATGCATTACCAACTAGACTACCATGCGATTTATAAACCAGCTAAATATTCTCATCCCTTGTTAGCATAACTTACACACATGAAGAAGGAATCTTATGAACCCATGCGGGATTTCATAGCCAAATTCAAAAATTTGATACGTAAGATTCTAGACATATTTGTTCCCACTCTTGAAAATCAAAAGTGTTTCTTTAGCAATGCTCAGCCCCTTAATGTGAGCTTCTTATTAAGAAGATATGTTATTCATGATTTGACCACTGCTCAAGATACATCCACTGAAATAGAAGATGATCTTATTCTGGCTAGAAAGATCATAAGAGAGTCATCTAAGCCTAAAAATTAGAGTTCTTCTTAGAGTACTACTGATCCTATGATTTAGAAGATGGCCAATGACTTGATCACTTTAAATAATTAAATTTCCTAACAAGTGACCAATTTTCCTTATCGGGATATTCCTAGACGGAATTTCAACAATGCCAATGGCGCCCGAAAGAGATAGGAATCGATTTCTTCTCCCACCAGCTGGCATCAAGCTCCTCCTGTCAACACAAAGAGTTGAAATAGTTGAGGATGGTGAAGAACCAAAAGATCAAGATTCTCATGAAGCTTTCGAATCTTTAGGATATGCTGATGAGTCTTTTAATGATTCAACTGGTGACTCCAATATTTGGTACTTGGAGTACGAGGAAGACGAACGTGAGCATGATGATTAATCATTTGCAGTCTTCACTCAATCTCAATCTCAAAACCCTAGAAATCCGGTTGAAGGCTCTAAGGATAAAAGTAAAGAAGCTCTCGTGGTTATGGGTAAAAGAGGCTCTCCTATCTCAGCACAAAATGAAAAGGAGACAGCTAAAAAGGTAACTTCATTGTCTAAATCTCTTTCTCCTACCCCCAAGGCTAGTACCTTGGCTCAAGATAGTGCAACCAGAACTGTGCCCACCATCATTCCCTCATGTACCACTTTTGACATTATCGATCATGCAAAGAAAACCAAAATCAAAATGTCGAAAGCCGAGTACTGGTGATCCAACCCGAGCAATTTGATAAACTTGCCAAATTCATTAAAAGAAAGGTTGTTATCCCTTTATCTTCAAAAGGCATTTTTCCTATCCCCATTGAACCTTTACCATAGAGTAATATTACCTCTAGTGCTTCTTCAGGAAAGATTGAACCGTTTGATTTGTCCTTACTTATAAAATGGTTTTAAACTCAACAATCGCATAATTGATTTAGGAGCCTTTGATAATGTAATTCCTACAAAAGTAGCTCATTCCCTTAGACTCACCTTGAATAAATCTTATGGGTGGTATTATTCCATGGAAAACAAACATGTCCCCTTGATTGGCCAAATCAAGGATGGACAATTTGCATTTATTGCCTTCCCTGAAAAGAGAGTGAAAATGACTATCCTAGTTGTTGATATCCCAGCTGCTTATGGTATTCTCTTAGGAAGAGGTTTTTATAAAGATCTTAGAGGAGAAATCAACATGGATTGGACCAAAGTTAAAATTACGGTAAATGGATTTCCTCATGTCCTTCACCCCGAAGCACAAGTAAAGTACCTTGTCACTAAATTAGATGATCCTAAGGCTCAAATTCTCTTTAAAGATGTAGGCTTGGGTAATTATTTCATGAAATATAAGGTTCCCTCTATAGAAGTTGAAGAAGAAGATCCTAATGCTATTTGGACCCTTGAGTTCAATGGAAGTTGTTCAACTACTTGGATCAGTCTTTGGTGTGGTTCTTATATCTCTTAATTTTCAGATTTTTCCTTTCACCTTCAAGATGCGGTTTTGACAATACTAATAACACAACCGAGTACAAATATTTTTATTAGGATTAGAAATGGCAAGGCAAAAGGGGATCTGAAATCTCAAAGTGCAGGGAGATGTTGAGTTGATTGTAAATCAAGTAAGGGGGATCTATCAGGTAAAAAATGATTACCTAAGGCATTATAGGAACAAGGTGTGGGACAACATAGAATGCTTTGATGATTTTTCCATTAAGGTAGTTTTGAGAGATCACAATGATAAAGCTGATTCTTTATCTATTTCTGCATCTCTTCTCCTTCCTCACCCAAAGTTCAAACAGGAGAAGTATACCATTGAGATTGTGTGTCGTCAAGTGTTCCAGGATAATTTAACATATTGGTAAGTGTTTAATGATGATTAACAGGTATTGTCTTTTCTTGAGAAAGATGATAATTTTAGCGAGATTTATTTTGAAGGATCAGAATCAGCTTTTCGTGAGTCTATCTCAAATTCATATCAAGAAATTGATGGTGAATTCATTCAGCTTAAAGGCAATAAGATTCCAAAGGGATTAGTTTCTTTGGAAGGTCTGTTTGACAAGCATGACCGTTTCATTTAGGATAAAAGGTAAGCTGAAGGTGCTTCCTCATCAAAGGTAGATCAAGTTAATTTGGGCTCTGTTGATCAACCGCAGATGGTAAACATCAGTAAATGCTATTCTCTAGAGGAAAAAGAAAGATTATCTTCACTCCTGAAGAGATATATGGATGTCCTAGCATGGTCATATTTGGATCTAAAGTCTTTGAAGCCCAAGGATGTGCAACATAGCATTCCTTTAAATCCTAAGGTTAAATCCTACATGTAGAAGCAAAGGCATTACAATCCAAATATCTCAGGGACTATCCTTACAGAAATTCAAAAGATGTTAGATGCAAGGACTATCTTTCCAATCCATCATTCCACCTAGGTTGCTAACATTGTCCCTGTCAGAAAGAATAATGGTGAGATTTGGATTTGTGTTGATTTCCGTAACCTTAATCAGTCTTCATTAATGATAATTACTCATTTCCTATCATGGATCAAGTATTGCAGATTGTCACTAGATCATAAATTTTATCCATATGTGATGTATTTTCAGGGTATAATTAGGTCGAGGTCACCTCTGAAGATCAACAAAAGAAAACATTCACCACCCCATGGGGGACCTTTCCTTATAGAAGGATTCCTTTTGGTTTGATTAACAATGGAGCCACGTTTCAAAGAGTTATGGGATTAGCTTTCATAGATTTGATGGGAAAGGTCATAGTTGTGTATTTAGATGACTTGATGGTCTTCTCTAAAAAGTAAAATGATCATTATGATCATCTGGAGAAGGTACTCTTAAGGTGTAGGCGTCATGGGATTTAATTAAATCATAAAAAGTCCATTTTTAGAGTAACAAAAGGAAAGTTACTGGGTCATATCATGACTAAAAAAGGAACAAAGATCAACCCAAAGAGGGCGAAGGCCATCCAAAGCCTTACCCTACCCACAAGAAAAACTGGGGTGCACTCCTTTTTCGGGAAGGTCAATTTCCTAAGAAAATTTGTACCTAACTTTGCCAATAAAACCAAGGATATCCTTAGGATGATGAAAGGTAAGACTCCATTTCGATGGAGCACTAAAGGGAAGCTTGCTTTCAAAGAAGTAAAAAGAGTGATTTCTCATGCTCCTATTCTAGTATGCCCATACTTCAAGAAGGATTTCATCATGTATAGCTACGCTTCCGCACATACAATATCAACCATCATGATGTAGGAGAATGAAGAAGGAATCGAAGATCCCATCACTTTCATGAGTTTCCCACTAAAGGAACATGAATTGAAAATGTCACAAATCGAAAAGCATGCTTACACAGTGGTGATAGTAGTGAAGCATTTCAGGTACTATGTGTTAAGTTCTCACACTCTCGTTCTTGTTTACGATACTACAGCTTAAGTCCGTTTTAACTCACCAAGAGTTGTGTAGTCAACAAGGTAGCTGGTAGCCAAAGTCCAATAATATGACTTGGACATTAGACTTGCCAAGTTGGTATGAGGAAGAGGCCTATGCCAACTGATTGCAAAAAATAAGTTTGAGATAAAGTATGAGGAGACTAAAGATACTTCTTTAATTACCCCGGTGATTTTTGTAAGCACAATCGATGAATGGTATATAGACATCACTTTCTTCTTAACTTATGGTGAGTTTCCCCCTCATTTAAGATAAAATTAAAAGAGGATAATTAAACTCAAGTCCGTAAGATACATTCTTTGGGATAATGGTATATATAAGAAGGGTATTGAGGGTGTATTCCTATGTTGTGTTGATAAGTCTCAGTAGATAAGGTTGTTAGAATCCTTCCAAAATCTAGCATGTGGAGGAAATTTCTCTACTTCCATGATAGCTTACAAGATATTACGGGCCAGATACTATTGGCCTTCTCTCTTTCAAGATTTAGCAGAATGGGTGTCTAAGTGTGAAGCTTGTCAACATTTCATTGGTTGTCCTAAGCCGGCTACTCTCCCCTTGAAGCTTGTGGTAATTGAAGAACCTTTTCGCCAATGGGGAATTGATTTCATTCAAGTACTAAACCCTGAATCCAGCGCCGGTTATAATTATGTGCTCACCGCCACTGACTATTTCACCAAGTGGGTGGAAGCTGCTCCAATCAAACAAGCTACCTCTCGAAGTTGTTTGCAATTTTCTCAAAGAGAATATAATTGTTAGATTCGACATTCCTCACAAGATTGTTGCTGACAACGCTTCCAATTTCTCATCACATGAGTTGACTGAATTTTTTTATGGATTTGGGATTACATTGGCTCACTCATCCAACTATTACCCCCAAGGCAATGGTCAGGCTAAATCCAACAATAAGAACCTGGTGACCATAATCAGAAAGATGGTTGATGAGAATTAGAGGACATGGCACAAAGCATTGTACGATGCATTATGGGCGATTAGATTAATCCTAAGTGAGCTATTAGAATGTCCCCATTCCAGGTGTTGTATGGAATTGATGTTGAGATTCCTATCTCTATAGAATTTCCAGCCTTACGGTTGGCTAAAGCAATTGAGGATGAAACTTTTCAAAGTTCTATTGAGAAAAGAATAGTGTACCTAGCTAGGCTAGAAGAAGAATGGAGCAAGGTGGTGGATCGCATTATAGACCATCAAAGCAAATTCAAAAGGATATTTGACAAGAAATCAAAGCGTGATTTCCAAATGGAGATCTAGTACTTCTTTGGGATAAGAGAAGGGAACAGAAAGGGATGCATGGCAAGTTTGACTCTTTATGGAAAGGTCCTTTCAAAATCCATCAGTTGAACGGTGAAAATAGCTTCTGTCTATCATACCTTGATGGAGAGTTTCTCCCTCTACCTTTTAGTGGCCAACATTTGAAGTTGTTCCACTAGTAATGCAAGATGCTCTCTTGCACTATATTATAATTTATTTTCTGTTGTGTGTTTGCTTTCTTTCTTTCTTTGTTTTCTCTTCTTGAATCCATATCCCAATGGATAAAAGCTTCTTGATTCTAAGTTCTCTTCCTTTGATGTCTCAAATAAATTCCCCAACTGGAGTGAGTTGTTATCCGGTTTTAGTGATAATAGCTAAATTTGAGATAACCATAGTAAACTTTTGGAGAAATCTCTAAAATTTCCTTTTGAGAGAGATTTTCAGGTTTTCGGGCTTTCACTGCATGAAAACATGTTCTTTACATGCATCATGTCTCATGTTTCCCGAAGCCTCGAAACCCAAATTGACTAAGTCCTTTGTGTTGGGTTTTGGAGGTTCAAAGCATCGGAACATGCTTTTCTTATCGCATGTTTCATGTTCCATGTTCCTCAAAACCCACAACCCAAACAAAGCCAGTGTGTTGGGTTTTCAGAACTCGGAAGCATCTCAACATCTCATGCTTCATGCCTCATGTTTCCCAAAACCTAAAACCCAAAATGAACAAAATCCTTTGTGTCGGGTTTTGTAAGCCCCAAGCATGATGACATGTCATTAATGTCTAGTTGTCTGGTAGTTGGCACACATGTCAGGTGAGGTGTAATTAATGCTAGGGTTTTATAAATAGTTATTTTTTACATGTCATTTGTTACTTTGTATGATTTTGATGGTTTGGCTTTTTGTGAATGCTTCTTCCTCCTCTCGAACCCGATTGAACTTCATGATTGATTTTGTGATCTATCTTCAATTATTTTTGATTTTAGTGAAGGTATTTCTCTACTCTTTATACTTTTATACTTTTTGGGTTATTTTTGAGGTGTTCATAATGGTGTTTCCATTTCTTTTCTCTTCCTTGTTGGTTTAGGGTTTTGTGTTACTTTTTTGTTTTTATTACATTCCCATAGAACCTCTTGTTTGGAATTCACCCTTAGGGTATTTTTTTATTTTCCCATAAATGGTACCAAGGGTTAAAAATTTGTAACTAGTGACATGATAGGGATTTTTATGTCGACATTGTAGAAATCTGATTCCATTTGTTTCGGGTTTTACAGGGTATACGACATAATATGAGTTCCGCCTTTTTTTCAGGATTATCTAGGTGCTTGACATCCCCGAAGTTTCACTCTATGTCAAATCTCTCAAAGTATCTGACAGTATTCGAATTCCACCTTTGTATCGGGTTTTGTAGTGTTCCTGACATTCTCAAAACTCCGCATGATGTTTCAAATCTTTCTTGGTGTCCGACACACCCTAACCTCTGACATACATTTCCCTGTGTATCGTTTTTGTAGATTGCGAGACATCTTGCTTTTTCCGCTAGTGTTTCAGGTCTTGAACGGTGTTCGACACACTCTTTTTCCCGACACACACAATCCAATCTATCAGGTTTCTAAGGCTGCTTTGCAAGTTTCAAAACACAAATCGTAGGGTGGGTTTGTTCACTTGTCTAGCAAACATCCAGACCCAATTTCTCTTTCAAGCATTTTCAATATTCCTCATGTTAGATACTAGGCCATCTAAGGATAATTCAGATAAGTTTGGAAAGATGAAGTACAAATATCAGAAGATAGATTCTTCTTCTTATATAAGTTGCAATTATGACATTTGGGACACAGAGCTTGGCAATATAGACATGGAAGACTTCTGGAAAAGGATCGAGGATTATTCTCAAAATTCATGGATGAAGTCAATAGCCGGAAACGGTCTCCCACTCACAGCAGGGTTTCCAGTATCAGCCCAATGCCCTGAATTCATTCTAGCATGTGCTTCTCACTATGACTCAGCCTCCTGCTCAGTGAGAAATCAAGCAGGAGAGTCTATAGTAAAATTAGATAGAGATTACTTCGATCAACTCCTAAAGTTTCCCAAATTTACAGAATATGTTGATTTAAATCTTAAGTCAGCACAAAAATCCTGGGACAAAGATCAAGAAGACTACATCAAGCACGTGAACAAGAAATTCTTGATCAAGGCTAAGCCAATTGTTTCTAGGTTTCCTAAGACGGTCCCTAGAAGTGATTTTATACTTGAAGTCAGTGATATCATCACCCTACTGAGCTAGTTATTTGGGCTCCCAGAGTCAAAATAATTCCAAGGGTGGATGTATCAGTTCATGGTCGTCATAAAGAAGAATGACCAAGGGATTGATTGGGGCACCTTAATAAGTGATGAGATAGACTCTCAAATGAAAATGGTCTTGTCTACTAGCAAGTTCTACATGATGTCGTACGTCACCTATGCAGCAGCAGGTATGAGAAACTACCCGGGGTTGGATGTAAAAGGGAACCGAACAACTGATCACATATATCGGTACTTCCCTTAGTTGACAATAAAAGGATCTAAAGATCAGTTTAGAAGAGTGAATGATGCCTTCTTTTATGAAAATATTTACAGGTTGGACCCTGAGCTAAGAAAGAGAAGAGTTTCTGATGAGGCATGGGTGGAGGTGTCAAAATGGGGCTGCATCTTCTTGCAATTCAAGAAGTTTACCTATCTCTGGGTGGTAAGGTTCCATGGTACTCCTTTCCGTTTTCCCAGGTTTTCAGGTAACAAACTCATCCTTATGAAGTTGGTCAGAAAATTGTTGGATTTCCACAAGTTCCAACAAAGCAAACACAAGGTTGTTGTCTCCTTCCCAATTTCCATTAGAAGGTACACATGTTCTATAGTGGTGAAGGCCAAGAATGTGGTGCACAAAATTCAAGACAAACTAAAGAAGCATATGAATTTCAGAGAGGGATTCAATATTCGAGGAGTCCTTTTGTCGTATGGAACCTTGTATCTACATGTGCCGCACGTAGAGGATGTCTACGTGTATCTTCGAGAAGAGCTTGTTGTCGAAGAAAAGACAATAACAGACTAACTCTTGAAGAAATCCAAGCATTAGATCTTATTGATATCCCAAGTAAGGCACCACAAATAATGAAAGTGTCTTGGAACCTAGGTATGAACAATCAGATGGAGATCAACTTGGATTCCCAGCCATCAATTGGTATGTTGCTGAAAAGGCTTCTATCATCGAGAGAGCTGCTCAAACCCTTGTCTACACTAAGGCACAAATCTTTTCTTTGGGAATGACTTATAAAAAAGAACTTTTTGAAAGGAACGATAACCAGATCGTACCAATCCAAGAACACATATGCTAATCAAACACCACAATCAATAAGATGAAAGCAATTCACCGTAATAACTTTACATTAAAATTTTGCAAAAAAATGAGAAAAAATAACATATATTATCATAGAACTCAAAACAAACAGACACTGGGCTTCACTAGAATAGCTCCATACAAGGAGACTGTCAATGGAGTGTCGTCGAAAGTGCAAGAAAAACACCAAACATAATTCGATCAAGTGCTGCAAATAGGTGTGTCATGCTCCAAGAACAATAACCAAAGAAACAAGGCAAGGACACAAAATACGAGTGTCACAATCCAACAAAAGGCAAGGTAACAAGGCAAGGACACGTAACCTCGAAGAAAGCGGGATCAAGTACCACACCCACCCATACCGCCGAATGGGTGGAGGTGGTGCTACAAATCTGTATGAGTTGTCAAAAACTACTCAAACACTAACAAAATAACACCGGGCTCCACCGAGTAATAGCTCCCCCACAAGAGAGATCACAACATGCCAAAATTGTCAAAAATATAGATACAAAATCTCTCAACAAACAAGAGAGATATAAATGTATACACCCATAGATACAATAATGCAATACCCAAAATTTTAGGACGTCGAGCTCAACCAAAAATGCATCCACAAATGATCACAACACCCTCCCAAATTTTGTAGTTTATAATTGAGTGCATGTAAATATTACAATGAGTAACAATACCTTTTATATTTGAAACATGTGTATAAAAATGTCACCAATGCGTATATCTCAAAAGAATACACAATTTCAAAAGAAAGATCACAATAATTTGAGCTACGGATCAAAAGTTATGAGCTCTACAATGTTTTCTTATTAAAATAATATTTTAATGTTGATCTTTTTAAAAGGTACACATGACACCCAAATGTCCAAAGGGTAAAAGAGTGCATCGACACGATACATGCTTGCGACCAAAGGATAAAAGCTTGCACCCAAAACCTAAAATGTCCAGAGGATAAATCATTGCGTCCATAGGGTACACGCTTATATCCAATGGATAAAATAATGCACCCAAAGGGTACAGATCTCGTGTCCAAAGTGGATAAATACTACATCCAAAACAAAAATACCCAGAGGGTAAAAGAATGCATCCGAAAGGTAGATGCTTATATCCAATGGATAAAAGAATGCACCCATAGGGTACATATCTCAGATCTAGTGGATAAAAGACTGCATCCAAAACCAAAATACCTAGAGGGTAAAAGAATGCATTCGGAAGGTACACACTTATATCCAATGGATAAAAGAATGCACCCATAGGGTACAGATCTGCGTCTAGTGGATAAAAGACTGCATCCAAAACTAAAATACCCAGAGGGTAAAAGAATGCATCCGGAAGGTACACGCTTATATCCAATGGATAAAAGAATGCACCTAGAGGGTACAGATCTGTGTCCAGTGGATAAAAGCCTGCATCCAAAACCAAAATACCTAGAGGGTAAAAGAATGCATCCGAGAAGTTATACACTTATATCCAATGGATAAAAGAATGCACCCATAGGGTATAGATCTACATCCAATGGATAAAAGAATGCATCCAAAACTGAAATATCCAGAGGGTAAAATAATGCATCCAAAAAGTACATGCTTATATCCAATGGATAAAAGAATGCACTCATATTTGACTGTCTCTAAACATTGTCGAGTTTACAGTCGATTCTAGGGTTTTGGTAGCTTTCAAATCCAATGTCGCACTCCATTTTGCATAAAAATACATGCTACATAAAAGTGCTAAAAATTCCAAATACATGAAAATAATAAACCCTTGCTTGTAAATAAAAACTTACAGATGGATGTCTACATCATCTATAGCTCTGATACCATGAAAGGAACGATAACCACATTGTACCAAGCCAAGAACAGAGATGCTAATCAAACACCATGATCAATAAGATGAAATTAATTTGCTAGAATAACTTTACATAAAACCTTTGCAAACAAATGAGAAACAATATCATATATTATTATGGAACTCAATGCAATACATTGAGAATGGGCCTTGTTTAAATAGGTAAGGAATAACAATCTAAGAACCAGTCAAGGTCATAGATCAAGCCATAAATCATGGAAATAACTAGTCATCAAAGAACTAGTCAAGACCATAGATTTAGGAGAGAACTAGACATCAAGGATCTAGTCAATACCATAGATCAAGGAAAGAACTATACCTAACAACTAGATAATATCTCCTAATATCTAAATAAGATAAAAGAAATATCCAAACACATAAGTGGGTGAGGATAAATACAATAAAGGTAAATAAAGTACCTAGGTGAACATGAGCAAAGGGAAATACCCACACTAACACTTTTCAAATATGGCTACTCTAGAAATAGGACCCTCCAAGGGAGAAAAGGAAAAAGATAAAAGCCCTACCAAAAGACAAATAAAGTTTAAGTTTGTCAGAAGAGGAGAAAAACAAGGAGCTGAATCATCTATTCCCACACAAACAGCTGAGGTATTGGATTCTCCTCCTCAACCAGAGATAGGAGGAATTCTCCCAGAAGAGATAAGAGGAATTCTCCAAGAATTCAAGGTTGTTCAACCTCTCATTTCTCCTTTTGTTGATTTCTCGTTGGAAGTAAGTCTTTCTCTTGCTTCTCAAGCTTTAGCTCTAGGATCTTTACCTTCTCTCTCCCAATCTTCATCATCACATATTTCAATGCCACTCTCATCAGCCATGGCCAACATTTTCTCTCGATCTCTCCCCTCTCTCTGCTGGACCTACATTGGCTATAGAAATGCCTCCTCCTTCCGCACCTTCATTTCCTGAGTCTATTCCCATAGTCACTACACTTGCAGTCATCATGACTCCACAAGCAAATCTTCCTCCACCCATAGATACAACCATGACACCTCCAATAGGAGCAACTTCTTCCATTGTACCTCAATGGTTGGTCGACCAGACTCTAAGGAAGAGGAAGGTGGTAGTTCCCCTACCAGCCTTTGATTTTAGTTCACTCAAGGCTTCTCCTACCAAATCTTCCAAGAAACCCAAAACAAATTCAAGAGTTTTAGTAGATGCCTCGGGGCATAATTTTGTAGAGATTGCCACTCCCGCGGCCAAAAAAACCAAGGTAGACATAACAGCTTCTGATTATCAGATTATAATGATGGATCTAGGAAGGGTAACAATAGAAGGGGAACAACAAGATGCACAAGATGCCATGAATGTGCTATGCCAAAAGCTGAAGGAAACAAAGGTGAGTAGGGATGAGCTAAAAGAGAAAGTGGAACAGTTGATAGAAGTATTGCTTAAGCTCTCAAAGCCCTCTCAGTCAACCCTATCATCTTCTACTCCTACTCCTATCAGGTTTGACTTCTCATCAGTGCCTGTTATTGAGAATATCAATGAGAAGGGGAGAATGGTGGATGAATGGATTTAGAGGTTACTCCTTCAAGGAAGGAAATTCATTGATGATACAATAGAGGTGTATAAATCCTTGGAGGAAATGAAAAAGGATGGTGATAAGATGAATGATGAATTTTCACAAGAGGCTGGAAACCTCAAACTAACTTTGGAGGCCCTCAATGCACTGAAGCAAATTCCATCTCAGGTCTTAGTGGAAGAAGGAGTCATTCCACATGGGGATAAACACTTCCAGCTAACCAAGGCTATTAGGTTCAAGATAAAGATTCTCAGTGAAGCTTGCAGCAAGTTGAGAGAATCCAGGGATCAGTTGATTGATGCCACCAGTGATATCAAAGAAGAGTTGTTCAAGATCTTTCCCAAAGTATTGGATGAAGGCGCAACCATTCTACCTGCTGATGGTTTCTATAAACAAATTTAGGAATTGATCGAGCAAGAACCAACTTTTGTCTTTGATCTGAGCGTCATTGATAAATTTATAAAGATCGAGAATGTTTTGGAATCACTGAGAAAACTTAATAAGAGATTGAAGAAACTTCATGGCAATGCAAGTGACACATAGGAAACTTGCGAGGTTCTAAGTGATTATTCTAGTGTGCCAGATGAAGCTGAAATGCAAGGCATAATCTAGAAGTTTCAAGAGTTTCGAGACAAGCAGGCGTCGCTAGAAGAAGACAAGGATGAGGAAACAGAATAAGCAATGATGTTACATGTCATTTCCTTCCAGAAATTGACATGTCTTTTTCATTTCCGTTTTGTCACATAGGAAGCAAATTTTGACTTGTTCTCCTGCGTGAGAGTCAAGCAAAATAGGACTCTTATTAAATGACTATTTTCTAGGATTTTATCCTATTTTCTCTCTGCTCTTTTTATTATAAATAAGGGATGCTTGTGCATTCCGGAGGGATACTTTTTTAATATTAAGAGCTATTGTGAAGAAGAAGAAAAACTTTGTATTTTCTTTTTAATCATTGAAGAATAGAAACAGGTGTTATTTTACAAACTTTGTGTTGTGGGATTCATCTATCTTGAGAAGATTGTTCTTACATCCAAAATCTTGAGCTATTCTTTGTTTAGTGTTCTTGATCATTTTAATTGTTTCAGAATATTACACTCATTATCTAAAACTTGTATAAGTATTTCTTGATCTGTGTTTGCTTGAAAGAAAATATGTTCCTCTCATTCCCTTCCCACTTTGTTTCGTCTATAATATTTTCCCTTCTAATTCTTCCTAATCTAAAAATTGTAACATCTCCATTTCGTGTTGATATGGATTTCGGGATTGTATCCCAACCCCAATGGTTAGAATAGTGTGGATATTGTATATATTATTTCTTCGTGTTTTAGATTAGTAATAAACAGGCAGCCTCACCTGTCTTTGAGGAGGGATTTAATCCTATGTACCACAGTTGAACCTCATATTTTGGTCGACAAAATATCCAACCAACATATGTCATTGTAGTTTGTTTGTTCTACATTAGCTATTTTTAAGCTAATCTGTCATTGGTTTTGTTTTATTTTGTGCAAGCTTTTTCCCGCTTATCGGCATTCATGTTCTATCTTGATTTTGATCATTTTATTATACTTTCATTGTTAAATTCTGACTTTTTGAGCCTTCTTGTACAAGGGTTATATAATCCCTTTCCAAAACTATTTGCCCATAATAAATAAAAATGAGCTTAACACTAAAATAGAAAGGCATGAAAACGTACGAGATAAATTATAAAGATTACTAAACATCCAACATGCTATTCTATTTCCCTGCCCACTCTTTGTAACCATTAAGCAGTAAGATAACTATATCATATAAACCAAGTCAACTGAAAGTAGAATAATTGAGCTTTAGGAAATCATAAATTCTGTCTTTATTATCTGCTAAACTGTCAATGTTTACACTAAAAGATCAGTAGCTTCGTCAAACTAGTTTTTATTCTGTCAAATGACAAAGCAACCAAGGCCAACAACAAATTCAGTCACATGAAGGTTTCACACCCTCTTTATCGATTATTATTATTACTAACAAAAAATCGAACCCTTTCATAACAATGACTGAATATATAAAGTATCAAAGCCTTAATATGATCGAACCGTAACATCAAACTTAAACGTGAGAAGCACTCCATCGAATGACACGATATTAACGAGGGCATGTCCGTGAGCAAAGATGAATTGTCCACTTCCTCCAACCACAGACAGCTTTCTTTGGGCCAACAGAGTTCTAATTGTTCCTGCGATCTCAAGCGTGTCTCCATTCTCAAATATAAGAGAGGCGGTCAGATGATAATTGGTGCCCCTCCCATCTGAATTGGCCTCAAAACCTTGAAGTCTTCCCAATAGTTTGGAGGTGTGTTCTGGCCCCTCGGTAATAGGGTCGTCTACGACAAACACAGTTCCAAACGATGAAATATTTGAAGATGATCCATTCACTCCTCCGACTATCCGCACAGTTGTATTCGGTCCTCTCGTGATTTCCTGCACGTAAAAAACCATCTTCTTTTCTCTTGCATGCGAGTGTTTTCCCGGCGAAGCAGAAGCAGAAGAACACATTACAATGAAAATGAAAGCGAAGAAAAATAACAATGAGGATAATGAAGGCTTTGCAGCCATCGCAATATCTGATAACAGATTGGAGGAAATGCCTGTGGATGAAAGAATTTAATGATGAGAGATTGGTGAAAGAGGCTGAAAAACTCTATTTATGTAAGTTATAAACAGATTTGCGGCGTGGAAAGTGTCAGTCCTCATATCTTAAATGCAAACATTTGTTTCCGGTCAGAGCTCAAATCAACACCCTCAGATTTATTTCTAAAAGCTTATTTTACTTTTCCTCCCGATTTCGGATGCCGTTTTACAGGACAAAAATAATAAACATTACTCGCTCCTCACGTTCATCACCAATTTTTCTGGATTCTTGTTTAAGCAATAATTTATTGACTTTGTAAAGGTTGACAAAATTATAATACTAATGTCAACCAAGGCCCAAAGCAATATCAAAATGTAATTGCATGGGGAAGATGTTTGTTCCTCGTCACTCGACTTTGTCATGAGTTATAATTTATTTGAAAGGGAAACGATATGGTCTACCATATGGATCGATTACTTCCTCTCCTTGCAGAATCTGTGCATCAATTTTATATGAAATTTAGCAGTTATTGATAAATTTCAAAATTATAATAGTTTAAAAATTATTATAAATTTTAATATTATATATTCTAAATTTATAATTAAAGTAAAATTTTTAATACTTTTGAAACTGATAGCAAATTTTAAAGCTCATTAAAAAAATTAATATTTTGAATTTCAAACTAAATTATTGTAAATTTAAGACAAATGTCAAATTTAAGGAAATTTGAATGGTGTAATAATTTTATATTAATAGTAAATGTTATGTTCATAATAAGTTTAGAATTTATAATAAATTTGTAATGTATGATAGATTTCAACATTGGTAGATAGAGGGAAGTGGCGAAAAGTGTAATGATGTGGGTTACCGCGGCCCGAGTGAATTTTCTAAAAAAATGTATACTTTTTGCTCTATATTGTATTGTCCAATCACCCACCTATATATACGTTGGGGTTGTCTATACTTATAAGATAGTTCATGGTAGGGACACTCAACTAATAGATCCATGAAGGTTGACTATCTACAAGTGCACCCTCGGGACATACCGATCACATGAGAGATGACCCTCGACCGATAGATAGCACTTGACTAACAATTATCTTTATGGACGGGTGTCATCCCCTGTCTACATAGCGAGATAAGTGTAGAGTAGTAAAGGCAGGGGAGTCCTTTGATCTTAATCCTATCTATCGGTATAAATTTCAAATTTACATATTTAATATTTATAATAAAAATCATGTATGTAATAAATATTACAAAATATATATCATTACGAGTTTAAAAATATTCCTTAATTTTTTAAAATTTTAATGTTACATGTATATTATAATTAAAATTAATAATTTACAATAAATCCGAATATATAATCCACTTTTATATGAGTTTATTCAAACATATAACTAGAAAAAAATGTTATTTTTTTAGGAGGTTCCTTTTGTTTATTTTTTCTCTAACATAGCTTGGCCCAAATAATCTCACCATCCCCATCTACACTCAACCCAAGTCTAAGTTTACTCGAACTTCGAGATCACATGTAGTCTACAATTGAAATGGATAAAGCATCAAGCATTAGAAGTTACTATGGAGATAAAACCAAATCACCATCTTGTTCATATATCAATTGTTGTTAGCTTCAAACCAACCCTTCAAGATACATATCGGTACCCAAATAAACCACTAGTGTGTGATCACAATCATCCATCCACCCATCGTATGTCAATTGTAGGAACCAAATTTCCATTTTGGACATCCGTTTCAATATAATATAATTATGTAATGCCTCACATAAATGGATTTCCCTCTCTAAAATAAGTAATATAATTCAGAGGGGGATTAAACCATCGGAAAACTATGCAACTACCTAGGCACCGACATTTAAGGAGTGTTAACTTATTTTATTTCCGATAGTTTTTAGAAGAGTATATTAATTTATTAGTTCTATGTATGGTAGTAGTAGTTAGTATCAACCTTACATATCAATTCAATTCACTTCATCCAAAATAAAATTAAAATTATGTAATTCTATTAATAATATGATATTTAGGATTATTAAATTTAATTCATACTCATGTATTTTTCATACTTTGTATTGTTTTGAAGTCTTGGAATTTTTTTGGAGGAGAGATCAAGAAAGGTGAATATGTAAAAAATGTGAGAAAAATAGTTGGGAAATATATGAGAAAAGGAGGATTATAATAAACTATATGTTAGAGAATTAACTGGGGATTTTAGGCAGTAGTAGCTACAAAAAAATTATTAGGAAGTTTTTCTCAAATGGTAGAGGAACAACATATTAAGTAATACAATATTTGGTCACGATTGATTATTTTTTCTACTAGATTTTATTTATTTATAGAAAGTGTTAGCTTTAGTATTGCTTAGGCACTAAAAACTCTTAATTCGGCTTTGATATAATTATCACATAACATAACACCATGTGGTTGCACTTGGGAATAACATTGATGGACTCCTCCTAGCATCCATAATAAGTGATTTATCATCATATATATCTTTTTACCAAAGGATTCAAAAATTCATCAGACGACACATAATTTCATATCTTCATAACCTTTCATGTAGCTTTAAGGTTTTTGACCACTTGGCTTAAGTTTTCATATCTTGTGACCTTCACTTTTTCATATTTTTAGCTATATCAAGAATTTCAACACTTTCATATAGAAAACAAATTATTCACTCAATAGCACACTTTCGGTGATTATGGTTTTTTTATTTTAAATAATGAAAATGTGATTAATGATTAAAGAATACAATATTTGTAATTTTTACCGCACATATGAGTGAGACCTTCTTCACTTTATATTCACACCTATCACAACATTTCGTGATCTTGAGCTTCACACACTATATACCATCGAAGCACCATCTTGAAATTAATAAATACAAGATTTGTGACTATAATAAAATTTATAATTTTAGGTAGAACGAAACCGTTACCTCTAGTATCTTCTTCTTTTTCTATTATGAATCACAAGAGAGGTCCCTCACCCTCTCTATGCCACAAAGATAACACACCACTAATGTACTACTTCACAAATGACTGAAATCATAGTTATTTCTATACCTAGAGATGCAACACAACACTACATTAATGGAACTATATTTGATAACTTAACTACTTGATAATTTATATTAATCGAGTTGGTGTAATTTTTCATAACTTAAATTTATCTTAGCTATTAATATTCACTCTTTGACTAGATTTACAGTTATTCATAAATATGTAGGGGTTTATCTTTATGTATGATCTTACATTAACTAATATTATGATATTTTTTCTATAATTTTGAGTGAGTTGTATTTTAGGAATTATTAAAAATGCAAGGTTGGTTCTAGGTGAGTAAATGATTGTGTTTGAATAAGTTATATAGGTTTATGTTGATATATATTCACATTAAGGAAATCTTATAGTTGATATGTTGACCCATAAAAGTTAAAAAATGTAAACATTGATGATTGGGTGTTCAGAGGATAGAACCATTCAACCCATGACTAAAACTATTGGATCATCGGCCATGTTTATTAATTTGGTCTAATTGTGAGGGAAAATGTTGTGAAGCATGTTAGGTGATGATTTTGAGTAATGAGCTACTTATAATTGGTATGCTCAATTATGTAAGTGTGTGAGTGGTGAAATAAGGAGAAAGAGTCTTACAATACAATAAGTATATAGGAATTAAGACATGACTAAAAACACAATTCAATATTAAAGGAATTCAGTCAATACATAGTTATTAATCATGAAATTAGCAAATTTTCATGTCTATAGGGATGTGTTTACATATGTTGTACCAATTGAGCACTATTACACCTTACTATTTCATATCATCATTATTTATAGGGTCGATTTCTCCATATTGGATTGTCTCAACATTTAACTATCCATCCCGAATACATGTAATAGTTTGCTTCATTACATCTTACATCATAGTTCTAGAAATTACTGAATAAAATATTAAATAAAGTGCATCTTTCTAATCTTCTACAATAATAATTACTTTTTTTATGTATATATGAATTATGAGTAAAGCTAGTTCGTCATTTTAAATGAACTTACTAGAATTGTAATATTTATTTTTTCATAAACCCATTCTAGAAATGTTAAAAGGATATGTAATTCCCACAATTTCGATGTTCTAAAACGACATTGATCCTTAAATAATTATCTCGGCAGTTGCCATATTTTTTTCTTAAGTTACAACGCTATCAAACCCTAATATACGATTAATTAATTCCTACAAAGCAATGTTACATATCATAGGATATATCCAGTCTAGATTATTAATTAAATATTCTTAATCCAGTTCTAATCACGTCAATTTAATTATCATCACTAGATATGTGTCCATTAATTTCTCTTACTATGTTAAATAGTTTCCCTCTTGGGAATTAACATTAATCAACCCATGTTTAAAAAACTCTTATCCTTAGTTACCTTAGTTCTCTTAAATTATTTTCTTTAATGTCCATTGAATCATTCACTAAAAACTACTAGAAGGGTTACATTTTTAATAGTATAGAGCCCTAAGTGGCCCCATTCACCCATTTACACATACATTTGATTTATTTAAATCTTACAATCATAATAGGAATATTCTCACCTAATACTTGTAGGGTTGATTCTTAACCCTTAGATCCTACCAATTGGGACCACAAGATTAGATCTACCCAAAAGAAACCCTAATGAAAATAATCCTTAAGGGAGTCTTCTTAAGAATTTCTTACCCTAAGCTCATCCATTTGTTTCTCTTTGGTTTGAAGGTTTAAGGAATGGATGTCATGGATCAAGGGAAAATCATGAAGGAGTCTTCTTTGATCCAATGTTCCGTAAGAAGGGGATTCCATTCAATTGGCTCCTCCTTTAGAATAGTTGAATCTTACATTTAATCATGTATTCTTAATTATTTATTGCAATGCAAGAAACTATCCTAGATCTGGTTTGAGATCTATCGTTGATTATTTCTCTTTTTTTTTCATTGATGGGGAAAAACCCCATTTTTTAGATCAAGATTTTTATGTATTTAAATCCCTATATGCAGGTTGAAGTATGGGTCCAAGTAAGCATACATGGCCCTCAAAAGATGGATCTCCATTTATCGAAGTCTAGATCCATAAGAGCCAATGGTTTGGATCGAGATACCTTTTTTTATAAAAATCCACGTATAGGTGACCGATGGTGGTCTCTTGACCAACCTCGGTAACCACCGTTTCCATCAAGTCGGTTCCACTATGGCGCCGCCTCTATGTTAATGATAAGTGTTTAGGATATTCTTTTAAATGCAAACAGGGGTAAGAGATTAATTATCTTATCAACTTCTTATTCAGTTTTAAAAAACATAAGAGTCTCACAAGTATCGAAATAAATAAGAGAACAACAAATGATTGTAAATTTTGTAGAAATGAAATTGGTGCAAGATCTAGTTACCATTTTTTATCTCAAAAATATTGACGGTGATTCGATCGCCGATGTTAGTTCTTGTCGGATGAGTCTATTTTATAAATTTTTAACATATCTTCATCATTTTTTGCATCATACTTATCTAAATGACTTTTCTAGAAATTATACGCTAAATTTGAGGTTGTTGCAAGCAAGTAATGATATCATTTAAGTTGATAACTAAACTTGGAGTTACAATTTTAAAGAATACAATATGAAACAATGACCGATGTTAGTACTAAGTACACGACGCGTCGATTAGGATTGATCGATGTGTCACCATGTGGTACGCAAAGAACTCTAAGAATTAATGTATAAAAGAACATAGATATCAAGGATAACTTTCAATTTAAATATATCAAAACCAAAGAGTGTTTAACTGTTTCAACCCATAATAAGGTTATGACAACCTCCCAATTCACATTGTGATCAAAACATTAAAACTTGCAACTTTATTTTATTTCAACACAAGGTAAAATTTAAACATGATATCCATTTACTTAATTCCTTTACATAAAACTAATTTGAAGATAAATGAAATACACGTTATTTAATGAAATTCCTTCAAATATGATATTACAACTTGGTAAATAAAAAATGCAAAACAACTTTTCTTTTAAATACAAGTCTACTAGTCTTCCACCTTAACTGGGAATTACAAGAAAATTTCTACAATGAAGGGTTGTTTTTTAGTTCAAAAATGCTCCGAATCCCAAATCTCCAACGAGAACTCTACCGTGCCTTTACTTCAATCACAACAACAAAAAATCGGGAGAGGAAACACTCTCTGCCGAACAAATAAACCAATGAGGATAAGAAGTTATCCTCCTCATTGGCCTCCGAGCCCTAGCCAAAATGTAGTAAATGATGTATCCAACTCATGGAAATAACACAATGCTTCAAAATCACAATAAAAATTTCACAAGCATATAACACACATTCAACACAAGAAAACAATCACAAGAATGTAACTTTCAAAATACACAAGGCTTGAAATGCAAACCAATGGAGCAAGAATCTATGGCGATATCACTTATGCCTCCCAATGGGATAAGGTACCCACCTTAAAACCCTAAAAAATACATCTCAAACCCCTATACAACTCTTATGCCTCCCTCAAGATCCTCTTATACCTCCCACATTCTCTTACACCTCCCTACAATCTCTTATGTCTCCCTCAAAAGAACCAAGTAAGAAATGCAAGAATTCTCTTATCCAAGGTAGGGAACCCAACCCAACTCCCTCCAAAAACATGAATTGAACTCTTATGCGTCACTACATATAAAATCCTCATGGACTTCTCCTACACCATACTTAGGCATTCTACCCATGAACCTAACAAGCATACAAACCATTCTCTTGCATATAAATATACGATATAAAGGAAACAATTAAAACAAGGGTGCATTTCCTACCTTTCCATGGTAGAACTTGATCAAAGAGTCACACATGAAGCTCCTTCAAGATTAATCCCACTCCAAAAATCTCCAAACATTAAACAAAAACACCAAAACTCTCCAACTCCAAAAAAAATCCAAGAGAAAAAAATCAAAAGAAGTAACCCCAAAATAACAAATAAACTTGCATATATAGAAAAAGGGAAGAGGATGGTTATGTGGCTCTATGTAGGATTCCACATCACTTATCCTCAACTCCAAATACCATGTCAAACCACAACCCCAATACATAATAAATTGGAGGTTGAGAGGAACAAAAACCTCTTACATACACAATCTAAACCTACACCCCTAAGGAAAAATTTAAATCCCATGTAAGAAAAGTGCAATAAATGTCACTTTTTTCTTATAAAACAAATAATGGGGTATATTTTTACCCCCAATCCATAGGCACGGATGGTATAAGAAATTAAGAGGTGTGGGACAAACTTAGCTTGTCCCACAAGCCTCCAAAAATGGCCCTGTTAGTCCAATATCACAACACCCCTGAATTTACTCATATTTGAGTGGAGAATCCGGTATGATTGCATAACATTGGACCATATCCCAAGCTGCGGGACTTGCGAACTTGAGATGGCCCTCCATAGAAAGCTGGATCTTCTTCCTAAACTACCTTCCACAAGCTACTCCAGTGCGGGAAGACTATCTAATCCTAATCTAACCTTTAAGGGACCGGGGGGGGGGGGAGAGAGAGAGAGAGAGAGAGAGAGAGAGAGAGAGAGAGAGAGAGAGAGAATAATAACAAAGCCTAAAATAAAGCATTGATACACTAGAAAAGGAAGGTGATGGTAATGAATCCAAATTCCTAAAGTGGACAGAGGTGAGCAAAGAAGAGGATGGACAAGATGCACCACAAACTAGAGATAGAGTTCACACAAAACACTACTTCAACCAATTAAATGTGGCTCCCAAAACCTACAACAGACATCAGAGATATGCACAATATACCCTAAAACGATGAGAGGTAAGAAAAGATGATAAAATAAGTAGGGATGGAAAAATGCATCACAAAACACATTTTATTGGTCCAGCGGTAGTTTGCACAAGACATCATCGGTGGACAATAGGCAAGAAAATTCCATTACAAGGCGATGGGAGGAGGCTTAATCTCCACATTCAAACCTAGGGAAGAAAGAGAAAAGGAAGTAGGAGAGAAAAGATGAGAAACCTCTAGAAATATGCCCCTCCCTTACAATATATAGAAGAATGAGAGAAGGATAGGGAAAATTTGAACACTTCTTTAACCACCCCTACAATGCATTAAATTAACCTACTCCTACCACCTCATAATTATTGAAATTCACCTCCAACAATGTTGGGTTCCCTGACATAGTCCATGCCTCCATGTGTTATTCCTATACAGCAAGAAAGGAGGCCCATTCTTCATCATGGTAGCAGGTGAGAAGCGTGACAACCTCAAAATGGAGGATCGAAACATTATAATGGTAGGTGAGTGGCAAAGCTCTTCAAGAGTTCTTCTCCCACTTTACTCTGGGCTCCCAATTGAAAGATATGACTATTTGAATGTGCATGAGGATTTGGGGTCTAATGTGCGATTGCTCTATTTGAAATAGTTTGTCCATACAAGGTCCACGTGGTAGTCCCACACATTTTGAAGATTCAACTTCCTCCTTTCACTCCTGGAGTTGTGCCAATGAGACACGCGGTGTCATCCACTAGCTTGCTCTATTTCCTCTAAGTTATTCCTGAGTCCTTTCGGCAAGAGATCCACCGTGCCTAACCCGAGACAAGTGGAGGCTTTACACATGTTTAGGACCTACCCCCCGAATCTCAATTTTCAAGTTGCATCGAGTAGGCATGTGGAGGCTTCCACACTTTGTCCTAAACTTTGATTTTTAATGGCCAGTGAGACCTTTCTCAAACTTTGGGCATGTGGAGGGATGTCTCTAGTTTGGGTCCTACCTTTTGGGTCGTGCCTTTGAAGTTACGTCATTAGGACACGTGGCTCCTTCACCGGCCCTCAAGGAGCAACATTGGGACGTGTGGAGGTTTTCCCAGGATCTCGCTTTATACTTAGCCAATTCGGGCCTCATTGAATCACTTCCTACCTCATTCCTTTGGGTGAGTAAGGGGGCCCACTTTATATAATGTCAAAAGTTTTTTTTGGGTTGGACCCTTACAGTTAGCTCCTGAATACCCTTACATTGGGACACTTGGCATCATCCATGGACTACCCCTTGATTTCCTTGTGTTTGGATCAGTCCCTTGTTTGGCGAGCAATATTTCTTACTCGTGAAACATGGAGGATTCCTACTCAATTAGAGACCATGTTTGGACCAGACCTTCAAAGGTGCCTAATTGGACGTGTGGAGGCTTTTTTGGCACTTCTAAACTTAGTCGATTCAATGGCTAGCTTTACTCCCTTTTGGAATCCTTTCCACATGGTGAGCTAGTGATCTTTTAGAGAATCACCCTATATTTGTCGTCTGAAGTTACGCCAAGTTGACACGTGGAGGCATTTGTTAGTCATTATACTTCTCAATGGCCAACACTACTTTCTTGGGCCTTTGACACATGCAAGGCTTGCACTAGTTCGGGGTCTTTCTTTGGGCTGCGCCTTTGAAGTTGCACTAATGAGACACATTGGGGCTTATGTTGGTTCCTCTTTCTTTAGTCGATTCAACGGCTAACTCAACCCCCTTTGGGAATCTTGGCCACGTCACGAGCTCGCGCACACTTTGGGACCCTCGCTTTGGATTACGCCCTTAGAATTGCACTAAGTTGACAAGTGTTTCTTGGCTCCAAGTTGATCCTTTCCCCATTTTATTTCATGTCGAGCCTATGGTTTCCTTTAACATATTTTTCCTCATCATCAATCCCACCCCTTCACTTTTGGATTTGAAATGCGGGCTCGTATGACTAAACCGTCCCCTCGATTATCTCCTATGCAGGTCGTGTTTGACCAATTTTACCCGGAGTAAAATTAGAAAACAATTTGGTGACTCACGGGAACATCTACCTTCTATATGAATACACCGGTTGCCTTGTTGCATCTATTAGGCATGGAGTCAAGGATGATAGCACGATCTCGATATTTTCTTGAAACTTCAATCTCAATACTTGTACTTGGTGACCCCGAACCTCGCCCCACTCGCTTGCATTCTCAATTCTCATAAGAAAATATTGAAGGTGAGATTTCTGAGAGTAGAAAATAGTCTTGACACAGGGCTTTCACCTATCCTTGGACATGGACTGTGTATGAGCAACAAATCACCACAACACACACTATGTACAAAAACTTAAAATCATACATGTCCCAAGTGGAACATACAAAGTGTGCAAAAGCACTTGTTCTCATGAAAACAAATCTAATCCTACTCCTACACTAACCCTAACAAAGAAAAGATAAACAAAGTCTGCCATAGATAGGGAGAAATAACTTTCCTTTCTCAAAAAATGTGGCCATGTATATGATTTAGCACTAAACATGGCAATTATAATGAGTGAGAAACCGACAAGAGGTCAATCTTTTACCCATATCATCAAGGTATCAACTATAAATAAGACAAATGCCTCTTTTAGTATCTATGTATTTGGATTGAAGAGGCATTAAAACCAATCCTTGGTACTTTGAAGCTCATCCTCATGCCTTAAAATGGACATGACTAGTCTGCGCTTCTCCCTTAGCTCCAATGAATCTAGGTACCTAATTGGGCACGGTCTAATTTGATGGATGTGCCCATTGTTCGAATTTTAACTCCAAAATGAAGTCTTCTTACTGAGACCTTCTTGGGTGGATGGTGTGGAATAGATGGGATCCTCATGCCCTTTTCCATCCTCCTCTTGAGAAGAACATGGAATATTGTGATCCTCTAACCTTAGTTCTAGAGGGCTGTTGTGAGATGTAGGTCGTTGTCCTTCGACACTTTCTTTTGTGGCAGCAGACTCATATTCTTGGAAGGTGGATCATGGTAGAGAAAATTATGTGATCTCTTTGGGCTCCTTTCCATCAAGAAAATCCTCCAATTCGAGACAAGAAATCTATATCCTCGTTGTCCCGCTACATGTGCTCGACCTTCTCCATGGTTTCCTCCCGATCGCAACGTGCTCACCATGGTTCCACTCATCCTCAAACATGAATTTTGAAAGCTCAAACTATTCTTCAACATTAGAGATTGAAGGGGATGAAGTGGGAGGAAGAAGCGAAGGTTTTTTTGTGGCCTACTCTGCATTTGGAGCCTTTGGAATCAGTATTATTCTCCTCCTTGATGAGTTCATCAATCAAATCAGCCCTTCAAATGAAAGCAAAAATATTCGATAATGCTTTCTTCATTAAGTGGACTCAACACTCGATTTCATCTCCTCTAGCTGCTCCTCTTCAATTGGACTTGGAGCTCATTATTCTTCCTCTCTCCAGATTGGTTTTGCAGCTTGGATTAGATCAACATCCTCTTCAGACAAAGTATTGTTATGGACACCGCATTCATAGCATACAAACTGTTGATCTTCTTCTTTTGCTGCAAACTCAGCTCCCACTAATTTTGGTCGACCCCGACCTCCTCGAAGATTTAACCATCAATGGGATCTTTGTAACCCAAAATCGAGAGCCAATCTTACAAATATTTTGATCATTTCTTCTCTTCTTGGCTCTTTTTCTTATTTCCTTCGTGACTAGTTTTTGGGATTTCTTCTCGATATGGAATTGGGAAGGCAAGAGGAGTTGTGGGTGGGGTCTTAACTAGTTGTTTTCTTATTTGTGGTGGAGGGGAAGGCATTCCTTTTGGATCTTATGGAGGGTACTCAGGTTTGGAAGGGAAAAAGGTAGAAGAATTGAGGTGAGATGGAAGACTAGGGGATGAAGAAGGGAATTAAACACTTGGGGTAGCAGATGGGAAGCTAGACTCATGACACTATTGCGATGAAAATGCTTGAGGAAGAGGAAAGAAAAAACTAAGAGGTGGTGGAATTACACATTGACAAGATTGACTAACACCAAGCTTATAGGCCTCTATCTCCATAGTCCATTGCATGGGATGGGCCAACATCTCAACCATGAAGTCAATCTTCTTCTACAAAACCTATAGTGTCTTGGGAAAGGGCCTCCCATGGAAAAGGTACCATGCAACCAATCTGAATGACTTCTATTATCCAAAATTCACCTCAAGGTAATTTTGATAACATGCATCAAATTCTTTAGTCCCAAGCAAATAGATTGATTTAAGGCTCAAAATCGTGTTTTTGGGGCCCCCTCGGCTTCCTTCTAACTTCCCATCCAAGAAGAAAACCCAACGAGTTAGAAAAGGTGAAAAATTTGCAACAAACCAAGCTTGGGGCTGAAAAAATGAAGAAAATCCGCTAAGTCCTAGTCCACACAGCAGTTGGGACAGTAGGGACGCGAGGGACGCGAAAGGCCGAACCGGCCGAAAGTGGAAAAAATCACCAAGTTTTGTTATCGCGCGGTTTGGGACATCTGGGCCGTAGGTACGCGCGTGGGATGCGAACCGGCTGAAAAGCCAAAAGCAGTCCATTTCGGGTGGTTTGGAGATATTTTCCCAGTGCAGTCCGAGAGACATCGGGACAAAGGTACGTGCGGGACGCGAACCGGCCAAAAAGGTGAAAAGGCAGCAAAAGAGGGACAAGGAAGCCTGAATCGGCCGAAGCAGGAGATTTTCATTTGGGACATCTCGGGCCAAAGGTACGCATGGGATGCGAGGGATGCAAAAATCTGAAACGGCCGACAACAAAGAAGAAAAGTCAACGTTTGACCCGTGAAACTTCAAACGGCCATAACTTTTGACTCGAACTCCAATTTTCATAAAATTGGACTTTCTAGGAACGAGCACGACGTCCTCTACGCCACAAAACTGGATTTCTTATTTTTAATGAGGGTAGATATATTTAATTAAGAGAAACATATTCGGCTCCAGTCAGTTAATGCTCATTCCCGTCAAATGATAGAAAACGCCTGCCAGACCCAAAATAGCTGCCCGCACTCAAAATGCCATAAATTTTGCATTTCTCAACCAAATCACACAAAATTGGTACTGTTGGAATCGTGGCTCTGAGTTTGATGCACAGAAACCAAGAAATTCTAGATTTGGTGAGAGATCAATGGATATTTTTTATAAAACGTGGCCGAGTTCATAATAGTGTTTCATTTGGTGGTTGGGAGTGCAATTAAGAGGCATGGTCATCATTCTTTCTCTACTGCAGCACCTGGGACAGTATGGGGAGCCTTTTGCAAGTAATATATAATCATTTTACTCCATTTAATTCCTCTTACAAGTGGTTGAAGGACAGATTTCAGGATTTTCATTTTTCCCTTCTCTTTCTCTTCTCATTTTTTCTATAAATTGGAGTGTTGGGCTCATTGTAAAGGGGGAGTTTTCAGATAGAAAAGCTCACAAATTTGCTTTGTGAAGCCAATGTGCTGTAGGCCCTCATAGTAGACACCTTGCATGGTGATCCAGGCCCCTATCTTGTAATAGATCGAACTATGCATATCATGAAGCAATAAAATATCAGTTTGTGGATATATCTTCCCCTGCTGTGTTTTCTTGCATTCTTCTTGCCCCTTTAATCTTTCTACAAGAATATTGTGTCTATTATATTGTTCTTGCAGGGATCCATTATCATTGTGTATGCTTGGAATATCGTTGTGAATGCATTTTGCTAGATTATGGAGAACTATCATCACCTCTTCTAGTGTGCACTTTGCCTCTGTATTTCATGCATTTGGAGACTACTCTCACACCCTTCTTTTCTGGTTTATCACCACTTTAGTGTAGGCTTTCATTTTATGCATTCTCTCTCCTGGTCCCTTGGAAATTTAGATTAGGATAGTTAGTTTCCCCGCATTAGAGTAGATTGTGGTGTAGTTTAGGAGCAAGAACCGGCTTTCTCTCGGAGGTCTATCTCAAGTAGCAAGTCCCACAACTTGGAGATAGTACCCGTGTTATCCAATCACACCGTGAGTCCAAGTATATGCACTTGTATAAGCATAAGGGTCTTTGTGATTCGGTGATAACAACTTCATCTATCATGAAGCCCTTGATTATACCATGTTAGCCTCCATTCTTTGAATCTTCTCTAATAAACCAACATTCTCCATATAGCTATCAATATTGTATGCATCCCCTTGTTCTTGATAAGCTCCATGGCCAAAATGGTTTTGACCCTGCTCATATGGGTAAGCATAATGGTTTTGGATTTGATCATAATGCTGATCTAGAGGAGTTGGGAAATACATTGGAGGTGGACTGCACTACTGCAAGTGTTGCAAGTGTGAGTTCAATGAGGGGAATGAATTCATGATTGCACAACTTCATGGAATGGAAGAAAATTAAAGGTATGGAAACAAAAGCAATGAATATGGATAAGAGAAGATCTTAAACTTTAGAGAATGGGTTGTTGACAAAATGGAGTTGTCGGATGTGCTAAAAGTGCCTCTAAAGGCTGAAATATTCACCAAGAGCACATCGAACCTAATGAAGTGAAGTGGTAAGGTGCTTCGGACTGTCCCATAGAGTGTGCCAAAGCTGTTAGTGTAAAATCATAGTACCCCTGAATTGCCTCAGATTTAAGTGGGGAATTCGATGTGATTGCATAACATTGGACAATCCCAAGTGTGGGACTTGTGAACTTGAGATGGCCCTCCAGAGAAAGCCATCTCTTCTTCATAAACTACCTGCCACAAGCTACTCTAGTGTAGGAAGACTATCTAATCCTAATCTAACCTTCCAAGGGACCAGGGAGAGAGAAAGATAATGAAAATAGAGCCTACACTAAAGTGGTGATACACCGTAAAAGAAAGGTTCGGTCATGAATCCAATGCTGAAGTGGAGAGAGGTGAGAAAAGGAGAGGGTGGAGAAGATACACCATAGACATAAGATAGATTTCACACAAAACACCACTTCAACCCATTAATCATGGCTCCTAAAACCTACAATAGACATCGAGATATGCACAATATACCCTGCAACGATGAGAGGCAATAAGAGACAATAAAATAAGCAAGGATTGATAAATGCATCACCAAAAATTTTCTTGCTCAGGGGTTCGCATAGTACATCATCAATCGGAAAGAGGAAAGAAAATGTCATTATAAGGTGATGAGAGGAGGCTTAAGCTCCACATTCGACCCTATGGAAGAAAGAGAGAGGGAAGAAAGAGAGAAAAGATGACCAATGTTTAGAAATATGCCCCTCCTTTACAATATATAGAAGAATGAGAGGAGAGGGAAAATTTGAACTCTTATTCAACCACCCCTGTAATGCATTGAATTCACCTATTCCAACCACCTCGAAGCATTAAAATTCAATTGAAACAATGATGTGTTCCTCGACATTCCATGCCTCCACATCTTTTTCCTAGCCTGGGTAAGAAAGGAGGAACATTCTTTATCATGGTTGCAAGTGAGAAGCGTGATAGCCTTAAAATGGCAGACTGAAACATTATGGAGGTAGGTGGGTGGCAGAGCTCTCGAAAAGGTCTTCTGCCGCTCGAATCTGGGCTCCTAGTGGAAAGATATTACTATCTAAATGTTCTAGGGGAGTTGGGGTCTAATGTGGGCTCACCCTATTTGAAATATTCTTTCCATATAGGGTCCATGTGGAAGTCCCACACGTTTTTAAGATTCACCCCGTGCTTTCACTCTTAGAGTTTCGTTGATGAGACACCTGGCATTGTCTGCAGGCCTACTTTGTTTCCTCTATGTTTTTCATCAGTCCTTTCTGCTGGTGGAGCCATTGTGCCTAACTTGAGACATGTGGATGCTTCATGCATGTTTGGGACCTTCTCCCCAAACCTTACTTTTGAATTTACGCCGATGAGACATGTGGAGGATTCCACAGTCTGTGCCAAACTTGGATTTTTCAAAGGCCATTGAGATATTTCTTAGACTTTGGACACGTAGAGGGCTGGCGCTAGTTTTCGTCCTTCCTTTTTTGTCGTTCCTTTGAAGTTACACTATTGAGACATGGGGATCCTTCTGCTAGATCTTATATACTTAGCTGATTCAATGGCCGACTATGCTCCCTTTTTACTTTGACCATGTGGTGAGCTAGCACTTGTTTGGGGAGCACTTTTGGGTTTTCCTTCATGGAGCATCATTGGGATGCATGGAGGTTTTTGTAGGATCTACCTTATAGTTAGCTGATGTGGGCCTCATTGAATCACTACCTGCCTCATTCCTTTGGATGAGTAAGGGGGGCCCACTTTATACAATGCCAAAATCTTTTCGGGTGGGACCCTTATGGTTAGATATTGTGATAGTGGGACACTTGGCATCATCCATGGGCCACCCCTTGATTTCCTCATGTTTGTCTTGGCCCCTTCTTTAGTGGGGCAATATGTCCGACTCGAGACACGTGGAGGTTTCCCTGCTCATTTTGCAAACCCCGTTTTGACTCTGACCTTTGGAGGTGCACCGATTGGATGCATCGAGGCTTCCGCTACCTTTTCGTACTTCACCAATACAATGGCCAACTCGCCCCCTTTTGGAATCCCAAGCCACATTACGAGATGGTGCTCATTTTGAGATTTGCCCTATATTTCTCCTCTAATGTTACACCAAGATGACGCATGTAGGCCTTCGCCGGTCCTTATACTTTTCAATGGACGAATCTACTTTCTCGTGCCTTAGACACATGGAGTGTTGGCGCTAGTTCAACATCTTTTTTTGGGTCGCACCTTTGAAGTTACACCAATGAGAGACATGGGGAATTCTACTAGTGTCTCTTTCTTTAGCCAATTCAATGGCCGACTTTTCCCCCTTTTCGAATCCTAGCCACGTGCTTGAGCCTATACACACTTGGGGACCCCATTTTGGATTCTTCCTTGGAATTGCGCCGAGTTGACAAGTGGTTCCTTCCCGCAGTCTGTTTCTTGGCCCCAAGTAAACTCATATGTGAAGTCTAAAAACTTTGAGCCTTTCCTGTTTTCTTTCTGTTGAGCCTCTGGTTTCTTTTAAAATATTTGGCCTCATCACCAATCCGCCTCTTCATTGTTAGATTTGAAATGCAGCTCGCATGACCGAACCGCCCCTCGATTATTTCTTGTGTAGGGTTGTGTTTAACCAATTTTGCACAGGGTTAAAATTAGACAACAAGTCTTTAAGACCAAATCCAAAATTTCAAGGTAAGGTAGAGTGTGCAATACTCAAAATCACATACACTTAAATTAAATCACAAAATTAAAAGAACCAACTACTCTAATAAATGTCCCCTTTTGTCACATCTACAATTAACTTAATAAACATGATTAATTCACTTAATGAAGGAAAATTAGTCAACAATGAATAAATGAATTACATCACAAAATAAATCACATACTCTACGATAAATAGAATAAAAAGGGGAAACATACTCACATAGCCCATGGTCACATTTGGAGGTCATACCCCCCATGGGGGACCCCTAACAACAAATAACAAAACATAACACATTACACAATTTGCCATGGTGACCCTCATAGTATCCATTAGGCATTCCGTTGTGGTTGGTCTTCAAACCCCCTTTTGATTATTGTGATATAATTAGTTACAAAATAAAAAAATACCTCCTTCATCCTTGTGGCCACATCAAATACATCCATGATAAAATATACGCACATCAATCAATAAACATCCTCATATAATTAAATCACTATCTAGACTAATGAATGTTATCATTTGTTTATAATTTCAACAACATTTCAAATCTACAATTTGATGAATATCAATAAGATCGGGAGATTAGTTCCAATGCTAAATCATAGAATTTCGAATTCCAATAATGTATATGCTAACAACAACTCATGAAAATTAATACAAAATGTCTTCTTATGTCTTTAAGCATCCACACAATCATACTATGAATCACAATCCATAAATAGTAAGAATATCTCTATCATCTATCATTATGCTAAACCAAAATGAAAAAATAATATCCTTGTCTATAGTTAATCGTAATCGAAATCAATATATATTAAGTGTCGAAGAGGAATGGGCACTACATCCCCCTCCCCTTAGACTCGACTTCCCCTAGAATTAACTAACATAAATATGGAAAATGGACATATAGAAACATAGCATCCTCCCATGTAGCTGTAATATCATCATACCTGTTTCATTTGGACTCGCACTTGATGAATCTCTTGGTTTTAAAGGCCCAAGGTCTTGCTCGCAAAATACGCCATCATCTCGCCCTGTTCCTACACATGTAATGTAGTCTCGATCAGATATATGAGATGAATTTGGGATATATTTCCTAAGAACAAATACATGAAACACATCATACATGTGAGACAAGATGGGTGGAAAGGCTAGACGATAAGCCGAGGGAGTGATTCGTACTCGGGATCTCGAATGGACCCACAAAAGTAGGAGAAAAAATAAATCCTTTTCCATAATGGATAGGACTATTATGAGGTCGACATGAAGAAACACCTTTGTTCCCACCTCATAACTACAATGAACTATCCTCGATATGTATACTTCTTCTACATGTATTTTGCCTCCCGTAACCTCTGTCAAACAAAAACAACCTATTGTTCCATGTCCCGTAACAAATCATGTCTAAGAGATACTATATCCTCAAATATTTTCCAACACAACGGTGACATGAAAATACAAGCACTCTTCCTAATCAAACTCTAAAAACTATTTTTGTAAAGAAACTCCACCAAAGAAAAGCACTCCTCCCACCTCGACTGATGATCCATAATGTACATCCGAAGCATGTCTTCTAAAATCGATTGACTCACTCCATCTTTCCTTCTATCTCTGGATGATAGGTTGTGCTAAATTTTATGCTAATCCCAAGGGCATGCTACATGGTAGTCTAGAAATGTGATGTGTATAAGGGATTGCGGTCACATATGATCTTCCATGGAATCCCATACATTCTAACAATCTCATCTAGGTACACTCTCGCTACTGCACTAGCTACATAGGTGGTCTTCACCAAACAAAAATGAGCCACTTTCATCAATCTATCCACCATGACAATGATGGCATCATGGTGGTAACTCGACATCAATATCCCTACTATGAAATCCATGGAAATGGTGTCCTATTTCCACTCTGGGATAACATGTGGGTAAAGAAGACTAGTTGGATGCTTTGATATTCGACCTTCATCCTCCGAAAGTCTAAACAAGTGTGACACAAACTGAGCTACATCTCTATGATGACCTCTCTAATGGAAAATATTTCTTAATGTGGCGTGAATCTTCTTCATCCTTGATTAGGATGAATAAGGTGCATGATGAGGCTTTGCCAAGATTTCTTGTCTCACACCTCCATCCCTAGGTACATAGATATGGCATTTGTATCGATAAGTCCATTTGAATCTACTCTAAAACCATTGAACTTCCCGTTAAGGGGTCTTTGAGACTCAATCTCCGATCTCACTTGCAAGGTAGAAGCTGTCTGATGAAGCATGTCGTAAAATCTATCTCCATAAATCGTTACACATTGAAGTAGACAAAACCAAATGTCTCCGTCTACTCAGAGCATCAGAAAAAAAATTCTCCTTCCCTTTTACATGCTCTATCTCCATTTCGTATTCACATAGAAAATCCATCCAACGCCACTAACAATCATTGAGGTTGGGCTCCATGAAGAGGTGATGTAAGTTCAAATGGTATGTCTTGAGAATAAACCTTCTACCAAGACGTAAATGTATCCATCAAACCAAATCATGCATAACTACTACAAGATCAAGGTCATGAGTTAGATAATTGATCTCATGATATTTTATTTTGGGAGAAGCAAAGGCAACCACACATCCATCTTGCATCAATACCCCACATAATCCTACCAAGGAAGCATCTGTACATACAAAGAAATACCTTAGAGGGTCTTGCACAATAAGAATCGGTGTTGACATAAGGCATCCTTTCATTGTAATGAAGTCCTGCTCACATCCATCAAACCAAACAAACTTCTCCCCTTTACGCTGAAGGGAAGTGATGAGGTGTCCAATCTTTGAAAATTCCTAAATAAATATCTTGTAGTAACTAACCAACCCCATGAAAGCGCGCACTTTTGTAACACTAGTTGGTGTGGGCCAAGCCATAGTAGGTCAAATCTTGGAAGGATCTATGTTGATACCTTCCTAGAAATGATATGCCCCAAGCATTGCACCTCGATCTGAAAGAATGCACACTTCTCCATGTTCCCATAAAGTTGTTTCTCATGAAGACACTATAAAACCTATCAAGGTGTTCCTTGTGTTCCTCATGTGTAGGTGAGTAAATAAAAATATCTTTAAAAATGAGCACAAATTGATCCAAAAATATCTATAATATCCCATTCATAAAACTCATGAATATTGTGGGGGCATTCTCAGACCAAAAGGCACTACTATGAACTCATAGTGGCCATATCTCGTACAGAAGGATGTCTTATCACTATGTGCGTCCATGATCCTTAGAATGATGGTATCTAGACTTAAGATATATCTTTTAAAACATTGTGGCCCCCTTCTTCCGATCAAACAAATCATCAATACGTGGAACTGGGTAACGATTCTTGATCAAGATTACTTTGTTTAGCTTACGATAATCAATACAAAATCGTAGAGATCCATCCTTCTTCTTTAGAAAAATCTTCGGTGAGTGCAAAGGGGATACACTAGGATGGATTAGTCCTTTCTTTAGAAGGCCCTCAAGTTGCAACTTGAGCTAATAGACCTCATGGGTAGTCATTTTATAAGGTTCCTGTGAGATAATCTTTGCTCCTAGAACCAAATCAATGTGAAAATCTATCTCACGTGGGGGAGGTAACCCCGGAAGCACTTTTGAAAAGACATTTGAAAAATCCCTCAAGATATGTTGATCCTCAAGTGATGGCCCACTAGACTCATCCTCGGATCTATCGATAACTATAAATGCATACAACTAGCAAGCTCGTCATGTACACTGCTTAAGTTGTATGATGGATATGGTGTGAATAGAGGTGGGTCTCCTGACTCCCACTATCACTGTCTCCACTCCCAAATCATCTACACATGATATTACCTTCTTGTTAAAATCGACCCTAGCCTTGTATGCAGATAACCAATCCATTCCCAAAAATATCCCATAGGAACCCAATGGAAGGATACAAAGATCCAAGGTTGTGAAAAAGGGTTCTAGGTCAACTATACAATCCTTGACTAAGGATTCCACTATGAGCTTGGCTCTAGAAGCCATCTCCACATCCAAACTATGGATCTACCTATCTTCCATCAGCACGTGTCGCTCTACTACAAATAGGGAAATAAAATAATGCGAGGAGCTTGTATCAAATAAAAAGGGAATATAAATGCCCTCAATGCTACCTATTGTCTCAATCACCATGATGCGGTGCTCTACCTGGTAGTTCTCTACTACTGCATATATCCTGTGGCTCCTAGCCATATCACCTATTGTAGGCTCTGAAACTTGTCCCTAACCCTTGTTGTTAGGGTTCTTAGGATCTCTCTCCAATGATTCACAAATAATCCACATCCATAGCAACTACTAGTTCCCCTCTAATGAGAAGCATCTCCTACGGTGTACTCTAGTGTTCTCGTGTCATGGATCCTCATGATCCTCGCTATGGACTATAGAATTTCTACCTCTAGGTCTCTCAACATGACCATCACGCTGCTTAGGGTCCTAGATATGTATCTACATCTTGTATCTCTATCTACATGACCTCTCTGTGGTGACTCTCGTTGGGAGGATTCCACGTGGGAGTTCTCTACCATATACTCATCACTTTGTCGAGAATGTGCACGAGCCTGTACTAATGACTCGCTATCCTTCCTACTAGGTATCCCATCTAAAGATCCCCCACATATAGAGGCATTAAAATCATGTAATTTTTGAAGTATATGAGGTAATATGGCTAATATTTCCTGATCTGGGGGTGGTAATTCTAGGTCTACGTGAAAGAACCCGTTGTCGATCATCGCCTCCTATATAGACTAAGGTAATGTTGTGTGATCTAGGTTTATAGTTGTGCTAAGTTTCCTTGTTATGTTTTATGTTTGCAAGTCTTCCCTGAGTCCAAGTGTTGAACCCCTAACTCGATACCAAATGTATCGCCAACAATTACAATGTTCTAAAACCACATTAATCCTTAAATAATTATCTGGAATGTTGTGTCAATTTTTTTGTTCTAAGTTACAAGGGTGTTAAACCTAATATGCATTTAATTAATTCCTACCAATAACATTACATTTCATAGGATAGATCTAGTCTAGATTATTAATTAAATAGTCTTAATCTAATTCTAATGTCAATTTAATTATCTTCACTAGATATGTGTCGAGTAATTTCTCTTATTAGGTTAAATAGTTTTCTCTTGGGAATTAACATTCAACCCACATGTAAAAACCCTTATCCTTAGTTACCTTAGTTCTTCTAACTTATTTTCTTTAATGTCCATTGAATCATTCACTAAAACCTACTACAAGAGTTACATTTTTAACTTAATTCACTAGAGCCCTAAGTGGCCCCATTCACCCATTTACACATACATTTGATTTATTTAATGTTTACAATCATAATAGGAATATTCTCACATAACACTTGTATTGTTTATTACTAACCCTTGGATCATATCAATAGGTACCACAAGATTAGATCTACCAAAAATAAGACCTAAACATCCTTAAGGGAGTCTTCTTAAGTATTTCTTATCCTAAGCTCATTCATTTGTTTCACTTTAGTTTGCGAGTTAAAAGAGTGGATGCCATGGATCAAGGTAAAATCATGAAGGAGTATTCTTGGATCCAATGTGCTAGAAGAAAGGGATTCCATACAATTGGATCCTCCTTTAGAATAATTAAATCTTAGATTTAATCAGTATTCTTAGTTATTTATTACAATGCAAGAATCTATCCTAGATTTGATTTGAGATATATTGTTGATTAGTTCTATTTTTTTCATTGGTGGGAAAAAAATTCATTTTTAGATCAAGAGTTTTATGTATTTAAATCCCTATATGTAGGTTGAAGTAAGGGTCCAAACAAGCACAAATTTCCCTCACAGGCTAGATCTACATTTAGGTGAATTATTGATCCATAAGATCCAATGGTTTGGCAGAGATACGTTTTTAATAAAAAAATCCATGCACAAGTAATCGCGAAGGTCTCTTGACTAAACACGGTAACTAATGTGATACGGACGTCGGTTCCAATCTTTGGAACTAGTTTCTTTGTTAATGATAAGTGTTTGGGATATTGTTTTAAATGCAAAAAGGGGGTAAGAGATTAATTCCTTAAGAAACTTCATATTCATATTTAAGAAAGAAAAATAGTCTCGACGTATCGATATAAACAAGGGAACCAAAAAGTATTATCAAGTTTATAGGAATGATATTTGTGCAAAGTATCTAGTGATCGATTTCGGTCTCAAAAATACCGATGGCGGTTCGATCGCCGATGTTGGTTACTATTTGATGAGTTTATTTTATAAATTTTTAACATTTCTTCAACATTTATTGCGTCACACTTATCTAAATGACTTTTCCAAAAATTATTCGGTAAATTTGAGGTTTTTGTGCAAGTAATGATATCATTTAAGTTGATAAATAAACTTGGAATTAAAATTTTAAAGACTCGCTATGATATGAAAAAGTAACCAATGTCGGTGTTGAGTACACCGATTTGGTTAAGATCGACCGATGTGTAAGCTCACTATGTAGGCTAGGCTAGAAAAATCCAAAAATTAATGTATAAAATAACATAGATATCAAGGATAAATTTAACTTTAAATATATCAAAACCAAATATTTTTAACTATTTCAACCCAAAATAAGGCTATGACAACCTCCCAATTCACATTGTTATCAAAACATTAAGACTTGCAACTTTCTTTACTTTCAACACAAAGTAAAATTTAAACATGATATCCATTTAATTCATTCCTTTACATACAACTAATTTTAATAGAAAGGAAAGACACATGATTTAATGAACTTCCTTAAAATATGATATTACAACTTGGTAAGTAAAACTTGTAAAGAAACTTTTCTTTTAAATACAAGTCTGCTAGTATTCCACCTTACGTAGGAATTACAAGAAAAATTGAAAGTGAAGGGTTGTTTTTGACTTCAACAAATGCTCTAAATCCCAAATCTCCAACAAGAGCTCCACCATGCCTTTAATTCAATCACAAAAACCAAAAATGGGGGAGAGGCAACACTTTCCACCTAGCAATAATCCAATGAGGAGAAGAAGCTATCCTCCTCATTGCCCCCTTGAACCCAAAACAAAATGTAATAAAGGATGGACCAAACTCATGGAAACAAAAAATGCTTCAACATCACAATGAAATTTTTATAACCATATAACACACATTCAACACATGAAAACAATCTCAAGAATGCAACTTTCAAAATACACAATGCTTGATATGTAAACCAATGGAGTAAGGGTCTATGAGGAGATCATTTATGCTTCCTAATGGGATTAGGTACCCACCTTAAACCCCTCAAAATTACATCTCAAACCCGTACATAAATCTTATGCCTTCCTCAAGATATTCTTAAATGTCCCACATTCTCTTATGCCTCCCTACAATCTCTTATGTCTCGCCTCAAAAGAACCAAGTAAGAAATGCAATCATTCTCTTATCCAAGGTGGGGCACCCAATAAAAATCCCTCCCAAAACATGAATGAAACTCTTATCCATCCCTACATATAAAATCTCAATATCCTTCTCCTACACCATACTTAGACATTCTACCCATGAACCCAACAAGCATACAAACCATTCCTTGCATATAAATATACACATATAAAGGAAATAATTAAAACTAAGGTTTAGTTCCTACCTTTCCATGGTAGAAATTGATCAAATAGTCACACACGAAGCTCCTTAAAGATCAATCCAATTCCAAGAAACTCCAAACATTCAACAAACACACAAAAATCTCCAACTCTGAAAAAATCCAAGAACACAAAATGAAAAGAAATAACCCCAAACAAACAAATACACTTGCATATATAGAAAAAGGGAAGAGGAGGGTAAGGTGGCTCTATGTAGGATGCCACATCACATATCCTCAAATCCACATCACAATTCAAACCTCAACCCCAATACACAATAAATTGGTGGCGGAGAAGAATGACAAACATCTTACACACACAATCCAAACCCACATGCCCTAAGGAAACATTTAAAACCCATATAAGAAAAATACAATAAATGTAACTTTTTGTATTAAAAACACATAATGGGGTCTATTTTTTTACCCCCAATCCATATGAAGAGTTGGTATAAGAAATTAAGAGGTGTGGGACAAGTTTAGCTTGTTCCATAAGCCTCTAAAAATGGTCCTTAAGACCAAATCTGAAATTCTAGGTACCTTGGTAGAGTGTACAATAATCAAAGTCACATACTCTCAAATTAAGTAACAAAATTCAAACTACCAAATACTTTAATAAATGTCCTCTTTTTCACATCCACATTTAACTTAATAAAAATGATTAATTAACTTAATGAAGGAACATTAGTCAACAATGATTAAATGAATTACATCACAAAATAAATCACATACTCTGCGATAAATAAAATAAAAAGGGGAAACATACACACATAACCCATGGTCACATTTGGAGGTCATACCCTCCATGAGGACCCCTAACAATAAATAACAAAACATAACACACTACAAAATTTTCCATGGTGACCAAAGTGTAGTATCCATCCAATAGTCTATTGTGGTTGGTCTCCTAACCCCCTTTTGATTGTTCTGATATAAAGACCTGCAAAATCACATAATACCTCCTTTGGCCTTGTGGACGCATCAAATACATCTAGGATAAAATATACACACATCAATAAATAAAAATCCTCATATAATTAAATCATCATCTAGACTAACAATGCTATCATTTGTTTATAATTTCAACAACATCTCAAATCTACCATTTCATCAATATCAATAAGATCATGAGATTAGTTTCAATGCTAAATCATAGTCAACATGATGAAAATTCCAAATTTCAATAATGTATATGGTAACAACACATCATCATCATCAATATAAAATGTCTCTCTATGTCTCTAAGCATCCACACAATCATACTATGAATCACAATCCATCAATAGTCAGAATATCTTTATCATCTAACATCATGCTAAACTAAAATGATACAATAATATCCATGTCTATATAGTCAAGCGTAATTGAAATGAAAATATAGTAAGTGTTGAAGAGGAGTAGGCACTTCATGGTAAATTATATGAGAATTATGTTTAAAATTCTAAGTCAATAATAAAATATCATTCCTTAACAGGATATTAAAATTTAAGATCACAAGTTATGACTCCATAGCTTGTTATGAAGATTTATCTTTAAAAAACCTTATCCATGTAAGAAATCATATGGCGACAACCTATTTGAGTGAAACTGATATGTATGTCCCTAGTCTACATGCACTAATTCTTAGAACACCTTGAGATAATCCATAAGATTCTGAAATTTTTAAAAGGTAGAATATTATTTAATATCATCGTATAGTGGCCCACTAGAGGTAAATTCAAAATACACTTTCTTGAAATGTGATATTGTTTTTAATTAGATTAGGTAATAAGACAGGGATTGTGGCTCCCAGAGGCCTTACAACATCGAATACATCATGAGATACACATAGGAGAAAAAGATAAAGTAGTGAGGAGCATAAGAAATGAACTCTACCAGCAGTCAAAGAAGGAAACCCCAAGCTAATGTAACCTAATGCAAGCACTGTCAAAGACACTTGAATCAACATAAAGGAAAATAAAACATTAGGTCTTAAAATGAGATCTTGTAATAATGAATGAAATTTAAAGATTATTATTCTATATATATTTATAGAAACATAGAAACTCACAATATGTGCATGAATTCATAACGATAGAAGTGGAAACACGTATGGAAATCCTTTATTGAACTAATTATTATCAAAGGAAAATGCTTAAAAATACTTCCATTCTATTTTCGTCAATGGAATCCCTAAGACCCACACAAGAAAAACATACATGCATGTTACCATTTTTTTTTAAAAATGTTTTATATTCTTATATTCTCAATGCATATGATATATTCTTATATGTTGTGAATCAGTAAATAATTTTTGTTACTGAGAATATCGATGTATTCAAAATATGAGAAAAATTACACAAGTGGATATGGAATGTGACTATGAAGATATTCTCAACTCGCATATAACAACATAAAATATTTAGAGAGGGTCCCTACCTATGCAAGGAAAGTGGAAGATTGGATTTTGGGTGAGATAAATAAATAATAGATTAAGAGAGATATCATTCTCGAGGAACCTATATTGTATTTTTGACATAAGTGGAATAGGAACCTTGAGAATGATCTCTCAACATTTGTTACATAAATTTTATCTAATATAGGTATGCTAGAAAATATTTAGTATTATTGTGAAGATGAAGTAAAAAAATGATAATTTTATAGGAGGGAAGCAAATATGTGAAATATAAGTTATGAAGGATACCGAGGCTTACGGAAAAGTGATAGATTACAAGTAGGCTACATGGTTTTTATACTAGTTTCATGATTTCCTCATAGATGAGGAAACATAGGAAGAGTTAGACCTATCAAATGAAGTTTTCTAGGAATTATGTATTATCCAATTTTTCCCCGAGCCAAATTGGACAACACGCAACTAATAGGACCTAGGCACCTAAACAGATCCCACATGATGAAATTTGCTTACAAGTGGTTTTGGGGTCCCGATGGAACATCAAGTCAAATTAGGTGTAACATCCCCATTTTAAGATACTAGAACAAGGGAAAAAAATTATATAACGCTCTCTGTTATGAATTATATAATTTAAACACACGTTCAAGTTTTAATAATTGTTCTCTACCCAAACAACACAGTTTGGAACACACAATTTCCTTTTAAAACTAATGTTCCCTGTTCGCATATTTACAATATGGAACACACATTCAATGCCATTCAATCTTATAACAGATTCTATATGCTGCTGTAAATGACTCGAAGAACTGCCGATCTCCCATTTTCATGGCTCGGAGTTTCAACGATCTTTCATTTCATGACTCGGCAACTACCGATCCTTCATGTTCGTTCATGCATAGTATATTATATATACAAGTTCTCTTAACCATTTCCGGTTATCGAAGTGATCCATTTAAGAAGCCTATCTGAATATCTGTTACTGATATTCATCTGACATCCTGCATCTTAAATTAAGTGATTAGGACAACGCAACCAGCACTTGCGATACTTTGGCCAAAGATTTTCACATGCTTTGCATGATCATATTCCTGGATGTGATACACACCAATGGAATACGTCCTTCACCTCACTTCACCTGTTATCTAGAATGGTCTTTCCTGGTTCCTACCAGTCCTTTAAATTTAAGGTCAAATTCCAACTTCCAATTTCCAACTAGCAATATGAACGAATATAGGAAGGCACTCATGGTAACTAAAGATACGCAGACATACGGTGTCGTTCCCCACGACTCCGTGTGTCTAGTTATCTTTAGTCCTCCGGAGTCACTCCGTATACGTGATCATACTCCTATCCCTAGCCAAGAACTTCACATTCAGCCTATGTATTCTTGATGATTTAATTCGGGAGGGCATTGTAATATGTCAGCTATAACATTGTGTCGTCATGAAGACCCCGTCTTCATGAAGACACCGTGTTGTAGCTAGCGTATGTCAATGTCCTACGGAATCCTCCCATCGAGAGTACACATCCTGCTCAAGTGATTTGGATATGATCTTAATATTTAAGATCAACTTTCAGCAACCATGTTGATCCTTTATCCTCGTTCCCGTTACAGTTGTATGTAGCTAAGAGAGACTAAATCTGTCCTCTAGCTTGCTATGCATCTTCTCCTTCATACCGAAGGGCTGCATTTTCTCTACTTGGTTCTCTTCTTAATCTTTGGATTAAGCAGCCCGTTACCGACGGACGTGATAAGTTTAACCTATTAAACTTAACCAAGTTTTTCACAACTGTAACTAAATTCAGAATTCCAGCTTATTAGACGTCATTTAAACGAGGTCTAATTCCCAATAAATGTATTCATTTATTCTCCTTAACCTTACATAGTTAAGGTCCATTAGCCCTGGATATATTTATCCCATATCCTTTCTTTTCGAATTTAACATACGAGGTTATTAACGAGTCCGAAAACGAAGTTCGGCTACTCCTAAAGTAATTGATATTCCTTAGCTTCCAAGCTAATCCTGAATATCTATCAGTTATGGAATCATATTCTTCCTAATCCTTTTTAATGTCAATTAAAAATTCATCTTTACCCAAGTATGAACTAATTGCACATTTCAACTTAAAAGTTGCATTTAAGTAAGAATAGATATCAATTCCTTTTTAACATGCATCCAAGGACAATTAAATAAATCCAAATCAAGAAATAACATTATATTTCGAATTTAATCAACAATATCAAACTGATATATTTATTAAAATGTCACACTTGTATTTGTATTCATCAATCCATTTCGTAATCTATACATTTGCCAATCCAGTATTTGGACTTTGTTTATATAAAACATCATTACAACTCATAGATAGAAGAATCTACTTTCTTTTTTCACAATTCCTCATAGAGGAATAATAACTAACAAATACAATTCATCTTCAGACAATCAAAAGAAGCATCAGAAAACAGCCATGTCTTCGTTCTAATCAAATTCCATCTGCAAAATTACTTGCACGGCCGGATTCAATGCCAGAGCATATTAAGCACTTGTCATTAAAATGAGGTGCTTCAATTAACTGTCTCAATAAAAGAACCCTGCTTTTATGAAACGACAGTAAGAACATCAATCATGAATTAAGCATCAAAAGAATGGACAGCATAACAACTGAACCATCTAAATACCATCCCAATCAGCCAAAGAATTGCTGTCCTATTTCCCACATAACCGTTACAAGTTCCAGATTACAATATTTGTAAAGTTTAGGAATACAAGTAGCCTACTGTTGTTATAACATAACGGCTATCAATTCCATTTCCTTCCATTAGTAATAAATGCAAAGGATAAAATCTAACTGAAATGTAAACCAATTACTTTCCTTTCAGTTCATGCATCTCATTTGATTCCAAGCAATCAAGTACAGACGAGAAAGCAAACAGCAATAAATATAGTTGCTTATACCCAAGCAATACAAATTCGTTCCTAAACGATTACAGATTTCCAACTGTATGAGAGAAGAAAAGATCATTTTTCCAAGTTATCCATCCACATTCCTATTCTTTCCTCATGACTGTCCTAAAAATTGAATCCAAACGAGACACAAATCAAGATAACAGTTCAGAGTGAAACTTACAAAATCCATTCGGAATTCACTTTCCAGCAGCAAGAATAATTTCATTCATAATCAGCTTTAAATGAAAACAAGGAAGAATTTATCGTCCTTATCAATACTTCATTTAAATCAGGCTCATACGAATACCCAAAAACAGGTTAGTACAACATCGTATTTATCATAGAACAAGCAGTATAAGGATGCATACTATGTACTTACTGTACTAGAAGACTCCATACTTCTTTCACTGTATTTTTAACCAAATAATAGTTATACAATCATGTAATCAATTATTCACATGACCTTCTATATCCATGAACGCATACAGTTCAAAATACAATTTACACATTGTTGTTACCTACAGCAAGACCAAATCATAATGCACAGTAAGGCTCTAATGCTATTTCCAGAATTCAACAGCAAGAAGAGAAGAATTCATTCCTTTCACCTTTCAATAAGAAAACAATCATTTTCTTCCATCTGTGCAAGAATTATTCAGGTCGATTTCATTTTATTTAAATGATTGTGCAAAATCAGAATTCCTACAAAACCTTTCAATATTCCGTTTGTACAGAAAAACACAGCACTCAGGAAATTAATCAAAATATCACTGTCACTTCCGTCAAGCCGAATCCAAGTGATCAAAGAAACCCAATTATTATTTCTTCAGAATTAAAAACAGCAGAAGGAAGAACTCATTTCTTTAATAATTCCAGAAAAGAAACGATCATTTTCTTCAAAATGTGATAAGAACACCCTAGTCGTGTTTACTTCATACTGACAGCTCAAACCCATCTCGACAGTAGAACAATTGTTCAATAATGAAAAACAAACATTTCTACCCGAAATCCATTTTTCAAGTTCATAATGATATGCAGAACTTTAGAATGCAATAATCAGTTATCAATACCTCTATCAAGGCAAACCCGCATAGGGTGTTAAATGCGTAAGCTTGGTACAGTCAAGACAGACCCAAACAGCAAGCTTATTTCCATAATTTTCCATTTATTTGCACAGAAATCCAAGTCAAGTTCGCATTCACAAGACAGTTCAAATCAGAAGGTCAACCGCAACCACAAAACGCAATGGAATCAACTTCCCATCACAGCAAGAAGAAAACATAATCATTACAAGTTCAGAAGAAAAACAGTTAACTTCTCCTACTTCCACGAATACCCAAAACGTTATTCGTTCATTTCTTATGCAAGAAAAAGGAACAGCAATAAAAATATTCCCATTACTTCCTTCAAATCGAGTTCATATGCTCAAATAAAACCCAAATGCCAGTTCCTTTAAAATCTAAAACAGCAGAAGGAAAAGGATCTATTTCCTTAAAATTTCAATAAGAAACAACTTCAAACAACTCGCACAACTAGTACATTCCATCATTCCAGTTCGTACCAGTAAAAGAACGATTGCACAGAATGAAAACAACTCATACTGCCTGTACAGATTTCATCATTCAAGTTCATATAACAAAAGAACGATTGCATAAAGAATGAAAACAACTCATACTGCCTGTATAGTTCCCCTTTTGTTTTTAAAGAACAAATTTCCTATACAGTCGAATAAACCAACTCAATATAATAGTATTACCAACTCAAATATATGCAAGGGCAGTGTAATCACAACAACAAGAAAACGATTCTACCCAAATCATATCCAAAAATGACAGCAAAAATCGACTAACCCAATCATCTCAAACATGACAACAATCAAATAAATCCAAAACCCCCTTCATCAGAAGAGCAGGGTTGTTTTAATGAGATGCTTAAGTAAAGCAAGTGTTTTAAAGAGAAGGGCTTAACATGCCTGCAAATTCTTCCTCGAAACTCGAAGAAAACCGCGTCTACAGAAGGTGTTTCCTTCCACGGCGATAGCAGCGAGCTTCCAAACAGTCCCTTCCTCTTCAGGCTCAGCAACAGCCTTCAAATTTCCAAAGAACAGAGACAGAACCAAACACAACTGGTTCGAATGAACTAAGCAAAAAAACCAAATGCAGAGCAACTTTCCAAAAACCGAGCAACACAAATGACCAACAAAATTTCCTCCAAACTCTTTCCAAGGCGGACTGGTCATGAAGACCAAAAAAATTAAATGCATTAAAGGCTCTGCCTTTTCCTATTTTCTCATGCCACCGCCGACTTGGGTTGGCGAACCATCAAATTCGAATTTTGCATGCAAAACCAAGTTTAGCTTCATAACCAACTAGATACCTCTAGTTTTTCCCTGTTCCCGCCAAACTGGCGCTGTCCACGTAAGGGCTTCACATTTATTGCCATTAAACACCCTTTCATCCTTATCCTTTCCCATGGGTCTGTGCGTCCCCCTTCTAGGTTAGGATTAGTTTAGGATTCATATTAGTGTTCGACCTAGGTCATAGCCTAGTCTTTAGGTTAATAGAACTTAGGTTTATTTTCACCTTTTATAATTTAAAAATCCACTTAGGATAGTAGTTTAGGATGTAAGTTAGAACTTAGGATTAGATTAGGATCTAATTTCCCCTTAGCATCTAACACATAATTAATCAACTTCCAGTCAAGTCTTCCCGACTGACTTCCAATTTCAACACTGTACAGGACATTTCGTCCTTCGTTAACATACCTGAGCCACCCGTATCCAGGCATTTCTCACCTTACGAGGTCTCACGTTACGACAGTGTATGGTTCATGAATCGAACCCTTTTCCGTTGGCATCTACGTGCCAACTGTTCATACCTGTAATCAGGTGCTGCACATTTATATCAACCTTCAATTCAGTTCAAGAGTAAATCGACAAAGCGATTACAAGAAGGCCACAACATAAAGAGTTCAGCAAGCATACGACAAATTTGTCGTCACATCAGCAAACATACAAGCAATAATAACTGTTGTCCCATGTAAATAAATTACAATATGCAAGAATCCAGATTAGCAACACATTCCCTTAAGATCAAAATATATCTTAACATGTTTGCCTTCATTTCAGCAGTTACAACATCAAGAAAGTAATCACCATGATAACTTACAAAAATCAGGGCATTACATTAGGAAAGAAAATAATAATGAGGAATTTTTTCCTCTTTTGGGTTTTGACCTTGGATTAACTTGGAAAATGATGAATTACGGACCCATGAAGCCCACATCACGGACTCAAACGGAAAAAAATGGCCCATGGTAAGAAAATATGATGTTTCAAGTCTTTGGGTACTCATTGTACCTCCCTTAGCCAAGAAATCTAGAATATCCCGTCAAAATGCAAAAACATGAAAAGAAATGTCTTATGGGGGCTTATTTGGGGATCAAGCTCTAAAAAGTTGACTGATAATTGAGATTTTTGGCAAGCCCCATCTTACAACGGGTGGCTAGTTGAAATTTGGATCAAGATAGCCACCTCCCACGTGAGACGAGTCATGTAGACGTAGTGGCAAGCCAATTGGTGATGTAACAACACATGATGAGCTCCTCGGGGTCGGGATTGACGGATGAAGTGACATGAAGAGACCACGGGGTCTTTGGGCTTGGATCTTGGTGATGATTTAAATGAGAAATACGGTGAAGGACAAGGGGCCGAGTTACCCGAGTTTGGCTAAGGAAAATGCATCGCGAGGGCGATGTTAGGAGTAGAGAGTCATCTCGACGAATTGAAAGTGGCTTGACTCGGGGATTAGATGTGGAAGGAAAAAGTTGGGATTAAACTCAAATCACGAGGAGATTGAACAAGCTATCGTGCGAAGAGAACCTCGAGAGGAATCACAGTGCCAAGGATCTGAGACAGGGTCAAAAGGGGGTCATGGCATCCAACTCATAAGAAATAGAGGCCGAGCCATATTGAAGAATTCGTGCAAAGCCACGACCACTAGCAAATTCAAATAGCCACGACTCAAGAAGAAAAAGGGATCTAAGAGGCTTGGTAAATAAGTAGGGGGCATACAATAGAAGCTCACCCGAGCTTGAAACCAAGCCACACTAGTTGGAGGAGCAATGTCGGTTGGCGTGAAAGGACTATGCAAGCGGGAGGAAGATTGATCAGCGAGCTATGGATTCGTCGAGTTTGAGTCGTCCAAACGTAGATTAGTTAGAGATCATGGAAATCAGAAGGAGACTTGGGAGTTTGAGTAAGCTCGGGAGTCAAGCTTGCAAAAAGGAGCACCGAAAGTCTGAAGTTTTATAATTCAGACGTTATATCTTTCGAGGATCTTGAGTGAGTTCTTTCAGACGTTGGGGCGATGAAAAGTCCAAAACAATGAATGAAAAACATCCGAAAGGCATGAACCCCAAAACATAAAAACAAAGACACGTGGCAAAGGGGAGACAAATTCGGGTTCAATGAGCTAAGCACTTCAGACATTGGCGAGCATGCAACTCTAAACCACCGATTCGGGAAAGTCCGAAGGAAGGAGGTTCCTTAGCCTGAACTTTTGGACTTCAGAGGTAGATGTTTTTGGGCGTGACAAGGAATGTTTTTGGGGTTTCGATCATCGCAAGCCCAAAAGGAAGGGCTCATTAACTCCGTAGAAAATGGATCTAAATACCCGAAACTCATACATTCCCGCCCAAACCAAATCGAAATGCCAATCCCCGACGAGTCATTGATTTGAACGCCAAGCCGAGTTGAATAGCATGCCAGGCGGTGGGTGGAGTGGGGATTTTGCACTATTTTGTGGCAAGTTTATGTGCAAGAGATGTCCAGTTGGCATTAAAAGCATGGATCGGTGGGTAGGAAGGGAGCTCGATGGAGCTTGAAAAGGAAAATGGTGCCCCATTTTCAAAATCACGTAACTCCTGCATTTTAAACCAAATTTAAGAAAATTATATTCTCTAGAAAGGATTTTTGGAGTAGAATCCAGTGGCGAAGGCCAAATGCAGTAACTTGGTGAGTAGGTGGGGAAAAAACTAATCAAGCAACCTACACATAAATGATGATATCTTGTCCCATACTCCTCCATTTTTTAAAAGGATATTGTCAATGGAAAGTTTATTTCGGGCTCTACAGTATTGAATGATTAGAGAGGAGAAATTAATTTTGTTGGTGACAAAACTTCAATGATGAAGTTGCTGGATAAAGGCCATACCCAGGGGCATCATAAAGGTATGGGCTTCATTTCCTCGACAACAGGGAAAGGTAAAATAGTGAATGGGCTTTGCACATTTTCCAATCACTTGTATAGGGGCAATGATGGATTTCATGTGATTAGAGTGCATCTTCGGATTTCTTCCCTCTCTCCTTAATTTCTTCCTCTATAAAATGTAAGGGAAGTGATATGCAAAGGGTTGGTCATTTTCTCCTCCCATGTACCCCTCTTCTTCTGGGGCTCTAAGCCTTCCTCCAAAAATTGTAATGGCTTCATGCCTTCCCCTACATGTAATGTATTGTGTGATTTTAAGGAGCAATAAAATTATGTTCTATGTTAATTGTTCTAACCTTTGCATGATTTTAGTGTTTTGTCTTGCCTCTCATTGCAAACAGGTGGTTGTGTATATCTTTGTTCATTACATATTTGGGTGTGTTGTGCTCATTTTGGGAATGATGTATTGAGTGTGATCTAGTTTGTCATGCCGGACCATCTTTCCTATATTAAATTATTTCATTGTTTTTGTAGGCTAGGGGAAGTGATTAGCTCTCCTTTTCTACTATATTAAAGCTCGTAGTGTAGTTATCATTCATGTAAGCATTATTTCTCTATCCCCTTGGAAGCTTTAGATTACTCTGTAGTTTTTACGCATTAGGAGTAATTTGAGGTAGGTAGGTTAGGATTAGGAACCGGCCTTCTCCAGAGAGCTATCCCATTTCACAAAATCCCACACATTGGGATAGCTCCATGTTTGAAAAATCAATCGACTACATCAATCATTTAATTGCAAGCATTTAGGGGTGTTGTTTTTTTGTCATAATAGTTTTGGCATGCCTGTGGGACAACTCTAGAAGTTAAAGTTTTTATTTTTAAAAATTTGTTCTCTCTGCAAAACCTTTCCACATTGAAGCCAAGTTTAAACAAGAATAAATTTTTAAGTTTCCTTGAACTTCATAATTCAAAGGTTGAAATTTTAAGATTTCGAGGGTTTTAAACTATAGGGTCAAATTCTGAAATCAATTTTAAAATGATTAACATGTGAAAAATGGGCTCAAAATTTCATAGATGATAGATCGGGGACTAAAATTCAAAAGGATACTATCTTATTTTCAAAATTTTCATTTTTGACATTTCAGGATTTTTTGAATTTTGTGGATTTCGGAGTTTCGAGATTTTGAGATTTGGAACTTTTGCAATTTCGGCATTTAGATGATAGAGGTGAGTTTGAAGCAAGAATGTACAATATTTATTCTAGCTAGAACTTGTTTAGCCTTGTGTAGGTATTTAGAGTTTGTTTTCTATGTTCATGTGTGATGCAGGAACTCTACAATGAACTAGATGTGATAGATGATAACAAGAATATGAAAAGTTTAGACCCTAAAAATATTACATGTTTTTAAATTAAATTATAATTCAAAACATACACATTTATGAGAAAATTCCTTAGATATTTTTATTTTTCATCATTAGATAAAAAATAAAATCTCTATTTTGTTCAAATTCGAATTCAAATTATTTTTTTAGATGTGGTCATTCTATTCATTTGATGACAATAAGTTTTTATAAAAATCACTTTTCTGTATAAATCTATATGCCTCTCTACCTTTCTTGTGTAAAATTCATTTATGGAATACCGGACAGTTGATGAAAATGCTTCCACATTCTATTTTCACATTCAAATTTGTAATGTGATTCTTAAGCATGTTGTAGTTGATGAAGGCTCTAGTCTTACTGTAAGTAATATCTCTTTTATGCATAAAATTTTTCTTTTGGTTGTTGATATAAATCCATTTTGTCTATGTATTAGTTGATTTGATAATACACTTAAGGAAGTGTCAGGTGATATCATTGTACCCATTACTATAGACCCATGCAATATTAATGTTCTTTGTTACATTATGCCGGTTGATCTCACTTATAATATCCTTTTATGCCATCTTTGGTTACATATTATGCATTTAGTAATTTCTACCCATGTCATAAGACACAATTCCCTTGAAACACATTCTACCATGTATAATTCTTAAATAGATTCCAAACCTCATGTTACTAATTTTTTTATCCCTCTCATTTATCATGATAAATATACTAGTTACAATGCACATTATTCTCCTCTTGTGATGGACTATAGTGATACCGATTTACATGATCAACTTTCTATTGGCACCCATGATACTCCTCCCCTTATGTCTCACTCTTGATGCACTTCTACCGATAACATTCTTAGTGATTCCAATGTTACATCCCTTACTACACCTTCCTCATCACAAGTTAGAACACATTCAACTAATTTGATTCACAATTATCTTAATTCACTCACTTTTCCAACTTCTATACATGAATGATATGCTAAAATTTAACTTATTGCATCCATGGGGAAAATCAATTCCCCTCTTTTCAAATTTAGATAATGATCATAGAGGAAATTACATACAATATTAATGCTTCCAATATTCCCAAACCATACCTAACGCTTATTAGGAGTCTTGTATCTCTCCCCCATTGGTTGAATTTGATATTGAAAGCCTCATAGAAATACATATGTTACACATATTTTGGCTCACACATTGACCATTATCTTCTCACTACTATTTTAACTATTGTTAACATGCACAATGTTTTTCCAATTCTAGTTTGTCTTAATAGAAACACTCTTATTGTTTATAAAATTCCTACTCATGATATTTGGATCTTCGAATCCATAGGGTTATCCCCTAAATTTTTGAATTTTTCTATGGTAGCTCAAATTATTGATTATCACAACATTCAAACTTTGGGGTATACTATCGCTCAAATTCTTTACCTGATGACGCACTCTTTTTCTAGGTTCATACACGACTATGAGTATATAACAACATGAAACTCAAATTCCACACATACACTAAATAGAAACCTTTCTCGCTTCATATAGTTGTTATATTTAATGTTCCCATATTTATAAAAATTTAAAAACACTATCCTAGATATTTATTGGATGTATCCCTACTTGCTCATACTATTCTATGTTGCACATTGCTTATCATCTTCATTTGCTTCATAATATTCTCTATAATGTTTCCATACAAACATGCATGATTAAATGGTACTTAATCGAGGTGAATGAAAATCACATTCAATATTTGATGTAAAGTATGTTATTTGGCATTCTTTACGTAATTACCATTTTTGCTACTGGGGCATCTACCTTGACTATTTCTTTTATATTCAAGTTATATAAAGGAAATACCTATTACTTTATATATATATATATATATATATATATATATATATATATATATATATATATATATATGTATATATATATACATATATATATATATATACATATATATATATATATATATGTATATACATATATATATATATATATATATATATATATTTGTATATATACATATACCTATACATATATATATATATATATATATATATATATATATATATATATATGTATATATATATATATGTATATATATATATATACATACGTATACATATATATACATACGTATATACATATATGTATATATATATGTATATATATATATATATACACATATATATATATACACATATACGTATATATATATATATATATATATATACACATATATATATATATACACATATATACATATATACATATTTGATTGTATACATTATGGCATACTATCAATTTTTATAACATGAAAACGAGTACTTCATGTGTATTAATTATATTGTGTATCTACTTCTAACCATGGCTATATGATTTTATAGTATCTTATTTATGATTATATCTTAATTGTCATTATTTGTGTGATATGATCTATGATTTATTATGTCTTTAATTTTATAGCCTTGATAGGTTCGAGTGTCTTTCTACATCTGAGTTGTGTAACATATTTTCCACCAACTACTCGGTGTGTCTTTCTCCATGTTACTTTATTCTTTGATTATTCTCTATTACATCATTCCATAGTTGTTTGTGATTGACACATTTGGCTACAATTTTCTAATTTTTTCATGTGCCATATTTTTACCTTGCATGTGTTTTTATTACCCTTATAGGGTTTATATTTAATAATCGCACATTAGTTTCATCTTTCATTATTTTACTCATGTTCATATTTTTTCATCTCATGCACCCCTAATAATTCAGGGAAATCATCGGGTGACCATTTCACCCTATTATAAATTTAGAGCCCAAAATAAAATGGTAAATAAAAAATAGAAATAAATAAGACTTAAGAAATTGTTTCAAAATCACACTTTGTCCAAATGTAATGCATGGAAAAAAGCACCCAAATCATACATGAGTGGTGGGTGATAGTGTTCCACATGGGCAGGTTTATCCTAGGGATAGAAATAGGTATATTGTAGGATAAATAGCTATCTAGTGATAGGTTTCTCCAAAATCCAACAATAGATACCCAATTATAGAGTTACTATCAAAATCAATAGGAAAACAATATGTGGCAATTTAGATGCTTCCAATAAGGGAAATAATTACATTATTTTCCTAGGATAAACCCCGATTAGTTTCTATTTGGTTTGTGACAATCTGCAATGGTGCTTATCTATGTTGAAGTGTTAATGGTTGGAGGTAAAAGTCTAAAACTCTCTTAATACTCTTCCTTGGCGATATGCCACCAAAATATTTTGTTTAGTGACCGAGATACTTAAATCATTAGTTTGGCGATAAGATGAAAAAATTCTTAGTTTAGAGACATGACACTTACATCCACAATTTGGTGACATGTTACCCAAATAATATGCTTATCTGTAAACAATAATAAACCTCCTACTTTTTTCAATGTTTACAAAAATAATTGATCAAATTATCATTTTTTGTCAATTGTATGAATCAAAAACTAATAAAAATATGAATTATAATGTGTTAATAACTCAATCGGTATGATTTATTGATTACCCAAAATCCACTTAATCATCAATTCATTACAAAAATCCCTATTTCATTTTACCTAATGCTCCTTAAATGTTGTAAATGTTGAAATATGCATCTGAATTAAATATGATTATCTAATGTAGAAAATATTACAAAATCATAACAAAAAATTAGATAACAAGACAACATGAGATTGGTTACAGAGTCTAGAATTTTTTCTATGTCTCCATGTTCATTTGAAACGATCCATATAAAAAATGTCAAAATTGCAAGTACATTGAAAACAATAATAATAATTGTTCTCTTAGACCTTTGAAATACTTTGATGATGACTAGTATTTGTCCTCCACTCTCTTGAAGTACTTGCACAATCCCTTCCCTTCTTTCTCCATAAAAATTGACTTTCATGCTTTAAAAATACCTCAAAATATCTCTAAATAGAGAACATAATAGATAAACTACAATATTCTCGAAATTATGAACCACTTTGCATTTTGCACCAAGATATTAAAATGCCCTATACTACTCAAAATCCCACTTTTCTACAAACTTCTCTACTTACAAAAATTACAACGTCGATAGCTTAACCTTCTATTAGATTAAACTTTCTCCTATATAATATTGTGACCACTTTGTGTTTCCTAACGAAGAGATTTTATTTTAGAAGGAATGTGATTGGGGTTCAATCCTTCACAACCACCCATTGCCCAACTTTCTACTTTTTTCATACATAGTCCCACATTAGCATGATGGTAACTAAATTAAGTCTTTTAATATGATTCCACCGCCCAAGTATTACGTGGCTATAACCATGTCCATTTTCTATTTTTAATCTTTGGGAAAACCTTCCCCATGACCTTGTTGGACACTATTACATTTACATTGGTGACTAAGAAGTTGTGGTGGCTAAGTTTATATTCTCTTCCATATACTTGGTAGTTATGACAAAAGATCGGTTTGGAATATATGGAGAAATGACTTGGCCATCATGTTGGAATATATGGTGGTAGGATAATTGGTTTCTTAAGGACCAACCACGTTAAACATTACAATATCATTACAAAAAAATCCCACATTCACCATATATTTACAATATGAGGTATATATATCCAAAATGTGACAATGAAAATATGAAGAAAAGAAGGAAAAGGAACCCCTCATTGAAAAGAGTGTGTCGAACATGGATGAGGACCCTTTTCAACCAAATACTAAGACCCACTTATCTAAACTTGATCACAAAGATGTTAGCACAGGAGAAATATAAAATAATGTCTGAATGAATATATTGGATGCACGAGGGGGAAATAAATACACAGTGAAAATGGTTAGGAGGTGTAACCGCCTGTACCCAAACTAACCAATAAACAATGTATTAAATTTGCTAACATTCCCCCCCTTAATATATTGTTTTTACAAATCTACCCCAGATTCATCATCTTGTTACGTCACGACATGTCCTATTTGCTTCTTGCAACAAGGACTTTGCCTGGATTTTCTTGAATCTCTATGACAGATGTGCTCTCGTTTGTAGAAGAAATAGATGAAGAAGTGAGCTTGAAAGCTCGTGTGGTGCGCCACAGATGTGCCTGAGGGCATTTAATCTCACATTTGTCATCTGGATCGACACAACTCTTCTCCGTCTATATGTCGAACAAGACTCAGTCCATTATGTCCTCGGATTGCAAGTTTTGGAGACTGGCTAAGAGTAGATACCGATGCTCTTCGGTTCTCTCAAATGTGGCATGTCTCTATGCTTGCTTGCAATGTTGCTAACATTTCTGGGCATGACTTTCATGCTCTCAGACTGTTGCATGGGATCATAGGCTGGTTGTTCGCGTCCATCTTTGATAGCAAATTTGATGAATGAATGAAGGGGCTTAATCTCGTTTTGTTCCGATTTGATTCAAACAAATTCCACATGTCTCCTGATCTTTTGTACGATGCGCTTGCTAATGTATTGCATGGTCTGCGAACAACAGTTGAGAAGATGTTGGGGGAAGGAGTCTACCAACACACACCTGGGTTTTCGGTGGACGATGCCACTCATGTCAAACTCCACACAGTGCTGATAAGTTGGTCAGTGGTCATTGCCACATGCTCTCTTCTCCCTCTTTGGTGACTGATTCTTCTTTTTGAATTCTTGAACTGCGGGCTTGTACCATGGGTATCCTCCTCTGAGTACGCTCACATGCCTGACTATTTACTCTTCTGGTCACTGTTGTTTCCTCACACGCCGAGAAATGGTCGTTGATGGGATAACTCGCAGGCAGACTTGGATCAGTTTAATGATCGATGCCACATTGCCAGACATGAAAAACAACAGAATTCTTCATGTTGTCGCTGCGCACAGGTATGGTCTTCTCATTTTGTTTGAAGCGGTTATATTTCATAACTGTCTTCTTCAATTCTTAGGTATCTTGGCCCGCGGTTCTATGCAGCCCTCACGAACACAATGCACAGGAAATGAAGATGATCTCCTCGCGCTGCATATTTTTTTGGTGGATGAATCTAACAGCACTGGTTGGTGGCCGTTAAACACCACGTTCCCCATTTTTTCGGGTCTCTTGGCGCTGCGGTCGTATCCCAGACAAGACATTCCGGCGGAAATCTCTTCCCACAGCGGGCCCTTGGCGCCGGCTTCTTGAAACCGCGGCTCCATGCTCGTACGCAGGCGAATTAGGCTCAGTATTTCCGGCTCAGTTATCTCCTCTCCTTCACGCAAGGTCTGCACATCAATTCCAGCCACGTCCAAACAAAAGAACAGCGGCTCCAATGAGAGGGAATGAAATCAGGTCATTTGGATCTCCACGCAGGCTGAGGATCTCCTTCAGCGCACAGGTCATACACAGCCCGTTTCCTCCACGCACTGCAATCCACTGTCTCAAGCTTCCACGCACAGCACAGCCAAAACGGACAGGACTGGCAGAGGAATCTGAGTCTCCTCTCCACGCGTTTTAGGGATGAATAGAAAAAAATGGTTTTACAACTAACTGCTTCCTCCAGCAGTCTTCTTTCTTCTCCCACGCTCAGGCAGAGGACGCACCAATCAAAGAACAAAAATAACAGCAAATAACGCACAAAGCACGCAGGCAGAGGATGGACAGAGGCTCAAATAAATTCCACGAAGGAGGGGAAGCGGCGGTTTCCAGCATATATTCAACAGTCCATGAAATTAATGGAATACAAACCTTTCTGGCTCCCTCGCTCCCACTTCCACGCTCTGATACCAATGTTAGCACAGGAGAAATATAAAATAATGTCTGAATGAATATATTGGATGCACGAGGGGGAAATAAATACACAGTGAAAACGGTTAGGAGGTGTAACCGCCTGTACCCAAACTAACCAATAAACAATGTATTAAATTTGCTAACAAAAGAATGGAGGTGAAAAACAAAACACAAATCTTCTTTTTTACACTTTGTCATGTGTTGCATTCTAATTGGTTTGTTTCCCCTCTTTTTTCTCCTCCAACTAAAACCTTTTTAACATGATATATTGCTAATTTTTATTTTTTTTGAAGCATTCAAATAGGCAATGAAATGTTCCTATATCCCTCTACTATATTGTAATTATTTTGGGAGATCTAGAGAAACTCTATCCTTTGAAATGAATTCGAATCATTTTTATTATCCCAACTGAATCTAAGGAATAAAAGAAAAGAAAAATCGTATCTCTCGCACTCAAAATATTTAGATGTATCCTATGCTTGATTCACATGTCTTTCATTACGTATTTGTATTTTCACATTTACTAAGTTAAAGATCAATTTTATTTATCATGAGCATTGATTGTACACTTCTTTTGTTTTCTGAGATCCATCCTTACTCTAATAAAAGGGCTACACACAAATGGAACAAAGAATAATCTCACGTAAAAGATTCTTCAAGTAAAGGAAATATATACAAAGAAAAAAAGCAAGCATTTTTTCTTCTATTGAAATAATGTCACCCCTACGATCATTTCCTCTTCTATATTTCACAATACACTTTCTACTATCTCCATTCGACATGACATGAAGTACTATCATCATTCGGCGGGCTATCGGTTATAACTCCCCTCGGATTTCCAACAAGTACTATCTTCTTATCTACTTTATTCTACCCAATATTTGTTCACTTTGGCATAAAGCTGGGGAAAATGTAGTAAAAAAATCATGAACTTATTACTTACATTATGCGTCTATGTATATTAATAAATTCATGATTCATAAGTAAGAAAAATAGACATTATAAACATATGTTTTTACTTTTACATTAATATATCCTTTCTACACTCATTTTATTTTCCTTTCTCAAATGGTAAATTTACTTTTAAACAGTGTAAAACACATGACCCAACATTGTATGTCTCATTATATCCTACGAACATCCCAGAAAATATCACCCATTAAGGACATGAGAGTCTAGGTACTCTTGTGCCATTTGGTGGCTTTTTTCATTCTCTGTCCTTTTCCAAAATTTTAATTTGCACATTATTTATTATCTTTTCTGAAACCTATTTTATCACTTTAAGCTAGCCTTTTTGGTTGGAAATGATGAAACTAAATCAATATTATCATGTATGTATGCATGTATGTAGGTAGGTATGTATGTATGCATGCATGCATGTATGTATGTATGTATGGATGTATGTATGTATGTGACTTACTTAGTATTATTAGGGAATGGGTGACTTTTGGGCTCATACTTAGTATTTACTACCTAGGCAATAACATCATTCAAGGACTACTACATTCATTGCATAGGAGGGGCTATTTTTGAATTATATCTCACACATTCATTTTGTGGGAAAAGTGGTATCCCACTCTCTTGGTGTGAAAAACACAAGGAAAACCTATCTTAAATACTCAAGAGATAGAATTCAATCAGATACAAACTAGAACTACATAAAGTCTTAAATGTAGTGCAACCCTTGATGAGAATCACACTTGGCTAACACTCGATGTTAGTTTGACTCATGCATATTCATTATTTTTGCATCTAATGTTTTCTTGATCCTTTTGTAGGTAGCTAGGGTTTTTTTGTAGGTTTAGGTGAGACACGTGAAACCTACACCACGGTGGATGTGACAGAGAGTGAAAAGAATACGATAAGTTTAGACCCTTAAAAACCAGAATCGTAGTTTTTATCGGGACACTAGTTCCAAGTTCATACGCCATTGTTTGAGAGTTATTTTCTTCATCTAGGTGGCCATGATCGAATAGGTTCCATATCTCACTCTCTCAAAAACAACACACAAAATATAGATTTAACCTTCTCATCGTGTTTATCAACGTAGGATAAAGCAGAAATTTCCAAATACAAGATAAGTCATTTTTATGTCACTATTGCTTACATTTTGATTTTTCTTGCATGATAGATCTTTCTTATCATATTTATATTAATTTAATCTTAATCTTCAGATTAAAATTTAATTTCATTAAATCAATACTATCTAATGGAATAGAGAGAGATTTGAGTGGTATGATTTTACATATTAAATATAGTGATCAATATAAGAAAATGCAGTAATTTTTGAGTAAGAGAGGAAGATACTAAATTTATAGTGAAAATATGTTATCCTTTATAATAGGTGTGCCACATAGTGTTGAATTATATATGTTGAAGGTGTCAAAATCATTATTACGATTTCAAAAAAACCCTAAAATTCAAGTTAGTAGAGCCCAATATATGGACTACACAATTATGAGGATATAATTTAATTATTAGGACATGCTTTTAAGCTAGGCTATAATGCCCCAGTCATTTGGTATGAATGATAAGTGGAAAAAATAAAATTACTTTTCACTATTTCATTGTGATTAAGAGTGATATTATCTCTGAGACTATGAATATGACAGAGACAATATGGACATAATTCTAGAAGATTAAAGATTACATTTAGGAATATATGACCAACGAGTTTGTATATGAAATAAATGATGATGTTTTTATTTAAAATTATATAGTATTTTTTGTGACGTTTTGAAATTTTGTTCAATTTATCACACATTGATGAAACCAGATAGAATGGTTATGTTGTCTTTCACATGATAATGATAGGCCTAAGAGGTGAATAAGAAGTGATTATACCAAATATGATCACATGTATGGTGGAGGCTATTTATTGTGTTCATGATTTGCCTTAGAATTTCACTTAGAGGGTGATGCATGATCATTATGAATTTTTTCATTGAAGATATTAATATTAGGACTCATATTGACTTGAGGTTTATATTACTAAGGAGTAGAAACAGATCCAGTAATATTAGCATCAATTAGATGTTGACTAACATTATAAAGATCAAAAAATTTGTTAGTGTAGTGCCCAATATATTTATGGTAATCATAATAGATAATAAAGACAATAAATTTCAGGTCCAGGATATCATTTATCAACATTAATAGGTGGAAGGAGAGATATAAGATTACAATGAATTAATTTTGTATGATAATTTTATATCTACAGAAAGAAAACATGTGAACTTAATTATAGGTGAAATTTTTTGAGTTGACATATGACATTGATAGTTATTTTAGCTTCATACTAATATTATTTGGTTTTCTTTTCTAATAGTATTTTCTTTGTAATGTCTATGTAGATGCATTAGGTGTGGTTGACCAATATTTAAGTTATTTTTAAGTAGAATATTGACACGTATTTATTTGCATTTATTTTATAGATGTTCAAAGAATCATAATAATTTGAACATAACTAATTTTTGAAATGGGACACATGAGACTTCAAGAAATTAGATATTGAAACTTATTGTATGCCAAAATATTTCTCATTTGTTTAATAATTGTTTTATAGTACAAAATATAAAAGCGATTGGATTATTAGAGACTTGGTATGTTTGATCCATTTGAACGTAATATATTTTATCATCAATCATGATGGATATGTATATAATAAATTTGTTATATCTTAATGTGATAGATACAAAGATCATTAAAATGTTGCAAGGCATAACCAATAATATTTGTAGGAAAAAAATAAATGAAATGTTTTTCATCATACGAATAATCAACAAAATGAAGCATTATAAGAAAGATGGTGTTTCTTAGGATCTCTTTTAATATGATACGTAAGAATCTTACAAAATAAAACCCTAGGGATTAATGGATAAGATTCCATCTCAAGTACATGAGAATTACATGAAGTAACTAATGAGAATATAGTCTCAAAATCATTATGAACATTTATAAGATAATAAGGAGTATAGTAAGTGGGCCTCGTGATTATGTATAATAAATGCAATAATACTAGTAAATGTTAATTATACTTGAAAAAATATTGGAGGGGATACTAGTTTCCCCATTGATATAGTTACGATATATATAGAAATATTAGATTGAAATATGATACACAACAACATTAGATTTGGGAATGTCATGTACATGAATTTTAAGGGTAGTTAGGAGCTTTTACTCATTCCTAACAATAGAGAGGAGAGGGTTAGTCAATGTATGGGAGATTTACCATTATATAATATATATACATACATACATATATATATATATATATATATATATTCATTTCTCACTAAGATATTTATATTTTATTGGAAGAAGATAAGAATTTCCATGGAAAATTTCTTCTCAAGGGGCTTCGATAGGAAAATTCACAAACACATAAAAATAAGAGCAATCGACAAAGATGAAAAAAACCCTAGTAACTTGCAACATAATGAATGGTTTGAAATAGGGTCACCTAATACAAAGAGGTTAATGATTCAATTAATGAGTGGGTTCACCAATTGAAAAGACCTATAAAAATAAATGAGTGGAAATTGAAAGAATTCATTTCTTATTTCAATCCAAATTATAGATCAAATTATTATTTTTTTCTCTTGATAATTTTGTCAAGGAAAAAGTGACAATTTACAAATATTAGGACGTCTTCAATTGAATGAAATGTGATTCACTTAGAGATATTAGGTCTCAAAATTATACAAAACAATACACAATCAATTATTTATACCCTAAACCCTAATCATGGATAAGTTATTAATAAAGAAGTTATTGTCTAGATTGAAATGCAATCTATTTAACATCTAACTGAAAATTCTCTCAAAATAATCAAAATCAACACAATTTTTAACCTAAAAATATATTACCATATAGATGTAACTATATTTGATAGTAAAATTACTTGTTAATATTTTTTAACAAATTTTCTTATTTTTACTTACATGGCTTTGATGACCGAGTTTGTAGTGTTGTATGTATATGTAGGGGTTCTAAAACTGTCTTCACTCATTAAATTAATTAGAGATTTCCACAGATTTTGAGTGATCTTTTGGAGTGTATATACTTTTAAGTGTTTGGTGTTTATAGGTGTGTAATTGAATGGCATTATGCATGGTTTTATAAATTTAGAATTTTACTTTAAGGTCGACCTAGAGTGAAAGTACTAACCGGTAAATAGATTAAAAAAAAAAAAATGATAAAATGATTGTTGATTGGTCCGAGAATGTTGAGTTGCAAGAGCAGATGTATTTCATTGATTGAAAAAAATAAGATAAGCATAAGAATATATACATATGGAAAATTGATTCTAGGGAGATACGGTTCAAGGAGAACCTGCTAATTGCCGCGAGAAACTACACGGTTGGTATATCCGAAAGTTAAAGAAAAATAACAATGTAATTAAGGGTTGCGTTCACCATGCGGATTATGTTTTTTTGTTGTCTTTGGCTTTTCAAACCAGCAACCATCTGACTTTAGTGGGGAGCATTGGAGGATTATTTCTGATTTGCAAGATGACCTGTTTTGGCTTGTAGTTGTTACGTAAGAGAAGAGGACTATTTCATTCTTTACTGCTATGGCAGATGAGCATTGGAGTTTGAAGTTTATTTTTGGAGACTTGTTTTGGCGTTTAGCTATTATCTTTTCTTGTTAATGTGTAGACCTGTCAGGCGTGGTGTTCTATTGTTTAAACGTGGTCGTTTGATTGGTGTTTGGCCTGTGAAATTATTTCTTGTTAGAGTGTGATCTTTCTTGTTGAAGCGCATGTCACAGAATCTAGACGATGCAAGCAGTTCTGCGAGTAATCTACGAGATGAATCACGATTAGGAGCCAGAGATCAAGCTTTTAAAAGCACCGGCCTATATTTTTCATTGCTCAAAAGTCTCTATAACATTGGAAACCTGCATTTTGAGGATATAGTGTGTGAGTGATTATTGGATTGGTTCTTTTTGACGTTTGGTGCTAAGCTGAGAAGTTATGTGTGAAGCTCGATGAAGGCTATGAGGTAGATGAAGAACATGAAATAGAACACCCACACACGTGTGTGGTCATGTTATGTTTCACATGGTAATGAGAGGCCTAAGAGGTGAATAAGAAGTTATTATACCAATGAGAGATTCAAGAATATGATCATATGTATTTGGTGGAGGCTATTTAATGTGTTTATGATTCGCCTAAAAATTTCACTTAGACTATGACGCGTGATCATTATGAATTTTTTCATTGAAGACATTAATATTAGGATTCATATTAACTTGAGGTTTAGATTACTAAGGATTAGAAACAAATTCAATAATATTAGCATCAATCGATGTTGACTAACAGTTTGAAGATTGAAACATTTATTAGTGTAGTGCCCAATATATTTATGGTAATCATAATATACATTAAAGACAATAAACTTTAGGTCTAGAATATCATTTATCAACATTAATAGGTGGAGGGAGCGATATAAGATTACGGTTAAGTAATTTTGTATGATAGTTTCATATCCAGAGGAAATAAAACAAGTGAACTTAATAATAGGTGAAATTTTTGGGTTGACATATGACATTAATAGTTATTTTAGCTTCATATTAATATTATTTGGTTTTCCTTTTAATTGTATTTTCTTTGTAATTTCTATGTAGATGCATTATTTGTGGTATACCAATATTTAAGATATTTTTATGGTAGAATATAGATACGTATTTATTTAGATTTATTTTATAGATGTTCGAAGAACCATAATAATTTGAACATAACTAATTTTTGAAATGGGACACATGAGACTTTGACAAATTAGATATTGAAATTTATTGTATGCCAAAATATTTCTCATTTGTGTAATAATTGTTTGATAGTACAAAACATAAAAAATTGACTAGATCATTAGAGCCTTGGTATGTTTTATCCATTTGAGCATAAGATATCTTATCATCAATTATGATGGATATGTATATAATAAATTTTATTTATCCTAATGTGATAAATACAAAGATCATTAAAATGTTACAAAGCATAACCAATAATACTTGTAGGAAAAACATACATGAAATATTTTTCATCATACGCATAATCAACAAAATGAAGCATTATAAGAAATATGGTGTTTCTTAGGATCTCTTTTAATATGATATGTAAGAATCTTACAAGATAAAACTCTAGCGGCTAGTGGATAAGATTCCATCTCAATTACAGGTGGATTACATGAAGTAATTAATGATAATATAGTCTCAAAATCATTATTAACATTCCTAAGATAATGTGGAGTTTAGTAAGTGGGCCCCATGATTATGTATAATAAATCTAATAATAATGTTAAATGTTAATTATACATGAATAAATATTCGAGGGGATACTAGTTTCCCCATTGATATAGTTACAATATATATAGTAATAATAGATTCAAAAATGATACACAACAACATTAAATTTGGGAATGTCATGTACATGATTTTTAAGGGTAGTTAGGAGCTGTTACTCATCCCTAGTAATAGAGAGGAGAGGGGTTAATCAATGTGTTGGAGATTTATAATTTTATATATATATATATTCATTTCTCACTAAGATATTTATATTTTTTTGGAAAAAAAAAAAATTTCCATGGAAAATTTCTCCTCGAGGGGATTCGATAGAGGTTTAAAGATGAAAAATCACAAACACATAAAAATAAAAGCAATCGACAATGATGAAAAAAAAACCCTAGTAACTTGCAACATAATGAATGGTTTGAAATATGGTGACCTAATACAAAGAGGTTAATGATTTAATTAATGAGTGGGTTCACCAATATAAAATACCTACAAAAATAATTGACTGGAAAGTGAAATAATTCATTTCTTATTTCAATCCAAATTAACATTGAAGTAGTATGTATATTCATTATTAATCAGTCAATAACATTATATATACATATATATAGAATATTGAATGATGTATAAATTATGCCATGTATTAAATGTAGTAAAATTTGAATAGTTTGGAAGATTATTTAGGTCTAACATAATCATGAACTCAATGGAAATATTATATAAGTGAGTCATCTTTTATTCTATAAGTGCATTGTAAACAAGAATATTATACCAAACTATTTGTTTTTCTCATCTTGATAGCTTTGTCAAGACAAGAGTGACAATGTACAAATGTTAGGACATCTTGAATTGAATGAAATGTGATTCTCTTCGAGATATTAGATGTCAAAAATATACAAAACAATACATAATCAATTATTTATAACCAAAACCCTAATCATAGATAATTTAACTATTAAAAGGTTTATCGGGTGAAGTGTAATCTATTTAACATCTAACTGAAAATACTCTCAAAATAATCAAAATCAACACAAATTTTTACCTAAAAATATATTACTATATAGATGTAACTATATTTGATAATAAAATTGTTTGATAATAATTTTCAACAATTTTTGTAAATTTTTCATTGACATGGCTTTGATGACTAAGTTTCTAGTGTTGTATACATATGTATGGGGTTCTAAAACTGTCTTCATTCGTTAAATTAATTAGAGATTTCCACACATTTTGAGTGATATTTTGGAGTGTATAAACTTTTAAGTTTTTGGTGTTTATAAAGAGGGGATTAAGCCTTAGGCAAACTAGGTAGTTGCCTAGGGTGCCAGTAGTCAAGGGGCGCTGAATCTAAAAATTTCCTTTTTGTCGGTTAATTTTAGAACTTAACTTTAAAATAATTTTTCTGAAGACTTAATATTGATCAACCCATTTATAGATATTATTGTATAGTAACATAAATTTCATGCATACACATAAAAAGTTTTGTAATATTTTTGCAAGTAAAAGAAAATATCACATATTTATAAGCACATATGATTTTTTTGGTATTGTTTCTCATTCTCTAATGTAGCTCCAGATTATGTAGGTGTGTAATTTGTTCTACAAAAAGGTTAATGTATTTTTTATAATGTTGCTAGTGTATCTAGTAGAGGTCCAAATACGACTCTTCACAAAACCATGGGAGCTACATAAATGTTTTTGTTTCTTTGCTAAAAAATGGTGCTTTATTTTAGGATAGAGTTCATGTCACCTACTTGATGTGGCTAAATCAGAATTGTAAAAGCCTTGTATAAAATATTTAATATTTTGCATTCGAGCATCTCCTACGACTAATATTTTCCATCCACATAATATTTTTCATCCTTCTGTAATAATTTAATAATATATTATTATTATTATTTTATTATGACCATGATGTAAATCTAAAAATACAAAAATATAGACATATTTTATTTATTTACTTTATGGAAAAAAATATTAAATAAAAGTTTGAGGAGGGCCCCCACTCAAACTATTGGCTAGGGCGCTCCCGACCTTTAATTCGACTTTGTTTATAGGGGTTCAAATGAATGTATTATACATGATTTTATGGATCTAGAATTTGACTTTAAGGTTGACCTAGTGTCAAAGCATTAACCGATAAATAGATAAAAAGTTGAGAAAATGATGGTTGATTGGTGCAAGAATGTTGAGTTGCAAGAGCAGATGTATTTCATTGATTGAAAAAATAAGGTTAGCATAAGAATATATATATATATGGAAAATTGGTTCTAGGGAGATACAGTTCTTGGAGAACCTGCTAATTGTTGCGAGAAACTATTCGGTTGGTATATCCGAAAGGTAAATAAAATAACAATGTACTAAAGGGTTGCGTTCACCATGTGGATTTTGTTTTTTGTTGTCTTTGGCGTTTCATAACGATATGACTTTAGTGGGGAGCATTGGAGGATTGTTTCTGATTTGCAAGACGACCTGTTCTGTCTTGTAGTTGCAACGTAAGAGAAGAGGACTATTTCATTCTTGACTGCTGGCAGATGAGCATTGGAGTTTGAAGTTTATATTTAAGATTTGTTTTGGAATTTAGCTATTATCTTTTCTTGTTGATGTGTATACCTGTCAGGCGTGGTGTTCTATTGTTTAAATGTGATCGTTTGATTGGTGTTTGGCATGTGAAGTTATTTCTTGTTAGAGTGTGATGTTTCTGGTTGAAGCGTTTGTCACATAATCTAGACGATGCAAGAAGTTCTGCGAGTAATCTACGAGATGAATTACGATTAGGAAGCCGAGATCAAGCTTTTAAAAGTACCGGACTATATTTTTGGCGATGTCTACCCTCCATTGAAAATGCACCACTAGGGTGCATCGCAGCTGTCCATGTTTAAATGGACGGCTTTGATGCACTATAGTGGTGCATTTTCAGTGGAGGGCAGAAAATTCTATATTTTTTCATTGCTCAAAAGTCTCTATAACATTGGAAATCTGTATTTTGAGGATATAGTGTGTCAGGGATTATTGGATTGGTTATTTTTGACGTTTGGTGCTAAGATAAGAAGTTATGTGTGAAGCTCGATGAAGGCTATGAGGTAGATGAAGAATGTGAAATAGAACACCCACACAAGCATTTGCGTCTCTCACCGCACGAACATATTGAGCCCACCTTGATTCTATTTTTGAGTAAGTCTTTTAAACACAATGATAAAATTTTGTTTCTCCCATCATATCTACTCCCAAACTATTGTTTTCTAATGCTTAGATATTGAATGGTCCTAATTACGTCTCTGGAAGTTGAAGATAAGCACCATTCTCCTATAATAGGTTGTTTGGGAACTCTCCACTAGAAAATTTGCTTGCCCTAACGATGTAGATGAGAAAAAAATCATGAAAATGCTTATGCAAAAGTCTTGATGATGATGCAAAAGTTTTTTAAATTTTTTTATTTTTTTGTTATGGAAATTTCTGCAAACCCTAATCGTTACGACTTGTTTGGAGACGGAGAATCTATGATAGGAGGTGGGAGACTGGATGGGGCTCTAGTTGTATCTACAGTGTTTTTTCTCTCAACGGCTTGGTCTATTTTTCGAGTCCAATCCTCATGAGCGACCAGTTCTCTGGTCCATTTCCTATCCTTGATGGTGATCAAGATCCTTCAGTGGTAGCGGCGTTGCTATTCTTGTCATGAGACGCGTTGAGAGTGAAGGGTTAAGCCTCATTGGACAAGGCTATGGTGTTAGTTTGTCTGATTCTCATGGTGGTGTTTTGGAGGGATCTCCCATGCTTTCCTTTGGTGCCTCTATTGGCATCTCCTTCTCCGTCGTGCAAGGGGGTACTATGGGTCTTGGAGATCCAAGTGTTGCTCCTTTGCAATAGTCTCGCTATAGTTGTGCGTGGCCAGGGTCAGTTAAGATGTGCTAGATTGTACAACAAAGGTAAGCCCACCTCTTTCCTGGAGGCAGGAAAATCCAGAGGTAGAGAACTGGCCAAACCCATGGCTTATGCCAAATCTACTCATGTGGTTTCCTTTGGTGAGGAAGTTTAATCTGTAGATTTCTACCAAAATAATAGGCTGATCTACTGATTCACTGGTTGTTGCCCCGGTCTTCCAACCCTTCACAAATGGATATCTCGAACATTGGAGGCCTTTTTTAGATGCTAAAGTCAACATCTATCCTTCTGGCCATGGAATTTTCATTGTTGTTTTTTATAGCTCTTCTAATAAGGACAAGAGTTTTTGAAATATTTGGGATTTTTAGTCGCACCATCTCATTATGAAGCCTTGGTATCCCAACATTAAACCGTTATTCTTTTTTGTAAACTTTCTTGGTAAGGCTGCCCTATCTACCCCTGCATTTCTTGAGTGAGGAATGTTTTAGGTCCATGGGGGTGCTTTGGGTAAGTTCTTGGATGTTGATCCTAGGAATGAAGCTTTTGATCATACCACCTATGCCCGTATTTTGGTGGATATGGACATGACAGCTGATTTCCCAACCACGATGGAGCTCAAAGTCAGGGACTTAATATGGACTCAAAATCTGGATTATGAAGGTTTCCCCTTTAGATGTAGATATTTTTTGGCCTTGTCATCTAGCCTCTGAATGTCACATTGCCAAGAATCCATTTAATGGGCGGGTATCATGGTGGAAATATTTTAACCTAGAAAATTTGACAGTTTATGCTGAGGAGGTTGATGTTTCTGATTGTCACTCAGGGCATCAGGATGTGGAGAAGGAAAAGATAATGGAAGAGAAGATATCACAGATGTCACATGGGTAGGACCCCTCCTCCCACTTTACCCATTAATGATCTATAGGTTGCAAACCCAGGATTGGGCCTTCTCCCTTGGCCAATCCGATCAATACATTGATTCTCTTGAAATTCATCTTCCGATCTTCTCGGATGAGAATGAAGATCCTAATCGAGGGGTCGGTTGGAAGGTGGTGAACTATAAAAAGAAAGGAAAAGATGGTAATTTTCCTCTCAAGATGAGCCTTAGATCTCATAAAGGGAAAGACTAGTGTTAGAGGTCCTTGGTCTGTGGGCCAAGGTGTTTTGACCTCTTGCTTTGGGTCTCTTTTTGGTGCTTTCCTTTTTCTAGGTTGAGGTTTTTGTCTTGTTTGTTTCTTTCTTGGCCATTGGGCCTTGTTTGTTGTTTTTTCTCCTTTTGGTCCTTGACGCTTATCTTTGTTTTGTTCAGGGTTCCCGATCCCTTCAAAATCTTTTTTTACCAAATATAATAAAAATTATCGCTCTCAAGCATTTCCAATGAGGTTCAACCACACATATGGGATATGATAACATATTAAGAGGCCTCAGATACTCTCTCCACCATCTACAAAGAGTATAACTTGAGAAATATTCTCCATCTCCAATAAAAAATTCACATGCTAAGTATGAAAGATGGCAATAAAGTAGATAAATTCTTGTGTTCATTTATGACATAACTATGAGAAAATCTTGAGGTGCTCAAATAAAATTTAGAAGAAAAGTATCTTGTCCCTCTCACACTGTGAAGACTTCCTTCTCGATTAAGCACATTCATCACCACATTTACCATCATAAAAAAGAGGTGAACTTTTCGAACTGGTGAAGTTTCTACTTTAGGAAGAATCCATCTAGAGAGTGCACAAAGAGTTTGAAGAAAAAGAATATATCTTGAAGTATCAGAAGCCTCGCAATGGAAAATAATATAAGTGATCACAGAAGTAGCCCTAGAAGTAACAAAAGAAGAAGAAGTCTCAAAAATTGAATCGATGGTGTCATATATACACCACAAATATGCACAACATTGTGAATTGTTGGTATAATGGCCCACAAAAACACAATCTCGGAGAAGAAATCACATCCGAATGTAGTGATTCACAGAAATCCAAGTGGTATCCTTTCCAAAAGAAGAAAAAAGGACATGTCACATCCCATCCAGATGATAAATCAGATGAGGATGTAACATAATTATCAACAAACGTTGCACATGAAGATGATGTCTTTCTAGTCTCCATAACACTACAACCATCAAAAATATTTGGTTGATTGACTCTAGTTCTATCACGCACATGACGGGTGATAGGAAAGCGTGTGATTCACTAATTGATTGACCTATTGGAGATTGGGTTCAAATTTTAGCCAAAAAGGATTATGTTACATAAGTAATTAGAAATGTCATCATTCCTCTTGGGATTACAAGTTGTACACTCACGAAAGTGCTATATGTTCCACGATTGATGAAAACTCTGATGTCTATATATCATCTATTTAATCACAAGCTCAAGGTGGAGTGTGTGGTTAAAAAATAATCAAACCATTTTCTATATCAATTTCATCATTTGCAGATTCTTTATTTGACTTCACGGTGGAGTCTACTGCACTCGACATTATCGATACATGCACCTTTTTAATGGCACCTTCTATCAACTCAGTTTTAAGCAGATAGTAAAAGGAATTCATCACATTCATTATTTTTCTCAAATTTCAGGTTAGAGAAGATAACATAAGGATCCATTTGAGTTGAGTAAATTCTATGCCAAGAACCGTGTCAAGGTTATGCATACCGATCTTTGCGGATCATTTCCTACTTCACTTCATGGATTTTAGTACTTCTAATTGTTCACTTATGAATATTCTTGCAAGAAATGGGTGTTCTTTCTCTGAAATAAGAGTGAGTTTTTTCTAATTTTTAGATCTTCTATAAGCGAGTTGTTCAATAGACCTATAATTCCCTTCTTGTCCTCCACTCAAATCGAGCGGTGATTCACGTCAACTAAATTCTTGGAATTATTGAAGGAGCATGACATCATAAAAAACTTTAATTTCCCTATACTTACAAAATAATGGAATTGTAGAAAATCACAATTAGAATGTCATGGAGATGGATCATTGCATGTTTTCCACTTGTTTAGTTAGAGAACAAATTTTGGGTACAACCGGTCCAGAAAGTTGTATATCTTCTCAACCCCGCACCTACAAAGATAATGGATAACAATAAATTGGAATACATATGAAGTAATAATAAGGATTTAATCTCCCATTTTAGAGTGTTTGGTTGTACAACATATATGCGTTCCTAGTTAAAGAAAAAGAATTAGATCGATGAGAAAACAATCCAATGCATATTTTTGGTGTACATTTATACCTCAAAAGAATATCTTCTCATGGATCCTGAGACAAAGAATATATATAAGAATAGAGATGTGTTTTGTTATGAGTAATCATTTCCAAAAAAATAGATAGTGAGTACTGACCTCCTCTCATAGATTATTCTCGGAATGAGATGATGAGCATAAATATTCTTCATATAAGAAAGATGAGTTGCAAGGATAATTGAGTGTTGATCCTAGTATTTTGGGAAATAATTCTTCACATCAGCAAAAACATCAACATAAAAATTTTATACAAAGCTCCATGAGATACTCCCACCTGAACTCTCTTCGAGATACTTCATGAGGAGTTAGAATAAGAAGATAGACAAAAATTCGGTAAATATTGCACTCAAGTGTTTAGTGGTTGATATCACGGAACCCGGTACAATTTTTAGGCACTCATTTAAGTAGAGTGGAAGAAGTCCATTGATGCATAATATGAATCCTTTATTTAGAATTAGACATGGAAACTTGTTCATATTCATGCAGGAAACAAGTCCATTGGCTACACATGGATTTACAAAACAAAATATAGGAAGATGGATCTATCGACAAGTACAAAACATAAATACTTACAAAGGGATATATTGCACATGAACAAACTGATTATGAGGATATATTTGCATCGACTACAAAGATAAAATCCTTGAGAGTTATTTTCTCACTTATAGCACAAAAGGGATGGAAGATTTAATACATAGATGTAAAAAGTGTTTTCTTGAATGGTGATCTCAAAGAAAAAGTATGCATGACCCAACTAGAAGGATTTGATGATGAACAACATCCTCATAAGGTATGTTGTCTAATGAAGTCTCTTTATGGAACTAAATAATCACCTAAGGGTAAGTACATTAAAATATATGATCAATTATTACAACATGGATTCGAGTCCACACAACCCATTTGATTAAAATTTGTATATCAAAATATAGGAACATAGATTGTATTTTTTTATGTGGGTGATCTTGTTAACATAGGAGTTTAGAAAATATTTTAGAACATGTTATTAATGATTTTAAGGAATAGATCAACATGATAAATTTGGGGCTACTTCATTATTGTCTCGGTTTGGAGATATGGTAGAAGAAGTATCGTATTTGTATCTCCTAGATGAAATAATCCAAGACACTCCTAGTGAATTATGACATGTCATATTATAAACCTATGTCCACTTAAATGAAAAAAGGTTTACAAATTTCTAGCTTCCTAGATTCTCCTCAAGAAGATTTTCCTCCCTATAAATAGCTAGTTGGGAGTCTCATTTATTTGAATTGTACTAGACCATACCTTTTTATTTTTGTAAACCATCATTCCAGATTCGTGCAAGATCCAAAGGAATTTCATTGGCTATAATTGAAGCATCTTTTGAGATATGTATGAGGTACAACTGATTATTTTTGGATTATTAGATGAACTCTCAATTATTCTTACATGGATATACAAACTCGGACTATGTTGGATGTGTTGATGACTTGAAATAAACTTCATGTTATATTTTTCATCTTGGGTCTTAACCTATCTTGGGGATTAGTAAGAAACAAATTATTTTTTGTCTCTCATATTCTAAGGAAGAGTATCATGCCACATGAGTAGATGTGTGTGAATTGATTTGGTTACGTCGCATTTTGGCTGATATGGGCATTCCGGATGAAAAGCCAATGAAAATTCATTACAACAATCATGGTGTGTTGAAGCTTGTCAAGAATTGACTTTTCTATGAGATAAAAATTCACATTGAGTTCAAATGTCACTACATTGAGAACAAGTCGTAAACCACCACATCTAGCACCACTACTTCCCAATAGATTCTTCAATAGTGTATATACTCACCAAGTCTCTTGGAAATGTGAAATTTTATATGTATCCGGGGTACATTTGTAAAAACAATGTAATAATGGGGGAATGTTAGATTAATATTAAATTATTTGTAGTTCCGTTTGTTATTCCTTCATGGCAATCCAATCCCCACCTCTATGACAGTTCCTTTCTTGTAAAATTTATACATCATTTTCTACTATGTACCTTGGGATATGATAATATAATATATATGGGTTGATGGAGATGCCGAAATGTGGCACACATCCCCTTAGTTATATGTATGGGTTCACATGGGATATAATATTATAATGTATATGGGTTGATGGAGATGCTGACATGTGGCACACATCCCCTTAGTTAGTTATATGGGCTCACATAGAAATTAGTTATATTGGGTAATGAGTCGCCGAGATTGGGAAAGGTGTTACCCATCCTATTAAAAGGATGTGAGTATCATTAAGAGGAGGTCATGGAAGTATTATTATTGAGTCTTCTACTTGGTAGAGGTTTATTGGAGGTGTCCCACTCAAAGTGGATTACCATCTTGGGAGATTGGTGGAGTGACTCCTTCCTTAAGGAGCATTTTATGGTGTTTCCCTATCTTTATGGTATTATTATTCATATATTGAATATTCGGGCATCTTGGCCACCCATATATCTTGTGTTGTGCTATATTCGCAAATTATTAATTTATTATATCCAAAATTCTTATCAAGTGGCATCAAATGTTTTCCTATATTAAAGGAATAATTTTTAGAATATAACACAACACAAGAGATATGGGGGTCAAGATGCCAAAATAATCGATAGTTGTAGAATAATACCCTTAAGGTAGGGTAACACCATACAATTCTCCTTAAGGAAGGAGTAACTCCACAATCTCCCAAGATGGGAATCCACTTCAAGGGGGACACCTCCAATATATCTCTACCAAGTAAAATACTCAACTAATACTTCCATGACCTCCTCATAATGAAACTCACATACTTTAAATACGATGGGTAACACCTAATCCCAATGTAGGGCGACTCATTACCCAATATAAATAATTCCTATGTGATCCCATATAACTAGCTAAGGGGAAGTGTGCCACATGTTGGCATCTCCATCAACCGATATACATTATAATATTATATCCCATGTGAACCCATACATATAACTAAGGGGATGTGTGCCACATGTCGCAATCTCCATAAACCCATATATATTAAAATATCATATCCCAAGGTACATAGCATTTCCTCCCTCTTTTACATGTTTCTTCCTCAAAACATAAGAAGAAGCCATATAGTGAGTGTGCTTTAAAAATTGCACACTTGTTTCCATGCTCGATCATCCAACCACCCATATGAAATCCTAGTGGGTGATGTTGCTCCAAACTTGATTCCATATTCCATTGTGCTCATATGATTCCATCCTGGTCCATATGTGTTCCTCCTCGGCATCCATGCATATCCATAATGATTAATCCTATGATTCCATGTCATACAATTATTGTTCTATTAATTCCATGTATAGCCAAAATTATTACTCCTCCAATTCCATGTGTATCCATATACATTGCTGGACCTCATGTGTCCGAGTATGTCTCCATGATTTTTTCCTCTCATGATGATGTGGGTGTCTATATGGTTCAACCATAATATGCCCAGCCTTATCGGTATTTTCCTCTTTTTCCTCTTGCAACTTGTTTGTTATTTATATTTTCTCTTGAGTAGAAATTATTTTTAACTTTTTCATCATGTTATTCATCGTCTCCTTCTCGATTCATCCTTATTCCCTTCTTCACCATCTTAAAATTCATGTTTGTGGTCCAATTTTACATTACTTTTTTCCATGCTAAGTGTGATATCTTGCAATGAAATTTTCTTTTTCTTGTACCATAATTTTGTGAATTTATTTGGCACATTAATATTAATTTTTCCCAATGTCTCTAATAAAGGATATTTGAGAACAATATCATACCATCCATATCAAAGCATTAAAATATTAATGTAAAACATATTTATCCATAGAAATATTTAAATCTTCAAAAACTTGAAATGCTTACCATCCATTTGAGATTCCTTGATATGATTTGTTTGCACATGTAGATTGTGAGCTACATCTATATTGATGAAGTTATTTTTTCTTCTAGGGTTTATGGAAACAATTACCTTTTTTCTTTAAATGAACCCTTCAAACTAAAATATTGAAGCTTATTTCCTTGGAGATGCACTATCATGTGTAGCAGCTTCATCATCAACATTTTCTTCTTCATCATCAACATTTTTCTTCTTCTTCTTCTTCTTCTGTTTCTAATTTGTCCATGAAAACTTGTTCCAGTTCCTCCAAACACCAATTAGACTTTTCCTTTTCTATCTCAAAAAACCAAATATGTGTATGCCCACTAATCCACAACTTGAATAACCAAATATCTAATGGTTTATAAAATTTATCCCTAAATTTGTTCAACAATTTTCTAGCATCAATCCTACCATATCCAAAAATGTTACCATCCCATGATCCACAAAACTAGGGTTTTATGAATAGAACCTTTTGATTAGAACATGTTCTAACCCTTTCAGCTAAAGGTCCTCCAAAAATAAGTAATCGTAGAACACAAACCCCAATTTAAGTTTTGAGATATTTATGAAAATGTAAGAAATTTAGGAAAATTCCTAAAATTGTGGCTTGTGGAGAAAAATATTGAAAAAAAATAAAATTGCAATAACTCAAAAAAATAGATCCAAAAATTATGAAATTTAAGTGGTATCACCTTTGAATATATTCAAATCAACCCAAAATTATATTTTCCTAATTCGTCATTATTGAGAAGATATATACGAAAACTTAGAATTAGGGTTTCAACCTAAAACGAACATATATTTTCAAAACCAGCTCCAAAAAATATGAAATTTGAAGGGAAGATCACATGAATTATATTTCTACTCCCCACAAAAAAACTTAAAAATTCCTGGTAGATATCTAAATATAAGTGAATCACCAACATTAGGGTTTCATCTCACAAATTGCTAGGATCATTGCTCTAATACCACTTGATAAGGTATTTGCATATAATAAATAAATATTTTATAGAATATAAAACAAAACAAGAGATATGGGGTCAAGATGCCAAAATAATCAATATATGCAGAATAATACCCTTAAGGTAGCGTAACACCATACCATGTTCATTAAGGCAGGAGTAACTCCACAATCTCCCGAGTTGGGAATCCACTTTGAGGGGGACACCTCCAATATATCTATACCAATTAGATGACTCAACTAATACTTCCATGACCTCCTCATAATGATATTCACATCCTTTAAATGGGATGGGTAACAAGTAATCCCAAAGTAGGTCGACTCATTACCCAATATAACTAGTTCCTATGTGAGAGCATATAACTAAGGGGATGTGTGCCACATGTCTACCTCTCCATCAACCCATATACATTATAATATTATATCACATGTGAACCCATACATATAACTAAGGGGATGTGTGCCACATGTTGGCATCTCCATCAACCCATATATATTATATTATCATATCCCAAGGTACATAGCATTTCCATAACTTGTATATAACAAGGCATGTTTTCCCTTGGTTTATCATTCAATAAAGTTTTATTACTCTTTCACCAAATAGATAATGACCTATTTTTTCTAAAACCAAACAATTTAATGGTATGGTCCAATTAGACAACTTGGTTAAAGAATAAAAAATATGTTATGGAATTGTATACATGACAAATCATGTAAAGTGGAAATCTTGTAAATTATGTGAGAAATTTTAAAAGTGTCTATGTAGTGTAATTAGGAGAAGAAATAGTGAAATTTCTTTGTGGAACAAGAAATTAGGATTGGGATAGGTGCACAAGTCATGGTTAAAGGAATTAAGTCAATAATGACATTATAATGTGATAAATTACTAAATTTGAGTGTTCGTAGACATATTTCTTAATTGATCAATTTATTTCATTTATAGGTACATTATTAGAAAATATTTATCTTACGAAATAGATTTATATGATATAAACTATATATTTTACGCAATGATTCACACAAATATTATGGAAACGTGAATCTCCTATCACATATTAATTTATTTTATTTCATGATCTAGTTCCTATAGTTTGTTTATGGTATATTTATGTGTTCTCGACATCAATTATAACATATTAGATTTTAGAGATTGTAATATATGTCACTAGTTATTGTTATAAATCTTCTAACGCTATGTAGGATTACACATTATATTTTAGATTATGGTTTCTTATTGATTAACTAAAATTGACTAAACTAATGTAGTAAAATATAGTTAATATAATCTATGAGGACATAAATTAAAAAAATAAGTATCCTAAGACATCATGTAAATGAGATAAGTAAATAAGCTAGTGAAATTAAAAACTATAATGTGTAAGAAGTGAAAGGAAAGAACTATGTTGATGATTGATGATTTTCTCAATGTATCAAAATAATGTATAGAAAATTAGAAAGCAAGAACAACTATGCAAGAGTGTCAAAAATGATAGATCTGGATGTTTTGGCATGGACCAAGGAACCTAGAAAAGGACTGGGTTTCATAGGTCTATGGAAAGGAATCTAGGAACCCTACTCTGGGAAAAATGTCTAGAATTGGTGCTCATAGGGTAGAAGGTAATATAAAACTCTAACTTCTATGGCATTAATTTTTCTATACTATGCCAAATGTTCTAAATATTTGAAGAGGAAGAAATAACCTGTGAAAGGAGAAAAGGAAGTATGAAAACCATAAAATAGAAAGATTCAGAATGAATGAGTCGAAATGACCTCACCTACCAAAACAATGGGCTTTATAACTGAGTTTTGCACTAACTTTCTGACCCAGATTTAGTTCTTGTATTTGTGTTTGTATTTCATTCCATGGGTGCTCTTGTATCGATCTCACATTGTGAAGTAGTGAGCAATAGCTAAATGTAAACAATGTAATAAAATGTGTGCATGAAATAGAATATAATCCCTCCCCCTATGAAGTGTGATGCATATTTCCTAGCTTGTGCCTTGATGATGGAGCTATGTGAATGCCAATGCAATAGATATATGCAACTCTAGATAGAGTGATAGTAGTGTATGGTGCTAGGTCACTCATTATGGTCTCATAACTTTATATTTAAAGGGTTATCTTGTTCAAATTTTATAATTACATCGAAAAGGCTGACCACATGAAAGATAAATATGAAAAATGGATAGAAGAGGCCCAAAAAGTGACGAGAAAGTGATAGAAGGATCGAGGAATCCCTGGTGGGACCAGGTGCCCATGGGCACTTTGGTACTAAATTTGGGTGCCCACTGAGGCTAAAATAATGTCGGATGTCCGGAAAAGGATTGGCATATGGGTTCAATAGGTAACAAATTATCAAATAAAATACATGATATGACCATAGGAAAGGGGTGAATTAGTACTTTATTTACTCAATAACAATATAAAAAGTAGTATGAGACTGGGATAAATAAAATGTCTAAAATTCATGATTTTGTGACTACAATTACATGTTTCTCCACTCGCGTTTATTTCATTATTTTACCATTATGAATTTTTAATTATACTTCATCATGTGAACTTTAATAATTGCATTTTAATATTATATATTTTTTATAAAACATTTCTATATGCACTTCAATTTCTATATTTTGTGATTATTAAATTGCATTGAACACATTACTATGTCTACATGTATGGATATATTTTTATGATTATATCATTTATTGTTACATATTTCTAGTCACAAATCATTTATTTCTTTCACTACTTACTATTCAATATTTACACATTTTTTTATCTCACATCTTGTTTCATGCTTCATTTTGTAGACATAAACTAACAACTAATAATACTAACTGTAATATTTAGGTTTTTTTAAGTATTATTATTCATATTATCTTATGATGTGATTTTAATTTAACATTTTTTATGCTATTTATTAGGTTAGTATGGATTTATGATGTATTCAATAATGTTTTTTATCAAGAAAATAATTCTATCATTACTATTTAATCATTATGAATCATGTTAGAACACATGAATTATATGTTTCATTATTTAGATGATGCATAGATATTACTATTATCTAATTTTTCCCTCGGGAAAAATTGGACAAATAAGAACTTGCATGCAGCGAAAATGGAGGAGTTGATTCAGTCATGGGAGCTTGCATTTTGAGGTTGGGTGAATAAAGGAATAGGCCGAGAAAATTGTAGAGAATTTTGGGAAAAGAAGAAGCTCCAAAGTCCAAAATTTTTGGACTTCAAAGGTGGATCATTTTGCCATTTTGGAGATTTTGCTTGGCAAAAAGGGATCAACAAAGTTCAAAATCCCAAAGTCCAACATCCCTAAAGTCTCAAATTTCAAAATTTTGGGTTTAGAGTTTTAGAGATCTTGATGGGAAAAAATCCCAAATGAAACTCGAAAGTTTGAAATTTTGGAATTTTGGGTTTAAGAGTTTGGAGGTGCATAATTTGCTTTGTAGTCTTCGCAGAAAAATAAGAAAAGTGGCCTAAAATTCCCAAAATCACAAAATTTTGAATCCCAAAAAGGTTTGAATATCGAAGTAAACACAGTTTAGGGGTTAATGCAATGACAGCTTTTGGGTTTCGGAGTTTTGGAACTCTCAAAGAAATTTGGGTGATGACAATGTTTCAATCTCGCAAAATAAAAATTTATGAAAAACTAAATTTCTAGATTTGGAGGTTACATACATCTTGTTTCATGCTTCATTTTAAGAATGACACCCAAACCTTCAGATGGCCATAAATTTTGATTAGGAGCTCAGATTTGCACAAGAAAGGAATTTGTAGAAAGCTTATGGTATCCTCTACACTATTCAAAATTAAGAAATGCAATCCACCATTTTTAGGATGTCATACTTCTCACCTACCAAAATAATGAATTATGGGCTTCCTTTCTTTCCCAACAAGGAAGAGTACATGGAGATATGGGTTTTTCATGGAACCCATCATTTTTGTAAGTGAATTCAATGTATTCTAGATATATTGAAGCAAGATTTCGAATATTATTCTCATCTCCTTCTCACATTCTTCCTATATATTGTAAGGAGGGGAATTTTTCTAAAGGTTGGACAACTTGGCTTTGCACCCTCCCTTCTTCTCTTGTCTGTAAGTGGATTTGTGGAGTTAAAAATCCCATCAAAACTGTAATGCAAATCTTTCCTCTTGGCCATTGTATTATATTGTATAAAATTTGTGGAGCAATAATACATGTATGTGGATGATTTTAACCCTCTCTTGTGTTCATTGCACCTCTCTAATCTCTCATTGCAATCTTGGTTATCTATGTATGGTGGTTTTATTACATTTCAATGGCTTGTGTTTAATGGCAAAACAAGTGTTCAACATTACTTTAGTGCATCAACTTTGTTATTTTAGGTTTACTTTCTTGTATCTTCTCAACCTCATTTCCTTGGCAAGTTAGATTAGATTTAGAATATATCCCTCAATTTTCATGTGTGCATCTGAATAGAGGAATAGGAACCGACCTTCATCTAGAGAGATTTCCCGATTGTAAAGTCCAAAACTTTGGGAAAATATCCATGTTATGAAATCACACTGAGAGTTTCAACCCATCATATTGCAGACATTCATGGGTGTTGTGATTACGCATCAACAATTATTCAATTGAAATTTTGGTTATCTTAAAAATTATAAACATATTTCTATGCAATGCTCAATATATCACTAAAACTATCTTACTATGGTAAAATCTACAATAATAGCCTAATGTAATACAAGTTTGTAGTAAATAAATGAATAATGAAATACTAAAATAATACAAAAGTAACTAATTAATGAAAATATGAAACTCTAATGTGTAAAGAGGGTTAGAAGAGCCTTAGTCGATTCACTGATTTTGTTAGATCGTGTCAAACTAGAAACAGTTGAATAGAGATGGATGAATATCCCACAAAATCAAATAAAATATGGATCTGGTAGATTTAATTAGACTGGAGTGCCTTGATATCAATGGATAAGGAGCACCTCGAGATGGATAGGGGCTGTGGGGGAGCCTTGGTCTAGTTTCTAGGCACCCTAGTTTACGTAGATGCTCAAAAAACCTCTTCTGAGGTGTCACACGAGGTTAAATTTGTTGACCTCTTATTGTGTGTATGTAGATGTGAGATATTCAAGGTCATTGTACATCTTTAATCAATGAATCACCTATAAAACCCTAAAATAGACATCAAATCCTAAAAACAAATTATGCAAAATAAGGCGTCTAATTTTCCTCAAAGCCACCACAATGGTGGACTTACAAATAATCATTGTATTACATCTCAAACCCAATGTATTTTATTATGTGTTTTTGTAATTATTCCCTATGTTTCTCTTGTGCATGTCACACTTGAAGTAGCGAGAACATAGATAGATGTAGAATGTAAATAATGTGTGCATAGAAACAATAGACTACCCTTCTATGAAGTGTGATGGAGATGAAGCATCCTTTGTCCCTTGATATGGAGATAGATGTATGTAAATAGAGCCATAAATTCCTTTTATGGATACAACCTTAGGTAGAGATACTATATGCTTAGAGCTTGGTTCCTTATTATGATCACATAACTTTATATTTAAATGATTTTCTTGCTTAAATTTTGTAATTAACCCGAAAAGATCGAATACCAAAAATATAAGATGCTAAAATGGCTAGAAAGGAACCAAAAAGTGTGAGTTAAGTAGAAAGAGGAAAAATATACCAAGATGGGATGGGGGCACCTCGCGCTGGCATCTTGGCTACACATTTGTGTCTAGAATGACAAATGCTAAAAGGTGGAAAGAAAGACTAACGAGGTAAGAGTGTAAGGATGAAATAAGAAACATAAAGAAAAGAAAGGTGGCCAGAGACATGGGTTAATTAGTACTTTTCTTATGTAAGAGCAATACAAATAGTAGTATGCGATGGAGAATAAAAAATAAGCAAAGTTCATAATTTTGTTCTACATTTTCCCCCAATTTAAGTTGGTGAGTGAAAATATTAGTAACATAAAGAGATAGAGATGCATACTTGATATCGATATAGATTGATGTAGAAAGTGTGCCGAGGGAATACAAAAATTGTGGAGTGATAAAAAAGATAGCGCATAGAGAAAAAAAGATGAAAAAGTGTAAAAGATGATGAAAATGAACCTAGGGTGGAAACACATATGTAGATGACAACATGTGTGTTGTGCACTATTGTTAGTATCATGTTGATGTTGTCTAACTACTTTCTTCCTATACAAATGTACCTACAAAATAGAATATAATAAAGTAGTCAAATGCGTATGTATATGTGTAAAAGCATGTAAATAAGAATGATAAAAATAAATACTATAATGTGAAAAAGAAACATGTTTACTGATCCGTGATGAGGAAAGAGTGTATAAAGGATAATATGGATGATATCAATGCTCTCAATGTTTTGGGAAATCTCACGCCAATGTAATGGAAAAAGTGTAGGGAAAAATGTCTTGTGTTGTCCTCCAACCTTTAACTTCTTCTTGTTATATAAAACACCACTGCAGATGGTGTGTACAAGTGATAAGGATTATCTTCCCTATAAAATCCATTGTGCGAGTTATGTATATTGTGTTGAACCCAATCACTGTGTGATATGCCTCTAGTCTTAGGTAATCCAGATAAGACCATTGTGTAATATTCCCCCTTGTCTTAGGTAATGCAAGTAAGGCCATTGTGTGATATGGCCTCTGGTCTAAGGTAATCTCGGTAAGGCTGATGTGTCATGGATCCAAGTCTTATTCTAAATCACACAATCTAAAAATTATGTTTTACCGATATTATGTTTTGTTGTGTACACTCTGTATGGGGTGAATGATTCACCTAAATGATGCCCCTATCATTTGGGGTACATGTGACATCATTGAAGGAGAATGTGGTGAGAAAAAAGACATATTTCTAAAACTCTTGCATGGGGAAGGGGATGTGTTTAGTAGAAACAAAGGTTCATGCAAACAAGTGGATGGGAGACAATTTTTATTACAATAAAATACATTCATACATGTAGAAGATGATAATTTAAGATAAACAATCGATGTGTAAGTTATAATAGAAAAGAGGAAAATGTAGACTGTTAAAAATGGGTTATAAACATGGGACATCACTCATGATGTCACAATATGATCAAGGGAGATGAAGCCAAAAGAATACAAGTGTGCACATAAGACAAAGGAAAAGCCCTGCAAACAAAGACATATAATGACAGGAAAATATAAGCAATATAATAGATAGCCATGGTGTAAAATAGTCCTAAAAACAAATGTTACACATGAAGCACCTTTTAGCATGTTAAAAAGGAAAAAAGTATGTGAAGCATGTATAATATAATAAAGTAGTGTGTTATGGAAAACAATGAAATGATAACGCATGTAGTGTACGAAAGTGGATGCCCTAGGAGCCACTATGGGACTAGTACTAGGTACTACACCAATCATCCATCGTACGTGTAATGGACCTCTCTAATATTATATCATAGATAGAAAATAGGTGAATGTGCATGTGTGTATGATAAATATAATTACACACAAGATATTTATAAAGAATATGTAATAAATTTAACATGTATAAGTAAATGAAAGAAAAATTAAATGCATCAAAGATATGTAATATGATGTGGATGAATGGAATGGAATGAAGTGTGAATTATAGGAGTAGTGTGCCCCAAAGTTGATGGAAATGTTTGAAATGAGGTTCATTTATCTATACACCCTCAACAATCAAGAATGAATCATAAATGAGAGTGTGTCATCAGGAAATGGTAAAACTATATGTTATGTGTCATGACGATTGTGACATAGAAATGAGGAGTAATAATGTGTGATGATTTATCCTAAAGTGTATATCACAACAAGATAATAGAATAAGTGATTATTTAGCCCAAAGTGTATATCACTAGATGATGTTAGAGGAAATGATGATGTAGCCTATGGCATATATAACTATTATAGGAATATCACATGAGAAAAAGGTTGAATGGTTAAATATGTGAGTGTGTTGAGGTCCATTTGCTTTGTATACCCTAAACAGCACAATATATACCGTGTGACTAGAGTATGTAATCGTTTAGTGAGTGTAGAACGTATAAGTAGATGAGTAAAAAACATTAATATGTGTAATAGATGTGGTGATGAGAAATCTTCATGTGATGTGTAATGTGTAATATGTAGTGTATAATGTAGGATGTATAACATGTAATGGAAGATGCGTAGATGAGATAAGATGTATAGATGCATAGTAAATGTAAGATGCAAGATGTAAGATGTAGGATGTATGTATGTAAGATGTGTAATGTCTAGTGTCTATTATGTAGTGTGTGAGTTTCATTTATATCGATTCCTCAACATTAACATGTGAACCGAAGCACAAAAGTGCATCATTAGGTAATGTCAATTTTAGCGTGTATGAAGATGTCTATCAAAAAATCTAAGATGTGTTGATAGGGGGGAAGAGATAAGTGTAATGCCCCCCCACATATGTATTGGTTAATTTGATCATGTGAAAATTTCTAAAGAGATCATCGTTGTCATGGGTAAAACCTATTGGATCAGCATTGGAGACATGATAAGAAATAAAATGAGGTGGTTCTTACAAAGATACATTGTGGTGTAGGGTGTAGAAACTCATTACATACTCTTAATCAAAGAAGGGTACTGATGGAAAGTCATGTGCATAAAAACGAGAAATATTCAGAGAATAAGTATGAGATGAATCATTAATAATAGAAACATTACCGAATGGCATAGGGAATGTTATAGAAGTGTGTTCTATGTCTAAATTATCACCAATATAGTCAAGCCAATATTTCCAATGTGTCAATGGATAAGTGTGATGAGAAGGTGCTACGAATACTAGAAAATGAAACACACGAAGACTAAAGGCGGTTGTAATGTGATAATAAATGTGGTAAAGGTGAGGTGAGTTAATTAGTGGTAAAAATTCATTACGATTTAATGCAAGACTAGTTAATACCTCATGTCTTGAAAGAATATCTAAGAAAGTACGATCGATTGTAATATAATGCATAACTTGAGTTTTTATTAATAACATTCATTGAAAGGCGGTGGTGGAGATACATACTAGTTAGGGTAGGGTGAAATAATGTCTAAGGTGTTGAAAGACCCTTGATAAAGTATCATAGCATTGGTAGAAGGAGGGGTCTTGAATTTGTATTTTCTAGGCTCATTAGCCAAAAAGGTGTCATTTAAATTGGATTCATCCACATCGGTATGGGTAAAATTAAGTTGGGCTAATCCTTCATCGAGTAAGTTGGACAATAGAAAATTCATCATCAAAATCATCGGAATTGTTTGTATTAGTATCATCATGTTGTATAGATTCATTGAGTATATTACAAGTAGTTTCATTGGGTTGAGGAGTGAGATAATTATTAATAGGTGCAGTGTTAGTGTTGGTGCTCAATTTGATCTCGCCCGTTTGCTCTAAAAATTCTTCAATCTATGGGCTCTATCATATTTCTATTTCCCCAAATGCATGCATGAAAGGTTTTCTTCATTTGTATGTTGTTGAAGATCCTTCTCCATGGTGTGGATCACATTTGGGCCTTGTATCATTTCCAAATTATTTTTCCTTCAAGAAAGATTCAATTCTGGGTAAATGGTGAAGTTCCCTGCATCTTACTCTTTGATGGGCATGTTTCCCTATCAAATTATATCTCAGCATCTTTAGCTATGTGGTCTCTTTTGATTGGATGAGGCACATTGGATCTATTTTATAACTTGTAACTTTTTGCTATGTTTGTAAAAAGATCAATTTTTGGTTGAGTTCTGATTGGCCGGTCAAATTTATAAAGGCAAAGTAAATTTTTCTTCTTTTTCCCCCAAAGGTGTATACGTGTTCATTTTTAATTGGATGTGGGTTAGTGGGTTTTTTGGTGAAATTTTCCACTTTGGTCTCATTTGTAAAAAATACCAAATTGGCCCCACATAGCCCAATAGTCTTTGATGGCTATTCAACAAATATGAAGTGGCAGGGAAAAAGTCTTACTTTGACCCCAAATATGGACATGTGGTAGTTTTTAAGTTACAAGTGGGATGGCGGGTCGGTGAAGCACTTTGAATTTTTTTTTTTGAATCAAGAGCGAGCAAGGAAAAGTCTTACTTTGACCCCAAAGTTTGACATGTGGCCATTTTTAAGACAAGCAGTAGAGGCGTATTGCTGGGGTGTTTTGAAGTTTTCTCGGTATTTTGTAAAACTGAAGTAAAGTTATAAATTGTCCCACAACTCCAATGGGGCCCACATAAAAAGATAAAATCGGGAAGGCAAGTCGGAAGAGGAAAATTGGAAATATTACCTTTTTGTTAAAAAGGATAAAATTGCAAAAATGAGATGTGACTCCATCAAAGGCCTAGATTAAGCCATGTGTTGAGTTTGTATTTCAAAGGCAAAAACACGGGGAAAAATGTGAAAATTGTGCATTTTCTCCAAAATTCATAAAATGCAAAAGCAAACCCCAAGCCTGCTTTGAATCATATTTTCCCATGTGGATGGATGTAATCTAAAGTTATGAAAGGGTAGAATCAATTGGGTGTTGGGCATTGCATCTGTTTTTTCCGTAATTTTTACTCCAAGACTCTTGGAGATGTGAATACACATCATTTTTTATAATGAATATGAATGATTCCTAGTCGCTTTTATCTACAAAGTGCAATTGAATGGATTTAGAGCTTAATTTGTGAGTCCATGGAATGTAAAGGTTGATATTTTGAAGTTGGAATTTCTCGAGCACTTGCAAAAATGAATTACTAGAGAAGTTTGGATGCATAGAAAAGTTACTGAGAGGAAACAATGGGAAAATGATGAAATGATGGAGTTTCAGGCACAAAGGATGAAAAATGTTTTCCAGAGGAGATGATGGGAAGCCCCGATTAAAACAATGATGGAGATATTTTGCAATGATTCACCTTTTTAAACAAGCGGACAACTTTTTGTTGCAAAGTCTCGTTAAACAACATTTTCTTGAAATCATGATCAAACATGTAAAAACAAAAATGTTCATCAAATATTCTTTTCTTGGGGAAATATTGGATGTAAATTGAGTTTATAAAAAGCATGCTTTATCATGCAAATGGTTGGGAGTTGAATTCTTCTTACGAAAATTTGAGAAATTCCATCTTCTTGAGAGACCATAAGAGAAACATGTTAATATTTTATGTTTTAGATTTGATCATGTCAAGTTGGTTGCAAGTGTACAGCCATTGAAAATATTTGAGATTGTTCAAGAACCATCCCTTGTTGATTAATCTAATCAACTTAGAATTAATCTATGTTAATCTTGGGAAAATTTGTGTCTACTTTATTTCAGAATGTCTGTAAATACTATTTCTTGTTCCTATTGCAATCTTCTCGTTAAAATCCCTCTGAATCACATAGGATCTTGTCCCTATGATAGTTTAGTGGCATTTACAATTTCATTACGAGAAGAGCCTTCATCCTATAATGAGATAAATAATTTAAAATCACTTTACTGTCATTTTGTTGATAAAGATTGTCTATAAGCCTTTGATTGTATATTAGGCGTGAGGAACCAAAGGTATTTAATGTTTAATTGAGTCTTTATATTGAGCCTTCATGTTAAATTCTTGTAGATTGTGGGAAACCGTGAAAATATAGGCCTCCATGGATGCACACTTTGGTTGAAGGAATATTTTAGCTATTCTGAAGTATTGTGTCATTTAGTTTTCCAATTGTTGTCAAGGTTCTCAAATATCTAGAAAAATAAAGTTTATCCTACTTTATATCCCACCAAAAATTATTCAAAAAAAATGAATCGTACCTCAACTACCCTTGTTTTCCCTGTATGTCCACAAATGAATAAATTCCACAAAAAATGCGCGAAGAAATAAGGATTCCATAATGTGTTGAGTAACCTTAACCTTGTTTAAAAATATCACCATTCTTAGAAGTGACAACTCGTGAGAGTTAAATTGTGGTGCATTGATCATATTTTCTCAAGGTTTCCTTTCAAATTTGTGAAAGAAGGATATCTTCATTCTCCTTGCCAACAGAGGTTAAAAATAGGTCCTCTCACCTTGGTTGAAAGAAAAACATAAAGTAGTGAGGATAGATCAAATCCTATCCATTTCTCTCGAGTGACAAAGAGCTATTTGAATCACCTCCCTAGCTACAAAACGAAATACATGATGATTTATCGTGTCTAGGCTTCTTATTAAATCTGTGATGTTGCTCAGCTTGCAAAGGAGAATACATTTGGATACCAACACCAAATTGGTTCCATTGTTAGGTACTCTTCAAAGGCATTCTTATATGTGGCCCCTGGTAATGTTTCTTACTTGATCTAAGTGCAAATACGTTGTCTAAAAGTCATCCTTTATTGAGATGTAAAAGATTTGTGCAAGTTACTAGTTTTTTGTGCAATATTTCAAGTTTTTGTTGGTTTTTTCATGAATTTTATATCATCAATGTTAAATATGGGTAAAGGAAGGTCATATCTATGAATCTTTGCATGAATTTAGTGTTGACATACATTTGATGAGATAAATTTTAGTGCATTTGCAAAACTAATTTTTGTGATGGATTATTAGGACCTATATGTGATGCTTTGCTCATCTTGCGAAAGGAGAATCAATTTCGATACCAACACTAGATTGGTGCTCAAGTTGATCTTGCCACTGTTTGCTCTAAAAATTCTTCAATCTGCGGGCTCTTTCATATTTTCTATTTTCCTTAATGCATGTGTGGAAGGTTTTCTTCATTTGTATCCTGTTGAAGATCCTTCTCCATGGTCATGGATCACATTTGGGCCTTGTATCATTTCAAAATTCTCTATCCTTGAAGAAAGATTCAATTCTTGGCATAAAAGGTGAAGTTCCCCTAAATATTACTATTCAACAAGTGTGTTTCCATGTAAAATTATATCTCAGCATCTTTAGCTATGTGGTCTCTTTTTATTGGATGAGGAACGTCAGGTATATTTTATAACTTGTAACTTTTTAATATGTTTGCAAAAAGATCAATTTGGCCCCGTGGCCCCATTGAGATCTCGAATGGCTGTCAAATTTATAAAGGCGGAGAAAATTTATCTTTTTTTCCCTAAAGGTGTATATGTGTTCATTTTTAATTGGATGCAGGTCGGTGGGTCTTTTTTATGAAATTTTCCACTTTGGTCTCATTTATAAATATTACCAAATTGGCCCATGCCTCGATTTTCTTTGATTGGCTCTTCGACAAATATGAAGTGACAAGGAAAAAGTCTTACTTTTACCCCGAAGATGGACATGAGATAGATTTTCAAGTTACAAGCGGGATGAGTCGGTCAGAAGCACTTTGAAGTTTTTTTGGATCGGAAGGTAGGGAAAAGTCTTATTTAGACCCCCGAAGTTTGACACGTGGCCATTTTTTAAGACAAAAGTGGAGAGGTCGGGTTCAATTTGGGGTCATTTTGAAGTTTTTTTCCCTTTTGTAAAAAGAGATCAAAGTTATAAATTGACCGCAAATCCATGGGGACCACATAAAAAGATAAAATTGGGAAGGTCGGTCGGTGAGGAAAATTGGAAATTTTACCTTTTTGTTAAAAACGGTAAAATTGCATAAGTGAGCCATGAATCCATTAAAGGCCTAGATTAAGCCACGTGTCGAGTCCGTATTTCAAATGCATAAATGTGGGGCAAAATGCAAAAAATTGTGAATTTTCTCAAAAATTCATAAAATGCAAAAAGGAAACCCCAAGCCCGCTTCAATTTAGATTTTTCCATGTGGACGGATGTAATATAAAGTTATGAAAGGGAAGAATCAATGGGTGTTGTGCATTGCATTTGATTTTGCCACAATTTTTAATCCAAGACTCTTGGAGATGCGAATACACATCATTTTTTATAATGAATATGAATGATTCCTTGTCGCTTTTGTCTACAAAGTGCAATTGAATGGATTTAGAGCTTAATTTGTGAGTCCATGAAATGTAAAGGTTGATATTTTGAAGTTGGAATTTCTTGGGCACTTGCAAAAATGTGAATTACCAGAGAAGCCGGATGCAGAGCAAGTTTCAAAGGAAACAATGGGAAAATGATGAAATGATGGAGGTTGCATGCGCAAAGAATGAAAAACATGTTACCAGAGGAGATGACTAGGATCCCTAGTTAAAAAACTTATGGAGATAATTGCAATGATTCACCTTTTTGAAAAAGCTGGAAACTTTTTTTGCTAAAACTGTTAAATATCATATTCTTGAAATCATGATCAAACATGTAACAAACAAATTTTCATCAAATATTCTTTTCTTGGGGGAAATTTTGTATGTAAATTGAGTGTTATAAAAAGCATGCTTTAGTCATGCAAATGTTCGGGAGTTGAATTCTTACGAAAATTTGAGAAAGCCCATCTTCTTGAGAGACCATCTGAGAAACATGTTAATATATTATGTTTTAGATTTGATCATGTCAAGTTGGTTGCAAGTGTACATCCATTGAAAATCTCTAAGACTATTTAAGAAACAATCCCTTGCCGATTAATCTAATCAACTTAGAATTAATCTATGTTAATCTTGGGCAAATTTGTGTCTTGCTTTATTTCAGAATGTTTGAAAATACTATTTCTTGTTCCTATTGCAATCTTATGTTAAAATCACTATGAATCAAAAAGGGTCTCATCCCTCTGATAGTTTAGTGGCATTTACAATTTCATTATGAGAAGAGCCTTCATCCGGTAATGAGATAAAAAATTTAAAATCACTTTACTGTCAATTTTTTGATAAAGATTGTCTGTAAGCCTTTGATTGTATATTAGGCATGAGGAACCAAAGGTATTTAATTTTTAATTGAGTCTTTATATTGAGACTTCATGTTAAATTCTTATAGATTGTGTGAAACTGTGAAAATCTAGGCCTCCATGGATGCACACCTTCTATTTGAAGGAATATTTTAGCTATTATGAAGTATTGTGTAATTTATTTTTCTAATTATTGTCAAGGTTCTCAAATATCTTGAAAAATTAAGTTTATCCTGCTTAATCTCCAACAAAAATTATTCAAAAACAATGAATCCTACCTCAACTACCCCTGTGTTTCCCTGGTATGTCCACAAATGAATAAATTCTATTGCAAAAATATGTAGAAGCAATCAAGATTCCATAATATGTTTAGTAGCCTTAACATTGTTTAAAAAATCACCATTCTTTAGAAATGACAACTCGTGAGAGTTAAATTGTGATGCATTGATCATATTTTCTAAAGGTTTCCTTTCAAATTTGTGAAAATAAGGATATCTTCATTATCCTTCATCAACGAGAGGTTTAAAAATGGGTCCTCTCACCCTAGTTGAAAGCCATAACCTAAAGTAGTGAGGATAGATAAAATCCTTTTGAAGGTGCTATCAAGTTCTCCAACATTTGAGTGACAAAGAGCCTGTTGAATCACCTCCCCAACTACAAAACGACATACATGATCATTTATTTGTCTCTAGGATTCTTTTAAATCTGCGATCTTGCTTATCTTGCAAAGTAGAATCAATTTGGATACCACCACCATATTGGTTCCATTGTTAGGTAATCTTCAAAGGCATTCTTATATTTGGCCATGGTAATGTTTCTTACATGATCTAAGTGCAAATATGTTGACTAAAAGTCATCCTTTGTTGAGATCTACAATATTTGTGCAAGTTAAAAGTTATGTGTACAATATTTCCAGTTTCTATTGGTTTCTTCACTAAGTTTACATCATCAATGTTAAATATGGGTAAAGGAAGGTCATATTTGTGAAGATTTGCATAAATTTAGTGTTGAAAGACATTTGACTGATTAATTTTAGTGCATTTGCAGAACTAATTTTTGTGATGGATTATTAGGACCTATCTATGATGTTACTCAGCTTGCAAAGGAGAATCAATTTTGATACCAACACCAGATTGGTGCTCTAGTTGATCTTACCCTGTTTGCTCTAAAAATTATCAATCACGTGGGATCTTGTGTATTTTATATTTTCCCAAATGGATGCGTGAAAGGTTTTCTTCATTTGTATGCTGTTGAATATCATTCTCCATGGTTTTGGATCACATTTAGGCCTTGTATCATTTCCAAATTATTTGTCCTTGAAGAAAGATTCAATTATTGCAACAAAAGGTGAAGTTCCCTGGATCTTACTATTCAACAGTGCATGTTTCCTGTCAAATTATATCTCAACATCTTCAGCTATTTGGTCTCTTTTGATTGGATGAGGCACGTCGGGTCTATTTTATAACTTTTAAATTTTTACTATATTTGCAAAAAGATCAATTTGGCCCGTGGCCCCATTGAGTTCCCGATTGATCGGTCAAATTTATAAAGACGGAGGAAATTTTTCTTTTTTTCCCCAAAGGTGTATACGTTTTCCTTTTTAATTGGATGCGGGTCATTTGTTCTTTTTGGTGAAATTTTCCACTTTGGTCTCATTCGTAAATAATACAAAATTGGCCCCTGTAGCCCGATAGTCTTTGATTGGCTATTCAACAAAGATGAAGTGGTAGGGAAAAAGTCTAACTTTTACCCGAAGATGGACATGGGACAATTTTTCAATTCTACAAGCGAGGATGTCGGGTTGGCATAGCACTTTGTAGTTTGTTTGGCTCAGCGGAGTAGGTAAAAAGTCTTACTTGGACTCGAAGTTAGACATGTGACCATTTTTAAGACATAAGTGGAAAGGCGGGTCGCCAGGGGTGTTTTGAAGTTTTTTTCCCTTTTGTAAAAAGGGATCAAAGTTATGAATTGACCCGCAACTACGCTCGGGACCACATCAAAAGATAAAATCGGGAAGGCGGGTCGGCGAGAGGAAAATTGGATATTTTACCTTTTTCTTAAAAAGGGTAAAATTGCATGAATGAGTCATGACTCCATCAAAGGCCTAGATTAAGCCACGTATCGAGTTCGTATTTCAAAGGCAGAGTGGCGGGGTAAAATGTGAAAATTGTGCATTTTCTCCAAAATTCATAAAATGCAAACGGAAACCCCAAGGCTATTTCGAATCAGATTTTCCCACATGTATGGCTGTAATCTAAAGTTATGAAAGGGCAGAATCAATGAGTGTTGTGCATTGAAACTTATTTTCCGCCCTTTTTACTCCAAGACTCTGGAGATGTAAATATGCATAGTTTTTATAATGAATATGGATTATTCCTTATCACTTTTTTCTACAAAGTGCAATTGAATGGATTTAGAGCTTAATTTGTGAGTCCATGGAATGTAAAGGTTGATATTTTTAAGTTGGAATTTCTCGGGCACTTGCAAAAATGTGAATTACTAGAGAAGTTGGATGTAGAAAATTTGGAGAGGAAACAATGGGAAAAGAATGAAATGATAGAGGTTGTCAGTCAGTGCAAAGGATGAAAAATGTGTTGCTGGGAGGAGATGATGGGAGGATTCTAGTTAAAACAATGATGGAGATATTTGTAATGATTCACCTTTTTGAACAATTGGAAACTTTTTGTTGTAAACCTATTAAACATCATTTTCTTGAAATCATGATCAAACATGTAACAAACAAATGCTCATCAAATATTCTTTTCTTGGGGGAAGTTTGGATGTAAATTGAGTATTATAAAAAGCATGGTTTAGACATGAAAAAGGTTGGGAGTTGAACTCTTACGAGAAAATTTGAGAAATCCCATCTTCTTGAGAGACCATCTGAGAAACATGTTAATATATTATGTTTTAGATTTGATCATGTCAAGTTGGTTGCAAGTTTACAACCATTAAAAATCTCTGAGACTTTTCAAGAAACCATCCCTTGCTGATTAATCTATTCAACTAAGAATTAATCTATGTTAATCTTGGGCAAATTTGTGTCTTCTTTATTTAAGAATGTCTACAAATACTATTTCTTTTTCTAATTGCAATCTTCTATTAAAAACTCGAGTCACACAGGATCGCATCCCTATGATAGTTTAGTGGCATTTACAATGTCATTATGAGAAGAGCCTTCATCCTTTAATGAGATAAACAATTTAAAATCACTTTACTATCATTTTGTTGACAAAATATTGTCTATAAGCCTTTGATTGTATCTTAGGCATGAGGAACCAGAGGTCTTTAATGTTTAATTGATTCTTTAGCTAGAGCCTTCGCGTTAAATTTATGTAGATTGTTTGAAACTATACAAATCTGGGCTTCCATTTATGCACACCTTTCAGTTGAAGTAATATTTTAGCTATTCGAAGTATTGTGTCATTTATTTTTCCAATTGTTGTCAAGTTTCTCAAATATCTAGAAAAATCAAGTTTATCGTATTTAATCTCCCACAAAAATTATTCAAAAATAATGAATCCTACCTCAACTACCCTTGTTTTCCTTGTATTTCCACAAATGAATAAATTCTATTGCAAAAATATGCAAAAGCAATCATGATTCCATAATGTGTTTAGTAACCTTAACCTTGTTTAAAAATATCACCATTCTTTAGAAGTGACAACTCGTGAGAGTTAAATTGTAGTGCATTGATGATATTTTCTCAAGGTTTCCTTTCAAATTTGTGAAAATAAGGATATCTTCATTCTCCTTCACCAACAGAGGTTTAAAAATGGGTCCTCTCACCCTTGTTGAAAGGAACAACCTAAAGTAGTGAGGATAGATCAAATACTTTTGAAGGTGTTTTCCATTTCTTCAACATATGAGTGACAAAGAGCCAGCTGAATCGCCTCCCCAACTACAAAACGACATACATGATGATTTATTTATCTCTAAGCTTCTTGTTAAATTTGTGATCTGCTTCACTTGCAAAGGAAAATCAATTTGGATACCAACCCCAGATTGGTTCCATTGTTGGGTAATCTTCAAAGGAATTCTTATAATTCACCATGGTAATGTTTCATACATGATCTAAGTGCAAATATGTTGTCTAAAAGTCATCCTTTGTTGAGTTTTACAAGATTTTTTCAATTTCAAGTTATGTGTGCAATATTTCAAGTTTCATTGGTTTTTCACTAAGTTTACGTCATCAATGTTAAATATGGGTAAAGGAAGGTCATATCTATGAAGCTTTGCATGAATTTAGTGTAGAAAGACATTTGACAAATCAATTTTAGTGCATTTACAGAACTAATTTTTGTGATGGATTATTGGGACCTATCTATGATGCTACTCAACTTTCAAAGGAGAATCAATTTTGATACATCGACACCAGATTGGTAGTCAAGTTGATCTCGCTCTGTTTTCTCTAAAACTTATTCAATATGCGGGCTCTTCCGTATTTTCTATTTCCCGAATGGATGCGTGAAAGGTTTTCTTCATTTGTATGCTATTAAAGACCCTTCTCCATGGTCGTGGATCACATTTGGGCCTTGTATCATTCCCAAATTCTTTTTCCTTCAAGAAAGATTCGATTCTTGTACAAAAGGTGAAGTTCCCCTGTAACTTATTGCTCAAGGAGCATGTTTCCCTATCAAATTATATATCAGCATCTTGACTACATGGTCCCTTTTGATTGGATGAGGCACATCGGGTCTATTTTATAACTTATAAATTTTTGATATGTTTGCAAAAATATCAATTTGGCCCCACGGCCCCATTGAGTTTTGTCTAGCCAGTCAAATTTATAAAGGCAGAGAAAATTTCTCTTTTTTTCCCCGAAGGTGTACATGTGTTCATTTTTAATTGGATGCGGGTCGTTGGGTCTTTTTGGTGTAATTTTCCACTTTGGTCTCATTTGTAAATAATACCAAATCGGCCCCGCATCCCCATAGTCTGTAATTGCCTATTGAGAAAATATGAAGAGGCATGGAACAAATCTTACTTTTACCCCGAAGATGGACATGGGACAGTTTTTCAAGTTCAAGAAGGAGGATGTCGGGTTGGTGTAGCACTTTGAAGTTTTTTTGGTTCAAGAGGCAGGGAAAAGGTCTTACTCAGACCTCGAAGTTAGACACGTGGCCTTTTTTTAAGATAGAAGCAGAGAGGTGGGTCGCCGAGGCATTTTGAATTTTTTTTCCCTTTTATAAAAAGGGTTCAAAGTTATAAATTTACCAACAATTGTGCTGGGGACCACATCAAAAGATAAAATCAGGAAGGCGGGTCGGCAGAGGAAAATTGGAATTTTTTCCTTTTTGTTAAAAAGGGTAAATTTGCATGAATGAGTTGCGACTCCATCAAAGGCCTAGATTAAGCCACATGTCGAGTTCGTATTTCAAAGGCAGAGTGGTGGAGCAAAATGTGAAAATTGTGCCTTTTCTCCAAAATTCATAAAATGCAAAAGGAAACCCCAAGCCCACTTTGAATCTTATTTTCCCATGTGGATGGTTGTAATATAAAGTTATGAAAGGGCATAATCAATGGGTGTTGTGCATTGCATCTGATTTTGCCACCATTTTTACTCCAAGACTCCTGGAGATGCGAATACGCATCACTTTTTATAATGAATATGGATGATTCCTTGTTGCTTTTGTCTACAAAGTGTAATTGAATGGATTTAGAGCTTAATTTATGAGTCCATGGAATGTAAAGGTTGATATTTTGAATTTGGAATTTCTCAAGCACTTGTAAAATGTGAATTACGAGAGAAGCTGGATGCAAAGAAAAGTTGCAGAGGAATTAATGGGATAAGGATGAAAAACATGTTGCTTTAGAGGAGATGAATGAGAGCCCAGTTAAAACAATGATGGATATATTTGCAATGATTCACCTTTTTGAACAACTGTAAAGTTTTTCATGAAACTCCGTTAAATATAATTTTCTTGAAATCATGATCAAACATGTAATAAACAAATGTGCATGAAATATTCTTTTCTTGGGGGAATTTTTTGATGGAAATTGAGTGTTATTTAGAGCATGCTTTAGTCACGAAAAAGTTTGGGAGTTGAATTATTAAGAGAAAATTTGAGAAATCCCATCTTCTTTAGAGACCATTTGAGAAACTTGTTAATCTCTTATGTTTTAGATTTGATCATGTCAAGTTGGTTGCAAGTGTACATCCATTGAAAAGCTCTAAGACCTGTTCAAGAAACCATCCCTTGTTGATTAATCTTATCAACTAAGAATTAATCTATGTTAATCATGGGAAAATTTGTGTCTTATTTTTTTAAGAATGTCTACAAATATTATTTCTTATTCCTATTGCAATCTTCTATTAAAATTACTCCGAATCACACGGGATCTCATCCCGATGATAGTTCAGATGGCATTTACAATTTCATTTTGAGAAGAGCCTTCATCCTATAATGAGATAAACAATTTAAAATAACTTTACCGTCATTTTGTTGATAAATATTGTCTATAATCCTTTGATTGTATATTAGGCATGAGGACCCGAGAGGTATTTAATGTTTAATTGATTCTTTAGCTAGAGCCTTCATGATAAATTATTGTAGATTGTGTGAAAGCGTGCATGCAAATCTGGACCTCCATTGATGCACACCTTTAGGTTCAAGGAATATTTTAGCTATTCTCAAGTATTGTGTCATTTATTTTTCCAATTGTTGTCAAGGTTCTCAAATATCATGAAAAATCAATTTTATCACGCTTGTTGTCCACTTAAAATTCCCGCTTTTAAGAAGTTGAAATTTAAAATTTTGAGGTTAAGTGTCTTTTCTATTGTTACGATAATGTGAAAAGTTAATAAATTGAGAAAATCTACGTTTTGGGTAATTTTCTGTTCTTTTCGAACTGTCGAACATTTTTGTCCCGCGTGTCCCAAGTTCAATTGGGCTCTCTGTTCCCAATCGGCTAGTTTACCCGAAGTATGTTCTTTTAGGGCGTGCGGAACTTTTCTGTCCCAAATGTCCCAAGTTCACCTGACAAGTTGTTCCATTTTCACTGATTCACCAAGTCACGTATTCCGCGTACTTTCGTCCCGCATGTCCTAAAAGCATTTGTGCGTATTTTCCCGCATTTTCCGAATCGGCCGAACCACGTACTTCGCGCTTTCACGTCCCTCGTGTCCCAAATGAACCAAGTGACATTCATGCTAATTTTTCTGCTCTACCCGAATATCTTGCTTATTCAATTTGGTAGGTATGTATTTAATGTGCATTCATTTCCTTTCTCTCTCCTAAATGGCTATATAATGAAAGCGCCCCCAATGCATTTTTGCACACTTCTTTCATGCTTATCTATTTCGAACCCGCAACCAAAATTCCTGCACGCATATCCATTTCCTTTGTAATTCCATCCCAAGTCTAGCTTGTAGCTCTGCTCTCCAAGTTACTATCAACATGAAGATCAAATTCCAGGGGCAGGAACAAATTTCACCACAAGAGTCCGTCGTTCCCGATATCCGGGACAGTGAAGTTCGCCACCTTGACTTTGGAGATTTTTGGACAAGTATGACAGACGCAAACCCTTCACCGATGGCACATATGATTCATGACAGTGGTTTAGCTTTCGTTGGTGGTTTCCCTATCTCAGTGCAATGCGCAGACATAGTGCTCTCATGCGGGTCTCATTTCAACCCTGATTCGAGTGAATTGACAAACGTGCATGGGGAACTCATCGCCAAACTTGATGTTGCCGCCATGACACTGCACTAAGGATTCTAGAAATGGAAAATGCTATAGTTGTCTCCCAGAATCAAGCACAGGCCCTTTTCAATCAAGACAGTGATAACTATAAGGCGCGGGTGGCGAAGTCTTGGCTAAAAAACCCTAAGAAGCGGGCATCTCGTCTGCCCAAGACTTTTTTCCGTCTGAATTTCAATGAAGAATTGTTGGATTTCATAATCCTACTAGCTCGGGTCATTGGTTTACCCTCTACAAATGAGTTCAACTTCTAGATGTGCCCGCTTATCAAGATGGTGTGTGAGGGAACTTAGATTATCAACTGGGTAGAGATCATCAGTATGAACCTAGCGGAGCAACTGTCTAACGTACAACAAACGAAGAAGTTCTATATGACTTTATACCTGATGTATACCCTAGCAACATCGAGGCAATGGTTTGGTTTTTCATAAATCGATGCTCACAAGGATGACCCCGTGTATGCCTACTGCCCGTAGTTCACCCTAGAGACCAGCAATCGTAATTTCCGAAGGGTGAATGATGCTTTCACCATGTACATGGTCAGGCTTCTTGAGAGTGACACAGCAAGAAGATTTTCTGATGAAGCCATGAGTCTGATATCGCACTACGGTGCTTATTTTATCCAATTCAGAAAATTTTCCTATATCAGGCTTGCTGGCTATGAGAGCACTCCTCTCAAGCTCCCTATGTTCTGCAATGACAAGATGGCCTTGATAGAAGTGTGTAGGAAATTGGAAAAATTGCATAGAACCTGTAGAGACAAGAAAATTACTGGTTTGCACTTCCCCATCTCTTTGGGAAATTACACCTGTAAAATAGCCCTAGATGCACAAAATATAGAAAGGGCCCTAGCTCCCATTACTGTCCATTTCTTCAGGCCCAGAACTTGCTTTGACTTGAAAAATTTTATTGAGTAGAACATCAAGATAACCTATCATCATAGGGCAGACACAGAGGACTATTGGGCTGACTGTGTTGATGATTTTGAAGCATGAAGGAGGCATTATGGCAGGTTTTCCCTATAGTTAATTCAAGAACTTGGCTTATACCAAGTTCCTGAGGGGCTTCAAGATGATAATTTTGACCTTTACTCATATGAGTATGAAAATGTGGTCAAACACACTCCCTTGAAGGACTTATATTGGTTTAAAAAGGAATGGGATGATTTGGCTGAAATCCTGGCTCCAATCTTAGTCAGGACCAAGATCTGGTTTGATAGGAAAGTCCGTGAGCTTAGGAGGCATTCAGGGGAATCCTCCTCCAAGGATGCTTCAACACCAAGGAGGGAAGCATCACCTCCCGAGATAAGAAGCACCCTGCAAACCACTCCTACCTTGTCAACTCAAGGACCTGTAGTCTCTACTCCTTCCTCATCCACCCAAGTGTATCAGAAGAAATTCAGAGAAGTTAAGAAGGAGCCTGTGGAGGAAGATCCCCTGAGAAAGCATGCAGAGTTTCCTTCGGGACCAGAGAACATTATTGTTCTCAGTGAAAGTGAAGAGAGTGAAGTGCCGCTCTGCTAGCGCCCTGAAGCCCTGATGGATAAAAACAAAGAAGTCCGAGCACCTTTGAAATTCCAAGCACTTGCTTTGATTCCTCTGCACTAGTTGCCTCAAGCACTCCGCTCATATCTCAACTTGAGGAAACAACAGTACAAACCTTGGGCGCCATGAGTTCTATGTCTCTTGGTCCTCTTGCCCCACCTGCTTCTTCCTCCTCCTCTTTTTGCATGGGTGCGGCCTCTTGTCGATAGTAAGAAGAGAAATTCTTCCTCCGGATCTCAGGACCAAATTTTGATGTTGTGGCAGCCTTGTTAGGCACTACTACTCCTTATCAAGCCAAAAAAACCAGAATTACCTCCAGAATAGTGTCTAATGCTCAGGGCTAGCAATTCTTGGAGATATCCAAGCCTATGGTAGATAAACTATAGCTGGATTTGCAGGCATCCGACCTGGAACTCTCAAGAATTCCCATGGGAGAGTCTACCCCTGAAGGTGAGATCCACAACCTTCGGGAAATAGTCACTAGTGTCATTGGGAGGGTAGAGAAAGGGAAGCAAAGCATAGAACAGATGGAAGAACAAGCCCAGATTCTTACAGGTTTCATCAAATCTCTTTTGTCCAAGGACAAAGTTTTGGACCCTACCCCATTGACTACTCTTCCACCACCTGTAATTTTGAGCCAAGATGAAGTATAGAGTATCAAAGATATGCACAAGTATTTTGTCTATGGCAGGGCTATGGAGGCCATGGTGGATGATATGCTTGTTGCAGGATTGAACTTCATTGATGAAGCTTTCAAACTCCACGGGAAGGTGAACAACTTGCAACAGAAGCTCTCCTCCACTATTGGGAGCATTGATAAAGAACTTAAACTTTGGAGCAATTGCATAGTAGACCTCCGCCTCATGGGACAAAAAGATGAAAATATTTTGATGGCAAAAAAAGTGTTCGAGGATACAAAGGATAATTTGTCAAAGTCCTGGGTCTACAGTGTGGATTGGAAGATAAAGGTCCTGGAGGAGGCTTTGGGAGAATTAAGGAATAGCTGGCAGAAGGGTGAGGCCTTCAAAACACTAGTTGTATCCACTTTCAAATATATACATTGCCATCTTCATGATGAGAATTCTTGTGTGCCCCTCACTTTACAAGAAATCAAAGCTCAATTCAGAGCTTTTGTCAAAGGAGATCTATTCAAGGAAAGCTCCATTTCCAAAGAGAAAATGGAGGAGATCTATTCTCTTCAATATGCCATTGAAGAAGAAAATAAAGATTATCATACTCATGTCGAGTTTGATAAGTGCCTCGCGTTTTGGACTCGGCCTCCGCCAACACATCAGTCCCAGTGGCAGAGACATAGCCGAGGCATTGAAGAGATTCAGACAGCGGATCTTAAAGTCGGTGGGTCCCTCCCAATCATAAGCGCTTGTTTTCTTCTCGTAATTATTCTCTTCTCTTCCCATTATTTCTCTCGGATTTGTTGTAATGAGTTAGGGTATTGCGATTAGCAACCCTTTAACTAATATTTAGTTAAAAGAAGTAGTTAGGAGAGTAACTGATTTGTAAACTATATAATGGCCTCTCCTTGCCATTTTGAAGGAGTAAGAACTTTGCTTATTTCTGAAAGTGTAAATAAATCATAAAGAAATCAATACAGAAGGACTTTTCATTCTTTGTCTATCCGGTTTCCTTTATTTCCAAGCTATTCATTTACTTTTATGAGATCATTTATCTCGTATTATCTTTGAGAAGATTTTTATCCTCACGGATGTTATTTGAGAACTTTGTGTCTTTTTGAATTTCATCTTCTTAATATGATACAAATGATCTTGTTCTAATTCGTTGTACCCTCGCATGCATAAGGAATTACTCTGTCATCTATAATTCTGAATGGTGCCTTCCTGCTCGTCCTCGCATTCTCATTCCTCAGTCCTTTTGTAATTGATGATCCTTATAGAAAACAATTTCATAATATCCAAGTTCCACAAGAAAACCTTATAGAAAACAATTTCATAATAGGTTCATTTCGAATAAGGGAACCTCTCCCATTAAAGAGGAGGGACTTCTTGTCCCCCCGTTGCTCTTCTTGAAGTCCTATTTGACGACCAACAGTTTTTGGTGACTCATTTGGGAATCATATTACAGTTCTATAATTATTTATTGATCATCTTTTGATCGGTGACTCTGCATTTTACTCGAGGGAGAAGGGCCCTTGGTATTGAAGATTCTCAGTTTCAACTTTTGGAACAACAGAATTTTCCTTTCCTTTCAACAAGAAGAAATAGAAAGACTCGTTCAACAAGCACTCCACCTGTCCGAGATAGAATCCCTACGGGTGGTATGCCTTCAGAGAAAATCAGTCCTAATCTTCGAGCTTTGATTCTTGCTGGTGTTTCAGTTCCTCTTCAAGCCATTTTTCCAAAAATGGCGGTACCATTGCCTTGGGGTCATCATGTTGGGCCTCTTTCCCTTCCTCAGCCTTTGCATGAGTTACCCAGAGGTAATCGGAAGAACTTCCCTAAATTCAAAGGCGATGGCAAAGTACATCCTGATGAACACATCGCAGCCTTTATAGTCACATGCGGAGTTCTGGGAGTTGAACATGAAGACGTCTCGTAAGGATTTTTGTTGAGACTTTACAAGATAATGCTGCTGATTGGTTCTATCACCTTCCGGCTGGTGCTATCACTAGCTGGGACACAATGAGAACTAGGTTTTAAAACCGTTTCAAACCGGTAGAAGACGTGCATGCCTTGCTATCCCAAATTTCTCAAATAAAGAAGGATTCAAAAGAACCCATGAGAGAATTTGTGGCTCGATTCAACAGGTTGATTAACAAAATTTCACCAAATACTCGATTGTAGATTGAATTCAAAAATGTTTCTTCTGAATGCCCAATCACACGAAGTTATTTATGCACTAAGAAGGGTTAATCTCGCAACATTGGTCAAGGATCAAACTCTTGTTGTTAGTGTTGAAGATGATTTAATCATGTCAGGGAAGTTGAGGAGAGACCCTTCTAAATCTAAGTCTTCTTCTTCCTCCTCTTCCACTCCTGGACCTAATATTGATACATTGGTACAAAAACTTACAAATGATCTCATTGCCATTAAGAAACAATTGGCTCAGCATTCTCCCTATGTAGACGTTCCAAGGAGGAATTTTCAGCCCAGAAATCATTTTCCTGCTTCTCAAATAAGGCTAGTGCTTGAAGGACCTCCTATTAAAGTTCCTATCAATGAACACTGTGAAGTTGAGGAACCAGAGGATGAGGAGGTTAATGAAGATTACAAGGAATTTGTTGAAGAGGTTGATGATGAAGCGGATGAACTTGAGAGATCTCGAGTTAATTTCTTCACCACCGAATGCATTGATGGAGATGATTACGACGAAGTAGTGGGAGACATGAATAGCGAATCATACGTTGTCATGACTTGAGAATAGAAAAATCGAGAGGAGAAAGTGATGCAGCCCACCAAGAAATCTAAGGAGCATCCAACAACTATCCCGTAATTACAAAAAGAGGATATCCAATCCCCATTTCATCTACACCAAAGGTGAGTCTGTCAATTCTGCTACTAAAGTTACTTCTTTTTCACCTAAAATTGATAAATCGAGGATCTCAAGCGATGATAACCCGTCCACTTACGGGTCGTTTGATATTATTGACCACTTGAAAAGACTAAGGTTCAAATCTCGGAGGTGAATATTATCAAACCCATCTTAAGGCTTTTGCTAAAATGATTCACTTTGTCAATTCCCATTCTAAAACTACCTCTAAAGGCCTTTTACCCACTCCTTCTACACCACAACCTAATCGGTATTGTTGTCACCTCACCCAATGACAAAATCAAACCATTCTATGTGACACTTCTTATAGCTGGCCATAGGCTTAGTAATTGCATCATAGACTCAGGAGCATCATAAAATGTGATGCCTTCTAAAGTAGCTCATGCCTTAGGCTTGACTCTCACACGCACTTATCGATCTTGTTACTCTATGGAGAGTAAGGAAGTGCCCAGTCGGAAGAATTAAAGATGCACAAGTGGCTTTTGTTGCTTTTCCTGAGAAGAAAGTTTTGGCTACTATCTTAGTAGCAGATATTCCTCCTTCATACGGGATGTTGCTAAGTAGAAACTTCTGTAAGGATGTGGGTGGAGAAATTCAAATGGATTGGTCACATGCCCTCATACCTGTTAATGGGAAAATGAAGAAGTTCTTTGCCTAAGAAGCAGTCTGAGTATATTGTACAAAAAATTGATGATCCCAAAGCACAAATACTCTATGAGGATATGGGGCATGGCAACTACATGATTATGTCTCCTGAAGAAATCCAACTTCCCAAAGTCTCACCTAAAGATCCTAATGGTGTTTGGATATTAGAGTTTGATGGAAGTTGTTCCTCAGCTGGTTCTAGAGCTGGTGTCATATTGGTGTCGCCTGAAGGAAGCCTTCATCCTTTCTCATTCAAGTTGTAGTTTGAAAATACCAATAATACTGACGAGGGTATGAAGCTCTCATTCTTGGACTCAGTGGCAAAAGAACAGGTGTAAAAATATTCTAGCTCATGGGGAAGCAGAATTGATTGTCAAGCAAGTTAGGAACCTCTTCCAGGTAAAGAATGGAAGGTTGAAACATTACAGGAATCAGGTTTGGGATTCCATTGAATTTCTTGATGCTTTCTCCATCGAAGCAATACCTAGGGAGAAGAATACCAAGGCTGATTCACTAGCAGTCTCAGGGTCAGTGCACATACCTCATCTTGACTTTTCTCAAGATAATTTCACCATTGAGATGATCCATCGACCTAGTGTACCTAATAATACCGTAACTAGAAATTTTCAATAACGATCAACTCGCTTTCTTTCTTAGAACTCAAGGATAATTTTGAACAGTTGTACTTTGAAGGGAGCGATAATTTTCCTCGTGAAAGTGTGCCCTTTGACAAAGAAGCCACCCAAGAAGAAGAAGCGGATCAGGATGGATGTATCAAACTCAAGGGAAACAAGATTCCAAAAGGATTGGTGAGTTTAGAGGAACTGTTTGATAAACATGACAGGTATGTAAAGTCTAGAGCTTCTACTGGACCTCAACAATCAGCTGAATATGAAAAAATTAATATTGGGAGTTCTACTGATCCTAAACTCGTGAACATTGGAAAATGTTGCACACCAGATGAGAGGAAGAAGGTAATTGATCTTTTAAAGAAGTATAAGGATGTTCTTGCTTATTCCTATGAAGATTTAAAAGCTTTCCAACCAAAGGAGATGCAGCATTTTATCCCTCTCAAACCTGGGATTAAGCCTTTTAAATAGAAGTAGAGGCAATACAATCCTAAAATAGCTGACACCATTTTTCAAGAAATACAGAAGTTGTTGAAAGCCAAAATCATTTTTCCTATCCATCATTCAACATGGATTGCCAATATTGTGCCTGTTAGAAAGAAAAATGGTGAGATTCATATCTGTGTTGACTTCAGGAATCTAAATCAAGCTTCCTTGAAAGATAATTATCCCTTACCTATGATGGATCAGGTCTTGCAAGTAGTAACGGGATCCGAAATGTTGTCTATGCTTGATGGATTCTCAGGATATAACCAGGTAGAAGTTAATACTACAGATCAACACAAAACGGCTTTCACTACCCCTTGGGGTACCTTTGCTTACAAAAGGATGCCTTTTGGGCTCATTAATGCCGGTGCTACTTTTCAGAGAGCTATGGACTTAGCCTTTGGAAGTTTGAAAGGGAAGTGTATTGTTGTATACCTTGATGACTTGACTGTGTATTCTAAAACAAGGGCCGATCATTTTCAGCATCTGGAAACAGTTCTTTTGAGATGTAGAGAACATGGGATCTCTTTGAATCCTAAGAAATCTATCTTTTGTGTCATAGAGGGGAAATTATTGTGGCAAATTGTCTCAAAAGAGGGTATTAAAATTGATCTGAGCGAGTTCAAGCTATTCAGCAAATTCCCCTTTCAACCAACAAAAAGCGGCGTGCACTCTTTCTTTGGTAAGATCAAATTTTTGAGAAGGTTCATCCTTGATTTTGCAGAGCTAACTCTGAATATCTCCCAAATGATGAAAGGTAAACAAATGTTTGGTTGGTCTCCTAAAGGTAAAGAAACCTTTGAAGGTATTAAAAGAGCCATTGTTAAAACTCCTATTTTAGCATGTCAGATTTCAAACAAAGATTTCATTATCAATTGCTACGCCATGAGATAACACCTTAGCTCTTTTTTTGACTCGGGAAGATTTTAATGAGCACAAACTCGCAATTGCATTTATGTGCTATATTCTAAAAGATCATGAGTTAAAATACACCATAATGGAAAAACATGCTTTTGTAGTGGTTAAAGTCATCAAGCGGTTTCGTTTTTACATTCTTAACTCTCACTTTGCACGGTGTTGGTACGAGATACAAGCTGTTAAGTCGATTCTCACATAGCGAGGATTTGGATCCAAGAGAGGAACTGGGTGGTGAAGGTCCAAGAATATGATATTGACATCAAACTAACCAAGCTCGCGTCTATGGAAAAGGCTGTGTGAACTCATCATTTGAAGGAGCTAGACATGAGTTCTTTGGAGGATAAAGTTGGTCTTCCTCTTTGCTTCTGTTTCTTAGCTTAGTTGACGAATGGTATGCTGATATCACTCATTTTCTCACCTATGGGGAATGCCCCTCTCATTTGACTGCCAAAGAAAAGAGGGTTATTAAACTAAGGTCAGTGCAATATGTGTTGTGGGAAAACGCCTTGTTTAAACGTGGGTTAGATGGGAGGTTTTTGAAATGTGTGGACAAGGAACAACAGAAAAAGCTACTCTCAGCTTTTCATGATCAGGCATGTGGAGGGCATTACTCATCAACTGTCACTACTCATAAAATACTTTGTGGAGGATATTACTGGCCTACCTTGTTCAAAGATGCATCAAAGTGGGTTGATAAATGTGAAGCATGTCAGACTTTCGTAGGTAGACCCAAGTTGGCCTCTTTGCCCCTGAAACCAGTTGTGATCGAAGAACCTTTTCAGCAATGGGGTTTGGATTTCATTGGAACACTTAATCCCTCCTCTAGTGCTGGTCATACTCATGTATTAACTACCACTAATTATTTCACCAAATGGGTAGAAGCCATTCCAGTAAAGAGTACTACTTCGAAGTAGTATGCAGTTTCATCAAAGAAAACATCTTGGTAAGGTATGGTGTGCCAAACAAGATTGTGACAGATAATGCTTCAAATTTTTCTTCAACCGAGATAATGGATTTTTGCTATGGATATGGCATCTCTCTGGCTCACTCCTCAGATTACTATCCTCAGGGAAATGGACAAGCAGAATCCACAAATAAAAATTTGGTGACCATAATAAGGAAATTAGTCAATGAGTCCCAACGAAACTGGCACAAGAAACTCTATGATGCTCTTTGGGCAGATAGGATCACACCTAAGAGAGCCATTGGGATGTCTCCTTTTCAGGTAGTATATGGAGTAGAAGCTCAATTGCCAGTAACAGTGGAGCTACCAGCCTTGCATCTAATGAAGGCCATTGAAGATACCAGTTTCAATGATTCTTTGGATAAGAGAATCATGTATCTTCACAAATTGAATGAGGACAGATTGGAAGTTGCTGATAGGATATCTACTCACCAGCAGAAAGTAAAGGTCCTATTTGATAAGAAAGCTAGGTTCAGAGATTTCCAAGTTGGAGACATTGTTTTGTTGTGGGATAAAAGGCATGAACCTCGTGGCAGCCATGGCAAGTTTGATTCCCTTTGGCTCGGACCCTTAAAATTAGGCACTTTTTGGTAAGAATTATTTTTACCTTGATTATATGGATGGTTCTCCTCTCCCACTTCCTTATAGTGGGCAGTACCTGAAATTGTTCAAGTCATAGGTGATTAGGGAGTCCTTTGTATATTCTGTATAGTGTGTGTCCTCCTTTCCTGCTCTTGTTTTTGTGTGTTGTTTTGGTGTGTTGTCTTCTGTATTGGTTTTCTTTTTGACTCTGTGGCCCAATGGATAAGGTACTAGTCTACTTCCCTTAGTTTGTCTAAATTCTTGCCTTGTCTCATTCTTTGAATTTATGCCAAGTCATCCCCAGAAGGAGCCAGCTGTTGTCCACTCAAAATTCCCCTACTTTTAAGAAGTTGAAATTTAAAATTTTGAGGTTAAGTGTCTTTTCTATTGTTCTGATAATGTGAAAAGTCAAGAAATTGAGAAAATCTACATTTTTGGGTCATTTTCTGTTCTTTTCGGGCCTATCAGAAATTTTTGTCCCATGTGTCCCAAGTTCAATTGGGCCCTCTGTTCTCCGATCGGCCGGTTTACCAGAAGTTTGTTATTTTCGGCCCGTCGGAACTTTACATCCCAAATGTCCCATGTTCGCCCAGACAAGTTGTTCCATTTTCACCCGATTAAGCCAAGTCACGTATTCCACGTACTTTCGTCCCGCATGTCCCAAAAGCATTTGTGCGTCTTTTCCCCACATCGCCCAAATCGGCCGAACCACGTACTTCGCGCTTTTGCGTCCCTCGTGTCCCAAATGAACCAAGTGCCATTCGTGCTAATTTTTCCCACTCTACCCGAATATCTTGCCTATTCAATTTGGTAGGTATGTATTTAATGTGCATTCATTACCTTTCTCTCTCCTAAACGGCTATATAATGAAACTACCCCCTATGCGTTTTTGCACACTACTTTCATGCTATCTATTGCTCAAACCCTTGTAACCAAAATTTCTGCACGCATATCCATTCCCCCTACAATTCCATCCCAAGTCTAGCTTGCAGCTCTGCTCTCCGAGTTACTATCAACATGAAGATCAAATTCCAAGGGCAGGAACAAATTTCACCACTCGAGTCCGCCGTTCCCGATATCGGGGACAGTGAAGTTCGCCACCTTGACTTTGGAGATTTTTGGACAAGGATGACAGATGCGAACCCTTTACTAATGGCATAGATGATTCATGACAGTGGTCTAGCTCTCGCTGGTGGTTTCCCTATCTTAGTGCAATGCGCAGACACAGTGCTCTCATGCGGGGCTCATTTCAACCCTGATTCTAGTGAATTGAAAAACGTGCACGGGGAACTCATCGCCAAACGCTACCACCATTGGCACTTCACTAAGGATTCCAGAAATGGACAATGCTATAGTTGTCTCCCAGAATCAAGCACAGGCCCTTTTCAATCAAGACAGTGATAACTATAAGGCGCGGGTGGCGAAGTCCTGGCTAAAAAACCCTAAGAAGGGGGCATCTCGTCTGTCCAAGACTCTTTTCCATGCAGATTTCAATGAAGAATTGTTGGATTTCATAATCCTACTGGCTAGGGTCATGGGTTTACCCTCTACAAATGAGTTCCATTTCTGGATGTGCCCGTTTATCAATATGGTGTGCGAGGGAACTCAAAATATCAACTAGGTAGAGATCATTAGTATGAACCTAGTGGAGCAGCTGTCTAATGTACAACAAACGAAGAAATTTTATATGACTTCATACCTGATGTATACCCTAGTAGCATCGAGGCAATGGTTTGGCTTTTCATACATCGATGCTCACAAGGATGACCCCGTGTATGCCTACTTCGCGCAGTTCACCCTAGAGACCAGCAATCGCAATTTTTGAAGGGTGAATGATGCTTTCACCATGTACATGGTCAGGCTTCTTGAGAGTGACACAGAAAGAAGATTTTCTGATGAAGCTATGAGTCTGATATTGCACTACGGTGCTTATTTTATCCAGTTCAGAAAATTTTCCTATATCAAGCTTGCTGGCTATGAGAGCACTCCTCTCAAGCTCCTATGTTCTGCAATGACAAGATGGCTTTGACAGAAGTGTGTAGGCAATTGGAAAAATTACATAGAACCTATAGAGACAAGAAAATTACTGGTTTGCACTTCCCCATCTCTTTGGGAAATTACACCTGCAAAATAACCCTGGATGCACAAAATATAGAAAGGGCCCTAGCTCCCATTACTGTCCATTTTTTCAGGCCCAGAACTTGCTTTGATTTGAAAAAATTTATTGAGCATAACATCAAGATAACCTATCATCATAGGGTAGATACGAGAGGACTATTGAAATCATTGTCTTTGATGATTTTGAAGCATGAAGGAGGCATTATGGCAGGTTTTCCCTACAGTTAATTCAAGAACTTGGCTTGTACCAAGTTCCTGAGGGCTTCAAGATGATAATTCTGACCTTTACTCATATGAGTATGAAAATGTTGTCAAACACACTCCCTTGGAGGACTTATATTGGTTTAAAACGGAAAGGGATGATTTGGCTGAAATCCTGGCTCTAGTCTTAGTCAGGATCAAGATCTGGTTTGATAGGAAAGTCCGCGAGCTTAGGAGGCACTTAGGGGAATCCTCCTCCAAGGATGCTTCAACACCAAGGAGGGAAGCATCAAATCCCAGATCAGAAGCACCTGTTTAAACCCCTCCTACCTCGTCAACTCAAGGACCTGCAGTCTCTACTCCTTCCTCATCCACCCAGGTGTATCAGAAGAAATTCAGAGAAGTTAAGAAGGAGCTGCGCAAAGGAAGATCCCGAGAAAGCATGTAGATTTTTCTTCGAGACCAGAGAACATTATTGTTCTCAGTGAAAGTGAAGAGAGTGAAGTGCCAACTCTGCTAGCGCCCCTGAAGCCCCAATGGATAAGAACAAAGAAGTCCAGAGCATTGAACTTCCAAGCGCGATTCCTCTGCACCAGTTGCCTCAAGCGCTCCACTCATATCTCAACTCAAGGCAACAATAGTACAAACCTTGGGTGCCATGAGTTCTCTGTCTCTTGGTCCTCTTGCCCCACCTGCTTCTTCCTCCTCCTCTTTTCATGGGTGCATCCTCTCGAAATCGGCGCGGTAGGAGAGAAAGTCTTCCTCCGGATCTCGGACCAAATTTTGATGTTGTGGCAGCCTTGTTAGGCACTACTCCTCCTTCTCGCGCCAAAAATCTAGAATTACCTCCAGGATAGTGTCTGATGCTCAGGGCCAGCAATTCTTGGAGATAGCCAAGCCTATGGTAGATAAACCAGAGCAGGATTTGTAGGCATCCGACCTGGAACTCTCAAGAATTCCCATGGGAGAGTCTACCCCTGAAGGTGAGATCCACAACCTTCAGGAAACAGTCACCAGAGTCATTGGGAGGGTAGAGAAAGGGCAGCAAACCATAGAACAGTTGGAAGAACAAGCCCAGATTCTTACAGGTTTCATCAAATCTCTTTTGTCCAAGGACAAAGTTTTGGACCCTACCCCATTGACTACTCTTCCACCACCTGTAATTTTGAGCCAAGATGAAGTATAGAGTATCAAAGATATGCACAAGTATTTTGTCTATGGCAGGGCTATGGAGGCCATGGTGGATGATATGCTTGTTGCGGGGATTGAACTTCATTGATGAAGCTTTCAAAATTCACGGGAAGGTGAACAACTGCAACAAAAGCTCTCCTCCACTATTGGGAGCATTGATAAAGAACTTAAACTTTGGAGTAGTTGCATAGTAGACCTCCCCACATGGGACAAAGCAGATGAAAATATTTTGATGGACAACAGCAAAGTCTTCGAGGATACAAAGGATAATTTGTCAAAGTCTTGGGTCTACAGTGTGGATTGGAAGATAAAGGTCCTGGAGGAGGCTTTGGGAGAATTAAGGAATAGCTGGCAGAAGGGTGAGGCCTTCAAAACACTAGTTGTATCCACTTTCAAAGATATACATTGCCATCTTCATGATGAGAATTCTAGTGTGCCCTCACTTTACAAGAAATCAAAGCTTAATTCAGAGCTTTTGTCAAAGGAGATCTATTCAAGGAAAGCTCCATTTCCAAAGAGAAAATGAAGGAGATCTGTTCTCTTCAATCTACCATTGAAGAAGAAAATAAAGATTATCATACTCATGTTGAGTTTGATAAGGAAATGGAGAAGTACCTCAGGTTTTGGACTCAGTCTACTACCAACACATCAGTCCCACGTGGCAGAGACATAGCCGAGGCATTGAAGAGATTCAGATAGCGGATCTTAAAGTCGGTGGGTCCCTCCCAGTCATAAGCGCTTGTTTTCTTCTCCTAATTCTTCTTTTCTCTTCTCATTCTTTCTCTCGGATTTGTTGTAATTAGTTGGGGTATTGCGATTAACAACCCTTTAAATAATATTTATTTAAAAGAAGTAGTTACTGAGAGTAACTGATTTGTAAACTATATAATGGCCTCTCCTCGCCATTTTGGAGGAAGAACTTGGCTTATTTCTGAAAGTGTAAATAAATAATAAAGAAATCAATACAAAAGGACTTTTCATTCTTTGTCTATCTGGTTTCCTTTATTTCCAAGCTATTCATTTACTTTTATGAGATCATTTGTATACGTATTATCTTTGAGAAACTTTGTATTCTCATAGATGTTATTTACAGAACGTTGTGTCTTTTTAAATTTCATCTTCTTAATATGATACAAACGATCTTGTTCTAATTCGTTATACCCTCGCATGCATAAGGAATTACTCTGTCATCTATAATTCTGAATGGTGCCTTCCTGCTTGACCTTGCATTCTCATTCCTCAGTCCTTTTGTAATTGATGATCCTTATAGAAAACACTTTCATAATATCCAAGTTCCACAAGAAAACCATACTTTGTATATGTGTAAATAGGTTCGTTTCTGAATAAGGGAACCTCTCCCATTAAAGAGGAGGGACTTCTTGTCCCCTGACTGTTGCTCTTCTCGAAGTCCTATTTGACGACCAACACCGCTTAATCTCCCACCAAAAATTATTCAAAAACAATGAAACCTACCTCAACTACCCCTGTTTTCACTATATGTGCACAAATGAATAAATTATATTCCAAAGATATGCAAACGCAATCGGGATTCCATAATGTGGTTAGTAACCTTAACCTTGTTTAAAAATATCACCATTCTTTAGAAGTGACAACTCGTGAGAATTAAATTTTGGTGCATTGATCATATTTTCTCAAGGTTTCCTTTCAAATTTGTGAAAAGAAGGATATCTTCATTCTCTTTTTCCAACAGAGGTTAAAAAAGGGTCCTCTCACCTGGTTGAAAGGCACAACCTAAAGTAGTAAGGATAGATGAAATCCTTTTGAAGGCTCTATCAATTTCTCCAACATTTGAGTGACAAAAAGCCAGCTGAATATCCTCCCCGGCTATAGAACGACATACATAATGATTTATTTGTGTCTAGGTTTATTGTTAAATATGTGATCTGCTCGGTTCACAAAGGAGAATAAATTTGGATACCAACAATAGATTGGCTCCATTGTTGGGTACTCTTCAAAGGCATTCTTATATTTCACCATGGTAATGTTTCTTACATGATCTAAGTGTAAATAGATTGTCTAAAAGTCGTCCTTTGTTGAGATCTAGAAGATTTGTGCAAGTTACAAGTTCTGTGTGCAATAGTTCACATTTCTATTGGTTTTTCACTAATTTTACAACATCAATGTTAAATAAGGGTAAAGGAAGGTCATATCTGTGAAGCTTTACATGAATTTAGTATTGATAGGCATTTGACAGATCAATTTTAGTGCATTTTCACAACTAATTTTCGTGATAGATTATTAGGACCTATCTATGATGCTACTTAGCTTACAAAGGAGAATAAAATTTGATACCAACAATAGATTATTGCTCAAGTTGATCTCACCCTGTTTTCTCTAAAAATTATTCAATCTACGGGCTCTTTCATATTTTCTATTTTCCCAAATGGATGCGTGAAAGGTTTTTTTCATTTGTATGTTTTGAAGATCCTTCTCCATGGTCGTGGATCACATTTGGGCCTTGTATCATTCCAAATTATTTGTCCTTGAATAAATATTCATTTTTGGCGCAAAAGGTGAAGTTCAATGCATCTTACTTGTTCAAAGGGTGCAATTACCAGTAAAATTATATCTTACCATCTTCACTACGTGGTCTCTTTTGATATGATGCGGCTGTTAGGTCTATTTTATAACTTGTAACTTTTTGATATGTTTGCAAAAAGATAAATTTGGCCTAGTGGCCCCATTGAGTTCTAACCAGGACGATCAAATTTATAAATGCGAGAGAAAATTTATCTTGTTTTCCCCGAATGTGTATACATGGTCATTTTTAATTGGATGTGGTTCGGCGGGTCTTTTTGGTGAAATTTGCCACTTTGGTCTCATTTGTAGAGAATACCAAACTGGCCCCACATCCCCCATAATATTTAATTGGCTATTTAGAAAATATGAAGCGTAGGAAAAAATATTACTTTTACCTTGAAGATGGACATTGGGTGTTTTTCTGATTCTGAGCGGGATCCGGGTCGGCGGAGCACTTTGAAGTTTTTTTGGCTCGGAAGGTAGGAAAAAGTCTTTCTTGGACCCCGAAGTTAGACACATGGCCATTTTTAAGACAGATGTGAGAGGCGGGTTGCGGGGCATTTGAAGTTATTTTTCCCTTTTGTAAAGGGATAAAAGTTATAAATTGACTCCGCAACCGTGTCTTTGGGACCACATCAAAAGATAAAATTAGGAAGGCAGGCGAGTCGGAGAGGAAAATTGGAAATTTTACCTTTTTGTTAAAAAGGGTAAAATTGCATAAATGAGCTGTAATTCCATCAAAGGCCTAGATTAAGCCACGTGTTGAGTCTATATTTCAAAGGCAGAATGGCGGGGCAAAATGTGAAAATTGGGCATTTTCTCCAAAATTCATAAAATGCAAAAGGAAACCCCAAGCCCACTTTGAAAAAGATTTTCCCACGTGGACGGTTGTAATATAAAGTTATGAAAGGGTAGAATCAATGGGTGTTGTGCATTGCATCTCGATTTTGCTACATTTTTACTCAAGAATCCTAGATGTTAGGAAATAAGAGATAAAATATGTGGAATAATACCTCACGAGAATCGCAAATGAAGAAACTAATATGCATAAATTATTACAGATCTCAAATAAAAATGCAGAATAAATAACACAACACAAAGACAAAATTTAACGTGGTTCACCTAATTTGGGCTATGTCCACAAAGAATCACTTGTTGATTTTATTACAAGCCTCCACTCTCTCAATACAATACCCAGATCCGTTTGGAGCTATGCTCAACAAACTCTACAAAATTCACATCCGAATTCAAAGCACAACAACAATACATTTGCTTGTCTATCTATCATATGCATATGACCATATAAATAGACAATTGCTTAAGCAATTTGATACAAAATCAGGTATCAAAACCATGGGAAAAAAGCCATGGGTATCAAAACAATGGGTCTTGAATAAAAACATGGGCCCAAAAACAGCCCATAATGATTACCCATTACCCATGGGTTAATAAACCACCCATGAAAATTTTCTTAGCCCCCATCAATCGGGGGGCTTCACCCCCCGAACCCCCTTGACCCACTTACCGGTGAGCGAGACCGCTGTAAAAATACCCGAGTGTAACACATAGAAGGTGTACCACACTCTAACATGAAAATAGGCTCCACAAACATAACAATCTCCTACTTGGAGACTAATTTTCACCGAGAAAACTTCTCAACCCTTCAATGTCATCCGCGAAGGCCAACCAAAGTTGAGCATAGCTTTAGTTTATCCCTTGTGACCATCTTGGTCATCATGTCTATAGGATTCGACTGGTATGAATCTTCTCCAATTTCAACTTATCTTCCTCCAAAGTTGTCTGATGAAGTGATATCTTAATCGTATATGCTTCGTCATGGAGTGGAAAGCAGATTTCTTAGCTAGGTATATAGGAATCATTGTCACTATGTAGCTTACATTCCTCCACGCTTATGCCCTAAATCCTCAAGCAATTGTTGTAACCAAATCATCTCTTTTCTTTCCTCTATGGCAGCAACATACTCAGCCTCTGTGGTTGACAAAGCCACCAGCTTATGTAGTCATGAAATCCAGCTCACTATTGTCCTACCTATAGTGTAAATATAACCTGTCGTGCTCCTCCTGCTATCTACATCTCCAGCCATGTCTTGAATCTACATAATCATCTAAAGTGGTGTCGATCCTTTGTAGCATAAAATTATCCCCATGGTCCCTCTCAAATACCAAAGGATCCACTTTTTTGCTTACCAATTCTCTTTACTGGATCACTCATAAATCTACTCACATCTCCCACTTTGCATGGGCAATATCGGGCCAAGTGCACACCATAACATACATCAAAGCGCCAGCTGGCAGTGATGAGTAAGGTACCTTGGACATTTGGTTTCTTTCCTGCTCTGTCTTGGGACACTTTGCTCCTTTGATAACTTAAAATGGCACGCCAAAGGATTCCCAACCGGTTTAGCATCCTGCAAGTTAAACCTATCAATACCTTCTTAATGTACTCTTCTGAGATAATGTCGGCTTCCGTTCCTTCCTATCCCGAGTTATCCTCATACCAAAGATTTTTGGCTGCCCCCAAATCCTTTATATCAAAGGATTCACTTAGTTGTTTCTTGAGTAATTTTATTTCTTGCATGGTTTTACCTACAACCAACATGTCATCAACATACAAACACGAGGATAATATAACTTCCATCCTCAAATTTCTTTGTATACACATGCAATGGTGAGAATGGCATCTAATATAACCTTGCTCCATCATGAATCTATCAAACTTCTTATACCATTTACATGGAGCTTGTTTCAAGCCATACAAGATATTTTTAGTTTACACACCATCTCCTCTTTACCTTTGACCTCATAGCCCTCACGGTTCTTTGTATATATAGTTCCTCCTCCAAATCACCATGGAGAAATGCGGTATTTACATCTAACTGCTCTAAGTGCAAGTATTTTGCTGCCACTATTCCAATAACAGTTCTAATAGAAGTCATTTTTACTACGGAGAAAAGATCTCATCAAAATATATACCTTGTTTTTGCAAACCCCTTGACCACCAACTGGGCCTTATATATTTTCTTTCCTCCTTCATCTTTAACTCTGTACACCCACTTCTTCTCGCAATGCTCTTTTGCCTTCAGTAGCTTCACCAAATCCCTAACGGCAGTTCTCCATGAGAGACTTATGCTCCTCATCCATGGATTGCTCCCACTTCTTCTGGCATCTACTGCATTGCTTCATCAAAGCTCTATGGCTCTCCACTATCGGTGAGTAATAAATAATAAAGAGAAGGAGAAAAACATTGAGTTCTTTTCTTACCTAGAATACCTCCTCTTTGTAGGAGTTCAAAGTTCTATTGAGTCGGTTCTGAACTGATTCATGAGTCACTATCCCATTTAGAAGATCTGTACCACTGCATATTCTTTCTTGGATTCTTCCCTGTTTTCCCCGCAATTGTTTCTTATACATGACTTTCTTATTAAATACCACATCCCTGGACCGAATGATTTTATTTTCCTTAATACTCCAACATTTAAATCCAAATTCATCACCACCATATCCAATGAAAGTACATTTTTTTGATTTAGCCTCTAGCTTGGTCCTATCATCCTTGTCTATATGAACAAACACCTCACATCCAAAGACTCTAAGAAATGAATAATCAAATTTCTTACCATACCAAGCCTCCTTAGGTATGCCTCCATCCAAGGCACTTGAGGGTCCTCTATTTATCAAGTACACAGTTGTACTCACTGCTTCTTCCCAAAAAGAAAGAGGCGAGTCAACATGTAACCTCATGCTCTAGCACATTCCATTATTGTTTTGTTCATCCTTTCCGATACCCCATTACTGGGAGTTCATGGAAGCTGTCTTTTACCTATGGATTACATTCTTAGAAGAGTAATCATTAAATTCATTGTTGTAATACTCCCCTCCATTATCTGACCTGAGAAATTTTAGCTTAAGACCTGTTTCATTCTCTACCAAGGCTTTCCATTTAACAAAAGTGTCAAATACATCAAATTTGTTTCTAATACAATAAACCCAAAATTTCCTTGTTGCATCATCAATAAAAGTAACACAATAACTTGAACCCCAAGAGATGATACGAAGCTGGCCCCCACACATCAAAATGCACCATTTCTAACTTACTCTCTTTCTTTGTAGGTATAACCTTGACAAACCTTACTCGCTTCGGTTTCCCATATATGCGTCCTCACGAAATCCAAACCTATTTACGTATATCTAGGAAAACTCTTCTTTATGATGTCCATGCCCTTATGGCTCATATGACCAGAGCCTATAGTGCCATAATGTTGTATCTCGCATCGAAGCCACAAGATTACAATCATTAGTACTATCGGTGGATAAATACAAGGTTCCAACCTTCTTACATTTTTCCACCACAAGAGCACCCTTGGTAACCTTCCAAGAGTTAGCTGTAAATATCATAGTACAACCATCACTTCCCAATTGCCCCACCGATATCAAATTTCTCCTTAATGTAGGCACATGTCTGACATCCTTCAATAGCCATGTATTCCCATTCTACATATTAACCTGAATAGAACCTTTTACAACTATATCTTTGCCGAGGCTCATCATCACCAAGAAAAACATGCCCAAAATCCCCTTGAACATAATCAACAAAATAATGCCTATGTGGAGTAGCATGAAAAGAAGCCCCTGAATCTAAAACCCAAGATTCAGTAATATTATGTAAAGAAAGAATCAAAGCATCCTAACATACATTACCCGATGCCACATTTTCCTCCTTGTTTTCTTCCTGTTGTTTCTTCTTGTCTCGAAGCTTCCAACAATCCTTCTTTGCATGCCTAGACTTTCCACAGTTCCAACATACAATATTTCTCTTGGATTTTGACCTTGCCCGATCTTTCGATTTTCCACGGTTTCCTCTATTCTTCTGTCTCCCTCTAATTTCCACTTTCAAAGCATTCCACGAAGTAAAATATTCCTTGGAGATTTTTATTCACATTTCCTCGCTTAGAATCACCCCTACTGACATCCTCAAACTTAAACTTTGAGTTAGCTAGAACCGAGTTACTTACCGCCATTACTAGGCTATTCCAACTTTCGGGTAAAGAGCACGAGAATTAATAAAGCCCTAACTTCTTCATCAAATTATATTGTAACCAAATTTAACATATTCACAACCATATTGAAATCATTTAAATGATCTTATCTTGAACTATTCTCGAGACATCTTCATATTAAATAACTTTTTCATTAAAAATATCTTATTAGAGGCGAGGGTTTTTCATACAACTTCCCTAATGTGTCCATCGGTTCTTTTGTAGTCTTTTCCTTTGAAACATTAAATAATACCGAAGATGCAAGACACAACCGGATTGTTCCAAGTGCCTTCATATCAATAAATCCCATTCCACATCTGTCATACTTGAGGTTTGCTCACCTTCTCGAGATAATGGAGTATAAATATCCTTATGATAAAGGTAATCTTCCATCTGAATCTTCCAAAGACTGAAATTCTAACTGTTGAATTTATAAACCCTAGATCTTCCATCATCTTCCATAGCTCCCACTCAAGCTAAAAACTTTCCCTGTGATTCAACACTTGAAAGCAAACCAAACCCAGCTCGATACCAATTGTTAGGAAATAAGAGATAAAATATGCGGAATAATCCCTCACGAGAATCACAACAAGAGAAACTAATATGCGAGAAATTATTACAGATCTCAAATAAAAGTGCGAGAATAAATAACACAACATAAAGAGACAAAATTTAATGTGGTTCACCCAATTTGGGCTACATCCACCAAGAATCACTTGCTCAGATTTTATTACAAGCCTCGCACTCTCTTAATACAATACCTGAGATCCATTTGGAGCTATGCTCAAATAACTTACAGAATTCACACCCGAATTCAAAGCACATCTCTGATAAATTTGCTTATCTATCTATCATATGCATAAGACCATATAAATAGAAAATTTCTTAAGCATTTTGATACAAAACCATGGGTATCAAAACCATGGGCTAAAAACCGTGGGTATCAAAACAATGGGAAATGAAAAAAACCATGGGCCCAAAAAAAACAGCCCATAACGGTTACCCATTACCCATGGGTTAATAAACCACCCATGAAAATTTTCTTGGGGATTCACCCTTGAGCCCCCATCGATTGGGGGCTTCACCCCCTGAACCCCGACCCACTCACTATGGCGGGACCACCGTAAAAATACACGAGTGTAACACATAGAAGGTATACCACACTCTAACATGAAAATAAGCTCCATAAACATAACACCGGAGATGCGAATACGCATCATTTTTTTATAATGAATATGGATGATTCCTTATCACTTTTGTCTACAAAGTGCAATTGAATGGATTTAGAGATTAATTTGTGAGTTCATGGAATGTAAAGGTTTATATTTTGAAGTTGGAATTTCTTGGGCACTTGCAACAATGAAAATTACCAAAGAAGGTGGATGCGAGAGAAAAGTTATAGAGGAAACAATGGGAAAAGGATGAAATGATGGAGTTTCCAGGCACAAAGGATGAAAAACGTGTTTCTAGAGGAGATGACTGGGAGCCCTAGTTAAAACAATGATAGAGATATTTGCAATTATTCACCCTTTTGAACAAATGGGAAATTTTTGTTGGAAACCTCTTAAACATCATTTTCTTGAAATCATGATCAAACATGTAACAAAACAATCTTCCTCAAATATTCTTTTCTTGGGTGGAAATCTTAGATGTAAATTTAGTGTTATAAAATGCATACTTTAGTCATGTAAATGGTCGGGAGTTGAATTCTTACAAGAAAATTTAAAAAAGTCCATCTTCTTGAGAGACCATCTGAGAAATATGTTAATATCTTATGTTTTAGATTTGATCATGTCAAGTTAGTTGCAACTTTACATCCATTGAAAAGTTCTGAGATTGTTCAAGAACCCATCCCTTGCTGATTAATCTAATCAAACTTAGAATTAATCTATGTTAATCTTGGGAAAATTTGTGTCTGCTTTATTTCAAAATTTCTATAAATATTATTTCTTGTACTATTGCAATCATCTGTTAAAATCCCTCCGAATCACATAGGATCTCGTCTATGATAGTTTAGCGGTATTTACAATTTTATAATGAGAAGATCCTTCATCATGTAATGAAATAAACAATTTCAAATCACTTTACTATCATTTTGTTGATAAATATTGTCTATAAGCCTTTGATTGTATCTTAGGTGTGAGGAACTAGAGGTCTTTAATGTTTAATTGAGTCTTGGCTCGAGCCTTCATATTAAATTATTGTAGATTGTGTGAAACCGTGCAAACGGGCCTCCATTGATACACACCTTCTAGTTGAAGGAATATTTTAGATATTCTAAAGTATTGTGTCATTTAGTTTTCCAATTGTCTTGAGGTTCTCAAATATTTGGAAAAATCAAGTTTATCTGCTTAATCTCCCACCAAAAATTATTCAAAACCAATGACTCCTACCTCAACTACCCATGTTTTCTTTGTATGTCCAGAAATTAATAAATTTGACTGCAAAAATATGCTTTGAAGCAATCAAGATTCCATAATGTGTTTAGTAACCTTAACCTTGTTTAAAAATATCACCATAATTTAGAAGTGACAACTCGTGAGAGTTAAATTGTCGTGCATTGATCATATTTTCTCAAGGTTTCCTTTCAAATTTGTGAAAAGAAGGATATCTTCATTATCCTTCGCCAACAAAGGTTAAAAATGGTTCCTCTCACCCTTTTTGAAAGGCACAACCTAAGTAGCGAGGATAGATCAAATCCTTTTGAAGGTCTTTATCCACTTTCTCCAACATTCGAGTGACAAAGAGCCAGTTGAATCACCTCCCAGCTACAAAATTAAATACATGATGATTTATTTGTCTCTAGGATTCCTTTTAAATCTATGATGTTGCTCAGCTTGCAAAGGAGAATAAATTTACATACTAATAGTAGATTATTTCCATTGTTGGGTACTCTTCAAAGGCATTCTTATACTTGGCCCTGATAATGTTTCTTACATGATCTAAGTGCAAATACGTTGTCTATAATTCATCCTTTGTTGAGATCTACAAGATTTGTGTAAGTTACAAGTTTTGTGTGTAGAATTTGAAGTTTCTATTGGTTTTTCACTAAGTTTACATCATCAATGTTAAATACGGGTGAAGGAAGATCATATATCTGTGAAGCTTTTCATGAACTTAGTGTTGTGAGACATTTGATAGATCAGATTTAGTACATTTACACAACTATTTTTGTGATTTATTATTAGGACTATACAATATAAAATTTTCCTCCGTAATTTCTATTTCATTAATGTGTGTATTAGGAATAGGATGTTGTTAAGTATAATTAGTAGTATCATCCGAGAGAAGATAACGGCGCTATTGGTAAGATGCCACCAATGATGTATAGTATGGTAATAGTCAAAAGTGCAATAGGAATGTTGTGGTAAAAAGTAAATATTTGTTGTAAGTGGTTCGGGAATGTTAAAATGTCAAAGTTAGGGTAAGTAGAGAAGTAGGGTCTACATGATTAAGAATTAGAAATATTATATGGGTAATAAAGACAAGGAGTGAGGTCATAAATATTTTTGTTTTTTATTTGTAAAAAGTCTAAAAATGTGGAACCCATGTGAAATGATAAGGTTTATCTTATCTTAAAAGATAAACTTACATGTACGAGATAAGAGTTAAGGTATGGAATATGCTTCGTCAGAGTATATTTCTTATCTTATCTTAGAGATAAGATGGATAAGCCTAGAATTTCTATAAATAGAGAGGCCACCCCCTCATTTAGGATAGAAGGAAGTAGTGAGAAATATTGTATGAGTAAGTGTGTAAAGGAAGCCATTAAGAGGTGTAATTGTGAATTTTCTCCCATAGTTATTGTTGGAAGGAAAGTGAAGTCAATAACACTTGAAGTACCTCATGGGTGAGATTGTAACAATTTCATGCTGATATTATAATTTACACTTATATTTCAGATTTATTGTTATTCCTTTTATCATAGTCTATGGTATTCTTGTGTTATGTTTGTTATTTTGTTTCCAGATTCCATCCACCAAACTAAAAGCTATGCATTAATAAATAATCATAGCACAATGATTTCTCGGTAAAGAATTATCATAGTGTTGGATTGGTGATGAAATTTTGGTTCCATTCTTTGGGACCATTCCTCGTTGGTGGATTTTCGGAGAGATATCCCAATTAGTTAGAAAACATTTGGAGGGTAACCTTGTTTTTACTGTTCATAGTAGTTACCATGGTAAAGTCACTTTTTACCGTGAGTAGTATTTACCACATTAAAGTCACTTTTTACCATTAATAGTATTTACCATAGTAACTTCACTTTTTACCGTGAATAGTGTTTACCACAGTAAAGTCTTTTTTTATCATAGTAAGTCAAGGTTTACCATAGTTTACCATGGTCATTTCTCTTTTATTGTAGAAAGGTGTAAATTCACTTTCTATTATAGTGATTCCAATTATTTGTGCACATAAGTCTTGTTGATTGTACTTGTGGGTTGGTATTTCACTATGGTTACTTTTGAAAATGGGGAAGATTCTTGTTTTTTCAGCCCAATCTAATGAAGATGCTTTCTCTTTCATTCAAGATTTTAAACGATATTGCATTTGTAATGGCCTCATAAGAAGGGAACAATGGACTGAATTTTTTCCTACCTTTTTGGATGGTTCATCCCTTAGGTGGTTTGAAACACTAGGTGATAATGTGAAAAATTCAAGGGATTTATTAACTGAAATTTTTCTTGAAGAATTTGGTGAACAACAGAAATATGCAGATCTCATGATTGATATCACAAAGCTATCCCAAGTAGAGAAGGAGAAGATAAGGAATTATCATGCTCATGTTCTAGAACTAAGGAGGAAGCTCGATGCCCATATCGGAAGAAAGGATTAGCGGATGGGTTGATGAATGGTGTGGATAATCTCCTCTGTAATCATTTCATTCTTGGGAAGAAGCAGGAGATCGGACAACGAGTGATGTATGATTTGCCCAACTAACATTGAACAAGCAAAGGAGATTGCAAGAAGGTAAGAAGAAAGCATGGAAGAGGATTCCAAAGAAATTATTGCTAAGGTAGAGCCTACACTAACACATTTGGTCCAAAATCCACAACCACTCTCAGTGAGCACAAATATTTTCCTTAGTACATCTATTGAGTATGAAGATCTGCTCAAGAAGATGGGTCAGTTAACTATTAATCTTCTTCAAGGAAAGGAATTTAGTTCTCAGGGAGGAGATAGAGGTCCAAAAAGAAATATTTATGAAGTTGTATGTTATGGTTGTCATAAAAAGGATCATTATAAGTATAATTGTCGAGATAGAGCTTCTACATCTGGTATAAGTGATAATGATAAAGGAAAATCACTGTGAATTCTTTTAATGTAGTAGATAAGAGCATAAATAATGAAGCGAGATGTGTTTGTAACAATAAGAAAGAAAGAGAAAAAGATAACCAAGATGGAAATGTTCCTAAGAAGATGAAAGGAGAAACTAGTAAGAAACATAGGAGAAGATAGTTGGGTGTGCATGATTTTTCCGATTTCATAGGGAAAAGGACCGTACTCCATCTTAGAAGATCTGTCCAAAAGGCCTGCAAATATTACATATGGTCAACTCTTGGCTATCTTCTAAGAAGAGGCAGGAGCTACGAAGTAGACTCAATGCTCGACGAAGGAAGGAGGTTGAGGTCCCTATTTTGGAGGTAGAGGCAGATCCCTATGCTCTACAAGCTGAGGTATTATGTAATGGTATTTCAATTCATGATGTCTTAGTTGATGGAGGTGCTCTGATTAATATAATGACTGATTCGTAATGAATATGTTGGGTTTAAAAATTGATCACCCTCAACACTTATGTTAAGATCATTAAATAAGGGAAAAAATAAACAAGAAGGTGTTGTTTCAAATGTGGCAATTTCTGTTATGGGTGTTGTATGTGTGGTAGACTTTTAGGTGACGAAAAATGGTACTTGTTTCATACCCAATGTTGTTAGGAAGACCACGGCTAAGGAGAGTTCATGCAAGAAACTATTGGAATGAAGGCTTCATGACACTTGGACGTGGCGAGAGAGAGGGTGAAGATAAATGTGATCCCTTGGCATCATAATGCAAAACCTGTGGATTCAATTGATGAAACCGATGATTGGACATCCTCTCGATTACTCTAGTACCAAAGTGAAGTGGACACAAAAGATGAAGAAAGTGAGGTTGATTTTTCGGTCATGGATATCCTTCCGATTACAGCGACTCATGAACCCATACAATTATCTGAAGAATAAATTGATGATCATCTCCAACAAATAAATATTGGTGATGTTGTGATGGAGAGTGAGAAGGAATGCTACCTCTAGCTTTTTTGAAGGTACATACACCTATTCACTTTTGATTACAAGGAACTCCGTCAAGTAAGTTGGGTAGAACATTTAATTGAGCTGGTAGATGGTGCTTAAGCCCATAAAGAAAATGCCATATAGAATTAATCCTAATTTTTCCAAGACCGTAATAGAAGAAATAAATAAGTTGCTTGATGCGGGATTCATATTTGTTATGGAGAATTGAGAATGGGTTTCTCCCATTGTGATATCAATAAAAAGAATGGGAAGCTACGCATTTGCGTTGATTATAGGAAGATTAATAAGGCAATAAAGAAGGATCATTACCCTCTTCCATTCTCAGATCAAATCTTGGACGAAGTAGCTAGCCAGGAGTGCTTTATAGTTTTGCTGATGGATATAGTGGATATAACCAAGTTCGTATAGTGGAGAAAGATCAATTGAATACCACATTCACCACTCCTTGGGGAACGTTTTCTTATAGAATTCTGCCTTTTGGGTTGTGTAATGCTCCGGTAACGTTCCAGTGTTTGATGAATAAGGTGTTTGAACCCTACATTGGGAACTTCATCAAAGTATTTCGGATTATTTTTGCATCTATGGGAGCAAGGTGGACCACTGTGCAGATGGAGATAGCATTTCATAGTTTAGATGAAGCGCAAGCCTCACTAAACCCTAAAAATTGTGTATTTGGATGTTCTAAAGGTGTTTTGTTAGGGCGTGTTGTCTCTAAAGATGGTATTGGTAGTGATCCCGATAAAGTTTCAAAATCAAAGAGTTACCATTTCCTACGAATAGAAGTAAGTTGAGATCATTATTAGGCCATATGGGTTACTATAGAAGGTTCATCAAGAATTTCTCAAAGATTACACAACCACTAACCCAGTTCTTGAAGAAGGATGTTACTTATGAACCAGGAAATAAGGTGCATGAAGCTTTTGAACAACTGAAGGAAGCCCTGGTGTCTTCACCTATTTTAAAGAATCCATATTGGAGCAAGCCATTCATTGTGTATACTGATGCCTCAGATGCAACACTAGGAAGTACTCTGAGCCAAAAGGATGAAAATGGGAATGATCATCTAGTTTACTTTGGGAGAAGACAAATGAGCAGTGTTGAGGTAAATTATATTGTAAAAAAGAGGCTCTAGCTATCATTTTTACTATAAATAAGTTTAGAAATTACTTGCTAGGGAAGAAATTTATAGTTGTAATAGATCATCAAGCTCTAAAATATATTGTAAATAAGCCTAACCCATCAGGGAGGATAGCAAGATGGATAATTTTGCTACAAGAATTTGAATTTGATATTATAGATAGGCCAGGAAAGAAGCATGTCAATGCAGATGCACTCTCTCAAGCCTATGAGGGTTTAGGTTCATCTTGTGATGATGATGATTTCCTAGATGCAACATTGTTATCCCTTGACACAATCCCTAGTGAATACATAGATATTTGGAATTATCTAAATGAATTCAAGTTTCCTGATGGTGCCAATGCAAAGACTAAGAGGAAGATTACTCAAGCCAGTTGTCCATATTCTATTCTGCATGGAGTATTATTTCAAATAGGACCTGATGGACAGTACAAGAGGGTAGTTGGACGTGATCAAGGGAAGGAGCTGATAGAATAATTCCATAATGGTACATGTGGAGGACACTTCTCTAGATAACTTACAACAAGAAGGATCTTGGATGCAGGTTATCACTAGCCCACTCTTTTTAGAGATTGTTATAATTATTGTAAGACATGCGATATTTTTCAAACACATGGTAACCGTAAGACTTCATCAGCTCCATTATGCCCTATTCTTCCACATGGTCCATTTGAAAAGTGGGGAATAGACATTGTAGGTCCACTTCCAACTACCCCACGCCAAAATAAGTATAGTGTAGTTGCCACAGATTACTTAACCAAGTGGGTTGAAGCTAGGCCATTGAAAACAACTTCCATGGATGAAGTGGCAAGGTTCATATATGAACGCATTATCACCAGATTTGGTTGCTCATTAGAAATTGTAACAGATCAAGGAAGCCACTTCATTAATGAGGTGGTAGAAGCCCTAGTCAACAAGTTTTCTATTAAACTAGACAGAGCTCTTATCTCTTCAAATTGGATCTTGGACCGTAACTTCCATCTTTCTTCTCTCCGCATGAGCGGGATCGATCATAATCCAATAGTCCTCAATTTCTTCAATTGGACAAAACCTTTCCATGGTAATTTCAAATTTGAGAAAATGTGGTTCGAACATGAAGACATTATGGATGAGAATTAAAGAGTGGTGGGTTTGGGAAGGGACAGGACAAGCCTAATTCGGACTTCTTTGAAGTTAAAGAATGTTAAACAGAAAGTTAGAATATGGAATAAAGAGGTTTTGGGAACATTTTTGAAAAGAAGAAAGAACTTAAGCAACATCTAGAAGAGCTTGAACTACATGTTTCCATGAAAGGTATGACCCAGAGGATCATCAGCAGGAAAAAAATACTTCCTCGATCTTCATAATATCAACGATCATGAAGAAACCTTTTGGAGAATGAAATCTAGAGCCCTTTGGCTTAAGGATGGTGACAGAAATACAAAATTCTTTCATTTGACAGCCATCAAGCATAGAGCTTGTAGAATGTAATTTCGAGGTTACTAAAGGAAATGGAAACATTACTAAGGATCCCGAGGTTATCAAACCGAGGCACTTAATTTTTACAAGAACCTCCTCACTAAAAACACCACTTACAAAGTGAACAAGCAGCCTCTTTCCTCTTAGACTCCATTCCTAATAATCTAATCCCCTATTTGAGAGATTTAAAAGTCTTTCAAAACTTGATCACCATTGAGGAATTAAAAAAGGTTGTATTTGCTTTGGAAGGGGATAAGGCTCCAGGTCTAGATGGATTTTCGGCTAAATTATACCAAAGATGTTGGGAAATATGCTCTGAAGATATCTTAAAAGTTGTCAATGAATTTTTAACAGGAAATCTAATTAAAGAGCTAAATAATATGCACATTATGCTTGCCCCAAAAATTTGGATGCAAAAGACTTCAAAGATTTCAGGCCTATTAGTTTGGTGAATGTCATTTATAGGATTTTCACAAAGATTCTCACCACTCAAATGCAACCTATTCTAATGGAGATCATTTCACAACAGCAGAGCGGATTCATTCAAGGAAGAATTATCCAAGATGGAATTATCATGGTTCATGAAACTATACATTGTATGGATAAAAGTAAAAAGGCGGGGATGGCCATCAAACTTGACATGCATAAAGCTTTTGACAGGGTCTCCTGGAGATTCATGGATGAGGTCCTATCCAAATTTGGTTTTCAAGACAAATTCAGAAAAATCATCCACTCTTACATCTCTACCTCTAGATTCTCTGTGGTTGTTAATGGGGATCCTGTGGGTTTTTTTGCCAGTAATAGAGGTATACGGCAAGGTGACCCAATCTCCCCTCTTTTATTCATTATTATGGCTGATAGTTTAAGCAGATCTATATCCAAAGCTATTGACATTGGCATGATAAAAGGCTTCCCTCCAACTACTGGTAATCAGACCTCCTCTCATCAGTAGTTTGTTGATGACACTCTGCTGCTTCTAATGGCTTCTATTATTGAAGCAAAGGCCATTAAAACTATCCTTAGATTTTATGAGGAGGCCTCAAGACAAAAAGTTAATTTTGACAAAAGCTCTATTTATTTCTTTAATACTCCTGAGGAGAGGCAAAGAAAGATTGCTAATATTCTTGGTTGCACCATTAATTCCCTACCAGCTACTTACTTAGGGTTACCTTTAAGCACTGACAAGATTTCACTGGAGGTTCGAAATGATCTTATTAAGAGATTCCAAAGAAAGTTGGCAGGATGGAAAGGAGCCATCCTTTCAAGTGCAGGTAAGTGCCTTTTGGTTAAAAGCACGCTTCAAAACTTGCCTATTTACATACTATCAATGTTCAACATGCCTGCAGCTATGATGAATAGTATTGAGAAGATTCAAAAACACTTTCTGTGGCACGGTACTGAGGAAAGATTCAGATATCATCTTGTGGCTTGGGAACAGGTTTGTAAACCCAAGAGATCGGGGGTTAGACATCAAAGATATCAAGCATATGAGTACCTTTGCCCTTACTACAAAATTAGGATAGAGATTGATAAAAGAGAATAGACCTTCGACAGAGCTTATTAAGATGAAATATCTTTCAAATCGAACAAGATTTCCTTCACAAATAATCAGTCCCTTCCGAGTGGTTCTATTTTCTAGAACAACCTTCTTCACAAAGCAGACACATTCTCTTTCGGGGATGCGGTGGAAGCTTGGAGATGGGCAAAACATAAAACGGACCGATAAGTGGTGATTCTAACCGGATTTCGCTTATGATCATATGAAAGATAATTTAATTGCAAAGTATGGACACAAAATCCAAGGATACATTGAGAGAGATGGATACAAAAGAAAATTGAAGCACCTAAAAGTGGAGAATGATAGTATTCAGACCGATATTATATCTCTTCGTAATCAACTTTCCATAATCCATCTAAGTAATCAAAATCTTAAAGATGAGCTCATCTCGGAAGGATTCTTTTGATGGGGATTACACTTTGTTAAATCAGATACAACTCTTTCTTTGCATCCATGGAAAGCAAAATTAAGTGGCACAAGTTGTGGATCTTTGGAGCTAACCCCTAGAGTGAACTTCTTTTGGTGGCTGGTTATTAATGGCAAGATCCTAACTAATGATAACCTAATCAAGAAGGGATTCATCATGCCTAATAGATGTTGCATGTGTCAGCAAGAGGCTGAAGATATAAAACATTTATTCCTCCATTGTGAGATTGCTTCCAAAATTTGGCAGCTTATTTTTGCAAAATTCAATCTAAGATGGATTTTTCCTCTTACCTACCTTCAGACTTGGGAGCAATGGAGCTCTCCATTTAAACATTGCATGGTGAAAAGACTTTGGCAGCTTGTTCTGCCACACACTATGTGGAGAATCTGGAAGGCTCGTAATGATAATATTTTCAGAAGCAATAGACAGGCTTGTAACAAAGTTTATAAGGAAATAATCATTGTTGTGCAAGATAATATTGCTAGATTTAAACCCCCTAAAAATAGGCTCTACCCGGAGAATGAAGATTGCATTCTGACTGAATGGAATATAGCCACTATCAATAGAAATAAAAATGGTATTGACAGAAACACAGTCCGATGGATTAAACCCCCCACTGATTGGCACAAATTAAATTTTGATGGGGCCTCAAAAGGCAATCCAGGTGACTCTGGTGGAGGGGGCATCATCAGGGATCAAAGAGGCTGCTATGTTGCTATGTTTTCTGGGAGAATGGGAAGACAGACTAATCATTATTCCGAAGCCATGGCGGCTCTTTGGGGTATTAGACTTGCCAGAGATTGTAATATTCAAAATACCATAATTGAAGGTGATTCTCTAAATATTATAAATCTTTTGAACAAAAAACAACACCCTAGCTAGTCTATCAGGGATTATATTGAGGAAGCTATAGATATTTGCAAAAGCTTTGCTAATGTCCACATCACCCATACTTATAGGGAAGGAAACAGGGTTGCCGACAGTTTGGCTAACTTAGGTGTTTATAATTCCTTTCAAACTTGGATTGGCGGGGACGTTCTACCCACTCATGTCAATAAAGCCATCATCATTGATCTTCATGGTAGTGAAAATCATGACTAACGGCTATATTTTAGATGTTAATGTGCGGATCCCCAAGTACATGATGATGACATCACAAAAGATTTGGATGATTGTTGCGACTTGTGCGGACTGGATTGCCATCATTTCTTGGCATGGAAGGAAATCTAGGGAGTGGGGCAATAATAACAAATGTAACATTATAATTAAGCCGGCTTTCACGGGAAGAGCTGATTCAAATACCAAAAACACCGCTCGGCCTGTCCCGCACATTGCAAGCTTTTTTACCGTTGAAAACAAGAATAGGAACAGAGGAAACATGGGGGGTCCTCCATGCAAAACTGAACCGACCCACAACCCTGAGTGGAAAGAGAACACGGAGCTCTAGGAGTACCTACAAATCGGAGGCCTGTTGAATTTCATTGAGAGGATTCAAGGCTTCGACCAAGACATCTCCATCAAATTTGCCAAGGGTTGGAAGAACAAAATTGTAAAGTACAAGAACATGAAAATGAAAATTACGTAAGAGATCATAGCTCGATCACGGGTATCGCTTGGATGGCAAAAATTCTTCAATAAAAAGGTCGACAGGAAGTGGAAACCAAGAAATTTTTAGAAGAGGGAGAGAATCTTGAGTTTGTAACTACTGGCCTCAAGGTGGAGTCGATCCCTGCACCTTTTGATGAACTTGCCAGAATGGTGGTAAGGTATGTCACCCTTGAAGGAAGATATGTGACTATTCCTCACAAGCATCTGATTTTTCTGAATCATTTTCGTAGAAATAACATTATTAGCTTTCCTCATTATCTGATCAACTCCTTGGAGAAATCTATAAGGGAAGTTCAAAATCACTCTCGGGTTGTCCCTCTGCACTAGGGCCTTATCCTCCTGATTCACCGTCACTTTTCCAGCTGCCCTCCCATGAACCCTATCCCACCTCCCTCCTTCATACCCCCACCTGCCCATACTGCTCCCACTCCACCCATGCTAAAAAGAAAGAATGATGATGTTGGCTCCAACAAGAAAAGCAAGAAAGTTAAAATCCCTACCTCCCAACGTGTCCTTAGGAGCCACAAGGACTTAGAACTTGCTGAAAACCTCCTACATATTAGCATGCCTGTGGAGAAGCCCAAAGAGGAGGATTTGCTAAAGAGGATTGACAAATTGGAGAAGGAGATTCAAGAACTCAAAGGGTCTCTAAAAAACATAGAGAGAGCCAAGGGTAAAAGGATCCTTCAAAGTGAGGAGGAAGAGGGGGTCATTGATGAGGTCTTTAAGAAGCTGCAGTCACTTGATGGTAGATTGGGGAATGCCAAAATCCGTAATGACTGTATTTTATCTGCCCTCAAAAGCATCTATAACTTCATTGAACAACATGTCCACAGCGTTTGTAGTTTAAGTGGAATCAATGAAGACATATGGGGCCCTAAGGAGAATAGGGACATTGCAATCTCCCAAGATGACATGAAGGACCCCTCTCAGGCCACGGCCATTGCCTTTTTCATGTCACTGCAGGCCATCAAGACCAAGATAGACAGAGCCATCAAGTAGCGGGCTGTTGTGCTGCAGTTTTTTGGCTGCGATCTGGCTGTCGTCGGGTGGTTCTGGAGCTATTTTTTGGTGGAGCTCGCTTTTCTGTTTCTCTTTTGGTTTCTTTTTTATCTTGTCTTCGTAGTTTTGGATCTCTGTATGTTTTGATCCACTTTTCACCTTTATTGTAATATATGGCTGTTGAGCCTTCTTGGTTAGATGTTTTGCCCCTCTCTGGGCTACTTCTCTCATATTTTCTATCCGGCTTTTGTGCCCTCTTTTTTACAGGTATAGTCCCTTTAAAACTATTTTCCCTTAATAAAAAAACAAGTTTTCTATTAACCACAGGAAGGCAACAACATACAAGCCAAGCACAAATGGACAGGTGGAACGAACAAATTTTGTGTTGTGTCAAATTCTAGCAAAAGATGCAGCCTTGCAGGTACATAAGTGGGATAAAAGGATTCATGCAGCATTGTGGGCATATAGGGCAACATCAAAGTCAGCAATATGATACTCCCCATTTCAGTTGACTTATGGCATTGATCCAATTCTTCCTATTGAGTTTGATATTCCCACTGTGAGAGTTATGAAAAATTAAAGGATGGATGAAAGTGATTCAGTAAAAGAAAGGTTGGTACATCTTCATTTGCTAGAGGAAATGAGGGAAATAGCGAAGGATACAAGCTATAAGAATAAAATGAAGCAGAAGGAATACTTTGATCAAAAGATCCATTGGTCTCCATTTCATGTGAATGACTTGGTTCTAGTATATGATTCCAGATACAAAAAGAAGATAGAGAAAATTTCTTCCAAAATGGATGGGGCCCTACAAAATAGTAGCTGTGCATGAAAATGGTACATCGACTAGATGAATTAGATGGTAGTCCCATTACGAAATGGGTTAACCATGACAAGTTACTGATTTTCCAAGCACTGAATAGTACTACTCGAGGACAACAGTGTAGAAGGTAGGAAGAGGGAATATGTCGACACTAAAATTTTCCTCCGTACTTTCTATTTCATTAATGTGTGTATTAGGAATAGGATGTTGTTAAGTATAATTAGTAGTAGCGTCGATAAAGATAACGGCAGCGCGGTATCATGACATCGCCAATAATGTATAGTACGGTACTAGTCAAAAGTACAATAGGAATGTTGTGGTAAAAGTAAATATTTGTCGTAAATGGTTCGGTAATGTGAAAATATCAAAGTTAGGGTAAGTAGAAAAGTAGGGTCTACATGATTAGGAATTAGAAATATTATATGGGTAATAAGGACAAGGAGTGAGGTCATAAATATTTTGTGTATTTTATTTGTAAAAAGTCTAAAAATGTGGAACCCATGTGAAATGATAAGGTTTATCTTATCTTAAAAGATAAGCTTACATGTACAGATAAAAGTTAAGGTATGGAATATGATTTGTCATAGTAGATTTCTTATCCTATCTTAGAGATAAGATGAATAAGCCTGGAAGTTATATAAATAGAGAGGCCACCCCCCTCATTTAGCATAGAAGGAAGTAGTGAGAAATATTGTATGAGTAAGTGTGTAAAGGAAGCCATCATTTTGAAGATGTGTTAAAGAAGCCATTAAGAGGTGTAATTGTGAAGTTTCTCCCATAGTTATTGTTGCAAGGCAAGTGAAGTCGAGTAACACTTGAAGTACCTCATGGGTTAGATTGTAACAATTTTATGTTGATATTATAATTTACACTTATATATCAGATTTATCATCATTCCTTCTTATCATAGTCTATGGTATTCTTGTGTTATGTTTGTTGTTGTGTTTCCAGATTCCATCCACCAAACTAAAAGTTGTGCATTAGAAAATAATCATAGCATGAGGAGCTCTTGGTAAATAATTATCATAGTGTTGGATTGGTGATGAGGGACCTATATGTGATGCTACTCGGCTTCCAAAGGAGAATCAATTTGGATACCAACACGTGATTGGTGCTCAATTTGATCTCGCCTTGGTTGTTCTAAAATTCTTCAATCTAAGCTCTTTCATATTTTCTATTTTCCCAAATGGATGCATGAATAGTTTTCTTCATTTGTATGCTATTGAAGATCCTTCTCCATGGTTGTGGATCACATTTCGGCATTGTATCATTTCCAATTTCTTTGTCCTTGAAGAAATATTCAATTCTTTTGCGCAAAGGTGAAGTTCCCCTACATATTACTATTCAACGTCGTGTTTCCTATCAAATTATGGCTAAGCATCTTTAGCTACGTGGTATGTTTGGATTGGATGAGGCACGTCAAGTCTATTTTATAACTTGTAACTTTTTGATATGTTTGTAAAAAGATCAATTTGGCCCGACGGCCCCATTGAGTTTTGATTGGCCAGTTAAATTTATAAAGGCAGAGAAAATTTCTCTTTTTTTCCCGAAGGTGTATATGTGTTCATTTTTAATTGGATTAGGGTCGGTGGGTCTTTTTGGTGAAATTTTCCAATTTGTTCTCATTAGTAAATAATACCAAATTCGCCCTGTAGCCCCGATAGTATTTCATTGGCTATTCAACAAATATGAAGCGGTAGGGAAAAAGTCTTACTTTTACCCCAAAGATGGACATGGGACGGTTTTTCAATTTACAAGCGGGATGCCAGGTTGGTGGAGCACTTTGAATTTATTTTGGCTCAGCAGATACGAAATATTCTTACTTGGAACCCAAAGTTGGACACGTGGCCTTTTTTTAAGACAAAAGCGGAGAGGCGGGTTGCTGGGGCATTTTGAAGTTTTTTTCGCTTTTGTAAAAGGGGAGAAAAGTTATAAATTGACCCACAACTCCACCGAGGACCACAACAAAAGATTAAATCAGGTGGGTCGGTGGAGGAAAATGGGAAATTTTCCTTTTTTTTAAAAAGGGTAAAAATGCATAATCGAGCTGCGACTCCATCAAAGGCATAGATTAAGCCGCGTGTCGAATTTGTATTTTAAAGGAAGAGTAAGCGGGGCAAAATGTGAAAATTATGCATTTTCTCCAAAATTCATAAAATGTAAAAGGAAACCCCAATCCCACTTCGAATAAGATTTTTGCACATGAACAATGTAATCTAAAGTTACGTAAGGGCAAAAATAATGGGTGTTGTGTATTGATCCGATTTTGCTGCCATTTTTACTCCAAGACTAATGGAGATGCAAATACGCATCATTTTTTATAATTAATATGGATGATACCTTATCTCTTTTGTCTACAAAGTGCAATTGAATGGATTTAGAGCTTAATTTATGAGTGCATGGAATGTAAAGGTTGATATTTTGAAGTTGGAATTTCTCAGAACTTGCAACAATGTGAATTACTAGAGAAGTTTGGATGCAGAGAAAAGTTGCAGAGGAAACTATTATCTCTCGAAAGTGCGCCCTATAGAGAGATGGCTGCGGGGTTTCTAAGCTTGAATAAATGATCTCTCTCTTTCATAGATACAATGGAAACACCTCAGTCTGTGGGTATACCTATTTCGAGGTGAATCTCAGTTATCAAGGCCGAGTTCCTTTTTGGTGTATCCTAAACTACTTTTCGGGATTTTTAGTGTAAAATATGACTGTAAAAATGATTAAAACGAAGGTGATACATCAAATTTTTATGAGTGATTTGACCGAGCATATGCACAACTAATTAGTGAAGGATTCTTGAAGCACGAACCAATAGTTTTTCTATAGAATATCTAAGGGAAAATCATTTGATTGTCTTGAGGAGGATGACAACAAGATCTTAATAAGTTAACATGCAAATTAAAAATTAAGAAGAAAGAACTAAAATTTGCAGCAAGGTAGGTGGTTGATCGGGAATTTGCATTCACAAGATTAATTATAACATACACGAGGCTGTAAAAATAACTTGCAAAGGCAAAATTTGCTTCATTACTCATATATCGAAAAGTCCTCCAGTTAGAATCTCCTTTGTACATTGCAAAGGCACACAATATATAGAAAAATAAATTTTCCCACCCTTCCTAAAAATAGCCTAAGGTTGTACTCACACATGCATCCTAATTTTATTAAATAAAGGAATAAAATAAAACAAACTAGAGCATGTAGTTAAAAATAGGCATTAATGGTCTTAATTACAATATAGTCAAACTGAAGTTGAGTGTTCTTTTTTTTTTAGAAAAGAAAGGGTGAATAATTTTCTAATAATAAAATTGTTTGCTAGGCAAGTCTCCCTCTTTGAGCATGCAAATTTGTCTTCTTCTCTGTTTTGTCTTCTTGTGAAGCATGCAACAATACAACTCTCTATCTCTGAGTGAGTAATTCAAAAATTTGTAATATTTGTAAAAATAAAAATCCCATGTGGGGACCATTGTTCATGTGTACATACTCTGACATTGATATCTCTTTCTAAGTGGTCACATGAATGACACTCTATAACTCCACTCCAACCTCCTTGTGGGGACCACCTTTAACTCGCTTGGTTTGGCCACCTTGTGGACTTAGTACATATAAAAGGGGGCATGTTTTTGGATACACATGGCGAAATTTGTAATAGTTACCACCATATTATATTCAACCACCTTTGTAACAAATACTATGGCATATAGCTGCCAGTCCATACTCGTCGGTCTTAGCATATTTCAAACTTTACCTTTTCGGTGATGAGCACGTATGATGGCATTTTTGCATTATTTGGAAATGACTATAGTTTTTGGACTTTTGAAAGTCAATGTAATGATATGTTTTTTAAACATAGTGTTGGTTCCCCCGACAATGACTCACCCCTCAAAACACTTTGTCGGTGGCTTTGTTTTTAAATTCAACCTAACTGCGGTTAAGGTTTGTTAACTCCTAGGTTTGCATTAGAAGTTGGTGATGCTCCTTTCGTTGATCTTTGTACCTGTGAATTTGATGTCATCGATCTCTTACCCGTGATAAGGGTTTAGGCTTTGCATTTAATGTGGTCGTTGGTGATTAACTGTGGTTATTCTTTGGATTTGGTGAACAATCACCAACCGTTGATGTCTATACCTGGCTGAATCTTGATCATCGACGCTTGACCCCTCGTTAAGGTTTTATTAACTCTCCCATTGAGTTGGTATGGTAAAAGAAAACTTGAACCTGGTGATCATTTCATTCGGATTTTTGTGAAGAGGGCGAAGCCCTAGAAAAGTTTTTGTGGCCACCATTGCTGAAGCTTTTGAAGCTCGGATCAGTCCATTTTTCGGCCTTGTTGGCCTTTGAGCATCTCTATATTTTGTGGTTTTATAATTTCTTGGTCCGAGCTTTGATGGTGAAGCATTGTGGTCATGGCCATGTATTTTTTATGAACTTCAAGCTTGGCATTTTTGAGGTTTTTCTAGTTTTTGCATCTTCGCGCATCTTATATATTCAGTCTTCTTCTCTATTAGAACTTTCTAATTGAATTTAGATGTTGCTCATCATTTTTTTAGGGTAACCCTCAAGCTTGGTTCCCGAATGTGAGTACATTTTTTGAGTTTTTGGAAATCGGTGAGGTTTGTAGACACCTTGTTTGTCCCTTTCGAGCTCTGTTAATTTAGGTTTGTGAAAGAATGGCCGCCATGTTGACCTCTACTGAACTCGGTTTTGTGTAACTAGCATCACTATTTGATGAGGATGGTAAGATTCTTTATTTCCTCAATTTTCACTGTTAATTGGTCTTTATCATTTTGAATTCCAAATTTGATACTCATTATTCTTTGCATTTTCATTACATTCCGGTATCGAGCTCGCGAAATAGATTGAGTGCTTTGATTCTAAAGCCATCTTAAGGAAGGTGATTATATTCTCAAGATTTCGTTCAGGTATAATATAGATCTCAAGCTCTTTTTCATGTAAACTTAGTAATTGTTTATAATACCAACATTCTTATCTGTTTTGAGCTTGATTCGAGGAAAATGGTAGGCTTGAATTTTTCATTTTTGAGATATGGTCTAGTATTTATTTGTTACATCCGGCATGTAAAGGAAATTGCATTCATTTGAATACTCTAAGACTGTGATGAGCTTCATAATTTTAGTTTTTTGGCTTCTGAAGCTCTAATATTGTCACTTTTATATTTCATATATGTTCCTGTGTTGGCCATAAGGTAGTTTTCTTCTTCTTTAAAGTATTTGAACACTTCCTTTCTGTATTAGTTTTCTTTCTCCTTAAGAAAAATGTCGTCCCCTTTGTAGTTGTTGAGAATATTGTTGAAATATTATCTATTCTCTCTCGTATTTAACCGAAAATCCCTTCTTTACCATTGGTGGGCTTGCACTCCTCGAGGCCTTGATAAATGCTTCCATTGATCTCTGAGTAATAAGTTTTGCAACTCATTCCTGCAGAGTTAGTATTGACTTCAAAATCTGATAATGTGTTTTACGAATTATGAGTTTGTCATTCTCTGTAAGTTTCTATTGACTATCCGACCGAGTGAAGAATATCAAATCCATTTGAACACTAGAACCTCGGATTCACTTGTTTACCTTTTAGAGATCTTCATCCTTTTACTTTGTTCAAGGTAGTTATATCTTAAATCAGGTTATTATCTCTTCTCAAGCCCTTTATAAATGTAGACTTTACCTTAATCACTTCTCACTTCTAATGTGACGATGAGATAGCTCCTTTGTTTACCCGTAGTGGCTTCGATCATATCATAGATAAGTACTACTTTCTTGAATGAATATACTTCAATGACATTATAGTAATTATGTGCTCTCATATCTACTTTATTTTGAAAAATGTAACTTAGAAAAGCTGAAATTTGTAAGATATATTGGAATTTCAATTCTCTCCAATTTTCTTTAAGTTATAAAGAATCCTTTTCTACATTATATACCGTATTTCCTTTCATTACTGACTTTGATATGTATGCTGAAAAATCTGAAATGTTGATTTTATAAGGCGAAGCCCTGGCAATTTTTTTTCAGAATCTTTTCTTTAATGCATTTTCAGAAATAGTAGTTATATGTTCTGATCTAGAATATAGAAAGTAACACTTTTCATGTTGAACTGATATAGCAATTGAGAACTGAAAACATGATAGTTGTTTCTCTTGATCATGTAATGCTTTTCTGATTTTTGTATCACTTATTTGATTTGCATAGTTCTTTTAAAGCATGTAGTAATTGAAACAACATGATGAAAAGTTGTAAATGTCCATTTTACATGGCGAAGCCTTGTTGAAATTTTCCAGAATCTTCTCTCTCATCCTATTTCAACTGTAATCCTTTTTGCTTTTAGCTTCAGCTTGTTGAAATCTGATTCTCCCTCTTCTTTGTAAACTAAAAATGTACTTCTATCTTCCATTCTCTCTTCTGAGCTCTAACCTCTTCCATTTGCAGAATGTTTTCTCAAATTCGAGTTGCACTCTTCCTTCTTCTTATCATGTATTTATGAATTATTCATTTACCTCTCGTGGATCGCAACATGTACTGCATACTTAGAAAAATAGTTAGGAAATATTTAGGCTTTTTGGCCTCTCTTATGTCCATGTTTTTTTCTTTCTTTTCACTTTCTTCTTTCTGAGTGATTAAAGCATGTATGTAGTTTGTCCTTCAAGTAGAATACATCTCCTGTTTAGGGGAAGATTCATATGCATGAAGTAGGATAGTGTAGGAATATGGTTTGATCCTTGAGCTCGAATCGATGGTTGAGTTGTTTTTACTTTTGAGGATGAAGGAGTTGGCAAGGAGATGTTCTACAAAACGAAGAATATACAAGGCAATGATGGGTTCACCCTCATACTCCTTTACTTTCTGTTTCATGCATGTGTATATTTCTTTTCAGTAGTTGTACTTTAATTTTTATTTACATCCCATGGCTTGTGTGGGACACATTTGAGTCTCCTTGTGAATAAGCATTGAAATTTGTAAATGAGTTTTATATCTCTTTTTGCATTTTTTCTTTTTGTATGGATTGTATAATGAACTAAACAACTCAATTAACATAATTGAATTTTTTAATCATGAAGGAAATAACATTGAATAGAACTTGTAACATTCAAAAGTAATGAACTTTGATTTTTATGTGATTTATACTTATGTTTTTCTGTTTCAAAACTTTACACTTCACCTACTCTAAAATTGGATGTTCTCATCAAGACAACATAACTGTCCTTTAGGGCTTGTGTTCTTTTGCTGAGGATGGTCATGAAATTACAGACTATGTGATCTGTTACATTTTATAACAGCACACATAGTTATAGATTTCATATAATCTTTTAAATAAATCAATAGTAACAACATAATCTAATATAATCTCCCATAGCTTAGGTATACTTCACCAATGCTATCCATCGTAACAAAGTTTTGAGTTGACCTTTTCACCTGGGTGTAAAAATTGTCAACATTTTTGGTGATCTTATGGGGAAAGCTACCTACTAGCTTGTAGACCAAAGTGCCTTTCTCTTTCCATTGGGCATGGAATCCGTAGCATATAATGATAATCTTCCTTTCTAGGTCCAACCCTTCAAAAACAAACTAAAGCTGGGAAAGGATCTGGTAAACCAAATCATGTGCACGAATGCACTTATTGAATTGAAAAACATTGCAATGTGCAAGAACTACACTTATTGAAAGGAAATCCTAATCTACCCTACTCTAACCAATAGCAACTGAGGCTAAACAAAACCTAAAGGTAGTGAAAAGTAACTTCCTTTTCTCCAAAACCGAGGCCATGAATTCATCTCTAGAAACCAACAAAGTGACATAGCTAGGAATGAGACATGTACCTTTATTTCACTCATCAGATCAGTCCATGAAGTGGGAAGCACCTCTATCTGATCTGTAATCTGTTCTGCTTTTGATTTGAGGCTTTATATTGAGAACAGATAACTCACTTTTGTGCTCCAAGGAAAGCATGAAATATGGCAATACTGTAGTTGGGTGAGAATCAGACAAATAATGATAGGGCAAGGCCTTTTCGCAACAAAATCACTGACAGTTTTGATTTGATCTGAATCATGAATATCATTTTCAACAATGAGCTCTTTATGAAGTTATCCTGGAGGGTGTTTTGTGTTTTCCAACTACTGTAACTCATCTTGAAACTGTCTTGAGACTGCTTCTATTCTCGTAAGTTTCTCAATGATTTGTGCCAGAATCGACCTTTCAACACTCTTGTCAAATTATTCTGCATTGTTCAGATCATCCATGCAGTCTAAAAACTCAAGTTCCTCCTCTTCTTCTTCACATGCACTATCCAGATACATGGTACAGTCAAAAAATTGAAGATCGTCTTCTTCATTTTCATAGGTACTTATGTGAAGTTGTTCGAATCAGCCTATTGGACATTCTTCTCCCAAAATGGTTCTTCCAGGAGGGGAAAATAAAGATCTATAATCAAAAGCATCTCTTCCTCTTTTTTAAGTACAAGAGGGACCTTATCAACCAAGGGTTCTTTGAATTCTAAAACTGAAAATCAGTTAGTTCTATAGGTTGTTCTTCACCTATGCAGTTTTCCAAATCTGACAAGAAATCATCAACCTCAAGCTGTAATTTCAACCTCCTTTTTATTTAAAATTGATCTATCCTCTTCTGATATGGCTATAAGTTGTGTGAGTATGATGCCCTCATGCACACTACACTCAGAATATGTAGATTGTTGATCATCTTCAAACTTCTCTTGATTTCTGCTGGAAAAATAGATTATTCCTTTTGTGTGGTTTCCTTTTCCAATTCTGGAATAAAATCAAACTAAAACTTTGATGTCCATCCATGCAAGTTATACAAAAATTCCAGCCTATCTTTGTCTTCTAATAGCTGCCCCTCCTGCTTGATCTTTTGATTCTCTATTTCCTAAACTGGAAGTATGGGTAAAGAAGGAGTGGGCTTAGTTTCAACTTCAACTGGAAAATTTTGGACAAGAGGTTGGGGTATGAGATCTATATTTGGAACATCTTCTAAACTCCAAATTTGACTTCAGTATGTGATTGTGGGGTAGAAAAAGTAGGAATTGCATCCTTGCTGATAGTTAGGAAATGGAGGAATAAGTTGCATTGGCTGACAAGGAGAATTTATAGGCATTGAATTTTCATAGGGAGGGTAAGCAGGAACATCCCATTGATAGGGTTCCCTATCCTGACACCTATCATTCTTCATTGTTGTCGATTTCTCAATTTGTTCCTTGATAGCTAAATATTGTTGCTTCAAACTATTAAACTCAATTCTAAGATCTCTTCACCTTTCATACTCAGCATAACCCTCTATATAACTTTGACCTTGAACAACAAAACCCTCATATTGGTAATCATTTTGATATACAGGGTTTGGGTTATAAGGGTATTCATTCTGATAAGGGTTATAAAACTGATCTGAAGGAGAAGGTGGATAAAAGGATTACTGATTTGGCTGATAATATTGTTGAAAGTGAGGATTCATGGTTACAGGACCTCATAAAATACTGAACTTATGAAAAATAGGTATGTTGTTCACAAAACAACTAATAACAACAAAATAACATATCTAAATTTCTTGAGAAATACCTGAAGACTGCAACTTGAAAATTTTAAAACTTGTTGAAAAGTGCTAAACTAATCTGGAATCAGATTTACAAAGTCGCCAAATGAGTTCTGCTTCAATCTTGAATCTTCAGAATGCATCAATAGTTATTTGCAAAACTGCTATGCATGGTGTCTGATCTGCTTGAATGATGAAACACCTCTGAAAGTGAAACTTTTAGTTGTGTGAGTGTCCCATAGGCGTGCCAAAACTATTATCTCTCGAAAGTGCACCCTATAGAGAGATGGCTGCAGGTTTTCTAAGCTTGCACAAATGATCTCTCTCTTTCGTAGATAGAATGGAAACACCTTATGTCTATGGACATACCTATTTCGAGGTGAATCTATGGTATCAAGCTCGGTTCCTTATTGGTGTATCCTAAACTACTTTTTGGGAGTTTGAGAGTAAAAGCTGACTATAAAAATGATTAAAACTAAGGTAATACACCAAATTTTATGAGGATTTGACTAAGCATATGCACAACTGATATGTTATGGATTCTTAATGGATGAACCAATAGTTTTTCTATAGAATATCTAAGGAAAAAAACTTGATTGTATTGAGGAGGATCACAATAGTTAAAAATTAAGCGAAAGGACTAAAATTTGTAGCGAGGGTAGGTGGTTGATCAAGGAATTTGCATTCACAAGATTAATTACAACATACACAAGACTAAAAAAACTTGGAAATGAAGAAAATACTTCACACTTAGAGGCCAAAAGCGGAAAAATTTGCTTCAGTACTCATATATCCAAAAATCCTCCAGTCATAATCTCTTTTGTGTTTTGTAAAGGCACACAATATATAGAAAAATAATTTTTCCCACCCTTCCTAAAAATAGCCTTAGGCTATACTCGCTTATGCATCCAAATTTTATCCTTTATTTAAAAATAAATAAACGAATAAAATAATACAAACTAGAGCATGTAGTTAAAAATAGGCATTAATGGCCTTAATTACAATACATTCAAAATGTAGTTGAGTGTTCTATTTTTTTAAGAAAAGAATGGGTGAATAATTTTCTAATAATAAAATTACTTACTAGGCAAGTCTCCCTCTTTGAGCATGAAAATTTGTCTTCTTCTGCTTTTGTCTTCTTTTGAAGCATGCAACAATACAACTCTCTTCTGTGAGTGAATAATTAAAAAATTTGTGATATTTGTAAAAAAAAATATCCCATGTGGGGACCATTGTTCATGTGTACATACTCTGACATTGACATCTCTTTCTAAGTGGTCACATGAATGACACTCTGTAACTCCACTCCAACCTCCTTGTGGGGACCAACTTTAACTCACTTGGTTTGGCCACCTTGTGGACTTAGTACATATAAAAGGGGGCATGTTTTTGGATACACATGGGGAACTTTGTAATAGTTACCACCATATTATATTTGACCACCTTTGTAATAAATACTATGGCATATAGTTGCCACTCCATACTCGTCGGTCTTGGCATATTTCAAACTTTACCTTTTCGGTGATGAGCACGTATGATGGTATTTTTGCATTATTTGGAATGACTATAGTTTTTGGACTTTTGAAAGTCAATGCAATGATATTTTTTTAAACGTGGGGTTGGTCCCCCCTCCACGATGACACACCCCTCAAACAATTTATCAGCGGCTCTATTTTTAAAGTTGACCTAACTGTGGTTAGGGTTTTTTAACTCATGGGTTTGTATTCGAAGCTAGTGATACTCCTGTTCGTTGATCTTTGTACCTATGAATTTGATTTCATCAATCTCTTACATGTGATTAGGGTTCAGGATTTGCATTTAATGTGGTTGGTGGTGACTAACTGTGGTTACTGTTTGGATTCGGTGAACAATCACCGATCGTTGATCTCTGCACTGCTAAATCTTGATCGTCGATGTTTGACCCCTCAGTTAGGGTTTTATTAACTCTCCCCTTGAGTTGATATGGTAAAAGAAAACTTAAACCTGGTGATCATTTCATTCAGATTTTTGTGAAGCGAGCGAAGCTGTGGCAAAATTTCTATGGCCACCATTGCTAAAGCTTTTGAAGCTCAAATCAATCCATTTTTCAGCTTTCTTGGCCTTTGAGCATCTACGTATTTTTTGGTTTTTAAATTTATTGGTCCCAAGATTTCAAGATGATGCATTTTTGTCATGGCCGCGTCCTTCTTATGAACTTCAAGATAGAACTTTTTTAGCTTTTTCTAGTTTATGTATCTTCATTCATCTTATATATTCAGTATTTTTCTCTATTAGAACTTTCTAAGCAAATTTGGATGATGCTCATCATTTTTTTATAGTAACCCTTGAGCTTGGTTCCCAACTTTGAATACATTTTCTAAGTTTTGGAAATCGGTGAGGTTTGTTGACACCTTTTTGTCCCTTTCGAGCTCTGTTAATTCGGCTTTGTGAAAGAATGGCCACCATGTCAACCTCTACTGAACTCGGTTTTGTGTAACTAGCATCACTATTTGATGAGGATGGTAAGCTTCTTCATTTCTTAAGTTTTCACTGTTAATTGGTCTTTATCATTTCAACTTCCAAAGCTGATACTCATTTTTCTTTACATTTTCATTGCATTCTAGTATCCAAGCTATGAAATAGTTTGAGTGCTCTGATTCTGAAGCCATCTTAAGGAAGGTGAGTGTATTCTCAAGCCTTTGTTCAACCATAATATAGATCTCAAGCTCTCTTTCATGTAAACTTAGCAATTGTTTATCATACCACCATTCTTCTCTATTTTGAGCTTGATTCTGAGGAAAATGGTAGGCTCGACTTTGTCATTTTTGAGTTGTGGCACGGTATTTACTTGTTACATCTAGCCTATAAAGGAATTACATTCATTTGAATACTCGGTGACTGTGATGAGATTCATAATTTTTATTTTTTTGGCTTCAAGCTCTAATATTTTCACCGTTATATTTCATATATGTTCTGTGTTGGCCATAAGGTAGTTTTTTCTTCTTAGTAAAGTATTTGAACACTACCTTTCTATATTAGTTTTCTTTCTCCTTAAGAAAAATGTCGTCCCCTTTGTAGTTGTTGAGAATATTGTTGAAATATTATCTATTCTCTCCGTATTTAACCGAAAATCCCTTCTTTACCATTGGTGGGCTTTGCAGAATTCGAGACCTTGATAAATGCTTCCATTGATCTCTGAGTAATAAGTTTTGTAACTCATTCTGTAGAGTTAGTATTGACTTCAAAATCGATAATGTGTTTGATGAATTATGAGTTTTTCATTCTCTGTAAGTTTCTATTGACTACCCTGACTAAGTGAAGAATATCAAATCCATTTTAACACTAGAACCGGATTCACTTTGTTTACCTTTTAGAGATCTTCATCCTTTTACTTTGTTAAGAAGGTAGTTATATCTTAAATCAGGTTATTATCTCTTTCGAAGCCCTTTATAATTGTAGACTTTACCTTAATCACTTCTCACTTCTAATGTGATGATTTGATAGCTCCTTTGTTTACCTATAGTGGCTTTGTTATCTAAAATTCACCCCTCAAGGTAATTTTGATAACATGCATCAAATTCTTTAGTCCTAAGCAAGTAGATTTAAGGCCCGAAATCATGTTTTTGGGGCCCCCTCGGCTTCCTTCTAACTCTCCCATCCAAGAAGAAAACCCAACAAGTTAGAAAAGGTGAAAAAATTGCAAAAAACAAGCTTGGGGCCGAAAAAATGAAGAAAATCGGCTAAGTCCTAGTCCACGCAGTAGTTGGGACAGTTGGGACGTCGGCGTGAACCGGCCGAAAAGCTACCGGGTAGTCTACGTAGCAATTGTAGCAGCCAGGACAAAAGGACGCGTGGGGCATGCGAAATGCCGAACCGTAGAAAGTGGGAAAAATCACCAAGTTTTGTTATCGCGCGGTTTGGGACATCCGGGCCGTAGGTACGTGAGGGACACGAACCGGTCGACAAGCCAAAAAACAATCCATTTCAGGTGCGCTGGAGATATTTGTCCCAGGAAGTCCACAGGACAGTTGGGACAAAAGTACGCGTGGGACGCGAAAAGCTGAAAGAGCCGAGAGCGAATGGAATCTCGCCACGTGTCTTCACCACAAACAGGAACAAGGAAGCCCGAATCGGCCGAAGTAGAAGATTCTCATCTCGGACATCTGGGAAAAAGGTACGTGTGGGATGTGAGGGACGCGAAAAGCCGAAGCGGCCGAAGGCAAAGAAGAAAAGTCAACATTTGACCCGTGAAACTTCAAACGGCCATAACTTTTGACTCCGAGCTCCGATTTTCACAAAATTGGACTTTTTCTGGAACGAGCACGACATCCTCTACGCCAAAAAAATAGATTTATTATTTTTAATGAGGGTAGATATATTTAATTAAAGAAACATATTCGGCTCCGGATCGTTAATGCTCATTCCCACAAATGACGAAAACGCCGCTGAGACCCAAAATAGCTGCCCGCACTCAGAAGGCCATAACTTTTGCATTTCTCAACGAAATCACACAAAATTGGTACCGTTGGAATCGTGGCTCCAAGCCCGATGTACAAAAATCAATAAATTCTAGATTTGATGAGATATTGATTGATATTTTTAAGAAAACGTGGCTGGGTTCATAACAGTGTTTTATTTGGTGGTTGGGAGTGCAATTAAGAGGCATGGTCATCATTATTTCTCTGCTGCAGCACTGGGACAAGTATGGGGAGCCTTTTTCAAGTAATATATAATCATTTTACTCCATTTAATGCCTCTTACAAGTGGTTGAAGGACAAATTTTGGGATTTCCATTTTCCCTTCTCTTTCCCTTCTCATTTTTCTATAAATTGGAGTGTTGGGCTCATTGTAAGAGGAGGTAGTTTTTGTAGCAAAGCTCTGCCAAAATTGCTTTGTGAAGCCAATGTGTTGCAGGCCCTTGTAGTGGACTCCTTGCATGGTGATCCAGGCCCTTATCTTGTAATAGATTGAACTGTGCATATCATGAAGCAATAAAATATAAGTTTGTGGATGTATCTTCCCCTGCTGTGTTTTCTTGCATTCTTCTTGCCCCTTTAATCTTTCTACAAGAATATTGTGTCTATTATTATGTTCTTGCAGGGATCCATTATCATTGTGTATGATTGGAATATTTTTGTGAATGCATTTTGCTAGATTATGGAGAACTTTCATCACCTCTTCTAGTGTGCACTTTGCCTCTGTATTCCACGCATTTGGAGACTACTCTCACACCCTCCTTTTCTGGTGTATCACCGCTTTAGTGTAGGATTTCATTTTATGCATTCTCTCCCTGGTCCCTTGGAAATTTAGATTAGAATAGTTAGTTTCCCTACATTAGAGTAGATTGTAAGGTGTAGTTTAGGAGCAAGAACCAACTTTCTCTGGAGGTCTATCTCAAGTAGCAAGTCCCACAACTTGGAGATAGTACCCATGTTATCCAATCACACCGTGAGTTCAAGTATATGCACTTGTATAAACACAAGGGTGTTGTGATTTGGTGATAACAGTTCTGGCATGCCCGGTGGGACCTTAGAGGTCTTCACTTTCATTGCAACAAGATCGATGTGCACTTGTTGTAAGTTCCAGCTTTGAAGGAGCTTTGAAATCGCACATCTGGCGACTCCAAAAGAGGCATAATCCGCTGGTTTCAGCAGTCCAAGCCTGGCAAATTTATGAGAAGAATACAGACCAGGTCAAGAACTAGGGAGGAAGGATTGTTTGTTTATCTGCACCTATCTCCAGGTAGAGAAAGAAGGGGAAGAAGAGCTCAAAGATCACCATCTCCACCTAACCGGACTTTGTCTACACCTCCACCTAGTAGACCTTTCATCCAATCAACAAGAGTTCTCGACCAATCAGAATGGTGCAACCACCAAATCCCTTTGTCAATTTCACTGGCAGCAGCCCACTTGCCCTCAATGCACAGAATCCAGTTCCAATTGCAGCGTTGAAGAACATTCCATTTTTCACTGGAGAAAATCATACCACTCCTGGTGATCATGTCAAAGACATTGCTAACATTTGTGCAATCCATGAGATAAATGAAATGGATGTGGCTGTCAAATTGCTGGCATCTTCATTCAAAGGGAAGGCATTGCAATGGTTTAGGAGCCTTGGAGCTGGTTCTATCACAAATTGGAATCAGTTATGCATAGTTCTCCATGAGCAGTTTGGGGAAAAGGGAGACAATTTGTCTCTACTAGAACAATTGACAACTATCAAGAGAGCTCCCAACGAGTAGCTGACTGACTTCAACTTCAGATTTCAAAGGTCTTGGGATAGGATTCCAGTGGCAGTCAGGCCAACAGCAGAAGGTGCTTTTCTATACTATCTTAAGGCTTTGAATTCTGATATTTCTATGTTAATTCAATCTATGGGAGGCACAACCTTACCTGCTGCTTATAGCATTGCCATTAGGGCTGAAAATTGTTTGATTCAAGTTGGTAAACTGGCTCCTAGGCCTCCCATGCCCTTGTATCCAAACTTAGAAAATCCAAGCACTAGTCAAGCACCCACTTTGGCTCCTATTCCCACTCCTAGAAATCAAAGTTCAAATGAGACTTCTACTTCATCCTCTAGTGCTTCAAATGAACTCCAAGAGGTCATGAAACAATTGCAAAATTTGGGAAATGAGCTGGTTACTATCAAAAGACAGCAAGCTCAAAGTGCTAGACCATATCAGCCTCAAGCGCAGTACCAGGCTAGGCCCCCATACCAACAAAATAGGTCACCAACTCAGGCTGCAAATCAAAATCAAAGCCAAGTAAGGCCTCCCGCTAATAGACCATTTCAGCCCTATAACCCCAATGTCGTATCTTCTTCTAAAGCATTAGTGCCAGTCCAAAATAACATGGCCCAAGAATATGATTGGTGTTTCCCATGTAGTCAACCACATAACCAATCAATGTGCTTTAACGGTGCATTAAATCAAGCTCTTATGGTGCAAACCATTGGTGGGTCGCAAGAGTCCAGCCACGAAGAGATCAACAGCAAGAAGCACCTCAGCAAGGAACATCTCCAAATGAAACTACTCTTGTCAATTGGCAGGCTGAAGATTTCTGTGGTATGAATCAAATACCCTCTCAAAGTGTTGCAGCCAACACAAGGTCAAAGAGGAGAAATTTGGGTGAAGAACAGCCATTGGCCCCAAGTAATTCCACAACCTTCTGTCACTCCACAAGCTGTTGGCAAACAAAATGTAGTTCCAAACATGCAAGGAGCACCCAAACCAGCTCCTAAACCAACTCAAATGCCAGCTGCTGCCGCTCATTTGCAAGGAATGAATGTGCAAGCTAAAGGACAACAGAGGGATGCTTCATCCCCATTCAACATCATTGATCAGATGAAGAAGACAAATGTAAACATATCAATGTGGGAATCACTATCCATCCCAGGCCAAAGAGATTTGCTACAAGCTGCCATGAAGGACTGGTCAACTTCAAATCAGCAAGTCCAAATGCAAGAGAAGGTACTCACAAATGCTTGCCCAACCTAAAGGGAATCATGGAGGACAAAAGGTAAAATATGAAGCCCCCTCCTTTTTATGTCTCATTAATCATTGGAAACCAATTGGTGCACAATTGCATGATTGATTCCGGGGCAAGTAGCTCAGTGATGCCCAAGCAAATAGCTGATCAACTAGGACTTCAATATGAAACCATATCCAAAGGGGTAGTGCAATTGGATGGGACAAGCGGTGAATAACAAGAGTTGGGTGATTAGAAACTTGAGTCTTACCTTGCATGCATGTCCAAATGTTGTTGTTTTACAAGATGTATCAGTTATAGACCTTCCACCACTCTTTGCCCTATGTTTGTCAAGAGATTTCACAGCCAAAATTGGAGGCTATCTTTTTCGCGGATTGGTCACACATGTTGTTTAGAACAAGGTATGGAACTAAGGCCACAATCAGATCTGAACCTATTGCAAACTTTCACATTGAGCCTTACACTCCAAGCCAAATCAATACCAATTGTTCAGCGTTTGATCAAGAAGATTATCCAAGCACTGATGAAGCTGACACCAAGGTTGGAAGCATCCCAGATTTGACTCTTGATGAATGGGCAAGCAAGGTGCATGCTTTTGATCCTTATCAAGAAATAGAAGAATCTGAGCTAGGAGTTTATTGTTTACATGAAGAGAATCAACCTCTCCCCAGCATCACCAAGCCAGATCATAAAGACAAGAATGAAGTATGGCAATTGTTCTTTGATGGGTCAAGGAGTAGACAAGGTGTAGGAGGAGGAGCTATGCTCATTTCACCGCAAGGTATAAAGTATTACTCAGCCTTCCATTTTCAGTTTTCTTGCTCAAACAACACAGCTGAGTATGAAGCCTTAATTCATGGATTGCACTGGGCAAAGAAGAAAGGCATCAAGAATTTGCAAGTATTTGGTGATAGTGAGCTGATCGTAAACCAAGTCAGAGGAAAAAATGCTGCCAAAATGATCTGTTGAAGAACTACAAAAATCGGGTATGGGATCTTATTGAAGATTTTGAAGCTTTTAGCATCAATTCCATCCCAAGAAAAAATGAAGAATGAAGCATGGATGATTGGCAGCAATTGGGGCTGCATTTGATGTTGTAGAAAGTATCAAAAGTGAAAAATCTCAGCCTCATATCAAAGTGGTTGTGAGACCAGCTGTTCGGATAACAACACAAGTTGGCAAGTCTTCGAGAATGATCAACAAATTGTTAATTTCCTACAAGAAGAAGCTGAGTTCTCCGCCAGAATCAAGACAAGCTGGAGCAGCAGTATGGTGACCAAGTGGTGCAGCTGAGAACTAACAAATTACCAAAAGGCCTCATAACCTTGGAGTCAATCTTCAACCCGAATGATCAGTTCCGGAAGGAGAAAGTGAACATTCAAGTAAAGGGTGAAGATTCAGAACCTATCTTAGTAGATGAAGGCAAGACATTGCAAATTGGCAAAGTAAGTACTCCACAAGAGAAATCTGATTTTGTTCAGCTTTGTCAAGAGTTCCCAGATGTCTTTGCTTGGACTTACAAAGATTTAAGAGGTTTCAACCCAAAGTTGGCACAACATACTATTGAGTTGGATCCGGAATCCAAGCCTGTTAGGAAAAAGCAAAGGCCAGTGAATCCCCATATTGAACCTCTCATGAGAAAAGAGTTAAGCAAGCTTATTGAGGCCAGTATCATCTTCCCCATCAAACACTCAAGTTGGGTTGCAAACTTGGTGCCAGTAAGAAAGAGAAATGGAGAAATAAGATTGTGTGTGGACTTTCGCGATCTAAATAGAGCATCACTCAAGATCATTATCCACTTCCATCAATGGAACAAATATTACAGGTTATAGCTGGTTCAGAAAGGTTTTCATTGCTAGATGGATATTCAGGCTATAATCAGATAATGGTGAAGGAAGAAGATCAATTCAAGACGGCCTTCACTACAAAATGGGGCACGTATGCTTACAAGAAGATGCCATTTGGACTATCAAATGCCGGAGCAACATTTCAGCGAGCTATGGATATGGCATTCAAAGGCTTAATCAACAATATAGTGCTGGTATACCTAGATGATATCACTGTCTTCTCAAAGAATGCAGCAAACCATCTCTTTCACCTCAGACAAGTGTTTCAGAGGTGTAGAAGGTTTGAGTGTCGTTGAATCCAAAGAAATGTATATTCTTGGCACACGAGGGCAAATTGTTGGGTCACATTGTCTCTAGGGAAGGGCTAACAATTGATCCTGAAAGGGTTGAAGCCATCCGAACACTTCCATTGCCACACCACAAGAAATCTCTTCAAAGCTTCTTGGGAAGGATAAACTTTGTCCGCAGATTTGTGCCTAATTTTCCACTCTTGTGAAGCCTTTAACAATGATGTTGAAGAAGAGTCTGGCATTCAAATGGACAGCAGAAGGCAAAGAGAGTTTTGAAAACATCAAGCATGCAATATCACAAGCTCCAACTCTTATCAACCCAGACTTTTCAAAGGACTTCATGTTGTATGCATTTTGGAGGATCAGATACAATCTCAGCTATCTTGACACAGCTGAATAGAGAAGGTTCAGAACAGCCCATAGCATTCTTCAGTCAAACCTTGGAAGATTACGAAATAAAGTATTCTTTCATCGAAAAGCATGTCCTTGCTATCATCAGGAGCTTGAAGAAGTTCAGACATTTGGTCTCAAACAATAAGATTCAACTGCTGGTGTCTCATGCTGGTGTCAAGGACTTTCTCCTAAACAAGGATTTAAATGAGAAGAGAGCAGGTTGGATCACTCGGGTGATGGAATATGATATTGAAATCAAAGTGACCAAGCTAGTTCATGGCAAAGGCTTGTGTGAGCAGCTCGCTTCCAAACAACCAGACGGCTCAAAAGGTGAAGAAGATGTTGTCCTGCTACTACAGAATGATCAAGAACAACCAACTGATGATGCACCCATTCCATGTTGGACTCAAGACTTGGTGCATTACCTCCAAACAGGCTTGTGCCCTCCAGAAGTGAGCAAGCAAAGAGGAGATACTTTAGATTACAAGCTATCCCGTATGTACTCATTAATGGTATCTTGTTCAAGAAAGACATCAATGGTGTTCTATTAAGATGCATTGGAACATGTCAAGTTGAGAAAATTTTACACGAGTTCCATGACGGGGAAGCAGGAGGCCACTTTGCTCCATGAGTAACAGCTCTCAAAATCATGAAAGCTGGTTACTATTGGCCTACTGTGTTCAATGATTGCTACTCATGGGTAAGAAATGCAAGAAATGTGCATTCTTCATAGGGAAAGAAAGGTTAGCAGCGCTGCCCCTTCATCCAATTTCAGTAAATCAGCCATTCATGCAATGGGGATTGGACTTCATTGGGGTTATCAATCCCAATTCAAGTCAAGGCCACAAGTGGATACTTACAGCAACGGATTATTTCACCAAGTGGACCGAAGCAGTGGCACTCAAGGAGGCAAATGAATCTAATATCTTAGATTTCTATGAAGGGATAGTCATGAGGTTTGGTGCCCCTGCCACTATCATATCAGACAATGCATTGGCATTCCTTGGCACAAAGATCACTGAATGGGCTGTCAAGAATTGTGTGTATCTCAGCACTTCATCGAATTATTACCCTCAAGGTAATGGCCAAGCCGAGTCTACGAACAAGAATCTACTAAGAATCATCAGAAGGACTCTTGATGAGAATCAAAGGACTTGGCACTCAAAGCTCAAATCAGCCCTATGGGCTGATAGAATCACACCCAAGAGGTCTACAGGAAGCTCTCCATACAAGCTTGTGTACGGGAAAGAAGCAGTTCTACCTATATCACTTGAGTTGCCAGCATTGGAACTCATGAAACAATTGGAACTAGCTGAGTTTGAACCCATGGAGGTTAGATATGCAGAATTAATGGAGCTCCAAGAAATTAGAGAGCATGCAGCCAGGTGATAGAGAAGGATCAAGCCTTGATCAAGAAGACTTTTGATAGGAAAGCCAAGGCTAGAACCTTCCAAATTGGAGATCTAGTGTTGAAATGGGATGCAGATCGTGCAAAGCCGGAAAGCATTCCAAGTTTGATGCCATCTGGAGTGGCCCATACATGATCATTGAATGCAAAGGTAGCAATGCCTTCCGACTGGCTAAGTTGGATGGTGAAGAATTGCAGATTCCGGTCAATGGGATCTATCTCAAATGTTGCTACTAGAAAGAAAGCTTCTCACCCTTGTAAATATTAATTTAGAATTTCCATTCCTCTAAGTGCTTATGCACATTGTACTACTGTTAGAGTAGTTTTTATTTCCCTAAGTGCTTGTGCACATGTCCTATTGCTTCTAGTATGTGCATGTTTGCAGTTCATCAAGCTCCTGGAAAAGAATTTGCAGCCACAGAGAAAACCAACTCAACAAATGTTTCAATAGCTCAAGGACACAAGTTTTCAAATTTCAGATCAGCTGAGAGATTATCAAACAGACTCCATGCCCAATGGATTGCTACGAGCAGCTGGTCATTCTTCATCTGACAGGCAGATAACCCCACTGAGTCGCCAAAATTGTTATCCAAAATTCACCCCTCAAGGTAATTTTGATAACATGCATCAAATTATTTAGTCCCAAGCAAGTAGATTGATTTAAGGCCCGAAATCATGTTTTGGGGTCCCTCGGCTTCCTTCTAACTCTCCCATCCAAGAAGAAACCCAACGAGTTAGAAAAGGTGAAAAAATTGCAAAAAACAAGTTGGGGCTGTTTTAAAGAAAATCGGCTAAGTCCAAGTCGCTGCAGTACTGGGACATTGGGGCCACGTCAAGGGCGAAACCGGCTGAAAATCTTTTGTCCAAGTCCGCATAGCAATTGGAGCATTGGGACAAAAGACGCGATGGGACGCGAAAGGCCGAACGGTAAAAGTGGAAAAAATCACCAAGTTTTGTTATCGCGCGGTTTGGGACATCCGGCCGACAGATACGCGAGGGACGCTGAACCGCCGAAAAGCCAAAAACAATCCATTTCAGGTGGGTTTCGGAGATATTTTTCCTGTGCAGTCTTGGGACAGTTGGGACAAAAGTATACGCGTGGGACGCGAAAAGCCGAAAGAGCCGAGAGCGAATGGAATCTCGCCACGTGTCTTCACCGCAAATAGGAACAAGGAAGCCCGAATCGGCCGAAGTAGGAGATTTTCATCTGGGACATCCTGGGACAAAGGTACGCGCGGGATGTGAGGGACATGAAAAGCCAAAGCGGCCGAAGGCAAAGAAGAAAAGTCAACATTTGACCCGTGAAACTTCAAACGGCCATAACTTTTGACTCCGAGCTCCGATTTTCACAAAATTGGACTTTCTGGAACGAGCACGACATCCTCTACGCCAAAAAAATAGATTTATTATTTTTAATGAGGGTAGATATATTTAATTAAAGAAACATATTCGGCTCCAGTCAGTTAATGCTCATTCCCGTCAAATGACAGAAAACGCCTGCCAGACCCAAAATAGCTTCCCGCACTCAGAAGGCCATAACTTTTGCATTTCTCAACGAAATCACACAAAATTGGTACCGTTGGAATCGTGGCTCCAAGCTCCGATGCACAAAAATCAAGAAATTCTAGATTTGATGAGATATTAATTGATATTTTTAAGAAAACGTGGCTGGGTTCATAATAGTGTTTTATTTGGTGGTTGGGAGTGCAATTAAGAGGCATGGTCATCATTATTTCTCTGCTGCAGCACCTGGGACAGTATGGGGAGCCTTTTTAAAGTAATATATAATCATTTTACTCCATTTAATGCCTCTTACAAGTGGTTGAAGGACAGATTTTGGGATTTCCATTTTCCCTTCTCTTTCCCTTCTCATTTTTCTATAAATTGGAGTGTTGGGCTCATTATAAAAGAAGGTAGTTTTTGTAGCAAAGCTTGCCAAAATTGCTTTTTGTGAAGCCAATGTGTGTTGCAGACCTTGTAGTGGACTCCTTGCATGGTGATCCAGGCCCTTATCTTGTAATAGATTGAACTGTGCATATCATGAAGCAATAAAATACAAGTTTGTGGATGTATCTTCCCTTGCTGTGTTTTCTTGCATTCTTCCTTGCCCCTTTAATCTTTCTACAAGAATATTGTGTCTATTATTATGTTCTTGCAGGGATCCATTATCATTGTGTATGTTTGAAATATTTTTGTGAATGCATTTGCTAGATTATGGAGAACTGTCATCACCTCTTCTAGTGTGCACTTTGCCTCTGTATTTCACGCATTTGGAGACTACTCTCACACCCTCCTTTTCTGGTGTATCACCGCTTTAGTGTAGGCTTTCATTTTATGCATTCTCTCTCCCTGGTCCCTTGGAAATTTAGATTAGAATAGTTAGTTTCCCCTGCATTAGAGTAGATTGTGGCAGGTAGTTTAGGAGCAAGAACCAGCTTTCTCTAGAGGTCTATCTCAAGTAGCAAGTCCCACAACTTGGAGATAGTACCCATGTTATCCAATCACACCGTGAGTTCAAGTATATGCACTTGTATAAACACAAGGGTGTTGTGATTTGGTGATAACGAAGCTTCGATCATATCATAGATAAGTACTACTTTCTTGAATGAATATACTTCACCGAGATTATAATAATTATGTGCTCTCATATCTTCTTTATTTTGAAAATTGTAACTTAGAAAAGCTGAAATTTGTAAGATTATCTTGGAATTTCAATTCTCTCTAGCTGCTTTAAGTTATAAAGAATCCTTTAATACATTATATATTGTATTTCCTTTCATTACAACTTTGATATGTATGCTGAAAAATCTGAAAATGTTGATTTTATAAGGTGAATCCTTGGCAAAAAAATTTCAGAATCTTTTCTTTAATGCATTTTTAGTAATAGTAGTTATATGTTCTGATCCAGAAAATAGAAAGTAACACTTTTCATGCTGACCTGATGTAGCAATTGAGAGCTGAAAACATGATAGTTGTTTCTCTTGATCATGTAATGCTTTTCTGATTTCTGTATCATTTATTTGATTTGCATAGTTCTTTTAAAGCATGTATTAAATGAAACAACATGATGAAAAGTTGTAAATGTCCATTTTACATGGTGAATCCCTGTTAAAATTTTCCCATAATATTATCTCTCATCCAATTTTAGTGTAATCCTTTTGTCTTTTAACTTGACTTGTTGAAATCTGATTCTCCCTCTTCTTTGCAAACTAAAAAAATGTACTTCTATCTTCCATTCTCTCTTCGATCTCTAACCTATTCCATTTGCGTGAATGTTTCTTGAACTTTGTATTGCACTCTTCCTTCTTCTTAGCATGTATTTATGAATTATTCATTTATCTCTTTGGCTACAACCTATACTCGCACACTTAGAAAAATAGTTAGGAAATATTTAGGATTTTTGGCCTCTCTTATGTCCATTTTTCTCTTTCTTTTCACTTTACGCTTTCTAAGTGATTAAATCATGCATGTAGTTTGTTCTTCAAGTAGAATACATCTCCTGTTTAGGAGAAGATTCATATACACAAAGTAGGATAGTGTAGGATCATGGTTTGATCCCTAAGCTTGTAATTGATGGTTCACTTATGTTTACTTTTCAGGTGCCATGCCTTGAGGATGAAGGAGCTAGCAAGGAGATTCTCTACGCAACATAGAATATAAAAGGCAATGATGGGTTCACCCTTATACTTCTTTTCTTTCTATTTCATGCATGTGTATCTTTCTTTTCAGTAGTTGTACTTTACTTTTCGAGTTACTTCCCATGGCTTGTGTGGGACACATTTGAGTCTCCTTATGAATAAAGCATTGAAATCTATAAATGAGTTGTATATCTCTTTCGCACTTCTACTTTCGTATGGATTGTATAATGTACTAAACAACTCGGTAACATAATTTAATGTCTTAATCATGAAGGAAAGAACATTGAATAGATTTTGTAACATTCAAGTAATGAACTTTGATTTTTATGTGATTTTTACTTATGTTTGCTGTTCCAAAACTTTACACTTCATCTCCTCTATAATTGGATGTTCTCATCATGACAACATAACTATCCTTCGGGCTTGTGTTCTTTTCTTGAGGATGGTCATGAAATTGTAGACTATGTGATATGTTAAATTTTGTAATAAAGCACACATAGTTGCAGATTTCATATATTCTTTTAAATAAATCAGCAAATAACAACATAATCTAATATAATCTTCCATAGCTTAGTTATACCTCACCAATGCTATCCATCATAACAATGTTTGAGTTGACCTTTTCACATGTATTTGGATGTAAAAATTATCAACGAAACAATGGGAAAAGGATGAAATGATGAAGTTTGTGGGTGCAAAGGATGAAAAACATGTTTCCAGAGGAGATGACTGGGAGCCCTGATTAAAACAATGATGGAGATATTTGCAATGGTTCAACATTTTTAACAACTAGCAACTTTTTTTGCAAACTCGTTAAACATCATTTTCTTGAAATCGTGATCAAACATGGAACAAAAAAATGTTCATCAAATATTATTTTCTTGGGGAAATCTTTGATGTAAATTGAGTGTTATAAAAAGCATGCTTTAGTCATGCAAATGGTCGGGAGTTGAATTCTTATAAGAAAATTTGAGAAATCCCATCTTCTTGAGAGAGACCATCTGAGAAACATGTTAATGTCTTATGTTTTAGATTTTATCATTTCAAGTTGGTTGTAAGTGTTCATCCATTGAAAATCTCTAAGATTGTTCAAAAACCATCCCTTACTGATTAATCTAATCAACTTAGAATTAATCTATGTTAATCTTGGGAAAATATTTGTCCGCTTTATTTCGAGAATGTCTACAAATAGTATTTCTTGTTCCTATTGCAATCTTATGTTAAAATCCCTCTGAATCACACAGGATCTCATCCATGTGATAGTTTAGTGGCATTTACAATTTCATTATGCGAACATCTTTCATCCTGTAATGAGATAAACAATTTAAAATCACTTTCTTGTCATTTTTTGATAAAGATTGTCTACAATCCTTGATTGTATCTTAGTGTGAGGAACCAGAGGTCTTTAATGTTTAATTGAGTCTTTAGTTTGAGCCTTCATGTTGAATTCTTGTAGATTGTGTGAAACTATGTAAATTTGGGCCTTCATTGATGCACACCTTCTAGTTGAAGGAATATTTTAGCTATTCTGAAGTATTTTGTCATTTAGTTTTCCAATTGTTGTCAAGGTTCTCAAATATCTAGAAAAATCAAGTTTATCCTGCTTAATCTCCCACCAAAAATTATTCAAAATAATGAATCCTACCTCAACTACCCCTATTTTCCCCGTATGTCAACAAATGAATAAATTGTATTGCAAAAATATGTAGAAGTAATCATGATTCCATAATGTGTTTAGTAACCTTAACCTTGTTTTAAAAATATCACCATTCTTTAGAAGTGACAACTCGTGAGAGTTAAATTGTAGTGCATTGATCATATTTTCTCAAGGTTTCCTTTCAAGTTTGTGAAAAGAAGGATATATTCATTCTCCTTCACAAAAAAGGTTAAAAATGGGTCCTCTCACCCTAGTTGAAAGGAACAACCTAAAGTAGTGAGGATAGATCAAATCCTTTTGAAGGTGCTATACATTTCTCCAACATCCGAGTGACAATGAGTCATTTGAATCATCTCCCAGCTACAAAATGACAACATGATGATTTATCGGTCTCTAAGATTCTTTTTAAATCTTTGATACTCCTCACTTGCAAAGGAGAATAAATTTTTATACCACCACCATATTGGTTCCATTGTCGGGTACTCTTCAAAGCTATTCTTATATTTGGCCCATTGTAATGTTTCTTACATGATCTAAGGGCAAATAAATTATCTAAAAGTCATCCTTTGTTGAAATATACAAGGTTTATGTATGTTACAAGTGTGTGCAATATTTCAAGTTTATATTGTTTTTTCACTAATTTTACATCATCAATGTTAAATACGGGTAAAGGATGGTCATATCTATAAAACTTTGCATGAATTTAGTGGTGACATGTATTTGGTAGATCAATTTTAGTACATTTACACAACCAATTTTTGTGATGGATTATTGGGACCTATCTGTGACGCTGCTCAGCTTGCAAATGAGATAATCAATTTGGATACCAACACTAGATTGGTGCTTCATTTGATCTCACCTTATTTGATCTCAAAATTCTTCAATTTGCGGGCTCTTTCGTATTTTCTATTTTCCCAAATGGATGCGTGAAAGTTTTTCTTCATTTGTATGTTATTGAAGATCCTTCTCCATGGTTGTGGATCACATTTGGGCCTTGTATCATTTCTAATTTCTTTTCCTTGAAGAAAGATTCAATTCTTGGCGCAAAAGGTGAAGTTCCCTGCATCTTACTGTTCAACAGGCATGTTTCCCTGTCAAATTATATCTCAACATCTTAAGCTAAGTGGTCTCTTTTGATTGGATGAGGCACATCAAGTCTATTTTATAACTTTTAACTTTTTGATATGTTTGCAAAAAGATCAATTTGGCCCCGCGGCCTCATTGAGTTCTGATTTGCCAATCAAATTTATAAAGGTGGAGAAAATTTCCTTTTTTTCCCCAAAGGTGTATACGTGTTCATTTTTAATTGGATGCGGGTCGGCATGTATTTTTGGTGAAATTTTCCACTTTGGTCTCATTTGTAAATAATACCAAATTTTCCCCATAGCCCCAATAGTCTTTGATTGGCTATTCGGAAAATATGAAGCGGCAGGGAAAAAGTCTTACTTTTACCCCAAAAATGGACACAGGACAGTTTTTCAAGTTACATGTGGATGCTGGGGTCGATGGATTACTTTAGAGTTTTTTGGCTCAAAGCAGAAAGGAAAAAGTCTTACTTGGACCTGAAGTTGGACATGTGGCCATTTTTTAAGATAGAAGTAGAGAGGCGGGTCGCCGGGGCATTTTTAATTTTTTTTCCCTTTTGTAAAAGGGGAGAAAAGTTATAAATTTAACCGCAATTCTGTTGGCGAGCACATCAAAAAATAAAATCAGGTAGGTAGGTCGGCAGAGGAGAATTTGAAGTTTTACCTTTTTGTTAAAAAGGGTAAAATTGCATAAATGAGTCACGAATCCATCAAAGGCCTACGTTAAGCCACGTGTCGAGTCTGTATTTCAAAGGCAAAGTGGCGGGGCAAAATGTGAAATTCTGCATTTTCTCCAAAATTCATAAAATGCAAAAGGAAACCCCAAGCCCACTTTGAATCAGATTTTCCCACGTGGATGGTTGTAATCTAATGTTATAAAAGGGCATAATCAATGGGTGTTCTGCATTACATCTGATTGTGCCACCATTTTTACTCAAGACTCCTAGAGATGTGAATACACATCAGTTTTTATAATGAATATGGATGATCCTTGTCACTTTTGTCTACAAAGTGCAATTGAATGGATTTAGAGCTTAATTTGTGATTTCATGGAATGTAAAGGTTGATATTTTAAAGTTGGAATTTCTCGGGCACTTGCAAAATGTGAATTACCAGAGAAGCTGGATGCAAAGAAAAGTTGCAATGGAAACAATGGGAAAAGGATGAAATGATGGAGGTTGTAGGTGCAAAGGATGAAAAACATGTTTCCAGAGGAGATGATTGGGAGCCCCAGTTAAAACAATGATGGAGATATTTGCAATGATTCACCTTTTTGAACAACTGGAAACTTTTTGTTGCAAACTTGTTAAACAACATTTTCTTGAAATCATGATCAAACATGTAACAAAAAATGTTCATCAAATATTATTTTCTTGGGGGAAATCTTGTATGTAAATGAGTGTTATAAAAAGCATGCTTTAGTCATGCAAATGGTCGGGAGTTGAATTATTACGAGAAAATTTGAGAAAGCCCATCTTTCTTGAGAGACCATATGAGAAACATGTTAATATATTATGTTTTAGATTTGATCATGTCAAGTTGGTTGTAAGTGTAAAACCATTGAAAATCTATGAGATTATTCAAGAAACCATCCCTTGTTGATTAATCTAATCAACTTAGAATTAGTCTATGTTAATCTTGCGAAAATTTGTGTCTCGCTTTATTTCGAATGTGTGCAAAATAGTATTTCTTGTTCCTATTGCAATCTTCTATTAAAATCCCTCTAAATCACACAGGATCTTGTCCCTGTGAATAGTTTAGTGGAATTTACAATTTCATTATGAGAAGAGCCTTCATCTTGTAATGAGATAAACAATTTAAAATCACTTTCTTGTCATTTTGTTTATAAATATTGTCTATAAGCCTTTTATTGTATCTTAGGCGTGAGGAACCAGAGGTATTTAATGTTTAATTGAGTCTTTATCTTGAGCCTTTGTGTTAAATTCTTGTAGATTGTGTGAAACCATGAAAATCTTGGCCTCCATTGATGCACACCTTTTGGTTGAAGGAATATTTTAGCTATTAAAGTATTGTGTCATTATAGTTTTCCAATTGTTGTCAAGGTTCTAAAATATCTAGAAAAATCATGTTTATCCTACTTAATCTCCCACCAAAAATTATTGAAAACCAATGAATCCTACCTAAACTACCCATATTTTCCATGTATGTCCCACAAATGAATAAATTCTACTACAAAAATATGTAGAAGAATCGGGATTCCATAAGTGTTTTTATTAACCTTAACCTTGTTTTAAAATATCATTATTCTTTAGAAGTGACAACTCGTGAGAGTTAAATTATGGTGCATTGATCATATTTTCTCAAGGTTTCCTTTAAAATTTGTGAAAAGAAGGATATATTCATTCTCCTTCGCCAACAGAGGTTAAAAATGGGTCCTCTCACCCTGGTTGAAAGGCACAACCTAAAGTAGTGAGGATAGATCAAATCCTTTTGAAGGTGCTATCCATTTCTCCAACATCTGAGTGACAAAGAGATAGTTGAATTGTCTCCCGGCTACAAAATGACATACATGATGATTTATCTGTCTCTAGGCTTCTTGTTAAATCTGTGATGCTGCTCAACTTGCAAAGGAGAATAAATTTAGATACCAACACCAGATTGGTTCCATTGTGGGTACTCTTCAAATGCATTCTTATATTTGGCCTTAGTAATGTTTCTTACATGATATAAGTGCAAATGCCTTGTCTAAAAGTCATCCTTTGTTTAAATCTACAAGATTTGTGCAAGTTACAAGTTCTATGTAATATTTCAAGTTTCTGTTGGTTTTTTCACTAAGTTTACATCATCAATGTTAAATAAGGGTAAAGGAAGGTCATATCTCGTGAAGCTTTGCATGAATTTAGTGTTGAAAAAAATTTGATAGATAAATTTTAGTGCATTTGCAAAATAATTTGTGATTTATGGGACCTATCTTGAAGCTTCTCGGCTTTGCAAAGGAGAATCAACTTGGATACCAACATCAAATTGGTGCACAATTTGATCTCACCCTATTTGCTCTAAAAATTCTTCAATTTGTGGGATCTTTCATATTTTCTATTTTCCCGAATGGATGCGTGAAAGGTTTTCTTCATTTGTATGTTGTTGATTATCCATCTCCAAGGTTGTGGATCACATTTGGGCCTTGTATCATTTCCAAATTCTTTTTCCTTGAATAAAGATTCGATTCTTGGCGCAAAATGTTAAGTTCACCTTCATTTCTTTGTTCAACGGGTGTGTTTCCCTATCAAATTATATCTTAGCATCTTAGATTACGTGGTCTCTTTTGATTGGATGAGGCACATCGAGTCTATTTTATAACTTTTAAATTTTTTATATGTTTGTAAAAAGATCAATTTGGCCCCGACCCCATTGAGTTCTTACTTTGGTCGGTCAAATTTATAAAGGTGAAGAAAATTTCTCTTTTTTCCTCGAAGGTGTATACGTGTTCATTTTTAATTAGTTGCAGGTCGGTGGGTCTTTTTGGTGAAATTTGCCACTTTGGTCTCATTTTTAAATAATACCAAATTGGCCCCGCAACCCCGATAGTCTTTATTGGATATTCGAGAAAATATGAAGCGGTAGGGAAAAAGACTTATTTTACCCTAAAGATGGACAAGGGAAATTTTTCAATTACAAGTGGGATGCCGAGTGGAGCACTTTGAAGTGTTTTTGGCTCAAGGTAGGGAAAAGACTTAATTTAGACCCCAAATTTGGACACATGGCCATTTTTTTAGAAAGAAGTGGAGAGGAGGGTCGTCGGGGAATTTCAAATTTTTTTTCCCTTTTGTAAAAAGGCGGAAAACTTATAAATTGACCCACAACTCCACCTGGGACTACATGAAAAGATAAAATCAGGAACATGGGTCGGCAGAGGAAAATTGGAAATTTTACCTTTTTGTTAAAAAGGTTAAAATTGTAGAAATGAGTTGTGAATCCATCAAAGGCCCAAATTAAGCCACGTGTTGAGCTTGTATTTAAAAGGTGGATGGGTAGGGTAAAATGTGAAAATTGTGCATTTTCTCCAAAATTCATAAAATGCAAAAGGAAACCCCAAGCCCGCTTCGAATCAGATTTTCCCATGGACAACTCTAATCTAAAGTTGAGAAAGGGAAGAATCAATGGTTGTTGTGAATTACATCTGATTTTTCCACCATTTTTTCTCCAAGACTCATGGAGATGTGAATACACATTGTTTTTCATTGTTTTCTAATGAAATTTCTTGTCATTTTTGTCTACAAAGTGCAATTGAATGGATTTAGAGCTTAATTTGTGAATCCAAGGAATGTAAAGGTTGATATTTTGAAGTTTGAATTGCTTGCGCACTTGCAAAAATATGAATTACAAGAGTAGTTAGATGGAGAGAAAAGTTGCAGATGAAAGAATGGGAAAAGGATGAAATGATGGAGGTTATAGGTGCAAAGGATGAAAAACGTGTTGCCAGAGGAGATGACTGGGTGCCCCAGTTAAAACAATGATGGAGATATTTGCAATGATTCACCTTTTTGAACAATGGAAAACTTTTTTGTTGAAACCTATCCAATGTCATTTTTGAAAATCATGATCAAACATGTGACAAAAAAAGGTTCCTCGAATATTATTTTCTTGGGGGGAGATCTTGGATGTAAATTGAGTGTTATAAAAAACATGCTTTAGTCATGCAAATGGTCGGTGGTTGAATTCTTACGAGAAAATTTGAGAAATCCCATCTTCCTGAGAGGCCATCTAAGAAACCCGTTAATCTCTTATATTTTAGATTTGATCATGTCAAGTTGGTTGTAAGTGTACAACCATTGACAAGCTCTGATATTGTTCAAGAAACCTTCCCCTCTTGATGAATGTAATCAACTTCGAGTTAATCTGTGTTAATCTTGGGAAAATTTGTGTCTACTTTATTTCAGAATGTCTGCGCATAGTATTTCTTATTCCTATTGCAATCTTCTATTAAAATCCCTTTGAATCACACAGGATCTTGTCCCTGTGATAGTTTAGTGGCATTTATAATTTCATTACGAGAAGAGCCTTCATCCTGTAATGAGATAAACAATTTAAAATCACTTTACTATCATTTTGTTGATAAAGATTGTTTGTAAGCCTTTGATTGTATCTTAGGCATGAGGAACTAGGGGTATTTAATGTTTAATTGAGTCTTTAGCTCGAGCCTTCATGTTAAATTCTTGTAGATTGTGTGAAACCATGCAAATCTAGGCCTCCATTGATGTACACCTTCTGGTTGAAGGAATATTTTAGCTATTCTGAAGCATTGTGTCATTTAGTTTTCCAATTATTCTAAAGGTTCTCAAAGATCTAGAAAAATCAAGTTTATCCTGCTTAATCTCCCACAAAAATTTATTCAAAAACAATGAATCCTACCTAAACTATCGTTGTTTTTGCCCTATATGTCCATAAATGAAGAAATTATACTACCAAAATATGTAAAAGCAATCGGGATTCCATAAATTTTTAGTAAGCTTAACCTTTTTAGAAAATATCACCATTCTTTATAAGTGACAACTCGTGAGAGTGAAATTGTGGTGGATTGATTATATTTTCTCAAGGTTTCCTTTCAAATTTGTGCAAAGAAGGATATCTTCATTTTCCTTCACCAACAAAAGTTACAAAATGGGTCCTCTCACCTGGTTGAAAGGAACAACCTAAAGTAGTGAGGATAGATCAAATCCTTTTGAAGGTGCTATCCATTTCTCCAACATTTGAGTGACAAAGAGCCAGCTGAATCGCCTCCCTAGCTACAAAATGACATACATGATGATTTATTTGTCTCTAGGCTTCTTATTAAATCTATGATGTTGCTCATCTTGCAAAGGAGAATCAATTTTGATACCAACACACGATTGGTGTCGTTGCTAGGGAATCTTCAAAGGAATTCTTATATCGGCCTTGGTAATGTTTCTTACATGATCTAAGTGAAAATAAGTTGTTTAAATGTCATCCTTTATTGAGATCTATAATATTTGTGCAAGTTACATGTTTTATGTATAATATTTCAAATTAATGTTGGTTTTTGCACTAATTTTAGATCACCAATGTTAAATACGGGTAAAGGAAGGTGAGATCTATGAAGCTTTGCATGAATTTAGTGTTGAAAGACATTTGACAAATAAATTTTAGTGGATTCACACAACTAAGATGAAAATCCTTAGTGGCAACTCCGTGTGGAATTAATTTTTGATAAATGTCAGTGTCTTAACCTCTGTCAATTGAAATTTATCAGTAATCTTTGTAAATCGAGAAGGAAGAAGATATTTCTTCGTTAAAGACCCTATAAGAAGGTTCTTTCCAGAATTGGGAAAGACAAATTTAAAGGAAGAAGAATCTAGAAAGTTGTTGGATATCAGAAATCAAGAAAATAGTTATCAATTTTGGAAACTTATCAGCCTATCATTGAATATTGCCATACTTCCTCAAGTTCTTTTGAATTAGGTAGTCTTTTTGTAGATCTAAATTCTCCAACTAGAGAGGGTCCTTCATTTATATTTGAAAAGTTTACATCTCATTATGTCCCTGTGTTTTCCAAAGCTGATAGGATCTTCCAAGAAAAAGAGTTTTTTAAAGAATATTCATTCTAAGAATTACATTCCTGTGCCCCACGGACCCCTTGTTGGTACCCAAATTTAATCTCCTTCAAAGACCAAGCAACATGATGGGTTTGACAGGACACTCATAGGTAGATAGATAATCATGTATGTCATTTTGTATCTAGGGAAGCAATCTATTTGACTCTTTAGCACTTAGGCTTTCACAGGAGTGGGTAGCACCTTAAAAGGATATGATCTAATCCTAACTATTTTAGGTTGTGCCTTTCAACCAAGGTAAGAGAACCTATTTTGTAACCTCTGTTATTGAAGAATACTGGTAAATCCTTATTTTACATAAATTTTATAGAAAATACCTTGGGGAAAATATGATCAACACACCAAATCTGACTCTCACGAGTTGTCACTTCCATATCATGGAGATATTTTCACAACAAGGAAAAGGTTACTAAAGACATTTGGGATCCTGATTGTTTCTGCATGTTTTGGTGATGGGGATTATGCATTGGCATACACACATGACAAATAGGGGTAGTATGGGTAGGATTGGTTGTTTTTGAATAAATTTTTTTGTGGGAGGTGGGGCAGGATGAACTTGACTCACCAGATCCTTGAGGAATATTATAAAATGGAAGGTTAGACCAAAGAATGCCACTGAACAACTAAAATGTTTCTTTAACTAGAATATGTGCTTCAATGGAGGCCCAAATTAGCACTTTTTCACACAATATTTGAGATTCTATCATGAAGGCTCAAGTTAGAGAACCCAACAAAGCATCAAGATCTAAGCCAAATCACGCCTAAGGTACACCCAGAGGCTTACAGACAATCTTTGTCAAACAAATGAAAGAAAAGTGATTTTAAATTGTTTATTTCACTCCCAGATGAAGGCTCTTTTGAGAAATGAAATTACAGATGCCACTAAACTATCACAAGGATTGAGACCTATGTGATTGAACATATTTCAATATAGGATTGCAATGCCAAAAACAAGGAAAAACTATCTCGCATACACTCAGAGATCAAAAACACATTTTTCTCAAGATCAACACAAAATAGCTCGAGTCTGATAAAATTTATCAATAGGGGAAAGTTTCTAGAACAATCTCAGAGCTTTTCAATGGTTTTACACTCACAACCACCTTGACACGATCAAATTTGATACAAAAGAGATATACAGGCTTCTCAAATAGCTTCTCAAAAGGATGGGCTCTGTCAATCTTTTCTCTATTAGAAAATTAGTCCCGACCCTTAACACTCCAACCATTTGCATGAAAAATTTGTGCCATTTATAAAATTTACAACAGAGCCCCTTTTCCCCGCAAAAATCATGACATTGAGTGCCACCAATGCTTGCCATGATCACGATCGTGATTTCCAGGATCAGATCTATAAAAATTTGGCAGTTGCTCGAGGGAAGATCTCTTCGAATATCTCCCGCATTCAACTCCTTCCTCTAGTAGATCACTCTTTCTTCAATTCACTAACCACTTCACCCCTAATCTGTCAAATCTAGCTCCTTGCATGCTTGGGAGAAGAAAAACAGAAAATCTGATTGGGCTCGATAGTCAGACCATTTTAATGGTGAAAGACATCTTCCAGATCTCCCCACCAAACTCAGATATCAACATTAACTCCCCTCTCTATCTGGCATGTAGAAATACCAAGAAATCATGAAGACTCACACTTCTAGGCATGTTTCAAAAATGGGGGAAAATTAGATTCAGAATCTCAGTTGTCGTTGATCTTTTCTTTGAATTTGGGTCATCCACGTGGAAGATTCAAATTTAAAAACAAACCTGGGGTTTCCTCTGAATTTTTACAACTTTTGGAAAAAATGGAAAAATTTCACATTTTGTTTCACACCTCCACCATCGAGAAATGAGCCTGACACATGTCTTGATGTGGATCCCAGCAGAACTATGCTTCCCTTTTTACTTTTAACTCTTTTCTCCTAAAAGGAAATTTTTCTAAATTTCCTCCGAGGGCCCACACCTCTTCCTTTGAATGGAGTAAGCCTTGACCTTTCCTTTATCGGGCTTGCAAAGCCATTTTGATGTTTTAATATTTTGAACCTCATGGGGAAAAAAATGCAAGTTACCCCTGATGGTCCACCTCCCTACCCCTTTGACTTGTCAAACTGCCATGCATCAGAATGGCGCATCTTGAGATGGTCCTAAAAATTTGAGACCTTGAATGAGCACGGAGCTCACCACGTGTCCTAACCTAAATTATTTTTTGAAGGCTCAAATCTCAATAGAAGGCACCAACTGTCATGATCCAAGGAAATCTCCGTTGGCCATTGAAAATTCCAAGCAAAAAGTAAAGTGAGCGAGAGGCGTCCACATGTCCTCTTAGCACTTCATCAAAAACATTAAGGCTTCAAAAATGATTTGGTGGGGGCGTGCTTCCATTTTATAACTTTAATCCATTCCACCAAGAAGTAAAAACATCCAATTTTCCTCGAAGGCCCACATCTCCACCTTTAACTTTGCCAAGTCTCCTCTCTGGGTCAAGGTAAGACTTTTTCCCGCCACTTAAATTTTACTTTAATCAAATCTTGGCGGGGGTGCCACAGGGCGAGTTCAAATTTTTTTCCAAAGTAGCCAAAAAGAACAAGTTCAAAAACAAACCTCGTCGCACCCCATCCAATTGGAAGAAGCCACATAAGCACCAAAAGAACCAATCAGATTTGATCGGGCTACGGGACCAAATTTGTCGTTTTTTCCAAAAATCAAAAAGTGATAAGTTAAAGCATTCACCCACCATCCCCTGACCAACCAAAGGAAGCCACGTGATGACCGCTAAACATTGAGGAATAACTTTGATAGGAAAAAGACACCCGTTAGACCGTCAAAACACAAAAATTCACCATTCATGCTCAAAACTGATTTTTTGCTAAGGATGAAAACTTTTTCAAAACAAAACTATGTGGATCATGCTTTCTAAGCATCTTTCGACCATGGATTTGATTTTCAAAGGCATACAAATATAAATCGATCATTTTCGAGCTTCCATGGTCGAGGAAAAATAGGAAAAATGGAAAATCCCCATGGATTTTGAAGAAATTAGGGCAAAACAGGGCAAACTCAGAGACTTCTTCAAGGAGGAACATGACAATGGATTCTATAAAAAAACTTGAGGCACTCAAAAGGAGGTAAATATTTCAAAGCATCCACATCGAGAAATAAAATGTTTCACAACATGCAGATCAAAGGAAAATTAGGGCAAAATGGTGAGAGGTCAAAACGAGCACCAACATCGGCTCGACTCGGGGATGGGCACTCCTTGTGAGTGCCACATGATCAAAGGTAGACCAAGTGCAAAAAACATCCATTGGGCAATGGATTCAGGTTATAGATTAGAGAAATAGAGCCATCCCCAAAAACAAACCGAGAAACTAATAAAAATAGGTCACCAAGGACCAGAACGAGCAAAAACACAAAAGACAGAAACAAACAACAAACTATACACTGTATAGATGATTTTTACCTTGATTTAGAGAAAACAATCAAGGAAAAATTTCAATCACCGCCATCTTGGATATGACCATGCCAAGAGGTTTTGATATGTTTTCATCAACTAGAAATATACCTCTTTTTCTTCTTTGTTCAGTTTGTAAACCATCCATTTTCTTTGAAGCTCCTCCATTGTGTTTAAGTCAAATTCTTTAACATTTTTCAAGGCTGAATCATAGACCAAATTCCCAGAAAAAACAACATACTTAGGAGCTCTATTTTCAACACTTTCATACTCCCTGAAATCCACAAAACTCACAAAATTGTTAAGATCAACATCTGCTTGCAAAACTTCATAAGATGCATTGCTTGGGTCTTCAATCAAGTACATCATCTTCTTCTCTCCATATAATTTCACCAAGTTTCCTTCAATGGGGATAGTGGCATAAGACATGTCCATTTTGCACACTACCACCAACACTTGCTACCCACTTTCTTGACAACAACATCCCCCACTTGGCAGGGCAGTCAACAATCACTACATCAAGTTTTAAGTTCCTTCCAGGATAAGATGCAAGTTACACAACTAGATATTTGACACATCCCATCACTAGAAACTCTCTAGAGTTTATGGCAGTGCACTTCCCATATGTTCTTATTACTTTGATACCTAATTCATTCATGACCTCAAGAGTCATGACATTACATGAAGCTCTAGAATCAAACATACAGTTATGTAATAGTTTGTCTTTGATAACCAGGGTAGTGAAGAATGGATCCACATTTAGCTAGGATTTAACCAAAGATGTTCCTAAATAAACCTCTCGTGGTTCTCCCAGCCCTACCAACACTTGTGGCTTTTCCAACTCTACAACAATAAGGGGAATCTCAACCTTGTTTACATCTCTGCCTTGTATGATCTCTTCCTCTTTGAATCCCACACATTCAAAAGCCCTCTTCTTATGCTCAGGGATCCTAAGCATCTCAACAATTGGGATAGGAATTTTGATTTGACTCAAAACTTAGGCAATGTCATATGGAGCAAATTTGGGTAAAGAAGCACTAGGAGAAAGATTGGAAAATTCATCAGATGGAATGGGATTCTTTTCAGTTTGGGCATGGGGAGGAACACAAGTTTTCTTGGGGAAACAAGCTCTCTGCCAGATGCATTTTTCTTTGGGGTTTCTTTGGTAAGCAATGGAAATTTTGACTTGGCTTGTGGCCCCTTGGCAGCTTTACTTATGGTATTATGCTCCTTTTCTTGGGAAACTACAACATTCATTAATAGCTTCCTATCTTCTTTTGAAGGAACTCCTCCATCATAATTTTCAATCATTAATGCCCTCAAGTATTCAAAATCATTAGTGGGAAATTCAAAATCTTGTATAGTGTCTACTTCTAAAGTATGAGAGGGGGAAGAAGAGGTACCCAGTGGATGCAATCCCAAAAAACAACAACAGTTCTAGCACTTATTACCTCAATTAAAGTTGCTTCCCTTGGTGAACTTGTAGGGATCTCCATCATGCTAGGAATCATCATCATTATCATCATCAGCTTCTTCTTCTTCTTGTTGATCTTCTTCACAAGGAGCATGAGGCATGAAACATTTTTCACACCAATCAATGACATTTGTCTCCTCCACAACAACAACTCTGGAAGCTAAAGGATTAGGCACCATTCTATTTTCCCTACCTTGGGGCTGCCTATTTCCAAATCCAATAGGTCCCTTTCCTCTTTCATCATATCTTTGGTGATTTGTAAACCTATCTTGGATTTTTTGCTTGTCTTGACCTTTGAGCTCTGCCCAATTCCTTTCTCAACCCGGACTAGTTTGTAGGAAATTTCTTGATAGCCCCTACCAAAGTTTTCACAACCTCCTCCAAATTAGTAGCCTTACTTATCGAGGATTTCTATGGTTAATCAATTTTACACCCTCCCTTTTTGGAGGCTTTCCAATTGCCTTGATGTTGTTCTCTATTTTCAGAGCCATGGTGAAGGCCTGCCTCAAATTTGTGGGGTTCTTATCCCTTAAGTAATATACAGCCTTTTTATCAAATGCATCAAAATATTTGATCAAACATGACTCATCACATGGCCTTATCCTAACAAGAAATCTCCTCAAGGTCTTATTAAACCTTATGTTGAAATCATGTATTGACTCATTAGGATTCTTTTTGATGTTTTCAAATTATGTCAAAAGAAACCTAGGGTCTTTTCTATCACCATACTGCAATCTAAATGCATTGCTCATCTCAGTCCAAGAATCAATAGAGTTATCTAGCAAATCCTTGTACTAGTCCTTCGCATCTTCTTCAAAGTATGGATAAACTATTTGATATATATATCTTCATGTTCAATCTCAAAATCTTCCATCATATTGATAAAAATCTTTAGATGTTGATCACCAGTTATAACATTGTTTCCTTGGAATTTTGGTAGTTTGTTCCTTGCATCTTAAGGAAGTGCATTTGGATAACCATCCATCCCTACAAAATTTATAGGTCCAAAGGTGTTTACAACAAAAGAGGGTTGGGTGGGGGTTGAGCCATATTGATTTGAGGAGGTGATCCTAGAGGGGTAACAAATTGATAAGGGGAAGAGGTCCTTGGAACATAGGAGTATAATTTTCAAAATGGAGATCCCTAAAGGCCTTGTCCCTTGGAAATCCCTATCAACCTCAGAAAAGATAGGTGTCAGAATGTGAAGAAAACTTTTCAAAATCAAATGAAGGCCCTTCTCTAGCTAGAGAATTCAATTCCACAAAGAGGCTAGCTGATTCAGAGTCACTTGAATGGCATCCTATTCAATGATAGGTCGATCACTTTCATCAATGGGGATCCCTCTTCTTGTCTGCTGATCTCCCACAACTCTCAAGGATTTTCTTCCTTCTGATTTTGCTTTTCCTAGTCTTGGAAACAATGTCCTAGCAGGATCCCTAGCAAAGAAAGATCTTCTTCCTTTCATAGCTTTGCAAATATTGGTAACAAATATCACTTGATAGAGGTTAAGACACTGGTACTCATTAAAATTTAGATCAACAGGAGTCACCACTAAGGATTTCCACCTTAGTTGTGTAAATGCACTAAATATGATCTATCAAATGTCTGTCAACACTAGAAATTGGAAATGGAAATACTCTGACTTTTCTTTACCTAGATTTATCAAATGAAATCTAGTACATTAGGTGTGAAAATTGAAAGAATTGACACATGGCACTTGGAGCACACAAGAAGTGTTTTACCAAAGCTTGAAAGTTAGCTACAGTCCCTGGAAAATGGCGCCAAAGTGTGGTTGATGGGGAAAATAGATATGAAACTATAGTGGATTATAAAATTAGTATTCAACGATCCAAATTAGTTCCCAAAAATTCAAAAAAATCCCCAAAATGGCACCAGAAGCATGTTGTTGATGGGATAAATGGATATGAAATCAAATATGTATGCACATGGATCAAATTGAACTAAATCTCCGGTAATGGGCAAAAGCATGTTAGTACCCAAATTTAATCTCCTTCAAAGACCAAGTAACATCATGGGTTTGACAGGACACTCAGAGGTAGATAGATAATCATGTATGTCATTTTGTAGCTGGGGAAGCAATCTATTTGACTCTTTAGCACTAAGGCTTTGAAGAGTGGGTAGCACCTTAAAAGGATGTGATCTGATCCTAACTATTTTAGGTTGTGCCTTTTAACCAAGGTAAGAGAACCTATTTTGTAACCTCTGTTATTGAAGAATACTGGTAAATCCTTCTTTTGCATAAATTTCATAGAAAATACCTTGGGAAAATATGATCAACACACCAAATATGACTCTCACGAGTTGTCACTTCTAGATCATGGAGATATTTTCACAACAAGGAAAAGGTTACTAAAGACATTTGGGATCCTGATTGTTTCTACATGTTTTGGTGATGGGGATTATGCATTGGCATACACACATGAAAAACATGGGTAGTATGGGTAGGATTGGTTGTTTTTGAATAAATTTTTTTGTGAGGTGGGGTAGGATGAACTTGACTCACCAGATCCTTGAGGAATCTTACAAAATGGAAGGTTAGACCAACTAGAATGCCACAAAATAGCTAAAATGTTTCTTTAACCAGAATATGTGCTTCAATGGAGGCCCATATTAGCACTTTTTCACACAATCTTTGAGATTCTATCATGAAGGATCGAGTTAGAAAACCCAACAAAGCATCAAGATCTAAGCCAAATCACGCCTAAGGTACACCCAAAGGCTTACAGACAATCTCTATCAAACAAATGAAAGAAAAGTGATTTTAAATCATTTATTTCACTCCCAGATGAAGGCTCTTCCGAGAAATGAAATTGTAGATGCCACTAAACTATCACAAGGATTGAGACCTATGTGATTGGAACAAATTTTAATACAAGATTGCAATAGAAACAAGGAAAAACTATTTGCATACACTCAGAGATAAAACAAACACATTTTTCTCAAGATCAACACAAAATAACTCGAATTTGATTAAATTTATCAGCAGGGGAAATTTTCTAGAACAATCTCATAGCTTGTCAATGGTTGTACACTCACAACCACCTTGACACGATCAAATTTGATACAAAAGAGATATACAGGCTTCTCAAACAACTTCTCAAAAGGATGGGCTCTATCAAGATTTTCTCTATTATAAAACTCAGTCCGACCCTTAACACTCCAACCATTTGCATGAAAATTTGTGTTATTTATAAAATTTACAACAGAACCCATTTTCCCCCCAAAAATTAACACATTGAGTGTCACCAATAGTTTTCATGATCATGATCACAATTTCCGGGATTAGATTTGCAAAAAGGTCTCCAGGTGCTCGAGGGTAGATCTCTTCGAATATCTCCCACATTCAAATCCTTCCTTTGGTAGATCTCTCTTTCTTCAAATTTTCAACCACTTCCACACCTAATATGTCAAATCTAGCTCTTTACATGCTTGGGAGAAGAAAAATGGAAAATCCGATCGGGCTCGATAGTCAAACCATTTTAATGGAAAAGACATCTTCCAGATCTCCCCACAAAACTCAAATATCAACATTAACTCCCCTCTCTACCTAGGGTGTAGGAAATACCAAGAAATCATGAAGACTCACACTTCCAGTGTGTTTCAATAAAATGGGGGAAAATCAGATTTAGACTCTCATTTGTCATTGATCTTTTCTTTGAATTTGGGTCATCCACGTGGAAGATTCAAATATAAAAATAGACCTGGGTTTTTCCTTTTTACAACTTTTGGAAAAAATGGAAAAATTTCACATTTTGTTCCGCACCTCTATCCTCGAGAAATGATCCTGACACGTGTCCTGAGGTGGGTCCCAGTGGATCCACGCTTCCTTTTTACTTTTAACTCTTTTCTCCATGAAGAATTTTTTTCCAAATTTCCTCGAGAGGCCAACACCTCCACCTTTACTGGAGAAAGCCTTGACCTTTCCATCGGGCTTGTGGCCCATTTTGATGTTTTAATATTTTGAACCTCAGGGGAAAAAATGCAAGTTACCCTCGATGGTCCACCTCCCCCCCCTTTGGACTTGTCAAACTACCACGTGTCATAATGGCGCATCTTGAGATGGTCCCCAAAAGTTGAGACCTTGAATGAGCATGGTCTCATCACATGTCCTATCCCACCAAATGTTTTTTGAAGGCTCAAAGTTTAGTGGAAGGTGCCAAGTGTCAAGATTTGAGGCAATCTCCTTTGCCTAGTTGAAAAGTCCAAGCAAAAAGCAAAGTGAGCGGAGGCCTCCACGTGTCCTCTTGGCACTTCTTCAAAAACTTAAGGCTTCAAAAATGATTTGGCAGGGGCATGCTTCAGTTTTAGAACTTTACTCCATTCCTCCAAGAATCCAAAACATCCAATTTGCCTCAAAGGCCCACATCTCTGCCTTTAACTTTGCCAAGTATCCTTCTACGGGTTCAAGGTAAGACTTTTTCCCTGCCACTTAAATTTTTCTTTAATCATATCCTGGTAGGGCCGTGGGGTGAGTTCAAAATTTTAGCCAAAGTATCCAAAAAGAAAAATTTCAAAAAAAAACCCGAGCGCCCCATCCAATTGGAAGAAGCCACGTAAGCAGCAAAAGAACCAATTAGATTTAAGCGGGGATACGGGACCAAATTTGCATTTTTGCCAAAAAAGAAAAAATAATAAGTTAAAGCATTCACCTTTCATCCCCTGACCAACCAAAGGAAGCCACATGACCATTGTACACTAAGGAATAACTTTTACAGGAAAAAGACAACCGTCGATCAGATAAAAAACATAGAAATTCACCATTCATATTCATAACCCGATTTTTAGCTAAGGATGAAAACTTTTTCAAAACAAAACTATGTGGATCATGCTTCCGAGAATATTTAGACCATGGATTTGGATTTTCAAAGTAATAAAAATATAAATCAATCATTCTCGAGCTTCCATGGTCAAGGAAAAATAGGAAAAATGACAAAACCCATGGATTTTGAAGAAATTAGGCAAAAACAGGGCAAACTCAGAGACTTCTTCAAGGAGGAACATGACAATGGATTTTGCAAACAAATCGAGGCACTAAAAAGGAGTTAAAATCTTTTCAAAGCATCCACATCGAGAAATAAAACATTTCACAACACATAGATTAGAGGAAAATTAAGGGAAAAATGGTGAAAGGTCAAAACAAGCACCAACACACCCTCACTCCTCATCATTTTGTTTCTCTTGTAAGATCACCTCCCCAAAATAATATGGTCTATCCCCCACCTAGACCTCCATTTTTTTTAATACCTTCGGTCCTATAGATTTTAGGGGTATGGCTAGATATCCAAATGTAGTACCACAAGATCTTAGAAATAGATTTCCTAAATTTCAAGGAAATAATGTTATTACTCGGTGATCGGCACTTAAAGATTTTTTCAATATGATGGAATAATTTGAGATTCAAATTTTAGGATATGTATATAAAATTTTTATTCATACTCTAGAGGAGGATGCAAATGATTGGTATAATATTTATGAGACAACTCAATAGATTTATGGATAGAAATGAAGAATGATTTTAGATTATAGTATGGATATAAAAGCGACACTAGCTTTCTTTTATCAAAAATTTGAGAATATTAAGAAGAATCCTAATTAGTTTTTTATGACTTCAATACTCATTTCAATAAGAACTTAAATAGGCTACTTGAAATCTTGAGGTCAAGCGATGTTTCTTGTCGATAAAATACTCGATGATTTTGATAAGAAGGCTACTTATTATTTGAGGGATAAGAACCCAACAACATTGAGGCATGCCTTCACCATGGCTTTCAAGGTTAAAAATAATATCAAAGAAATTTGTTAGCCTCCTAAGAGGGAATGTATCAAGCTGATCAATCCATAGTCCTTAGTCAAGTAAGTCTTTGGACATAGAAGAGGTTGTAAAAAATTTGGTTGGAGCTATTAAGGAAATATCCTATAAACTAGTCGGAGAGAGAATGGGATTGGACAAAGTTCCCAAGGTCAACACAAACAAAAAGGTCAAGAAAGATTTGTAAATCATCCCAAACGTGATCATATATCATATGACATGGGTAAAGGGCCTTTGTGATTAGGAAATGGATAGCCCCGACCCAGGAACAAATATTGGTGCATGATCCTTTAGCTATCGTGAGTTGTTCTTGTTGATGAAGCTCATGAAAATGAGTGGTGTGGCATTTGTTTCTTGCCACATTCTCCATGTGATGTTGAAAAGGTAGATGAGGAAGAACCTGATGATGATGAGACAGATGATGATTCATGTATCATGGATTTTTCTACAAGTTCACAAGTAGGGAGCAACCTCAACTGAGTTGATGAATGCAAGAACTATTAAAACTTTTTGGGATTGCAATCACCGAGTATTACCTATTCCTCCCACTCATACTTCTAAAATTGATATGGTACAATCCTTTGAGTTTCCTATTAATTATTTTGAGTACTTAAGGGTATTAATGATTAAGAAGTATGATGGAGGAATTCCTTCAGAAGAGGACAAACAATTGTTGATTAATGTAGTAGTTGGCCATGAAAAGGAATATAATACCAGGAGTAAAGTTATTAGAGGGGCATGGCCTTAGGCCAAACTAAAAAATTTAGTTCTTACCAGTATCCCTAAGGAAACCCCTAATAAAGATGCATCTGGAAAAGGATTTTTCACCCCAAATAAAACTTGTGTTCCTCCCCATGCTCAGACTATGAGAAATCATTTGCCATCAAATGAATTTGTAAACCTTCCTCGCTAACACTACATTACCAAAATATGTTCCTTGTGACATAGCCCAAACCTTGAGTTTGAACAAGATTTCTATTCCTATTGTTGAATTTCTTATAATCCCTGAGCATAGGAGCAAAACATTCTAATATTTGGGATTTAAAGAAAAAAAGGTCACCCAGGGTAAAAATGTAAATAGTGTAGAGGTTCCTCCTGCCATTGTAGAGTTGGAAAAACCCCAAGTACTGGAAGAACTAGGTGAGCCACCTAAAGTATATTTGGAAACATCCTTGGTTGAGTCTCAACTAAAGGTGGATCTATTTTTCACTACTCTGATTATTAAGGATAAGTTGTTACATAACTATATATTTGATTCAGGAGCCTCATGTAATGTAATTCCTCTTGAGGTCATGAATGAGTTGGATCTCAAAGTGAAAATAGCCTATGGCAAGTGTACTGCCATCAATTCTAGAGAGGTGCCAATGGTTGGATGTGTGAAGGGTTTGATAGTGCAATTTGTAGCCTACCCACACATAACTTAAAACTAGATGTTTTTATTGTTGTTTGCCCTACAAATGGGGAATTATGTTATCAAGAAAGTGGGCAGCTAGTGTGGGTGGAAGTGTGAAAATGGAAATGTCTTATGCCACCATACCGATAGAGGGTAGTCTTGTGAAGTTATTTGGTGAAAAAAAATGTTATATCTCATTGAGGACCTCAACAATTCTTCTTATGAAGTATTGCAGGTTACGAGATATTGATATTAATAAATTTGTGAGCTATGTTGTTCTCAAGGAATATGACATTGATCAATGCAGCTATCTTGAGAAGGTTGATTTTCCTGAGACTTTGATGTTTGATGTAGCCTTGAGAGATGTTGAAAAACTTGACATAGGCACAAAGGACAAGCATTTAAAAATGTGGTGAGATAGCAACTTGGATGGAAAAGAGAAACAATCGTATGACCAGATGTTAAAGACATATCAGAACTACTTAGCATGGTCATATCCAGAATGGAAAGGACTTGAAATTTTTCCTTGATTGTTTTCTCTAAATCAATATGCTCTCCATTGTATAGTGTATAGTCTTGGTTTCAGTATTGTTGTCATGTTTTTCTTTTTTGGTTCATCCTGGTCCCTGGTGACCAATTTTTGTTGGTTTCTTAGTTCATCTTGGGGGATTTGGTTATTGTCGTTTTTTTGGTTCTACAAGCTGTTCTTTGACTCCATTTCCGAATGGAATTTTGGCACATTTTCTATTATTCTTGTGGCACTCGCAGGGAGTTCCCATCCCTAAGTTCAAGTTTGTGTTGGTATCCAAATTTATTGTGTTTGGTGTTGTTACCGCACAAATAGGTCCTTGAGTTCAAGTTGGTGTTGAAAATGGTCATATGATTGTTTCTCTTCTCCATAAAAGTTTCTCTTTGACCACATTTTTTAGGATTATGCTTTGTGCCTATGTCAAGTTTTTCAACAATCTGTCAAGGTTTCTTCAAACATCAAAGTCTCAAGAAAATCAACGTGCTCAGGAAACCTTAAGAAAATATGATCAATGCACCATAATTTAACTCTCAAAAGTTGTCACTTCTAAATAATAGTGATATTTTCTAAACAAGGTTAAGGCTATTAAAGAAATTATGGAATAATGATTTCTTCCAATCGTTGTGAAGGTTCTCAAACATTGGAAAAATCAATTTTATCCTACTTAATCAACAACACTAGATTGGCATGTTGTTGGGGACTTATTAGTGTTGTCTTTGGGATTATTTGAACTCAGGGACCTATTTTTGCGGCAACAACACCAGATTGGCACCATTATTGGGGACTTATTAGTGTTGTCGGGGATTATTTGAACTCCAAGACCTATTTGTGTGGTAATAACACCAGACTGGCATTGTTCTCGGGGACTATTTGAACAAAGATGTACACATACCGACCCTGGTAATATTTCTTACATCATCTAAGTGCAAATACGTTGGCATCCAAATTGATTCTCCCTTGGAAGCTGAGAATCATCACATATTTAAAAAGAAGCCTAGAGAACGATAAATCATCATGTATGTCACTTTGGAGATCAAGGGATAAACTTGATTTTTCAGATTAGCACCGTTGTTGGAGAAATTGATAGCACCTTCAAAAGGATTTGATATATCCTCACTACTTTAGGTTGTGCCTTTCAACTAGGGTGAGAGGACCCATTTTGTAACCTCTTTTGGTGAAGGAGAATGAAGATATCCTTCTTCACAAATTTGAAAGGAAACCTTAAGAAAATATGATCAATGCACCACAATTTAACTCTCACGAATTGTCACTTCTAAATACTTGGTGAGATTTTATAAACAAGGTTAAGGTTACTAAACACACTATGGAATCCTGATTACTTTTGCATATTTTGGCAGTAGAATTTATTCATTTTTGGACATACAGGGAAAACATGGGTAGTTTAGGTAGGATTCATTCTTTTTGAATAATTTTTAGTGGGAGATTAAGCAAGATAAACTTGATTTTTATAGATATTTGAGAACCTCGTCTAATGGGACAAATAGATGAAAATATTTTGAGGATGCGAGGATAATTTGTCGAGTCTTGGAGTGCAAGGTCTTCTTTTAAAGATATACATTGCCATCTGCTGGATGCCAAAAATTGGAAAACTAAATGACATAATGATTGAGAATAGTTAAAATATTCCTTCAACCAGAAGGTGTGAATCAATGGAGGCCCAAATTTACACGATTTCACACTATCTCCAAGAATTTAACACGAAGGCTCGAGCTTAAGACTCAATTAAACATTAAATACCCCTGGTTCCTCATGCCTAAGATACACTCAAACGCTTACAAACAATCTTTATCAACAAAAATGACACTAAAGTGATTTTAAATTGTTTATCTCATTACAAGATGAAATAATCAGATCTTGATTAGATTCATCAACAGGGAAGGTTTCTTAAATAATCTCAAATCTTTTCAATGGTGTTACACTTGCAACCAAATTTTCATGATCAAATCTTTGAGAAAAAACATAAGAGATTAATAGGTTTCTCGGATTGTCTCGCGAGGCTACAAAATGACATAAATGATGATTTATCTTTCTCTAGGCTTCTTGTTAAAAACACTGTGATGTTACTTAGGTTACAAAGTTCATTTCGAATAAGGGAACCTCTCCCATTAAAGAGAATCAATTTGGATAGCAACATATATTCCATGATCATCAAATAAACCTAGAACCGAAATTTTAATTCATCCTTCCAAAATTTTAATTCCTTCATAACTCGGGAGGTTCACATCCATGGGGGAAAGGAAAAAAAAAATTCCTGGAATTCTTCCATGTTGTATGGGAAAATTAGATGTTTAAAATATTATCAATGACCAAATCATTAAATTACCACACCAAAAATCTAAAACTTTATTGAAATGGTTCATTCTGCATGTTTGGAGTTGGGAATGCCTTTTTACTTGAGGTAGAAAAGAATCCTACCACGTGGCCATTTGATAAATAATTTGCATTGATCAATATATTAAGATCAATTACGCATGCTCTATTCGGGATGAAGGCTACGACATACTCACATTTTAAATGGAAGTGCCTAGAATAGGCCTAACTAAGTGATAATTGTCATCAATGAATGGAATTTGAAAAGAGACTAAATTTGACCTCTACAAAGTTCAGTGAAAGACGTAATCATTTATAGTGATGTGGTACTTACTACTACTAGTTCTTGCAAGTTCCATTGACAATTTAAATTTTTCTTGTGGAAGGCATCTATTTCAAGGTTTTTTCATCTATCAAATAAGTATAATATATTCATATAAGTTGTAGACCAAGTAAGACTCAAAAAAATTCATATTTCCGAGCAATTTTCATCGTGCATTTTAATCTTGATTCTTTAAATATTATATTTTTATTATTAGCATTGTATAATCCCTCACTTTGAAATATTTCAATATAAGGGTTACTGAATTAGGGTTGAGGGTTTCCAGAATCGTAAATTATATGAATTTTTACTTCTACAAGACCCTAAAGTAAAATTAAAACCCAAATCCTATACACCAAACTTCTTAAAACCCCTTGTTTTTATGATGAATATCATGATATTTATGATCTTGTAATTGACACAAGAAATTCACATCTTAGAAACTCATATGAGAATAAGGCAATTGAAAGTAAACATTTGGACCCATCATGTAAACTTAAAGGTTTGATAAGATGGGGAGCTAGATTGGGACACAAGATGCTCCATGAGGTTTTACCCTACCCTGAATTTGTCATTTGGTGTGCCCAAAATTACAACGAGACAAAAAAACTATTTTTACAAATGGAAATGGAGAAGAAATTTTATCTATTATGGACGTAAATCTTGGCGATGCATTAAGGTTTGAAATAAAATATTTAGGAACCATCAGCATAAACCTAGAAAAAAATGCAAGTGATTATCATGCCACCACTCAAAATGCTAGAGATGAGTTTTTGCAAAAATTAACAGTTAATAAAATGGTACCAAATGGGAAGCCTCCACATGCAATTGAGATGTTTAAACCATGGGTCAGGGATACCATTTCTATGCTAGGATTTTTCCTTGGATTTTATAGTGATGAGAAAGTGGATGAAACCCTCTTAGAAATGGTATAAAATATCCATTTGTTTACCCACCTTGTGCATACAGATGTTTTGGGCACATTGCAGAATCTATGTATAGAAAACAATTTTTAACTATCAAAGAAGGCTTTGGTAATAAGACCCTTAGGTTCACTACCTACTTGTATTTATTTAGGTTCACTACAAACTTGTAATTTAACCCTATAATGTTGAGGGCCAGCCAAAAGGTATGCGTCCATTAATTGAGTGGAACCCCAAGATAAGGATGTTTGATAATAGAAGGGACTAAAGTCAATTTGTAGATTATTTTTAGGCTCAATTTATCAAGAAATTAAAAATGTACATTTCCTATGAACTATAGATATTGCATTTAATTGGGATCAGAAATATAGTTTGTAAATTGATACTTCATGGAGGATATATTGTGCTAAGTTTTTATAGATTGGTATTACAACCATGCAAATTGTCAATATATGTGACAAAGAGGATTTTTGCCTTGGAATATATATACGGCAGATGAAAAGCACAAATAAACTATATTTTGTTACTTAGAAAAAGAGGATCTTATTTCCCTCCTTACCATTTTCATTTGGAGGGTTCACATTTGAAAGAAAAGCATTCAATGTGGCACATGAAATATTACAAATTCTTAACTTTAATGTTGTCTCTCGGTGGTGTATGATCCATGTGAGGTGATTAAAGTAAGGGTAGTGGAGAATAAGAATTTTGCAACTAAAATTCAACATGAAAGAAAAAAACTTGCTAGAAAAATTTAAAAACAAGAACTCTTGGGATGAAGTATAAAAAGAAATGGATGAAATTTCTATTGAGAAAGGAATTAGTTTTCAAGAGTTGTCAACAAAATTTTTGCATTTCCTGAGCCTCCACAAAAGTAGGTAGAGGTTTTTAATCTATCAATTTTTATGCTAAATATGATGAAAAATCCTCTAAAATATACCAAAGGAATTACATGATGAACTGTGAGATAAAAATTTGACAAGGTAAAAATTACGCCTTTTGGTCTATGAGGGGACCTAGGCCATCCAAAATTTCTTTCATAGTATGATTATATTCTAGAAGATGCATATTTAAGAAAATTTTAGAATGAAGCACATCATGGAGAGGCAAGTAGTGATTATGACATTGACTTTGAGGATTTAAAAAATCCCCTAGAAAATATAAACCAAGTCTCGATGAAGGCTTGAAACAAAGATATTCTACAGGAGCAGTTATTGCTAAAAAGATGGGTTTTAGTGGTGGTGGTTTGACTTCAATAGGACAAAGCCTTTGGTTTCCATAAGAGGCAAAACCTAGAAGAGTTTGTGATAGGTCAACCCTTGGAAATTCACCTTCGTAGAAAGGACCACTGCATATTAAAACATCTACAAGTGGTAATCTAATTCAATTTACTCTAGATTCAAATCCTCAACAAACAATTTAGCCACACTTTGAATATCCTAGAGGAGAAGTTGGCCATGAATCTATTAGTATTGCTAATTTTTGTGGTTCTAGTGATGATGGTAGTAGTCAACATAGTATTATAAACTTAAAGAGGCCAATACAGATAATTGAAGTTCCTATGGCTATTTTCCAACAAGGAACCGAGAAGAGGAAAAAGACAAAGGCAAACATAGGTATAGTTACTCTTACCTCAAGCCAACTAATTATAGATGGCGGTGCCACTACCACTCCTCAAAAAACTACCATTCAGATAGAAATTCTCCCCAAAATTCAATTACTCCTTCTCCATTCATGGTGAAAAGTTTATTTCTACATAAACCTTGGGTTTTATTACCGAGTTGAGTTTTCCAATAAATTAGAAAGAGATAAAAGAAACAAGAAAAAAATTCTACAGGCTACTAAAACTTTAGATCTAGCCACAACGAGGGTATTTCCTACATATAACCCAAATAGAAATACCATGGAATACATCTATGTTGTGGCCAATGTTATAAAACAAGAGAATCAAATGATTTCAAAGTGACTACAATGTGACCTCCCTTAAATGGATTTTAAGGCAATCAAAACTTCTACCAAAATTAATGTATCGACAAGGAAAAATGATGCATGGTTTACACAACATTTCTAAAGGAAGAGAGGGACTAAGAATAATAAGTTGAATAATAAAATTCAAAATTTAGAGGAAGACCTAAAAAATAAGAAAGAAAAAGGAAAAGTGACACTTAATAAGACAAGTGAGTTAGAGAAGAGGATAAAATCATCTACCTCTATGGCTAGTTCCTGCGAATGAAAAGGCACAAGTAGAAGTATAAGAAGTGAAGAAAATGTTAAAGGAAAAAACGTGTAAGAATAATATATTAGAATAAGCATTGGGAGAATTGAAAGAGGTTGTGAAGGAAGAGAAAGAAAAGGCCATTAAAGGGAAATATAAAGGATGATGAGAGAAAAACTAGGGGAAGAATTTGAAGGAAGAGAAAAACAAAATGAAATATTGTTATAGGAATTTCTGAAAGAAAATACGGAAATATAGTCTTCCAACATCAAACTATCTGAATTTTATAAAAATACATTAATTAATATGATGGCTAATGTTTGGGGGGAAATAAACAAAATTAATTTGATTGTTTGACTTCATGGTGATCTATAGAGAATCTATGATAAGCTCCGAAAATACATAACAGGTAGTAGAAAAGTGATGGCTTTAAGAGAGGATACAAGAAGAAAATTTTGGAAGCTATCTACAAATTCAGTGACACATAACTGGCATATAGAGGAATTCAAAACCAAATTGATGCCTCAATAAATGTATCATCTATGATTTAGAAGTGTATGATGCTAGGTGAAGCACAAAAATTGTTGAATAAGTGTCAAAGAATTTTACAAGAGCTACATGGAAAGGTACATGAGTTCACAAATATTGGTTTTCCGATACCTTTGGACAATACACACCAATTCATTAAAAAGGATTCATTCAAGAAGAACATGAAAGAAAACATGATGCTAGAGAAGATCCGAATTCTTGAGAAGCTAGATGAGATTTTTTTTTTTGAATTTTTGAACCATTGATAACCTTGTCATTAAGTTTGCATACTACAGTAAAGGAAAGCTCCACTCTCGTTATGAATTGCTAACAAAGTTACATGTCATCACTCTAATTTACAAAAACAATTAATTCCAATAGATAAATATTGGAGCATGCTACAATATATGATATAATTAAGGGTAATTTAATTTTGAAAATTGTCCCATTTGTTTCAATCTTTAATTTTTTCATACAAGGCATATCTCAAGCAAGTTCAATGAGGATTAGTGTTATTTTTAAATTTTCATTTCAATAATGATTCGAGAAAAGCCACTTTTTCTTTCTCGAAATAAACACCGTAACTCTTATATGCTTGAAGTATATAATAATACAAATGCATTGTGATTTAATAGACAACCAAGAATGCTATATGATTTCTATGAAATAGATCAACAACATTGTATGTAAAATATATTAAATACTCATTAAGACATGAATTTGTAATGTTTCTACAATCAAAATGTAAATGGAATCCATACGATTATAGATTTGAGCTGAATGCTATTATTATAGATTGAATCAATAGGAAATGTATTAAGGAGGTGGTTGGATATCCTGTTTCAATGCTATAATCTATCTAAGATGACTCGCCCCACCTAAAAAAAACATATAATTTTTCATTTGAGTTTGGAGTTTCTTTTAAAAAATATTTCATAAATTCATGTAGGTTTGTTTATTGTTTTCCTTGTTGATTTACCTTTAGTAACATGTATGTTTGGGGTGAGTGTTAATCCTTGATTGAAAAATGTTAATTGTTTTTTTGAGTAAGTTGCATATTGCAGTTTACGAAAGGGGATTAAAGTTGGGTGTTAATTTGTTCTTTAGCTTACAAGGGGTTTTGAATCGAGGTGTTTACTTCATTCTTTAACTTCAAAGTTGGATGGATGCGTGATCAATTAAGTACATACTACAACTAACTAATGCAATGTATTTCAAGTCACATTCAAAGACTTTAAATTGACACACTATTTTTTAAAAAAATACAAATAAGGAAAAATATATTACCAAAGATTCAAAATAATGCACAGAATATTTGAATATATTAATTATTATATGAACATCTATATCTTTCGATATCCACAAATGAAAGCTTCCATTTTGGTTGACCTTGATCATATGTATCACTTGATTCACCAAATGTTTGAGACTGACTCTCTCTTTATTGATAGTCAACTTCTATAATAGGGTCATCTCTTGTATTTGTGCCATTATTTTCTGCCACTCTCCTTTCAATAATTTACTTCCATACTACCAGATCCCTATCATTGGGGAACTTATCCACCTCGTACAATGATGTGTAAATTCTCAAACAATTTTCCAATTTTATGTCAAGCTTATTTCATAATTTTGACTTTATAAAGGCTAAGCCACTGAAAATTCTCTCATCTTCAATGAAACCAAAATCATTTTTGACATAGATTAGCCAATGAGAAAAACTTGGACATGGTTTTATGTAAAATAGTACTTAACCCAATTTTTTTCCATAGCTGGGTTATTGCTCCACAGTCTAAGGGATTGTCCAAACATTTGAATTGTTGAATCATTGTAGAGGAAAATTCATTAGATTGATGAATTAAATAGTACTTCCTTAAAATACCTGGAATATTCATTCCATTGATATCAATAGGCTTACAAAAAAATTTATTCAATGTAGTCAATGTCTTAAAGTAGTCTTCATGCATGTATCTTTCATTTTGGACAAGATTCGAAAAGGTGGGTTTACTACAGCCATTGCTTTAATAAAGTAATCCCTTCTAAATCGTTCACTTTTTTCTTCTAGTAGGGACACTGAAATTTCTCTTAACCTTACCCTTTTTATGATAGAATGTTATCAAACAATGGCCCTATGACATTTACCTTCTCAACCCTACCAATTATTACTTTAAACATGTAAATCAAGTATCTCATATCCATGTACAAAATCACATAATCCCAAAATAAGTTGAGCTTCAAAAATCTACTTGCATTTCCAATATTTATCATATCATTCCAACCATCAAACTTTTGACCTATAAAATAGTTTCATTGACAAACAAATATTCTATTGCCATACAATCTCGTTTCCTCAAACTAGAAAAATCAATAATATAGATAGTTCTATATTGTGCTTGTTTATTTAAACAATACATTTCTTTAAAAATTGAATGAGACCACACAACATCAACAATGACTCTATATCAGTTAAATGATGTTTCAAATCTTGGGCATTGTCCAGTTCCATGCGATTTTGCCACATCACTCCTCATAAGGATTGATCCTATTTTTACATCGTACGAACCGGTTGGTACAATGAGATCCACCGAGTATCGACATATTTTAACATTTATGCCCATTTTTTATTCCTTATGAAAATATTTGGAATTCTACGAACCTTTTAGGACTACGAAAGAAATAAGCATGCATCTCTTGAACAAGGTCTTGAACTTTTGGTACATGTTTAAATTTTCCAACTATTTTGTAAGTTAGGCTCATTCTATGATCCATATAATGAATGAAAATCATATAAGGGCAATGAGATGTTTGGATTCTTATACACATGACATTACGGTGATGTTGCATTATAGATGCCCGATCTGCCCCAAACACATCTATCAGATTTGATGCAATTACAACATCATCCATGTCACTGATCTCCTTCAAACTTTTTATCACCAACTCACAAAGGTTTTCAAGCATTGGATTTATCTCTCATATTATGAATGGAAGATAAGTGAAGCTATCTCAAAAAATTCTCAACAATATATACATGCATACAGACCCAAGAAGTATTATCTACTAGTGTAACCACATCAATAGACAAAGATATGTATCATGTAGACTTTAGTTTCTCTTTCAAGTCTTATTTCTCAACCATAACTAGGGATTTTGATTAATCCCAACCACTACTTTCTGACCAATGAGAATGAGGAAAGTGTGGGAACCCAATATAAAACAAAATCTTCTTTTGTTTTGGAAATTATCTATAGGATGACCTCTTTTAGAATGTGAAAAATAGTAGCTAGTTGAATTGTTTTACCTAAAATACTATTTTGAATGATCTTGTTGAATTGAGAGGTAATTGTCTCTCCATTCATTTGCAACTATTATTTCATTTCTCTTGTGCTCTTCAAATTATTTTTCATACCTAATATGTAAACAATCATGAACATTTTCCATTTGGAAACATTATTCTCAATGCCATCTACAATTATATTTTTATATATCTTTCCTACATGCTTCTAAATAGTATCAACTTAAGTTTCATTGTCTTTTCCTTCCCAATTTACAACTACAAATTGTACATTTTCATTCTTTTGGAGGTTCATCTTTATTCAAATTTTCAACAAGTTCAATAAATGGAAACTTAGAAACCCACTTTAAACTTAAACTCCTTCCCAAGTCCCATTTTCTTTCCTTTCTCTTTCTTCCAGAAATAGGTGTTTGCTGAGTATTTACCTTGGTGAATTTAAATTCCATTGGCTATGAGAACTTTTACCTCAACATTCACTTGGGATGGTGATGCATTGTCATCTTCATTCAATTGTGAAAGTGGTATAGTTTCAAACTCAACATCATTCAATGGAATGTTTTCAGAGGGAGGCATTTATTATTGTCATCGTTGATTGCATTAGGAAAATAGAAAATGAACACATTCTCATTCTGCATTTCATTTTAAATTTAATTCATTATCCCTTGATTATGATGGTTCTATTGGAGAAGGATGTGTTTCCTTAGATGGTTTCTCAAAATAAAATGCTATTTTTGAATGCCAGTACCACTACTAAAAGGGGTTGTAATAATTTTTTTGCTTGAGGCTAAGCTTCCCTTTTTACTTTCCATTTTCCTGAATTAGTGAGTCTTATAGAATTGAAGAAAAAAATCAACATTACATCTTACAAGAAATATAAAAAACAAAATAATAATTTAAAAGAAGAGTCATCATGGAAACCTAGAAGAATTTTAGATATAACATTAAAAATTTAAGGAGAAAAATATGTAACTATTCCCAATGGAATTATTCAAAGATATTTGAATGTTTTTCAAGTGATTTTTACATGGTCTATATAATATTATGTCACTTAACATGCACTACATTTTGCAAGAGTGATACATTAGTATAAAAATAAATTACAAAAGTATTTCCATTATTTTTTATGGTTGCTTGATTGACATGTTACTGTTATGGAAAAATCATAAAACCCCGATTGCTTATAAGTGAATGGTTGAGGAAGTCATTATGACTTGTCAAATATGGACTTATCCCAAAGTGTGGGACTTTGAAATTGGGATAACCCTCCGGAGAAGGTTGTTATTCTTCCCTAACCTAGTGCCAACTACTCAAAAGTGTAGAGAGATACAGATCTTACCCTAATCTAATATCCCCAAGGAGACATAGATAGAATAAATTCATGAAAATGAAAACCAACTCTAAGGGAAGGTGAAGCACCAAGAATTTTTTTTGAAAAACCTCCACTACCATAAGCACAACACTACAATAAACACAACACTACCATAACCTTGTAATGAAAATAACAACAATACACAATAACCTTACATGTAATGAAATATTAGAAAGTTGTAATTGAACATAGAAGTGGTTTTAAAACATCCACAGATCTGATTTTATTTCTCTCAAATTTGATACAATACATCACATTTAGGGCCAAAGGCATAGATTTTACATTACAATGTTTAATAGGGAGGTTTGGAACCCCACTAATATCTTACATACAAGAGAGAATGGAGGGGCATATATAAGGTCTCCAACCTTTTGAAATGAGCCCCTCCTTATAATATATAGGAAGAATGAGTGAAAGAGAGAAAAAAGGAATTCGAGATTTTAATTCAACCACCCTAAAATGTATTGAAATCACCTACAACAATGATGGGTTCCAGTGTAAAACCTATACCTCCATGGTACCTAGCCTTGTTGGGGAATAAAGGGATCCGATACCTTCATCATTTTGGCAGGCGAGAAATTTGGAAACATTCTTCTAAAATGGTGCACTTTATTTCCTCATTTTTAAACACTTAATATTAATAAAATGGCGGAATGAGAGCTTTCCAAAATTTCCTATTTTTTACAACTATGAGCTCCCAGTGAAACGTTATGGCCATATAAAGATGAGCGTGTTATACTATAATAAATATGAGTGGTTGATCTACCTTTTCGTTGTTTTGACCCTGCATCACACCCTCTGAAATTTGAAATTTCAGACTTTGGGAAAACTTCAAGTTTCGGAAACTCAAGTTATGATTTACGTGCAATGGAGTTATAATGCTCCAAAACTTTGAAATTATGAAAATCAAAACACTAAATATCATCATAATTTTGGGACCTTCATTTTGGGGTTTTGGGGTTTAGGTATTGGGGTTTTGGTGGTTTTAAGTTTGAGACTTTGGAGGTTTTGGTTTTGGGACTTGGGGTTTTAGGTTTGGGTTCTCAAGGGTTTTAGGTTTCAGGTTTTGAGTACTAATCATTCATCCGAGGTGATGCATTTCCCCAAAACCCTAAAAGTATGAAGTCTAAATTTTAGACTTTGGGTTTTCGGATTTTCTCCTCCTGTTTAGAATTGTTCATCACTCGACCTGCATAAATTACAACCCCAAACTCGAATATCCGAATTCCAAATTTCATACTTCAGACATTAATTTCCTTCAAACCTTTTGAGCTCACCAATTCTAAAATTTTACCCATCAAATCCAAATGCCTCAATGGTACTTAAAATTTCTTAGCTCAAGTCTCGAAATATGAGCTCCCATGGCCAAATCAACCCTTCTATTTTCTCTGAGTGAGGTCATGTTTGTCCAATTTCTCATGAGTGGAAAATAGAATAACAATTACATCAAATTGGATGATTATTTCCTACCATTTATTTTGTTTCAATGTAGTTGATCTGTATTGATCCGATATGCTTGTTTTAGCACAAAAATCACAAGGTTATACTCTTTTCAATTTGAATGAAAATATTGGTATAGAACAAACTAAAAGGATGAGGAGATATTTTTATCTCTCTCTCATATAACTTAGTTGGAAGGAATAAGAATATTAATATATTCAGAATTAGAGCATTTATCAAGAAAAATTAATATGTATCAAAGGTTTGAGAATAGATCAAGAAACTTAGATGAATTTTTAGAATACCAAAACTCTCTAATGATAAGAAGTCTTTGTTGTAGCTAATTAGACATAAAATAGGTGATCTCAAGGCATGTTCTTAGTTTCAAATCAAAGTATAGTATGTATCTTCTCATGAAGGAATATATGTTCATTAATTCATCAAAGGTATGATATGTGTTTAGTTGATAAATGAAGGAGTCTTGATGACAAATATCTTTCATAATGTATAGAGGTTTGTTCTGTTGTATAGAGGTTCTAAATGTTTTCATCAAGCCAAATAAGGTGTGCATCTTCTCATGAAGAGATTATTGATTCATCATAGGTATGAGGTCTATCATAAGAAGATCAATTAATAAGAGTGTTCATCATTTCAAAGGAGCTGAGATAGAATATATGGTCTTTCATCTATGACTCATTATGGTATGAGACTATGAATTCAAGGTTGAGACTTTATCCAAGGTTCTTACGCTTGACAATGAAATGTCAATGTCTCAAAGCTAGCTAAAGTATAATTATTATTGAGAGAATATTGAAACTTTTTGATTTGATGTTTCACATATGATCCAATCATGATAAGGGTATTCATTTTATAGTACCATGTTTCTACTTGGAGAATGTGTTTAAGAAACTTGAAGGATATTATCATAAAGTAACTATGATAGTAACAGGTGTAAGAATGTAAGTTAATTGTCATATTAAAACTTAACAATCAAGAATAATATCATGTGTTTAGTAATCAAGTTGACAAGGTTGAATCCAATATCATAATGATAGTTTTGGTTTTTCACCATCTAGGAAAGAACACAATTTTTAGAGACATGTTGATGAATATCTATAGGAAAGTATCTCTAATATGAAGGCATGATCATAAGACTAGCAACAAAGGACATATTTTAAAGTTTTTAAGGAAATTTAGTCATTATCACAAAAAAATTTTTTTGAGACTAGGCCATGATCAAGGTCTATGAGAATCTTAAGAAACAAAGAAAATTAATGTATCATTAAGAAAGTTGTCTTGAAAACCTAGGCACTAGTGACAAGATAAGAGGTGCAATATGATATTTTTAGAAGTCTATAAGTTTGTTTGCTCAAAATTACTCATGGATAAAGGAACAAAGTAATCATTTAAATATTACTATCATTTACTTATAAACATTATGAAAGGAAAAATAATTTCATTTAACATTGAACAAAAGGCTAAGTAGGTGAGACTAAAGTCCATAATAAGAGAAATAATGTCATCTAATTATTACAAATTTCACTGTATGAATTTTTATTTTGTAATAAACATTACATATTTTGATTAATATTAAATAATTATTGATTTTTCATATTATCTTATTTATATTGCACATTTTGAATTTTGATGATTTTTAAATGGTCCTCTTCCTATAATATAATGTCATCTCTATCATTAGCACTATTTAAAGAAACTCTTCTTTTCAGTTGGATTATTGAAATGATGTCGCTTATGTTCTTCTATGGCTGTCAAAAATATATGAAAAAGGGGTAAGTGGAATAGTTTCACATGATGATGATATCGATGAAAGATGTAGGAATTAAAAATATCCTCGATCTTGATGTTTTTAATATCTAATTTTATGCCATTTATATCTAGTCTCACATTACATCATGTTTTTCCTTTATATTAAATATTGTAGACATGTTTTCTAGACTACAACAAGGACAAGAAAATATTTTGAAGAGTGATCCCACTTTTAGAAGTTTCATGGAGGATGAAGAGATGGTGTAAACCCCTACATTCCGTTTTGGAAAATTCTTGTTGTGGAGGGATAGATTCCAATTATTTCTCAACATTATTAAAACTAAATTATTATTACTATACATTTTCTGATGGATTTATAACACAATTATTTTCACAGAAGAAGTTAATGTGAAGATAAACAAAGAATTTTTTCCTCCTCAGATTGTTGAAGGAAATCCATGCTTGGAGTACATTAAAGACATTAGGATTCGATGGTTTAAATTTTTGAAGTAAATCATAGTAAGGAAAATTATGGTAAAAAGTAATCATGCTATAACAAGGACAAGAAAAATTTCAAAGAGTGATCGCACTTCTGTAATCTTCATGGTGGACGAAGAGGTGGTGTAAACCCCTACATTCTTTTTGGAAAATTTTTGTTGTGGAGAGATACATTCAATTTTTTTCTTAAAATTAATAAAATCAAATTAGTATAACTATATAGTTTCTGATGGATTTATAACACAATTATTTTGAGAGGAAGAAGTGAATGTGAAGATACAAAAAGAATTTTCTCCTCCTCAGATTGTTGAAGGAAATCCATGCTTGGATTACATTCAATACATTATGTTTTCATGGTTTAAATTTTTTGAAGTACATCTTAGTGAGGAAAATGGTGGTATCATGTAAGCATGCTATAAAAAGGAAAAGAAATTATGTTCAAAGATTGATCCCACTTCTGCAATCTTCATGGAGGACAAAGAGGTGGTGTAAAGCCCTACATTCTTTTTCAGAAAATTCTTGTTGTGGAGAGATAGATTCCAAATTTTTCTCATCATTAATACAAGTGAATGACTATTACTATATAGTGTCGATGGATTTATAAGATAATTATTTTCATAGATAGAAGTGAATGTGAAGACAAAGAAAGCATTTTTCCTCCTCAGATTATTGAAGGAAATCCATGCTTGGAGTAAATTCAATACACTATGTTTCCATGGTTTAAATATTTTGAAGTACATCTCAATGAGGAAAATAGTGGCAACAAGTAAGCATACTTGTGACAAGATTTTTGTACTTTTTCCGTAAGCTGCTTTTTTGTTTTCTTTTTCCAAATGCTAATTATCTAGTTTTTGGTTCATTATTATAACTTTTTTCCCTTTTGAATTTCTTGAATTTTTCATTTTGGACATATTTGTATGGTATCTATTTCATACATTATTTTTATCGTCATTCCATTAAGCTCCCATTCCCAGCCAAATCCTCCCACTAGACGTGAACCCCATGGAATGAGCCACGGTTTATAAGTTTTTAGTCGGGAGCGGCTCCTGGATCCCGAGATGTCTATGTCTATGCATCACCATTCTATCATGTATCCCAAGGAAATTCCCTGGTGAACTTGAAACCTACGGATTGTACCACATTTTATATATCCTTTTGGTCGCTATGGGATGAGATAGTGTCGGTGGACAAAGATGAACATTCCAAGGCAATACATGGGAAAATTTTGCCACACTTCATAGCGATGGACACCGATAAATGTCATGGTCGTGGAATAAATCAAAAGATTAAAAAGTCTGTGTGTGTGTGTGTGTATACTACATAAGTGATAACATTAACAAAAATATTCAAATAAGATGTGTGTGTGATAAAGTGTGAATATATAGAGTGTGTGTGTGTGTATATGAAGTTGTTTAAGATATATATATATATATATACATATATATATATATATATACATATAAGATATATATATATATACATATATATATATTATATATACATAATATATATATATATATAAAGCAAGGATATATACATATATATATATAATATATATATATATATATATATATATATATATATATATATATATATATATATATATATATATATATATATATATATATATATATATATATATATATATATATATATATATATATATCTTAAATAGATGTATCTAAGATAGGAAAACTAGTTATGATTCTTTCGCATGTGGAGTACTATTCTAGATGGCTTAAATGATCATAGTGGTTATGAGGATGAGGATGTCGAGATTTGTAATAAATTACAAAGGAAGAATCACATATAAAGTAAGAGAAATGAAATAAAATATATCTGAAATAGAATGAGGAATCACGTACATGTAAGTGCTTCCAGGATATAAACTTCAACGAAGTAGCTGGGCCTTGGCAAGACCTAGATTTATTTGAAATTTTGAAAGAAAATTGCAATATGCCGATTCGCTAAATCCCTTTCTACTACTTGATAAATTCAAAAATTGGAAAATTTGGGGAAAACATCAGCTATCACTATGTGTGTATATATCTATGGATAGTTTTATATAACTCCTAGAAAAACTCCCATGCATGTCGGTGAATTAACCCAAAGAATGAATAAGGTTCCATAGATTTCTTCGTGAAATAAAAATGTTTTCAAATCCTGGTGCATCGATCACACAATGATTTAACATAAAAATATACATTGGGATTAGAAATTCCTTGGTGATTCAAATGGGATAGATTATTGTTTGTGGAATTTTTGGGCAAAACCTAGGTACTATTGTTGCTGTAAAATTCACCAAAAGCAAATTCCCAAAATTCTACTAGTCATTAAACTATGAATATTCACCGCTAAAATTTTACCTAACTAAAGGTGATCCGACAGTTGGTTGGACAAAAGTCAAGAATAGGAATGTTTTAGGTGTGAAATCCACTTTTTTGGTCCCCTTTAATCCTTCTCATTCCCCTAATCTATCCAAGGATAAGTTGGGTCTGGGTCCTTCCTCCCTATCTGATTTCCATTCCTTCCAAGCCATCATGAGCCAACATTTTCCTTCAAAAATAGAGAACACGTGGAATTTATCTTTAACGTATCACCTTTGTGTATCTCACATATTCCACTTTAGGAGGTGATCCATAGAACACGAGGATATGATGTGGTTAAAATCCACTCCATTCATATTGAGATTTGTAATTTAGACTAGATCCTACTTGCTTATAATTTTTTAATTCTTTTCTTAGAGGATGACATGCCCGATGGTCAGGGTGAGTTACACATGTCTAATTTTTCTTGAATTTAATTTCTTGGAATGGTAGGTGTCTCATAGACCCCTCTTACAAATATTATGTTCTCTTAGCATGTCATCATTTAAACTGCTTGGATATTATTTTTTATAAGAAATTAATTTTTTAGTTTTTACTTTAGAATAAGCTAACATATATGGCTCTAGTTTTTCACAATTTCATACTCAACATATTGATGGGAAAGGTAGTGCTAGTACTTCCATTGCCCAAAAATTTTCTACTTAATCTCCTCCTATAGCCAAGATCCCTAAAATCGGACCATGTGGGTGATTATGGTGATTAATTATCTTTGTTTTGGTATTCTTAATGTTGATGCTCCTAATGATGGAACAAAGAGAAGGGCATTATGGAAATTTTTAGGTGATAACTTTATTTTTTATTATTGGTTGTTTTTTGGTGACTTATATATGATTGAACATCCTAACCAAAAACTTGGCACCCTCCTAATGTGATGGTGTCTTGAGTGTGAGGTATGGTATTACTTTAAAAGATGTTGGGAAATTTTCTATCCTTTTCTCCGACGGCGGAAGGAATTTAAGTCTCAAACTTGCTATACTTAGATGAATCTTTGAGAAGGATATGATTAGGTTTTTTAAAGGATTGATTGTGTATTTATCTCTCAAGCAGTAAATATTTGAATTTGACATGCAAGGCCTCTCCCTTGTCACGGTTGCTGTGAGATATATTTTTTCGACCATCACCGATATCTATTAAGATTATTTACCGCATGGCCCTATTTTAAGTCCCGTAAAATCAATTCCTTCTTAATGTTTCCTTGTTGAGTCACCTAGGGGTGGTCCATCTTAATGATAAAGTATTGAACATGGTGACACATTCGCCTTTTTTTTTTAGATGGATTGAGTAGTGGGAATCTATGATTTAGTGCACCACATGATTCCTCTGTCAATTTACTAAAAAGATTTCTTGAGTGCATAAGTGGATGGAATCTTGGCTCTGCACAAAGAGTTCCAAAGGATATTTATTCTCATTAAATATAATCCTTTTGATACCCCTCTTCATTACACATAACTAATATTCAGCATACATAGGCTTAAGCTCATGAATATCACTTGGCCCATGGATCTCGAGATCCGGTTGAGGCTCCATTGGCTCAAGTGGTAGACAAATTGTCTAGGAAATTTTCAAATCAATCTATTCTAAGCATGCTTAGCAACAAATTAAAGCTATTCAATTTTCTCAAAGTTGGATCACAAATTTTTTTGAGATGACTCATTCCTATGTGGAACATTATTAGTTAATATTTCAAGCACAACATGCCACTAATGAGCGAGATGCAGCTTTGCATCAATGTATTAAGGTGGTTGTAGTCAATCTCTTTCCTAATGATCATGATTAATTTAATCATCAAATTCTTTAGATGAGTTACATACAACTCTGTTGTGTCTTGTCAATGATAAATATCCTTGACTTGATGGCTTTCCTTGTGAATTATACAAAGCCACATGGTCATTTTTTGGTCTAGACCTACTTCGGGTTTATAACGAAGCTCTCCTATCAAATTCTTTAGGGAAATTCATCAATCAAGGCAATGATAAGTTTATCCATAAAGTTGGTGATTTAGATATGATTACTAGTTGACAACCTATCACATTGTTAAATTTTCTTATAAAATTATTGATAAGGCCCGTGCTCTTTGCATTACCGATCTATTACCCAAGATCGTTCAACTCGAGAATAGGGGATTTGTAAAATATTGGTACATTGTGGATAATCTCATTTTGGTCTGGGAAGGAATGGAATGGGATAGATTGTCTTTGAAATGGCCTTTATTTCTTAAAATTGACATTGAAAAGGCTTATGATCGCATCAGATGACCTTTTGTTCTTGCTATGCTCAAAGCTTTAGGTTTTAGAATTTTTTTACTTCACGTGTCTAAATTGTGTTTTCTTACGCATTTTATTACCTCACTATGAATGGTAATTAGTCCTATTTGATTGGCCTTTTTCACTCTACCAGAAAGGGCTTCCATCTTGCGCATGATCTTGAATATTTTATTTCTAAATGCGCTCACAAGGGTCACATTCGGGAAATAATTTTTTTGGACCATTCAATGCAACTCATTAATGGACACTTTGTTGATGATTATTTTCTTAATATTTTGAAAATGAGTAGAATTTGGTTGAGGTTTTTGAATGCCTTGATATATTTTTTCTTACTTTAGGATCCAACATTCAAATAGATAAAATTTGGGTTATCAAAAAATATGTTGGCCTATGCCTAACTAGATTTTGAAGCTTACCTCTTGAAGTGGATTGGGTGCGGAGAACAATTTAAATATTTGGGCATTTATTTTTCCTTTAACGGTGATTTTGTAACTTTATGGAAATATGTGATTGAAAACTTGAGCATAAGATCTCTCAGTGGTCTTCCAAGTCTCTCTCCTTGGCCATAAATTTTAGGTGTGTACCGAGGTTCTTGTAGCCACATATGTTTATAATTTTGTTTGTTGGTGCCCATCCCAAGATTCCTTTTCCAAAATTTCAAACTTGCCTTGAGATTACCAATGGTGTAAATGTTTAGGATCATTTTGATTTCATCGGGTCCCTGGGAGATTTTGTCTACCTCGTGATCATGGTGGCATGGGTATTATTGATGTTTATAGGAAAAACATCACTTCATGTCCATATTGGTTATGTGATGTCTCTTGAGTACTCAAGCTTAGAAAATAATGTTTCGACATTGTATTGCTTTAGGTACCCCTTATGGGAAAATTTGGAATAATATAGGGTTACATACCTTATTTATCACCAAGGCACTAGTCAAGATAACTAGAAATTTCATCACCAAAATCACGTATAAGAATTTTGAATTAGTAAATGCGTTGATCCATTGGATTGGTGATGGATTTCACAACAGGATCTCTTTGCATTCCTAGAATATTTGGTGGTATTTTTGGTAATGGAAGATCTAAAGTTATTCCACTTGTTGAAACTTGGGGCATCAAACCTCTCTGTCAATACGAAATTAAAGATATGTTTTCCCAGAAAGACTGAATTTCCTGACCTGAGCTCAAGATGAAATTAAATCTTGCCAATTTGGACCTTTTTCAATACAAAGAACTCAATAGTTGACATTGCATGACATGCTTCATAAAGCTGGGTCTTAACTCTCCGGATGTGTGGTAGTGAGATTGGTAGTTTGGGATCATAACATTTATCGCTTTTTTCACTATAAAGATGACACCATTTACAAGATAGTGATTCCTATTTCACCATTTTCAAACTCAATGTATATTGGTGTACAATTTGGACCAACTACTTGGCTTCGTATGCTTTCTTGTGTTTGGAAACCTATATCGGAACCTAAACTCAACCATTTTCTATGGTGCCTTATCTATCAAGGGCTTCTTTTTGTGAGCGTCTTAGTCACATTGGAAATCAATCCTAAATAATAATTCTACTCTCAATTTGAATGTTTTAAGAACTTTATTTGGTCTTGTTCCCATGCTCAAGCCATTTGGTATTGAATTCATATGTTATTTCCACCCTACCACCCTGAATTCTTTCATTAGTATATGGATTTGTTTGGAGATTTCAGTTCTCGAGCTACTTATATCTCTACTCTACGACATTTGTTTAGAGTCTCAATTCTCTTTTAAAATTAGATGGCTCCTAATATTGTTGTATTCTAGAGTGATCAAATTGTTGCTTTATTTCCCACTAATGATAAAGTGGTTATTTTGTCCGCTGTGTGCAAACAGATTCAAGCTTGTGCCAAAAATGTTGGTATGGATTTTTCTCACCTACAAGAATGGCTCACACAATAAGGGATTTTTCCTTGCATAATGAGTCGAGTCTCCCAAGCACTATAAACAATGGCAAAACACTATTCGTGGACCACCACCTCGGCCATCTCTACCACAAGGACCACCTGACATGGATCACGTCATAAGAAAAGCTTCTCTCACAGCCTACAACTTCCTCTCTCCCTAAGGTCACCCTTCAGCTCCATCATCATCATAACCTGGATGGAGTCCTTCTTAGGGAAGGTTGTGGGAAATTCTCATGGAGTTCTAAGGTTTTTTGGCTCTCTTCCCCCTTGTTGGGAAATTATGGTGCCTCTGCAGATGCAAATGCCAGATCAAGATGGATGACAAGTTGATCCTCCTTACGCTGAGTTGTCGAGTGGAGCTTTCATCCCTCTTCAGGATGATCCTCCACCTTATGAAATGATGACATGTGCTTAATGCTATTTGATTTTATGTAATTCTCATGTTTTCCCTTGTGGCATTCTATATTTTCCATTTGCATGTTTTTTGGTGCCCTCATGACTTCTTTTAGAAGACCATTATTTTTCTTATCTATGTCCCTATTACCTTGTAAATCTTACATATTTTTTTAATATAACGAATAGTTCCAATAGTTAAGAATTTTGAAAAAAGGAGAAAAAAGAATAAATATTAAAGGTCATAGGGCACCTTGAATTGAATCATAGGAGACAAATCACTACATGAAATAAGTTTTAAACTAGCAATCGCATGTGTACAATGCAATGTGAACGCCAAATTGTATATGTTATTTGATTTAGTGAGATACTTATTAGTTTTATAGTTGATATTGATTAGGGTGTGATTGATTTTGTAAGTGTAGGAATATAGATGAAACATTACATTTAAAGGTTCTATCTATACAAATTAAACATTCAAATTTGTTACAAATTAGTACATACCTATACATTTGCGAATCTTATATCATGAGTGGTAGCATTTTACAGACTATTTTATTTGAACTAAACATGAATACAAATCTAATTTTATTTGTTGTTCTCCTACAAGTTGTTTAGCCCTGATGCTCATCTATATGTTTTTCACTCTTGCAAGTCTAATCTTTCCTTACCATTGATGTCAGCTTCATTTTTTAGTACTTCCATTTAAACTTGTTTAGTGGCTTGCTTGAATCACTGAATGTTAAAACCTGAATATGATCTCAGGTGAAGACTCTTCAACTCTTGAAAGGAAAAGCAATGTTGATGGTGAAAGACAATACTTAATGTAGGAATTTTCCAACCATTCTTCCAAAGTTGATTGTCGAGTTCAAGTGAACACAACAAGGGTATTTCGACGGATCCTAAAACGTCTCGATGTGTTGTCCCACTCATTTTGAAATGTGTTGAACACACCTCCCACTTTATGGTTGGAGGAGATTCTATTTGTTGATGGGTAATGAGGATGAGCTAGTCATCAATGGTGTCAAGAATAATGTCAAAGGGAACACGATTTTAGAGAGAAAGAAGGTTATGTTATCTCCATATATGTACAAGGAAATTATCATGAATTTGAAGTGGGTGATGAGGTTCGATGTTTAATAAAATAATGCAACATTAAGTTAATGCACTTTACTAATAAATTTTATAATACATTCAATCTTTGAGAAATCTAATCAATAGAAAATGAAAGATGAAAGTTATTTTTCTAGGGACATGAAGGCACAAAAGAATTGTGCTTTTGTTGATTAAAAAATAACATCTTTTTGTATGTTATTTCAATTGTATAAATCTTAAAACTTTTTACTTTCTTAATATTGTTGGATTTTGTATGGAGGTTGGTTTACCTTTTTTATGTGTCAGCCCAAAGATCACGTATATTTGAAAGTTGTATTGTTGAAATGTGCTTCATAGAATCTCGAATTGATATTTTAACCTACAATTATTTTAAGAAAGAGTAGGGGAGATTTCCCTATAATAGCGGGTACCAAAACATGTGCATCCCTTTTCACCATAGGTTGTTGACAAAAGCACCAATAATTGTTCACTTTTTGGTTAATTACACTTTTTAAGAGTTAATGAGAATGTGACATAAAGGCGCCGGTCATTGGTCCCTCTTTCAAATGCTTTATATTGATTTTCTTCATATTAAATCAATTCAAAACTACTTTTCCCCTCCAAATTAACACGAAATGAAAATGTCAATGTGGCATGATCTATACGCTACACGATGATATAATTTTTTTACGCTACCAACCTACATATATATTTTGTGTGCATTCAATCCCTAAAGTTAGGTTGCACTTTATAGGGTCCTCTCCCAAAAATGATTTGGGATTTCTAATAAAAGATTTTAAAAACTAAGCTTTCTAAAGTTTCTTATGAGTACTTTGAGGACATAGTAATACTCATTACCACTTCAAAGAGCCCAAATATTTAGGACATATATCCCATAGAACACGCGGGAAAACAATTTTGGTGTTCAACAAGAATTCAACGAACTGTGGTGCTAATCTAGGAAGTGCCAAAAATGAACTTTTAAGAGGAGAGCCTATATCTCGTGATCATGAAGATGAACTTAGTGAACACCTGAGAACAAAAACTATAAATTTTCTAGATGGAAATGCAAAGTGGTTCTTTTTGGACCGCAATGGATTCGCACAAGGATGAATCATTTTTGGAAATGGGTGTATGGAAATTTGGGTGAGAAATTTGGGTGTATGATGTGAAAGAATTTATGCTAGTGTCGAGTTATAAGATTATAACCCCTACATGGGCATCTAGCATGAGCTCCTTGAACTCCACTACCATATTATCGAAAGCCACTAAGTTAATGGGCATATTTGGGATGCAAAAGCTCCAATTGTTGTAGCTTTGTCTCATTAACTAAATTCTCAAATATTTACATAGGTAGCAAACTATTTTTGTTTGAGTGAATGGAAAATTTGGAGGCAATGTGCCTCGTTTCTTCACTCAGTCTTTCCAATTGGTAGGAATAATTAGAAGAGCTATTAACATATGGTTTTAGATGCCTTTTCTTAATGAAATCTATTTTACATGTTGAGATAGCTCCTTCTCTTGCATTTTTCTACCATTTGAAGGGCTTTGGAAAATTTTCACTAGTAACGGAGGATGCACGTGGGCTTGGATTTTATCAATTTTATTAACTTTGACCATTTTCTTTCTAATAAGATTTGTGCCTTTAGATTATCTCAGCCTTCAGACTAAGGATTTATCAAGGATGTGCCCTTTGTCTTTTGTCTTGGGAAGCAAACCTGATGTGAACTCTTGGGTTGTGATTCCATTCAAATTTTCGATATGATGAACTATAATAAATTTATTATATGAATAGCTATGAACCAATAGTTGAGACTTGTTTTCATACCAGGTGAGAATGATAAGCAACCAAGGGCCCAATCACATATGGTAAAAAGGAAATCTAGTGCAGTCCAGAATCCCAGATTTGAATGGTGGTTCTAGTCAAATAAAATATGAATTATTTTTTTGTGTGTGATATGGAGACCATACAGATGCAAAATAGTTGGCACTGACAACCATTGCTAAAGTTGGGAAAGTTTTTTGAACTTTTGAAGTGGAAGTCTTTGTGGAGTAACATCTAGGATCTTTCATATCTATATATACAGTTCACTGAAATGAATGTAATAAGCCAGAGGATCAAGTTAGATGTAACAATCTTTAACTTGAACAGTTGCAATAAAACTATGGGCATCTTGATTTTCTCTCTTTTCCTTGTTTGTTTTCCTCTGTTTGTTGTTTTCCCGAGAAGTTGAGTTGTCTAGTTTTTGTGCATGCTTTTGTTCATCTTTTTTTGCTGGTTTTTGTGGGTGTACATTGAGGCAGCAGGGTTTGGATTGAGCTCCTTTAAAAAAAAAAAAACATATTTTTTCATAGTGGTTGCATTAGATTTCAATAAAAAAAGGAGCAATGATCCATTCGAACTCGTCCTTGTACCTATTATTCTCTCAATTGAGCAAATCTTGAACACAATGTCTATGTGGCCAAATTCACATTGACAACTAATTCAGAAAAAGGAAATACACAAATATTGTACGTTGAACCCCATAAATCTGGTTTGCATAAAAATCAATTTCTCACTTTACTTTATTGCATTGAAGTCAAATTTTGAGACCATCAAAGAGAATTTGAAATGTCATTCCGATATCATAGTAGGTAAATTGCTAACATTAGACTACTGTTTCAATAATTGAACATACATATAGAGTGTGTAGTTGTAATTTGGTCAATAGAACAACCAGTCTAAACTGAATGATTCTTCAACAACTTCAACAATAAGCTTGCTTGTAGAGTTGGTTTTACAAATAAACATCAAATGTTGTTCATTTTTTTGTATCACAAATCATGTGTTCTAGAAATGTGAGTTTGGATATTGTTTGAGAAAGGTGTCTCAGTTGTTGAAGACTGTGGATAGAAGGTGGCAGAGCTGTCAAGCCTGCACATGCACACAATCTTAGCACCGTAAGTGCACCAAGCTTCCCCAACTCATTAGGTAACTTTGCAAGCCGATGGTAGTTTGTCACTGACAACATTTTTTGAGAATTCAATGAACATGTTTCTGTTGGTAACTCCTCCAGATCACTGCAATGGTCCACACTAAAGATTAAAACATTTGTTTGGGAATCAAATATCCCAATTCTCAATTGAAATGAAAGCAACCTATGAGTGTTCTAACAAATGATATTTCATGAAACTCCATTAAAAAAGCTAGTTACAACTTTAGCATTGTATCAGATAAAAATGGAATTTGGCAAAGATCGAGAGAATACCACACCATATGATTAATATCACCAGATGCATCTCATATCCAAATGGCTCCAGGATACTTTACCATCAAGTTTATTTCAATCTTTGCTTTGATGTATTTTTGGCCAAATAACTTGTGACCACATAAATATACTGATAGCCTCAAATTCAGATGGAAAGTATAATGATTCCAAATTGGAAAATGGGCAGCACATGCCAAGATGTGCTCCCATTTTACTCATATTTGAAGGGAGAGAAATCTTATGGTGATTTCATTTATAGAATGATCCAGTATGCCATCCACCATTCTCTGTGAAGCTATCTGGCATGTCTAAACTAAAAACCTTGACACCTAGTTGCTCTTAAATAACACCATGTAGACTATGCAATCTTTCAGTGTTTCCTCCCAACCTTATAATACGAACACCATGTATTGCTTTTTTTTCCAATGTAGAAAGATTCAGAAATTGAATTCAAAGCAAAATCAATCTATAGCGAAAAAAATATTTAATAGCATTAGCTTTACTCTATCGTCCAGTAATGCAATTTTCATTGTTACTCTTCCGTTTGCTAATGCAATTTTCACTTTGCTACTGCATCTAATATTGTAGTTGTCTCCACTTTATAAATGGTGCTTCCAATTCTAGTTAGAGGTTAGTAGCGCAGTACAAATCTCCCTAACTGCATTTTTCATAGGAAGTGGTTCCCTGAAAGATAAAAAGAAAATAAGATTAAAACATTTTTTTGGTAATCAAATATCACAATTCTCAATTGAAATGAAGGCAACCTATGAGTGTTGTAATAAATGACATTTCATGAAACTCCATTAAAAAAGTAGTTACAACTTTAGCATTGTATCAGATAAAAATGGGATTTGGAAAAGATCGAGAGAATACCACACCATATGGACAATACCACTGGACACATCTCATATGCAGGTGGCTCTAAAATGAAATCTTCATATTGGACAATACCATTCACCAATAGCTTGCCATCGTGAACCTGCATTAGAAATAAGAATAGAAAAGCAATATGAGAAATTGAACTCAAGACAAAAGAGTGTTGCAATGGCTAAAATAAAATTCGATCTTTATGAGATGCATGTCACAAAAAATCAGTCAGGAAGAAGGATAAAATTATTGGCAATACTCTGTGCATAGATTTTGGACAAATAAAGTTACAGTATTACGAACAAACAAATGGGATCCTGGAATAAGTTGTATCCTGACACCTATGGTTTCAATTTGGTACCTCCTACAAGGTTATTAATTAAATCTATTTTTTTTATTGAATTGCCATATTGCATGGTTATCCTAAGCATCTTCACTTACAATGTGGAATTTCAAAATGATCATCCCCATTAAATTAATACAAATCGATACATGGTGTAAAATTCTTCACAAATTGTATCACATAAAAGCATCAGTCTATGTTCAATTTCCTTACTCACAAACCTAATAACTTGTCTTAAGAAATGTCTATTAAAAAATGGCCAAGATCCTTCAATACTTGGAAATATTCCCATCAGAGTATTTTACTTTTCTACCAATCCTGTTAGCCTCCTCTAGAGAAAGAAATAACCACATAAATACTCCCTGCACAATTAATGTTATTACAAAAAGTTTTTTCTATCATGTAACTGGATCTAAAGCCTACCAACAAGGTCTTGGGATTTTCCAACATCTTATCCATCTTTGAAGAATTTGATCTGACAAACTATTTCTCAATCCCAATAGGAACACTTCTGCTATCATGAATAAGGCTAGAGAAACATATGAAAAGAAAAAAAAGTACACGCAATGTAGAGGTAGAGAATCTGAGGACCTTCTTGGGAGATTGGGCTTCAAATCCACTGTCAACTACACTGCCATCAAAGGTCTCACATCAAAGAAAAAGAAACATAGTGGCATGCTCAGACATAACATAAATTCTTTCATTTATAATTCTTAATCACCTGGAGTATTAAAGGAGTCCCCACTCACCGTAATCACCCTCTAATTGGATGAAGCTCCTGCAACCAAAGGATTAGGGAAATCAACGAAATCAGTAACATTAAGGTGGAAATCGATTAACCTCGCTATGCTCAAAAGTGAAAAGAGAGAAGGCAACAAATTGACATTGATTGTTGGCGTTTGTTGTTATCATCATCTATGTTGGACATGTCGGCATTGATTGTTGGTAAATGCATGGAGGACCCTTTTCCTGCACCTGATAAGAGTCATTGTGTTAACCCACCATCGGATCTTCCCCTCAATGCAAAAAAAAATTAAAACCCTAATTTTTTATTTTTTCTAGGGTTTGAAAATCACTGAAGAGAAGATGAAAAAACATGCATACCTTGTGTTAGAGGCGTTATGAGGGGTAGGCCCTTCAACAACTCCTTTGGGAGGATGAGCACCACAAGAAGCACTTGATCTTCCTCCTCCGCTCGCCCGCCTCAGCTGGGGAGCATCGCTCTTCTCCGTATTTGATCGGGCCGAGAGGTCGAAATGACTGCCTATTTTACCCTGTGCTTCCTTCTCCGAGATCCCCTCAAAAGATCGGATCAATACAACAATTCCTGCAAACCCAAACAAAAAACCAAAACCACAGACACAATAAAAATTTTTCTTCGCTGCCCTGAAAGTAATTTGGAGGATTTGGAGAGTGAATGCAGAAATGGAATTGCGAATAATGTGGGCGAAATTGAAGATGTTAAAATATAGAGAAAGCATGGTTAAAAATGGAGTCGGTGAGCTTGTTTTTCATAGAGGTAATTTTACACTAGAATACAGAAACATCAAAACGGCCGTCAAAATTAGGCTAGTGGGATGAAAGACCGAAAAACGCCTTTTCCACGTTAGCCGGCTAGCCGGCAATAAAAATAACAACCCCGAATCCTTTTCCTTAGCTTTTAGTCTTAAAACAAAAAGCAGGCTCGCGCATCTAAAGGTGGCAGATAAGGCCATGCTAAAACGTCTAAAATAGCGTCACGTCTAAAACGGCTAGAACTGTTGTGTTCACGCCCCTCGCTACGCTGCTTCGGTATCGGTGACCTCTATCACGCGGAATTACATTGGATGGATTTATAGCTCTTATAAATGAAGTCGTCTCGCAGATATTTTGTTCATCGCCTATTATTCACTTTTATTTACTGTCCTTTCCTCAACCACAACGTCTATATTGATTGCAATGGCCGCAAAACCTTCGTTATCCTTAATATTTCTGCCTTTCTTATTCATTGTAATGTGTTCTTCTACTTGTGCTTCGGCAGGCAAACACTCACATGCCAGAGAAAAGAAGATGGTGTTTTATGTGCAGGAAATCTCACAAGGACCCGATAGAACTGTACTTATAGTCGGAGGAGCGAATGGAATATCTTCAAACATTTCATCGTTTGGAAGTGTGTTTGTCATAGACAACCCCATTACCGAGGGGCCTCAAGACACATCCAAACTGTTGGGAAGACTTCAAGGTGTGCAGGTCAATTCAGATCGCAGGGGGACAAATTTCCATATGTCTGCCACTCTTATATTTGAGAATGGAGACGCCCTCGAGATCACTGGAACAATTAGATCTCTGTTTGCCACAAGAAAGCTGTCTGTGGTTGGAGGAAGCGGACGATTCAATTATGCTCGTGGGAAGGCTCTCGTTAACCTTGTATCTTTTGATGGAGTGCTCTTACTTTTAAGATTCGTGTTACGCTTCGATCATAGTAAGAGTCGGATGATATTTATTTAATCATGCTGGAAATGTCGATGTGAATCCATATACTGTTTTCCTGGTTGCTTTGTCATTTGACAGAATAAAACCTTGTTCCAGAAAGCTACTAGCTCTCTGTTGTAAACATTTATGTCCATCTAATGATAAATACTCAGTTTGTGAATTCTTAAATCTCAATTATACTCCCCGGAATGGATTCAGCTTCAATGCTTACAATATCATTAGACAAGAAGGGGGCGTTAAAATGGAATATCATATGAAAAAGGATTATTATTGTATTATGCCGAAGGCGTTCTTGTATTGAGATGCAACCTGTTGGGTCTGACAACAGTCAGAGATCCCACAGTCAAAATTAATTTTGCAGTGTTTCGTTGAAATCGTTCGGCCAAAAACATTTTACCTTCTGGGACGTCCAAGTGGCAGAAGCTTATGAGAAAGTGATTTGGGTCTGTGTCTACACGGCTGCAAGGTTTCGTATGCGTTGGAGGTCTGGCAAAAAGGATTCATCGGAACTTGGGTTAGGTACCCACTTCTTCTACGCCTGATGAAGACCAATCCATCTGTGTCGTGGGTTATGTGGATGGATTAAGATGCCATTTTAGGGATTTCAAATTTTTTATTCCCTTCCATACAGATACAATGGCTGGAGCAAGAATCTGGTCGTCCCGGACTTTGTCAGAGTGGTTTACCAAAAAATAGTCTGTTGGTATATAAGCTGCAACAATATTGTCAATTTTATTTTATTCTATTGATTACATGTATATGAAGAAGATTTGGACTGGATGGGTCTGAACGCAAGAAATTTTCTCATTCGCAACTGTGAATGGTCTCACAGATTTATAGAGAAGTGGATTGAATTGGGTGTGCCGGAAAACTTACAGGCGGCCAAAAAGGCTATCAATACAGTTGTAAAGAATAGACCGCAGGAATGGGACCCCAATGATCAGAGCGCCTTAGTATACCTTCTCAATAAAAACAAAACTAAATCAGAGAGGAATGTGTTCCTGGAAACCAGATACAGCTTACACGGCTATTTCGAGTATATTATAGATAAGTTTGAGGACATTCTTGAGGGGAAGGGCAAGTGGCCATTTGTGACTCATTTCTCTGGTTGTAATTTCTGTAGAAGAGTGAATTTCACAGAAAGATGCAACCAAGGCTTTGAGAGAGCTTTCAAGTTTTCAGACAACCAATTGTTTGGCCTTAATCATGACATACAAAATGCTCACATCTTTTAGTAACTCAGGAAATTTAATGGACACATTTTCCTCATTTTGTGTATTCTTTAGATGTACACGCCTCTTTATAGGCTTCGTATTTTTGTATGCTCTATTTACTTTATTTATTTTTACACTATATGAAATTTTCATTTGATCCTTCCATTCGAAGAAATCATGGATAGATAAAGACTCCATATTGTTTCTTACGTTGTAGAGTACAAATCGTTCTATAATTTACAAGGAAGGTTTTTTACTAATAAAATCATCAAAGTGTATCGTATAATGTCTACATGTGCCTTTTCATAATTCAAGATCTGGCGTATTTACTCTGGGTTAAGCATTCAATTTCATGTTGATCCTAGACATGGAATTTGTGAAGAAAAATTGGTAGCCATATATAAATCGAAAGGTTTTGAACTTCAAGCATCTTGGGTCTACACACGTTCATAGGGAGAGATAAGAGAAAAATGATGGCTTGTTTTTATTTCAAGTGGGACATGTCAGATTATTTTTCACGATGTGGACAAGGCATTGATAGATGAGGAGAATTGTCAACTATGAATTTTTGCATAAATGTCTAAATGGATATTATTCATCCCCATTGAAATGTGTACTGTTCTGGTTATATGTCGAGCACGTAACTAGCTAGCAACTTTTTCATAATCATGCTTTGTATTTTTTAGTTTCAACAAGTAATTTCATAATCACTTCATAGTTCAATAATATTATTACTAAAACCTTACCTATTTGATTTAAATCCATCCAAGAAAGATTCGAGAATAGCCCTTTATCCTGTGACCTACAAAGTGCTAGATGAAGTAAGCATTGTGGTTGGATTTTGAACCTAATACATATTGAAATCCCCATTTTTATTTGGGACCCTTTAAGCTCACGTGAATAGTTTAGGTGATAGATCACAACTATAAATTCCTCAATGATCAAAATCCTCAATGACATACATCTGTCCCTTTTTTCCCGTGATTCTAGGTGTGGGCCATACAAGTGATTATTTTCCACTATCCAATCAAAATCCTCAACGAGTGACACATGTCCCTCTTTTCAGTGATTCTTGAATGACATCAACATCATAGTTTTTATGAAGATAACTATGCACAAAATCACTACCTTCGGATGCTACATCCACTATGCATCTTCTTTTCTCTAATGTGTCACATGATACATGCATTTGAATTTCCCTTACTTTTACATGTATTCTAGCTACCCAATAAATGCAAGGGTTGAAACTCTAAAAAGAAATTCACTTTAGAAATATATTGCAACCACTCCTTACATTCAAAAATATCTTAATAAATTGTTTAAATATCGCCTACACCTCACCCCTTTTCTTTTTCAAATGATTGACATAAATGTCATGTGTTTGTTGGAGGATTGAGTTCCCCATTGTTTTCCCATTCTGTTCTTTCCAACTTCCACCTCCTCCATCCTCATACACCATCTTCTTCACCCCTCTTCCTCTCCCATTGGTTCTCTCCAAGCTCCATTTTGACTCCTCGAATGGATCCTTCAATGCTTACAATATCATTAGACAAGAAGGGCGTTAAAATGGAATTCATATGAAAAAGGATTATTATTGTGTTATGTTTAAAACTTATTATAAATTCTTTCATTTGATTCATTTGGAGATCACACTATTGGAAGGCTGAATCGTCAATTAACTAATTAAAAATTAGGAAAAATCCATTCGTAGGTTGACCATTCAACTTTGCATAAATATGCAATGGATAGGGTCTATCATTTTTGTGCCTATGAATTTTTAAATATATGTTTAGTTTTGAAATATTTATAATATTTTGTCATTGATAAGTGTATTAGTATTAACAATACATGACAATAAAATGTTAAGTGTAAAAAAAGGGGGGTTGAATGGGATCATTCCCTAACACAAGTCACATTCAACTATAAACGCTATACAAACTTCCACAAAGTAACATCACAATATTAAAAATAGTGTTTATATGCATATATTTAATAAAAGTGTTTTTTAATTAATATATTTATCTTATAAAAATTACGTAAACTATGCAAAGAGGCATCATTTTTGAGGTACTTATATTAAATTTAAGACAGTTGGAATAAGTGCTTCGAGAGTGATACTTCTTGACATATTTTACAAAGAATTTTTTAAGATAAGTATACTAGTATTAATTATATCAGTATAGGTAATAAAATCAAACAATAACAAAGTTTTCATACAATATATAGTATTTTACATCAAATAATTAATTAAAATGAAAAATAGAAAGTATTTATATAAATAATTCATTTACAAAATTTTCTATATCATTATTGACACATAATATATAATTTTTTTTTAATAATAAATAGCTAAAAAATTACGGCATAATATATAAAACATTTCATTACAATAACTAATAAAAAAGTTACGCACTTAATTTTAAAATAATATTTACAACATTTAGTTTGAAAATAAAAATATTTTCACTTGACACATAATATATAAAACATTTAATGTAATAAATAATAAAACAATAATTTGGTGCATTAAATTTCAAAAACAAAAAATTATACAAATATCAAATGTATTTATCATGAATGATTTGTTATAATAAATAGTAAAAAAATTGCTTGCACTTAATTTTGAAAATGAAAAAAGTTACGACACTTAATTTTGAAAATAATATTTACAACATTTAATTTTGATTTATAATGAATGATTTAAGAACCCTATAATTCGGAAACCTAAAGCTCAATAATATTTTAGCATGAAAAATAAAACTTACCTCAACAAATATCCTCAAAATGACTTGAAACCTAAAAATTTCATTACTTTCAACTTCCCACTTACATATAAAATTTAATAGGTAATTGTAATATTTTAATTATTTTTAATGTTTAATTTTGTAAGAAATCGACTATAAAAATGAACAACTCGCGGCATTACACACCATGTTATCATTGTAGAATACATCTCACCATAATTAATAATAATAATATTAAACAAGAATAAACTAAAGACCACTAACCATATAAAAACAAAAACAAAAAGACAGAAGGTAGAAGTAACAAATACAATTGTTGGAAGAGGAAAAGGATGGGAAATCGGGATTTCCTTCCATTCACCAACACTTGGATGGTTTAAAGTGTTGCGAATATGATGACATCCATCATTATCATCTATTTCACTTTTTTTTCTTGCCTACCTAGTAAAAAACTTCTAAGAGCTAATTGTAGAAATTTTTGTGAGAGGTGACAATGCCATCCACAATTATTTTTATCTTTACTCGAAAAATATGAAGAATAAAAACTTTCGAACACAACCTACATTCCATGTTTCCATGGAATAAATCCTAACATGTGAAATGTTTGAATTTATACACTGCTCCTTCAATTTATATCATTATGTGATGTGTGCATTGCTAGGTTTATATATTATCAACCTTATCACAAATATATTTCATACTAAAATAGGAGATTAAGACAACTTCTTGTTGGGTGAAGTAATGATTAAATGTAAAACTAAGATAATTGTATTTTTTTGAGTTTGGTTGTTCTGTTAGGCTTTGAGTGTTATGCTTGAGTCTACGTCACCGTACGTGCATGTACTGCCACACCACCTTTCTCAATCAAGGTGAGACATTTATTTAGCATTTTAATGTTATTAAATACTTATTTTGCCCTTTGGGCAGTGGCGCTTGCCTATTTTAATGGCGGAAACCATTATTCCTGCATCTATTGATGTAGGTGTAGGTGGAGGGTGATCGAATGATCATGTGCCTCTTATAAAGAAAAGAGCTAGGAAGTTTGTCCTGAAGGTTTACAATGAGGTAATGACCCTCCTTTGCCTGATCCTAATGTTGTTTTAGATTTGCCTCAATTTGAAAAGACTTTCTCTTGGCTTGAATCTTTCACTTTGGTTGTGTACTTTGTTGGTCGTGTCCCCTTGGAGAGTATTCTCAAATAGTGGGTTCATAACCACTAACAAGGATATGGTGTCGAACTTGAGGGCATCTTAGATCTTACCAAGAGTTTTTTTCTTGTTTGATTTCTCCAATCTTGAACATTGCAAAACCATTGTGAACCATGGCCCTTGGTTTATTAGGAACACTCTGGTCATGTTTTCCCTCTAGACACGTGAATTTTAGGTCTTCGAACATGCTAAGATTAAAGTCCCTGTCTAGGTGGAATTTCCTGGTCTACCTTTACCCCTATGGAGTTTTTGTTGAAGAATTGGTCAAACCCATTGGGTGTTTCATTTTCCATGAACCAAACACATTTTATGCGGCCCGCCCACGTCATTGGGTTTGTGTGGAAGTTGACCTAGCCAAAGACCTCAAGGAAACCATTGATATCCAAGTTGGTGACACTGGTTCTCTCAACGAGTCCTACATTAATCTTCCTAATACTTGATTTCTCTTTTAATCCACTCACCATATGATTCAAGAATTCCCACTAATGGCTTCCTCATCCCTGTCTGCCAATGAAAATAAAAATGCTAACCCTAAACTATCCTCATCCTCTGGTGAAGGTTAGATTGTGGTTACCAATAAGAATAATCCTAAAGCCCCAATGCTTCATGTATTGGCCCATTATAAAGGTCTACCTCAGCTCCAGTGCCCATGAATACCAAACAATTGGTTGTTCCTCCTCCAGTTCATTATTCTCTCCGCTTATGACATCAATAATTTTGCTAATTCTTGTGATTTCACAACCTCATTTTGAGGTGAATATTGACACCTATGAAAATATGTTTGTGCACACACGTTCTTTTAGTCCCTCTCCCCTAGAGGATGATGAGTATGTCCCACCACAAAGGCGTCCTTTTTCGATAGGATATTATGTTCCCTTTTTAAAAATAGTTGGTTCATCCATTTCTATAAATAAATTCACCATCTTGGGGAGGCTCGAGGAGGGATTTGGCATGAACATTGATGATTCTAAATGATTGCATTCTCTTGGAATGTTTGTGGTCTTACTGAACTGACCTTTCATTACATGGTTAGGGAAAGTTGTCAAAAATTTTGTCACGTGCATGTGCTATGTCTGTAGGAGGATAAAATTGCTAGCTTTCTTCTCAAGTCTACTACTTGTACTATTTCGATGGGTGTCATTTGAAATCACTAAACTCATGATCCTATAAAAGGGGGTGTTCTTATTCTTCTCTCTTCTTCTCTACAAAATTTAATTATTTCTTGGGGTTTAGACCCTCGCATCGATTTTTGTGGTCCTTATTTGATCTACATAACTAGATTTTTAGTATTGCTAATATTTATGCTTCTAATGATGTTGTTGAGCCTTCTTTAATGTGGTAGTGGCTTCATTGATGAAATACCCGACTCACATTGGATCCTATATGGTTATTTTAAGATGGTGGAGTTCGGTAATCATAAAGTGGGGTGCCTTCCTATATGGTGGTGTGTGGGTGAGTGCACATAAGCATGGTTCTACATGCATGATAAGCTTGGAATTTTTTATCCTAACCACTCTTTTTGCCATGTCTCTGATGGACCCTAGTTCACCTAGTCCAACTTGTTGGTATCCAAATTGATTCTCCAGAGGATACTGAGTAGCATCACAGATTTAACAAGACACAAAGAGACAGACATATCATATTATGAGTCATTTTATAGCCGTGGAGGGGATTCGTCTGACTCTTTGTCACTTGGGCATCAGAGAAATGGATAGCACCTTCATTAAGGATTTGATCTATCCTCACTGCTTTAGGCCATGCCTTTCGACCAAGGTGAGAGGACCCATTTGTAACCTTTGTTGATGAAGGAGAATGGATATGTCCTTCTTTGCACAAACTTGACAGGAAACCTTGAGAAAATATGATCAATGCACCAAAATTTAACTCTCACGAGTTGTCACTTTTAAAGAATGGTGATATTTCCTAAAAAAGGGTTAAGGTTACTGAAGACATCATGGAATCTTGATTACTTCTACATAGTTTGGTAGTAGAATTTGTTCATTCGTGGATACACAGTGCAACCATTCAAGGATGGGGTAGTTTACGATGGATTCATTATTTTTTGAATAACTTTGGTGGGATATTAAGCAGGATAAAATTGATTATACCAAATCTTTGAGATACTTCACAACAATTTGGAAAGCTAAATGACAGAAAGCTTCGGGATAGCTAAAATATTCCTTCAACCAGAAGGTGTGCATTAATGGAGGCCTAGATTCACACGGTTTCACACAATCTCCAAGAATTTAACATGAAGGCTCGAGCTAAAGACTCAATAAAACACCAAAGACCAAAGGTTCCTCAGCCTAAGATATACTCAAAGGCTTACAAACAATCTTTGTCAACAAATGACAATTAAGTGATTTTATATTGTTTATCTCATCACAAGAGGAAGGATCTTCTTGAAATGAAATCACAAATGCCACTAAATCAGAGGACAGGAGGACACGATCCTCTGTGTGATTTGGAGGGACTTTAACACAAGATGGCAATAGAATAAGAAAAACTACTTGAGCAAACATTTCAAACAAAGCAAACACAAATTGCTCCAAGATTGACACAAATTAACTCGAAATTGATTAGATTCATTAACGGGAAATTTTATTTGAAAAATCTTAGAGATTTTCAATGGCTATACACTCGCAAACAACTTAACGTGATTGAAATCTAAAACACTAGAAATTAACAGGTTTCTCATATTGGTCTCATAGGAAGATGGGCTCTCCCAAATTTTCTCTTTAAAATTCAACCCCCAACCATTTGCAAGAGTATTCTCATTGCATTTATACATTTCAATATCTCACTCATCCCAATTTTCCCCCAAAAAGAAGAATATTTGAGGAACCTTTTCTTGTTGCCAATTTTCCTAAGAAAGTGACATTTAACAAATTCATAGTTGAAAGCTGCTAGGTGGAAAAATTAGGAACTGATCACATTTCTCAGACCTAAAAGGAACGATAACCAGATCGTGCCAAGCCAAGAACATAGATGCTAATCAAACATCATGATCAATAAGATGAAAGTAATTCGCCAAAATAACTTTACATAAACCTTTGCAAAAAAATGAGCAAAGCAATATCATATATTATTATGGAACTCAATGAAATACAATGAGAATGGGCCTTGCTTATATAGGCAAGGAATAACAATCTAAGAACCATCAAGGTCATAGAACTAGTCAAGGTCATAGATCAAGCCATAAATCATGGAAAGAACTAGTCATCAAAGAACTAGTCAAGTCCATAGATTTATGAGAGAACTAGACATCAAGGATCTAGTCAATACCATAGATCTAGGAAAGAACTAGTCAATACCATAGATCAAGGAAAGAACTATACCTAACAACTAGATAATATCTCCTAATATCTAAATAAATAAAAGAAATATCACACACATAAGTGGGTGAGGATAAATACAATAAAGGTAAATAATGTACCTAGGTGAACATGAGCTAAGGTAAATACCTACTCTAACACCCCCCCTCAAGTGAAGCTAGGGGCCAAAATAGAAGTGGCATGTCCACAGTATGAGTCCCGACAACTAGGCCTGATGAGGTACTCATGTACAATATATCCATGAAGAAATCTCGAACCAAAAGAAGGAAAGAATCCTGCTAGAAGGAAAGAGAAAGAAGAAGAAGAAGAAGGAAGATGTTCTCACGAACACCCCCCAAGAACAACTTCAAAACCCCAAGCATTCCACGCAACTCAAGGTAGCGAGGTGATGCAAAAGGCTTCATAAAGATGTCTGCAACCTACTGCTGAGTCAGAATGTACTCCAAGCAAAGAACTCCATCCTGAATGTGTTGACGAATGAAGTGGATGTGTATCTCAATATGCTTGGTCCGCTTGGTGCTCAACTGGGTTGCGAGAAATGTGAATTGCACTTTGGTTGTCACACCAAAGTACAATCGGTGAATCCTGTGGGAATCCAAACTCTATCAATAACTGGAGCAAAGCCAAAGAATCTACTGACTCGCTATAACTGCTGCCCTGTACTCTACCTCTGAAGATGAAAGTGCAATAGCCTGTTGCTTTTTACATGCCCAAGCAACTGGAGAAGAACCAAGACAAAAAAGATAGCCAGAAGTGGAACCTGTCATCAATAGAACCTACCCAATCTGAATCTGTATACCCAACCAACTGAGTAGAGCCCCTAGTGTAGTGTAGGCCAAAGTGGGAAGTGCCATGCAAATAGCGCAAAATCCTTTTAAGCAGCTTGCCAATGACTACTATGAGGAGAATGTGCAAACCGAGATACAAGCCCTACTGCAAATGAAATATCAGGGTGAGTATGGGTCAAGTACATGAGACTCCCAACCAACTACCTATACAATGTAGGATCACAAAGTGGTGTGGTACATGTGGATGTAAGAGTAACTCCAGACTGAAAAGGAGATGGACTTGGCTTGCAATCAGCCATATCAAAGTGCCTAAGAAGATCATGGGTGTACTTTTGCTGACTCAAATGAATCCCTAAATCTATCTAAGAAATATACAAACCAAGGAAATAATGCAATAGCCCAAGATCTGTCATGTCAAACTATGTGTAGAAAGAGCCCTCTGAATACTTTGAATGTGGGAAGAAGAGCTGCCAATAAGTAATAGATCATCAACATACAAGACAAGTATCACAATATCCTCACCAACATGCTGGAGATACACTGTATGATGGAGTGGCAATGAACAAAACTAGTAGATAGAAGAAAAGAATCCATCTTCTCATACCAAGCCCGAGGGGCTTGTTTGAGACCGTAGAGAGACCTTTGAGCCGACAAACAAGAGAAGAATCTTGAACAAATCCAAATTGGCTGCTCCATATATATTTCCTCTTGTAGATCTCCATGTAAGAAGGCACTCTTCACGTCCATCTGGTATATGGGCCACCCCTGTGATGCAAAGCAATAGCAAGTACAAGGCGTACAAAATCCATCTTGGCAATGGGTGCAAAAGTCTAGAGTAATCAATACCTTCGACTTGTGAAAAACCCTTTGCAACAAGACGAGCCTTATACTTGTCAATGGACCCATCAACTATGTATTTGGTTTGGTATACCCACTTACACCTAACCATCTTTCTTCCTTTAGGAAGAGATACCAAATCCCAAGTATGATTCTTCATCAAAGAAGAATACTCAACTGTCATCGCATCATCCCACTCCGTATCCCATGAGCCTTTGAAAAATTGTGGATCCTCAAAAACTACCTGACATAAAAGTCAGAACTGTAGAATGTGCGTGATGATGCCTAGTGGGTGGAAGATCCTCTATGAAAGGTGTTGCCTCAGAAACTATAGTATGAGCCCACTTAGGCATAGTGACAACATCAAGTGGGAATAGGATCCTCAATGGCATCTATAACCTCCTCATCAATCTCCTCAAAGAAAGGATCCTCAAGATGAGATGAAGAAGAAGAAGGAATGGAAGAAGATGAAGAATCATGAGGAGTGAAATGCTCATCAAACTGAACATGTGTTCGAAAAATAACATCATGTGTATCAGGATCTAAAAGATGATAAGCTCTCATGTCCTCACAATACCCTACAAAGATCAAGGGTTTACTCTTCTTATCCAAAGCTTTCCTTTTCTTCTTTGGCACAAAGGCCCAAGCATGGCTCCCAAAGACTCAAAAAAATGAGACATTTGGCTTAGTGTTGGACCAAGCTTCCTCTGGAGTCAAATGCTCAAGTGCTCTGTGTGGTGTGTGATTCTGAATATAGTTAGCACAATTAACTACTTCTGCCCAATAGATAGGAGGTATATCTCTAGAATGCATCATACAGTTAGCCATTTCCTTCAAAGTTCTATTCTTCCTTTCTGCTAATCCATTCTGTTGTGGAGTATGAGGAACAAAATGTTGGTGAATAATGCCTTGAGTTGCCAAAAATTTAGAAAACTCATTGCTGAAGTACTCCCCCATTATCAGTGTGAAGGTTCTTTATGCTACTAGAAGATTGTTTCTCGACCAAAGCCTTGAAGACTTTGAAGTGTGAAAAACATCACTTTTGTACTTGAGAAAATAAACCCAAGTACGCCTTGAGAAATTATCAATAAATGTAAGTGCATACTTAGCTCCATTGAAAGATGGGGTAGGAAAACCATCAAGTCACTATGCACAAGCTCAAGTGGTGAAGAAGCTCTCTTAGACAAATTCTTAGGAAAAGGATCTTGGTGTTGTTTCCCTAATGCACAACCATGACAAACTCCCTCAAGACAAGAAACTCTAGGAAGACCATCTACCATACCATGAGTGCTCAACTCCTTCAAATATCTATAATTGAGATGTCCAAATCTTTCATGCCAAAGCTTACTCTTTGAATTTGAATGAGAAACCAATCTGTCCCTATAGAAGAAGTGTCATCAAAACCCTCAAAGTGATATAGTCTAGAACTATGATCAACAATACCTGAGCAACAAGTGAATAAGGCTCCAACAAAGTTCTTACTTCTGCCCCATGTGGTGTAAAAGTCACTTTTTTCCTTGACTGAATGACAAATTTGATATACATAAAGCAAATTTGTAGTGATGTTAGGAACATATAGTGCATCTTGGATATTGCCACCATCAAGTTGTATATCACCTTTTCCCTCAACAGAAAGAAAGGAAGAATCTCCAACCTCAATTTTGGAAGTAGAACTCAAACCTAGAGAAACAAAAGACTCCTTGGAAGAAGTCATGTGATGAGAAGCACCAGAATCTATAACCCAATTGTCTGCAAGTGGTGACTGAGATCTTCCAACAACATTAAGTGCTTTTCCATGTTGATTAGAAGGAGGTGGAGTGGAGATAGAAATTTTGTGTTTCTTGACTGCATCCTCTAAGGCTTGCATTCGCTTATAACACCTATTTTCTTCATGATTACTACCCCCACAAAAAGAGCATGAACGGCTAGACTTATTCTTGGATTTAGAAGACTCCTTGGGTTTTGAGTTGTTTTCTTTGGGTTTAGGAGCATTTTGAGATGGAGAAGGTGTGGATTTGGTTTTACTATTTGGTTTTCCCTTGCCCTTAGGATTAGATGCAACTAATGCCTTTTGAGAGGTGGAAGACTCAAGGTGAGATAATTTGGATTCTTCCCTAGTAAGTCTTTCACAAAATGTTTCTAAGTTAGGCATTTTGAAGGTGTCACCTAAGGCATCCATGCTAGAGAAAAAGGTAGAAGCAAAAATTTGGAATGGTCCTCTCAACTTGGATAGAATCAAGTAAACACACTCTTCATCTTTCTTATCTCTTCCACTCCCCTTCAACTGTGTCAACAAATGCTTGAACTTGGTAAGATAGTCTATAATTGTTGGAAAATCTTCAGGATTAAGAGAGGTGATCTCAATTTCAAGTTGCATGGCTCTCATATGATCCACCTTACCAAATAAATCCTCCAATTTCTCCCATATTTTGAAAGGAGAGTCACACTTTTCCAAATGAAATAAAAGACTGTCACTTACATAAGTTCCTATCAAACCCATACACTCATCAAATTTGCACTGGTACTGAAATGTCTCATATTCTCTAGTGAAAACTGGTTGTTCTGAAGAAGTTAAAGCCCATAATCCTTTCCGCTTAATTATTGTTTCCATTCTTGGTTTCCATGTGTGGTAATTATGTGTTGTTAATGGCTCAACATGATCTAATGTAGAAGTAGATGCCATCCTCAAAAAATCACCAAAAGAAATGCAAGAACCAAGCAATGCAACAAGATCCCCAAGCAATGCAACAAGAGCCCCCCAGATTTTGGCACTTTATAATGAGTGTGTGTTACAATATGACACTTTATAATTATAGTGAAATTCTCAAAATAAATATTTCCAATGGAAAGAGCATAAAAACAATAACTTTTGCAAAAAACACTCAAAACCGAGTTACCGATCAAAAGTTACAAGCTTTTCAATATTATGCTCTACTATTTATTTTAGTTACCACTAAAACAAAATAAAATGCTCTTTGCCTTCACCACATAATAAAATGAAAGGGGGCTAGAGTTAAGCACCTACTAGTAGGAATCACAAGCTTTAAGCCCTCATATGACCATACCATATGACCAGGGCTAAGAATTTCAAGAAACCCAAAGAAAACCTTCTAGATTTCCTTTTTCTATGGTCGAGGCAAATCTTGTATGTTCCTTCACACAACAAAAAACCAAAAAAAATGACTGCCCCCAAAATGGTTGAGTTTACAGCCGATCTTAGGGTTTTTATCCAATGGAAGCCTCTGTTTTGCATAAAAATGCATGCAACAACAAAATATGAGCAAATCCTGAAATATATGAATATATAAAAAATTATTTGCAAAATAAAACTTACAGATGGATGTCAATAGCAATCTCCTGCTCTGATACCATAAAAGGAACGATAACCAGATCATGCCAAGCCAAGAACATAGATGCTAATCAAACATCATGATCAATAAGATGAAAGTAATTTGCAGAATAACTTTACATAAACCTTTGCAAACAAATGAGCAAAGCAATATCATATATTATTATGGAACTCAATGAAATACAATGAGAATGGGCCTTGCTTATATAGGAAAGGAATAACAATCTAAGAACCAATCAAGGTGTAGATCAAGCCATAAATCATGGAAGAACTAGTCATCAAAGAACTAGTCAATTCCATAGATTTATGAGAGAACTAGACATCAAGGATCTAGTCAATACCATAGATCTAGGAAAGAACTAGTCAATACCATAGGTCAAGGAAAGAACTAGTCAATACCATAGGTCAAGGAAAGAACTATACCTAACAACTAAATAATATCTCCTAATATCTAAATAAATAAAAAGAAATATCCACACACATAAGTGGGTGAGGATAAATAAACAATAATGTACCTAGGTGAACATGATCTAAGGTAAATACCTACCTAACAAGACCCTCGACTAATGACTGGGATGCCATGCCACAACTTTTTGATAGTGCTTCTAATCATTCTTTTTATTTTTTCATGTGATAAATCCTCATTTTAATCATTTGTCGGTGGCTCTGTATAGCTGGATCTGATAGACAATCATTTTCACCCTCGAGGACATATCTTGAGAAATGAGTTCCCCACATGGATTCCTACATTTGTGCCTATGAGAAATGAGTTTCCACGCATGAATTATCCCACATTACCCATGCTTTACGAGTCCAAGTCACCAAGTGCAAAGAGGAGTCAGCAGAAAAAACAGATGCAATGCACAACAACCGTTGATTCTCCCATTTCTTATCTTTAGATTAGAGTCATCACATGTTTCCTTGGCGTAACTACAAAGGTGAGGTACAGAGGAAAGTTTCCAAACAAGCGCGGGCCTTCCATGTGCCCTAGGCCAAAGAAAAACACCTTTTGGCCTTTGAAAAGTCTCAGTATAAAAGGAGCTAGTGGAAGCCTCCACGTGTCTCCTTGGCGCACCTTTGGGATGGTGCCCAAAATTAGATACCCAAACAAGTGTGGGTTCACCACATGTCTCAATCCGACATAGTTGTTTAAAAATTTTAAGGAGCAATGGAAGGCACCATGTGTCTAGGGTCCGAGACAATTTTCCTTGGTCGTTGAAAAGTCCAAGCAAGGGTAGAGTGAGCGGAAAATTCCACGTGTCTTCATGGCACTCTTTCAAAATAAAATTCATGGGAAGGTCCCTAAACAAGTGCGGGCCCTCCATGTGTCCTAGGCCTATAGAAAGTTTCTTAAAAAGTTAAAGTATAGAAATGAGTCGGCGGAAGCCTCCACGTGTCTCCTTGGCGTAACTGCTAAGGTAGCACCCAGAGGCAGATCCTCAAATGAGCGTTGACCCTCCACGTGTCCATGGTCTAGATGAGATGCATCTGCTGCTAAAAATTATAATTATGGATAGAGTGAGCGGAGACCTCCACATGTCCCTTCGGTGCTCTTTTGATATGGAGCCCAAAAGCGGAGGCCCCACACAAGCGTGGGCTCACCACGTGTCCCCTTGGCATGACTGCTAAGGTGGGACCCTGAGGCGGATCCTCAAATGAGTGTCAACCCTCCACATGTCCATGGTCTGACAAAGCTGCACCGGCCGCATGAAAAATGTCTAAGTCTAGGAAAGGCAATGAAACCTCCACGTGTCTTCCCGACAAACTCCAAGGTCAAACCAAAAGGCAAATTTTCAGATGAGTGCCGACCCTCCACGTGGACAAGTTTTGAGTTGAAGTGGGCCTTAGAATTTCAAAGTTCCCTCCAAGCCGCATCCAACCAGAAAGGGCCATGTTTCCACAGATGCTGAGATGTAAATTTGATAGGGAAAAATACACCCGTCAAACCATAAAATGTAGGAAAATCACCATTTGCACCTAGAAATGAATCCTTCTTCAAGGACAGAGAATTTGGAAATGATATAAGTCCCAAATGTGATCCTCAAGCCCATCCAACCACGTTTCCACAAATATTGGGACAAAAATTGAGAGGGAAAACAACATGTGATTGCGGAAAAATGGAAGGAAGGGAAAAAACTTGATTTTATGCCCAAGTTACAAGTTCTTTCACATGGACAGAGGAACGGAATTTTTTTTTTGGACTTAAAGTGATCCTCAACCAAAAGAAGGGACTAATCATGGGAGCCAAATGGAGGATAGAGTTCTCATGTATTAATATGGGGAGAGAGAAAAGATGACAGATCCCACAAACTAAAGAATTTCAAGGAAAAATGGGGCGAGATCAAATTGAGCACCAACACAACCTCTAATAAGGTGATGAAAAATTGTCAAACAACTTGATAATTTTTTCCTTCCAGATTAATGAGAGTTTTCTTTCTCCTCCACTTCTAGCTGACCTCTTTCTGTCTAGGAAGGTACTTTTCTCTCAGATCATCTGTCTATTTTTTTACATTACAAGGCATGTGGCTCCTTTCAAACCTCAAAACTCACAATTCTACCATAACACTGCTCACCTACAACATAAGAGAACCATGGATCACATTTTGTACATTTGGAATCTAGTTGAGCACCATTTTTGTCCAGCCATGTGGATTGTTTGGTGGCAAGGATGTCAATATCAAAGTTATGTCCTTTCTCCGTATATTTTGGAAACATGCTACGTTATTCATAAGAATGGCGCTTAAGGCATCTTCATGGGAATATGTGAGAAGTTCTTGATCCCTTCATATCTCGACCTCTAATAACCATTGTTAGAGTGAGGTGACACACTTGTGACACATACTCAGTTCCATTTTCTTAAGATTGGTGACCAAGTTATCGAAGAAATCTTTTCTTTCATTCATCCATTGTCATGCCTTTAGTTCAATCACGGGTTATTAAATGTGTTGTTAGTCGTATCACCGACCTCCTAGATTTCCTATAAGCCTTTGATCATCACTACCATGGTGTTTTTTGCACAACCATACACTCCAGAGAGGTATTCCACTTTTTTATAGTGCCTATAGGTAGTTCCTTGTAAGCTTTCTAAGATTATGATATTTTCTTGCGATCGTCCACTTTTTGTCGATGACCTTAAGGAAGTTGTCATGTAAATGGAAATTAAAAAATATCCTGGTGTTGATGGCTTTCCATGTGAGTTTTATTAGGTGTTATGGGATACTATTAGTCCTAACCTTCATCATGTTTATTGTGAAGCTATGGAAACAATTATCTTGGGGCTTTGATAAATCAAGGTAATATTAAGTTTATCCCCAAGGAAAAATATCTTGAACTCATCACAAGTTGGAGGCTAATCACTTTGTTGAACATGTCATACAAGATCATTGTGAACGCCTTATCCATCGAGATCTGTAATATTTTCTCTCTTATTGTAATTCGTGAACAAACTAGATTCATTAAGAGAAGATTCATTCTGGACAACATCATTCGTTTGGGAAAGCATGGAGTGGGCTCGATTATCTAATCAAAAGGATCTCTTCTTTGAAATTGATTTTGAAACATCTTATGACAAGATTGAATGGCCTTTCATTATTTCCATGTTACAAGCTCTTGGCTTCGCCCTAGGTTCATTGGTCTATCAATATACTATTTCGGGATGTGAATGTCAAGATTACCATTTATGGAGTCCACTCTGACATATTTGAGCTTCACAAGCCCATTTGGTAAGGTTTCCCCTTTACTTTGGCACTTTATGTTCTTCTTCACGAGGGTTTTAGTTATCGTCTTACCAAGCCTGCTTTGCAAGGGTTACTTAAGGGTATTTCCCATCCTAATTCTTACTCGTAGCTTATTATTGGCCACTTTACTAATGACTCTTTCTTAAATCGATTGAAAATTAAGATTTTATTACCAAACACCTTATAGTGTCTGGATATTTTTTTATTGGCTTCAAGTTCTTCCATTCAATGGAAAAAGACTCAATGCTACGAATAGTATATGGATTCCATTCCTCCATGGATGGAAGGTTATGATTGTCAGTGGATTCAAAAAGGGTTTAATTCAATTTTATAGGAATTCCTTTAGCTTTTCAGGATACTCTTGATAATTTATGGTCTAGATTTTTCCATCAAGTTCGGAAAAAAATTGCTTATTGGATTACCAAGCCTCTCTCTCTTACTTGTAAGTTTCATATTTTCTCTAAGGTGCTCACTGCTACTCATGATTATTACGCTTACTATTGAGTGCCCTGTAAGGCTTCATATGCTAAGTTGGAAAAATTATTAGAAATTTCTTATGGGCTAAAAATCATGGTAACAAAGGGTTCTACATAGTGGCTTGGGACATTTGTTGCTCTCCTAAAGAGGTGGGTGGCTTAGGGATTATTAAAATTTGGATGCAAGGAATTTCCTTAGTGTAAAATAGATTGTCATGGGTTTAGAAGGCTTTGAGGCATGAAAAATATTGCTTTATCATTACATCTTTCAAGGTAATCCTTTCGGTAAGAAATACTACAAAAACTTGGTCTACAAAGACTAGTACTCTCCCTAATTCCAGTCAAAATTAGAGGAACGTTTTTATGAAGAGTATCTGTAAAGCATTAGAACTGGTCAAACCTCACTTGATCAGGGTGGGAGATGGTTTCAGAACCAGGTTTTCCATCAACTCACACTCTTTATGGTGGGATCCTATTATTAATTTTCACAATATTCCCTTTTCTATGGTCCTATGGATTAAAAGCATTTGGATTTTGAACTATGGCATCAACCTACTTACGAATATTTTCTGTAAGGTTACCTATTCTTGGAAACCATGGGTCTTTATCAAAGTGCAACTTAACCTCAACAATGGAGATAAATAATCTATATAGGAAATGCAGAATGCCATGCCGAGAAAATGCTTGCATTATTGGGGATTCTCCTTGTGTTGAATGGTGGTGTGATTGGCGCCGGCCCAAAATAACTCCCTTTAGTCAATACAAACCCTGGATTAATTACCAACTTCCTTCTCTTATGAACATCACTTTAAAAAAATTGAACAAGACCTAGAAGCTCAACTCCTCACATAGGATTTTGAAATGCAAATTCAATAACATTTTGAAAGCTCTCATAGAACTTAAAAAGGATCCTTTTTCCTAGTGCACTATTTATCAGGGCTCTTCGGTTTGCAAACATCTTCAAAATCTTGGGTTGTTAATTTGTTGTGTCTTGCATGCCAACGTCTTGAGTCTGTTATGCATTTTTTCTTTTATTCCTGCTTGCTCAGTCCTCTTGGACATGGATTCACTCCCTCTTCCAACCTTTCCACCCTGAACCCTTCACCTGGAAGAAAAATATTACTAGGGGAATCACCCTTTGCTTCCTGTAAAATTAAACAAAATTTGGAAAATATTTCATGTGGAAATTCTTTTTCAAATTTTGAAGATTAGAAATGACACTATTTTTAGTCAAACTTCGCTTAGCCTTGAGTTTTCTTTGGATGCTAAAACTTGAAATATTGCTCATGTGTTACTTAAGGTATAGGTCCAGGGTGAGAAACTCCATTTTGAGGTGGAACATCTACAAGATCTTCTCGCCCACTATAGTGGTGCCTCATGCTCTATCATTAGGATCTATCTTTGTCATGTCTTCCTTCTCTATCATGGTGATGGTCTCCACCTCCTCCTTGACCTTGGTCTTATGGGCAAGGTGTATGACAATGGAAATGTGTTGAGGCTCGAAACAGTTCCTCCCCTACTCGGTGACAAACCAATGGTATTTTTTCAGCTCCGTGGTGATGGTTGGGGTTTTCTCCTAATCCCAAGCTAGAAATGGCTCTAGTTGGGGGTTACTACCTACAACCACATTAGTGGAAGTGGCTCTAGGTGGCCTTCTTCTTCTCCAACTTCTGGTTCCATGTAGGTGCCTCCTTGATAAATTTCCACTCTTAGCTCTTGTGATTTCTCCGACTAGACAAGATGCTCCACCGCGTGATCGGGGAGATTGGTGGGATCCAACACCTAACTTTCCCGATCCCTCTATAATGGGTTGAGGCAATGCTATGTTTAGTCATTATTCTCCTACTCCTCCTCTATCTGCCATGTTCATTACTACTACTCAATTAGCTTCTCTGTGACATTTGACTTCTGTGACTTGTTGTTTGTTCATTTGTATTTCGTATCCCATGACACATGTGTGTCTAGTGTGGCATATTTTAGGGTGTGAAAATCCATCTGGATTTTTATTGGGTTCCCTATGTAATTTTCTTGATCATATAAATATTAAATTATGTTTTAATAAACAAATGTCAACCAAAATAAAATATGTATTAATATATAAAAAAATATGAGTAATTGTACGTGAATCAAAAATTACTCTATAGATAATAACAATGTAAATTTGTTTGGAATTTTATATTGAGATGCAATTTATGTTTCCTTAAATGGTTTTAGGTTTGTGTTAAGGTTAAAGAGTGAAGAATGTAGTCATATTTGGTAATTCTTTGCAAAACCAATATTTGTGTGGAAATAATTTTATTCGAATTCAAATAAGATAAAATAAATACCTTGTAAATGAAGAGAATATTATTTATAATATAGACTATCCTATTCTCCTTTTACATGCATCGAAAACATTTTTTTTTCAATTCATTCTTGTGAAATTTTAAAACTAAAAGAAGGAAAGCTATGAAATTAAGTGAGTGAGCTTTCAAGATTGTAATAAACATTAGTCCTTGTTGATCAATGTTGTCAATGGTTTTTACTATTGTATTGCATATAATTCCTTGGACCTTATGGATAGTGAGTCCCAACAACATTTAATGTAAGATTTGATGATGGTTTCCACATGAGATAGGAGGTAGTGGAAGATGCATTGGGTAGAGTGCCCCATTAACCAAACTATATTTAACTCATAAATTACACATCAACATAACATATTATCTATATGATCCAACTAAGGGTAATTGAAGTCCAATATCACTCCATGTTTGCTTTAGTTTTCTTTCCTTATTTAAACTAGAAGGTGCAACAATTTTAGAATTTCCTATTGTCCAAAATTTAAAATTATGTCGTTGCATAAATATGTGTTTCTTGCATAAAGGATACTTGTTATAATGGGGAAATGAAATTGTCTTTACATTATCTGAGAATATTTCAATTCTTTAATGTTGGGTGTGAATTTCTTATGTTGGTTGATAAATTTTTAAATTCAATTGTTACGGGCTATAGTGTTGTTGATAAAAATTTGTATTCAAGTTTTAAAATGTTCCAACTATTCTCCAAAGTGTATGAAAAAATAAATTTGTTACTTATTGTACTATTTTGTTAACAAGGGTAGCTAACGAAATTCATTCACCAATATCATTGAGTTGCAACCAAAATCATTAATTTTATGTTTTAAAGGAATTCCTCACACAACCTAAAGTTCATATTGCTCAACATTTTTTTCGTACAAATTTCATTTCATTGATGATATTGGATTCTATTTCCATAATATAATCTAGAAATACTATGAGTTCCTATCTTTTTAGAGCCTTCATTTATTGAACGAGGTTTTAAGCCTAGAATGTACAATATATGTGTTAATGCATAATATAAGATTTTTGGAGCCACTAGGATAAGGAAGGATTAGCTTCTATCCTTGAGTGTTTACAATGTGCTCTTAATAAACTTAGTAAACCTAATATGCTAGGAATTTTCTACATTAGTTATAACTTTAAAAATTATTTTTCAAAGTGGGAGTTTATCTTTTCTTATATAATTCCCAACAATAATTGTGTAAGAATGGTTTCATGTTGAAGATGTCTATAAGGGATATAGCTGGTTGGTGAAATAGTAGTTGCAAGTTAATTCTCGATGTTGGATTTATATATTAATATTAGTGTTTTCTTGTACATGTTGAGTGAGACAACATACTTCAAATAATCATGGATAATATCAAAATATCTAATCTCTAAAATATCTAGATGGTTAATCAATGCAATGGTAGATAGGTAGATGTGGTAAATATGCTCCCATTATTCTAGTTCCATTTCCACATAGTATTATCCTTGGGACTCAATATCCATACATTTTTAAGCAACGCTTACATCTTGAATAGTTTCCATCCTATATGTAAAGGTTGGTAGGAATTTTAAATTTCATTTGAATGCATATCCATTTTTCTTATCATAACACATTGTCTGTCTATATGTGTCGAAATGGTTTGTTAAAAACTGAACATAATAAAGCCTTTCTAGGAAGGGGCATCAACCACATGCACATCTTAGTAATGATGAATGAAAAAATGACCACATGGGTTTACCTTTTCTTCCAGCAAGATTCTTTCCATTGGTTGTTGAAATACCATACCCGTACGTCCTCAAATTAGGAGAAAAGTTTTATATCTCGAAAATGCTTCGTGTAATATATGGAAGAAGGAATTTGGGTTATTCTCATTGGTCTATAAGAAACATGACATATCTCTTATACAATATATTTATACGTTTTTTCCAATGGAGATGGAAGTGATTTTATGGATAAAAACTCAGACACGTGTTTTCCAGCATGTGACATATCTCTTATACACATATATCGTGATCAAGAACAAGTTTTGGAAGGGACTTACAGTAGGAAGTTTATGATAGAATTTCAATGTTAATAGTATTAAATATTATGGTCAACATATAATGGTATCTTTCTTATTTTTATCCATATTTGATTTTACTTCATTATATAATGCCAAACCCCATCGATAGGCATAACATGCAAAAAAATTGACATTATGTTGCTAGATCACTAGCATTTGTAACTTGTGTATGTTTACTCATGTATCATCATATGTCAACATCTAAGTTTTGTTTCCATTTTCATCTACATAAAAATGTATAAGTTCTTGTTGTGGGCATGGGATTTTTATCTCCAATGAAGAGTAACAAAATTTCTTCATAAATATGTGTCCTCCATGTATTTAGTTTATCATTACACATGAATCACCAATTCTACATAATCTTTGAAAGAATTAGATGTAAGCATGACATTTGTGTCTAGAAAATATGGTCCATTCAAGATTTAGTTGATTAATCCAATATTTCATTTGTTGTCATCCCCCTGGATTCCTTCCTTTTAATGTTTAGTCGAAAATAGAGGTATTTTCTTTAAAATAAAGAGGATTGTCCCATTTTTAGAGATACATGTTTGATGTATTTGAAATTTTTACAAATCGATAGATATAAGAAGATCCTTTTATTTGGCACTTGTACTTAGGTTGTACATATAAAACATATATTAGGTAAAATTACAAATGCATTCAGGATAAGAAAAAAATATTTTGAGTGATATCACATGAATTATTAATCTATAAAAATATTTTTATCGAACACTTCCTTGGAAAATATTGTAAATCTCTTTTCCATGTAAGAAGATGCAATATGAGGATGTACAATCCATTCTTGATTTTTCCAATGGTGGCCATTTTTAGACATAGTTAGAGGTGATGCAAAAAGGACAATTACTATTTAGTAAACTTAAAGTGAAGAAAATAATAGGAAAACCTAGTTTTGTGCTCATATAAATGATTTTGTTCTTATGTATGCATTATAATGATTTTATCCCCTTAAGGAAAAAAAAACCAAACCACATCAATTGATTTTCCATATGCATTTCAACCATTTTTTATATAATATATGAAATTACATTGGCAAGTTTTCACTCATCATTTTGAAAAACAATCATATAGTAGTTAACTAGTTTGGCACATCATAAGGTTCAAAATTAAGTAGTTATTATGTGGATGCATACAAAATCTATTATCATGCTACCATAACCAATAAAAATCATATTCATACATTAAAATTCATTTAATATGTGGTTAGCTAAAAATTTAATTTATTTTACTTTAAATAGAGTTAACTCTAATTACAGATTAACCACTATAATGAATGATATACAAGTAATAGGATATAATAATGGATGAGCAATAAAACTTAGAGGAAGAAAAACCATAAACAAGTGAGAGAGTAAGGTGACTTAGCTAATTCTGAGTGATCTGGAGAGTATGTTGACTATGTAACTACTAGAATAGGATAGGTTCAACATTTTAAAGGCTCATAGAAGATTCAAAAGTAGATAAATATGAAGGAAAAAAACTCCCACAAGATGAAAATAGCACCTCGGGTGATAGTATCCGCTTAAATGCTCAAGTTATGAATATTTTTGGGTCCGAAGGTCTTCGATCCAATATCTTTTATGTCACTCGGGTTAACTATTAAGGTTACAATCACACCTATAATCTATAAACAAATGTCTACATACATATGTCTACAAACCACAACAAATCTATTATCAAATATGTATAAGAAGAAGAAAAAATGGTAGACGAAGGATAAATACCTCAACCCATTGTTCCATGGGTAAGGAATACAGCCCGGTTGCTCTTGAACCACCTCTTAACAATCTACAAACGGGTTCCCGCAAGAGCTTTCCAAAGTTCAAAGGCGACAACACACAACATCCTAAAGAACACATCGTTTCTTTCATGACATCATGTGGAATTCTTGGTGTCCAACATGAAGACGTTGTTGTGAGATTTTTCATGGAGTCCCTCCATGAAAAAGTAGAAGAATGGTTTCATCTCCTGCCTTCCCGATCCATCACTAGTTGGGATGACATTAAGATTAATTTGAGGAAAGATTTAAATCAACTGAAGAATGTCAGGACCTCCTAGTGTAGTTGGATGACACGAAGAAAGGATAAAGTGAAACTATGAGAGACTTCATGGCTCATTTCAACCAGTTTCTTTGCAAGATACCTGAAGAGGATTCCCCATCTCAAAACCATGTCAAGAGATTCTTCATCAATGCTCAATCACCAGAGGTAGGATTTATCTTACAAATATTTCAACCGAGAGATGTAGCAGAAGAACAAAGGATGGCCATTGAACTTGATGATAATCTCATCCTATCTGGAATGATAAAAATCCCTCAAAGGGTAAAGCCGAATGTCCTAGAGATGAAATTACCGATCCGTTAATGCATAAAATGGCAAATGAGATGGAATATTTGAATAGGGAATTACTTAAATGGATATATTCCTGAAGAAAAAAAATAAATCAAATCACAAGAGCACCTCGAAGGCTTTCCTTGGAGGCCCCACTCGTAATCACAAATTACCAAATCCAAGAAAGAGAAGTAGAGTTTGAACAATAAAGTGAAGGTGATGATCTCATAGAAGTTGATGAGCTTGATAATGATACACAAATCAGATTCTATGAGTATTCTAGAGGTGATGAAGGAGATGAAGAAGATGCACCTAGTTTCTCATGTGCGGTATTCACTTGTTCTCAATCTAAGAAAAGAGCATCTTCCTCCACCGCTACTAAGAAAAAGAAGGTTGATGATCCTCCTTGACAACTTTGTAAAACAAAATAATCAGTCAAGGATCTTAACTTTCACCTTCCATCAAGTCGGCATTACTAAATCCTGATCCTATAACAATTAAGAAGGCTCCCACTTTTCCAAGTAAGTCTTCTAATGCCTCTCCCAAATTTAAATCCAAATCTTGCTCCTACAAAATGTAATACCTTGAAAGCTCCTAGTGTGCCTTTAAAAATACCGTCCATTCTTCAAACATCAAATCCTGCTCCTAAGCCTATCCAGACTCCAAAATCAGTCCCTTCACCCCCTTGTCTGCATCTACTCCTTTTGATTTCATAGAATATGTGAACAAATCCAAAGTCCAAATTACTGAAACTGAATATTTGAGGACTCATCCTGAACAATTTGAGAGGTTTGTCTAATACATCAGAAATGGTATTCTAACACCCAATGATGTAGCTCATCACCCTAAATGATTACTACCAAACCCACCTATACCTCCCTCACATAACATAATTTCTTTGAGCGTATAAAAGACTGATAAAGTTGAACCTTTCTACATCTCCCTACTTGTTGGAGAATATGTACTGAACAATTACATAATAGAGTCGGGTGCCTCAGATAATGTGATGCCTTTGAAGGTTGCTAAAGCTCTCAAAATCACCATGGTTCCACCCAGTACCTCTTGTTAAGTCTCCCTTGATTCGAAAAATGTCCCACTCGTAGGGAAGGTCAAAGATGCACAGGTATCTCTCGTCAAATTTTGAGACAAGAAAATTTCAGTGATTATTTTGGTAGTAGATGTCCCAGCCTCATTCGAATGTTCTTTGAGTAGAAGTTTATGCTAAGACTTGGGAGGGAAAATTTAGATGAATTGGTCAACCACAACCATACCAATGAAGGGATACATAGAGATATTACTTCTAGAAAACAAGATGAGGTACACTTTGTGCAAACATTGGAATCCCAAAGCTAACATTTTGTACTAGGGTAATAGGCGGATGAATCACTTTGTGGTGAATGAGGAGGAAGAGGATATCCCCATCTTGATAGGCCCAGACATGCCTTCCCAAAGATATTTGGATTTTGAAGAATCATTCAGGAGATTCAAGTTACAAGAGGACAACTCTAAATTCCAGACGATGCAAACTGTGAAGAAGAGGAAATGGTTCTTGGCAATTTTCAAGAAGAAAAATAAGCATATGTGTGTATCTGTGATGAGGAGATATTCTCATTCCCATTTGAAGACAAAGACTCCCTTGAACATGTTACCCATGAAGAAACCAATCCATTCTACTAATTAAACCTTAAGAAATGGGAAAGAACTATCTATACAAGGACTGTTAAGAGCCATGGAGGAAACAGAAGACCCTGAAATCAATCTTGAACTTTTAATGTAAGCCATGAATCTTGAAGACAAGCATGAAGCTAACTTGGAAACCTCAACTAGTGTGAAGATGGGCTATGTTGAAATAAATCTAGATGAGAAATATGATCTCTCTCAAGCTGATGGTTGGTGGATATGATGATGAAATGGAGATATTTTCTTTCCCATTCGAAGAGGAAGAACCTTTACATGATAAAGAAACTAAAGAAAAGAGTTTTGAGACCTCTTAAGATGAATATATTTTTATGAAGGATAGGTAAAGTGCAACGATTCCCAAAATTATGAGGTAATCCCTCTAGATAGTTTCCTTGAGTCAGCAAGATACAGATTATTCAAAGGTTTACGAAGAGGAGTTGCAAGAAACAATGAAGCATAACTCCGAAGTGTAGGAAATCTTGGATGTAGTAAAAGTTGTGAAAGATCCCAAGTTGATTCTTGATCTCTCCACTAGTGCCATAGACATACAAGACAAGTATGAGTTCGTATCCAATCCTTCCGTCAGTACTCAAGCACCTCACAGTGGAGTGAAGGAAAAGGATAAGTATGAGGTTTCTCATGGAAAGATGTCAATGAACATAGACCCAAGAAAAGAAAGTAACTCAGAAGATTCAAGGAATTGGAACGAAAATCAGCTTTGGGGCAGCAATGAGATGCTCAATGGATAATCATCTATATGGATAAACATGGAAGCCAACTAGCAAAATGATACCAATTTCAAAGAGTGAAGGCATGTGTCGGTCAGGAAGTGTAATTTCCAAGCAAGGACTTGAGCATAAAGAAGCTCACATGGACTCATTCCTACAAAGTTAAAGGAAAATCATGGAAGCACCTCGCTTTCATAAAAAATTAATGAAAGGATATTTATTTCTTGAACCATTCAATGGATTCGAAGAACAACATCACTTAGTGTTTCCGACTCACAAGTAACTTTTGAAAAATGAAAAGTGCTTGGTGAAAATGGGTTGTCCCCGCCTGTACCATAGGTGTGTTTCCCTTTTTGTTTTGTGTGTTTCCTTTTCAGTTGTGTGTTTTTCCTTCTTGTTGTGTGTGTCATTTCCTTTTCATGTGTGTGTGTGTGTGTGTTTCCTTCTCCCCTCTTTGATCAGGGGATCATTTTTTATTTCAAAAGTTCCCTAAACATACCTAAATGGTGTCAGAATGAGAAAGATTGAATATTATTTTGAGAGCTTTCCATCGACTTTGAGAACGTGAAAAACACATGAGCTCTGATATGTCGGTCAAAGTTCATCAATGATAAAGTCAACTCTGGTCAACTGGTTAATATTGGACCAATCGCACTGCGACACGTGGCAAAAGGCGTTGGCAAAATTGAAGGGTTTTAACCACCGGTCTTTGACAATCATGAAATGGAATAAAGAGCTCGGAGCAAGAGGCTCAACTTTTTGTTACGAGGGGAGCCTGCCGCCGTGTGGACTATGGTATTATTACCGATGCGTGGTGGGTCTCACAAGCCACCACATGGCTTGCCACCACTCATCGAATTTGTTCGATTTTCCAATCGGTCGAAAGGTGGTCTTATTCACCATATTTCATGTGGGTCAAATTTCAAATTACCTTGTAATTATTTGCCATGCATTATTCCCAAATGCCACATACCACGCATATAGATATCTATGCTTTTATATTAATGTTTATACATTAGTATACCTACATAAGCCGCCAACATTCTATGTTCACGTGGAAGGGAGAAGGTGAAGCAAGTGTTGTAGGGGTCTAAGCCATGCATGGAAATCCACGTGGTGATCAAGGTGGGGGTGGTTATGCTCCAAAGTGGTCTTTTGACCACTTAAAATGCGTGGAAAGGCTTAATTAAGCCTCAAACAATATCCCCCACCACCAAATATGGGACTTTATCCCATTAAAAATTCGCGCTCAAAATGTGGGATTTACCCACTAAAACAATGCAATCCGCCACAAATGGAGATAAGCCTATCCCATCAACTATGCTACGGGCTATGATATTTTTAGCCTTAGGATAAATGGTAATTGCATTTTTTAAGGGCCCTAAAATTGTATAAATAGGGAACCCATTCCTTTATAATGACACACACAAACACAACAGAGAATCTCATTCCTAGAGCTCGAAAAGATGGAGAGTGAGCCAAGAGGAGAGTTAGTTGCCATGGGCATAGTTGTGTGAAGACCTAATTTATTTAGGAATTGATATTTTAATTATTATTGACCTATTATTTTTAGGCAATAGTAAATTAAATATTTGTGGCTAGGAGTTATTCATACTACCTAGTCGGCCCATAGCGCCACACCAAATTATTGTGAAGCCTTGGAATATCAACCGGAGTGCCATAGGGTGTTACGAAGTGTCTGGAAGGCCGATCGAGAACCTAGAGGTTTCGTGGAGTGGAGCTGGTGCCATAGAGCTTTCCGAATACATGCCAGAAAGTGGAAGTCGAGTGTTATCTTTCACCCTTTTCGTCCAAGGTCTGGATATTTTTCTAAGCAATTTTTAATAGTTTCCATTAAGTTTTCTTGTGAAAGTACTATCAGAACTTACAAGTTTTGACTAGTGGAAATGGTTCGACCATGAACCGGAGACGTAGGCAATTTCGAACTCGTAATCAATCATTATGTAATTTCTTATTATCTTGCATTTATTTTAAATTGATTACTTAAAAGGAGTAAATTATCGGCAAATAATTAAAGCCTATAAGGGTCCGAGATCAGGTAGATAAAAACTTGATTATTTTCAGATCAAGTTGGTATCAGAGTTGGTGGTGGACCTTGCAAACTTGCTAATCTTCGAAGCAAGTTGGTGATTGCTTCAAGTTGGTGCAATTGGTTTAGTTTGTGTGAACAGGTACATGTGCACCATGGGTAAGATGTCTAAACAGGTGAATCTCGGGAAATTAAAGCTTATAATCACCGGATCAAGAAGAGAACTCTCTCTTACGATCAATGTATTACTCCTTGGAAGAGGAGAATGCTCATTTGAAATCAAACTAAAACCAAGGATGAGCTCTTGGCAAGGTTGCATTGTGGTGATTAGAGAAAGGAAATACCTTCAACTTTAGATATGCTAAGTGACCATGGCAAATGACTGCATTGTAAGTTGTTCACCAATGGAATCTTCTTCCTCCCATTTAGTTTTGGATTAGGTAATGAAGTCTTTGGTTTGTTTGAAAAGCATACTAGGGCATTGGATCCAAGTTACTAGATAAAATGGGATTTGATGGAAGAGGCCTTAGTAAAAATGGCCAAGGCATATCTAACCCAATACAGGTCGAGGATCATCCTCGTTTTACAAGTTTGGGATTTTCTAGTGTGGGAATGGATATTGGAGAATGCTCTAAGAACACTGACAGGAGACAAGCTTTCGAAAGCAAAGAGATTACCCCACTAGTCCTGCAAGAAGATTCTAAGAAGGAAACTTGTGCTTCATCGTCATAAAGTAGGATGTGGTAAGAGAAATCAGCGAAGAGGTAATGAGATTCCACCTCAGTTTCTTACCATAATCATAAGCACAATAAAACTTCTGATCCACTTTTTCATCTTAAGAGGTATGGTTATGATTTTCAGAAGATGTGGAATTCCTTTCCATGTACTTTTTGTGGATTGCATAATCATTCTATGGCTAGATGTTGGAAAAGAAGGACATTGATGAAGAAGTTGATGTCATTTTTTAGGAACAAGGCAAATTAGAAAGACCAATCTCATCATGCAAAGTCGAGAAATGGTAGAAAGAGTTCCTCATCCTAGAAGAAGGAGATTAAGAGGAATTTTGTGCTCATTGCTAGAGGAATGGGCATTGGTGGATAATTGCTGGAAACGCATCCATCTCACCATCAGAGTAATGGTAAGCCAAAGATGGAATGGAGGCCTATTGCAAAGATAGAAGAAGTTTCTACTCCACCACTAGTTGACAATTCAACCATGGACTAGGTAATACATGAAAGTGAAAGTCCTTTAAAATGGGTAAGTTAAAAAAAATTCAATTATATATTGCATAATTCACATTGATGAATCATATGCAGTATTAAGTTTGGAGATCAAGTTTGTGAGAAAATGCTGAGAGAAAGGTTTACCATAATTAATGGATTTTCTTACTTAGAAAATTTGATTAATGCTCCAAACCTATCTCCTAATCAACTTGTGAGTACCTGTTACAACTTAGATACAGGAATTAACTCATATAAAGCTTGGAGATTGATCTGCCATTTGTGTAGATAGTAGAGTTCAGAGATCAACTCAGAACTTCATTCTGTGTAGAGGCATTGTGACCATGCAGCAGAATGGTAGTTGAATCACCGTGGGCATTGACATCAGGTCGAAACTTCATTTTGTGGAGAAGCCATCATGGGCATCTAGTAGAATGGTACCTGATATAATTTTTCAACAAAAGGATCTCTCAAAAGATCAGCTCGGAACTTCATTCTGTGTAGAGGCATTGTGACCATGCAGCAGAATGGTAGTTGAATCATCATTGGCATTGACATCGAGTCAAAACATCATTCTATGTAGAGGCATTGTGACCATGCAAGAGAGTGGTACCTGATATTAGTGTGTCAAAAAAGAGGAGCTCTAAAAGGATCATCTTATAATGTCATTCGGTGTCAAGGCATTACGACCACACATACGAATGGTAGTTGATCAACAGACTGAGCATCGTGCATTAGAGGCTCAAGCTCTTGAAAGAGGCTTAGTATCATGCATTGGAGGTGTTGAGGTCTACAAAGACTTAGCATCATGCATTGGAGGCGTTGAGGTCTTGAAAGAGGCTTAGCATCGTGCATCATAGGCGTTGAGGTCTAAAAAGGGACAAGTCATTGTCCATCATCGACATTGGATCGATCATAGCTCTACATAACATGGAGTTCTTTCAAACTAGTTGGATTCTACGAAATCAACTGGAGCCGGGAGAGTCGTGTTATAGAGTAAAATAAGATCCTTGTTGTCGAGATATCAAGAAGCTTAGCACCGCACAAAAAGGAGCGTTGAGGTTTCATTCAGAAACTTAATAGCATATAGTAGAGGCGTGGAGGTCTTCTTTGGATATCTGAGTGGCACAACGGAAGTGTCATGGGCCCATAACCCATAGGTCCCATGATCGGATCAGAGTTGTTGAAGAGAGAAGGTTAGAGGAGAAGACCAAGGGTCTACTATAGTAGCACTTCTGAGGTGGCAGCAGATTTTTTTAGATTAAGGACAGTATGGAAGCTTTTGGGACAAAAATCCTTTCTCAGTGGGGAGGTGTGATCAAAGGATCATTTTTATTTCAAAATTTCCATAAACATACCTAAATGGTGTCAGTGTAGAAGATCATTTTGAGAGCTTTCCATCAACTATGAAAATGCGACAAATGGACATCGGGAGCTCTAGATATGTCCGATCAAAGTTTGGTCAACGGAAAGTCAACTCTAGTCAACTGGTCAATATTGGACCAATCGCACTGTGACACGTGGCAAAAGGTGTTGGCAAAATTGAAGGGGTTTTATCCACCGGTCTTCAACAATCGTGAAATGGAATAGCACATCGGAGCAAGAGGCTCAACTTTTATTACGGAGGGGAGCCCGGCCGCCGTGTGGACTATGGTATTATCACCGACGTGGTGGGTCCACAAGCCACCACGTGGCTTGCCACCACTCATCAAATTCATTTGATTTTCCAATCATGGGTCGACAGGTGGTCTTATTTGCCATATTTCATGTGGGTCGAATTTCAAATTACCTTGTAATTATTTGCCACGCATTATTCCCAAATGCCACATACCACGCATATAGATATCTATGCTTTTATATTAATGTTTATACATTAGTATACCTACATAAGCTGCCAACATGCTACATTTCCACGTGGAAGAGAGAAGGTGAAGCGGTGTTGTAACGGTCTAATCCATGCGTGGAAATCCATGTGGTGATCAAGGTGGGGGCGGTTATGCTCCAAAGTGGTCTTTTGACCACCTAAAATGTGGAAAGGCTTAATAAAGCCTCAAACAATATCCCCCACCTGCCAAATATGGGACTTTATCCCATTAAAAATGCCACGCTCAAAATGTGGGATATACCCACTAAAACAATGCAATCCGCCCAAATGGAGATAAGCCTATCCATCAACTATGATATGGGTTATGATATTTTTAGCCTTAGGATAAATGCTAATTGCATTTTTTAAGGGCCCTAAAATTGTATAAATAGGGAACCCATTCCTTTGTAATAGACACATACAAACGCAACGGAGAATCTCATTCCTAGAGCTCGGAAAGATGGAGAGCAAGCCAAGAGGAGAGTTAGTTGCCATGGGCATAGTTGTGTGAAGACCTAATTTATTTAGGCATTGATATTTTAATTATTATTGACCTATTATTTTTAGGCAATAGTAAATTAAATATTTGTGGCTAGGAGTTATTCATACTACCTAGTTGGCCCATAGCACCACACCAAATTATTGTGAAGCCTGGAATATCGACCGGAGTGCCATAGGGCATTACAAAGCATTTGGAAGGCCGATCGAGAACCAGATGTTTCCGTGGAGTGGAGCTAGTGCCATAGAGCTTTTCGAATACACCAAGAAAGTGGAAGTCGGGTGCTATCTTTCACCCTTGTCATCCAAAGGTCTAGATATTTTTCTAAGCAAGTTCTTAATAGTTTCCATTAGGTTTTCTTGTGAAAGTACTATTGTAACTTATAAGTTTTTACTAGTGGAATGGTTCGACCACGAACTCGGAGACGTAGGCAATTGCCAAACTCCGTAATCAATCATTGTGCAATTGTCTTATTGTCTTGCATTTATTTTAAATTGATTACTTAAAAGGAGTAAATTATCGGCAAATAATTAAAGCCTATAAGGGTCTGAGATCAAGTAGATAAAAACTTGATTATTTTCGAATCACTCTTTCTCTCTTGTTATAGGTTGTACATGACTCTGCGGGGCCCAATGGATAAGGCACTTCTCAATCTATTCTAAGTTGAGATTTTAGATTATTCATACCAATCTTGTGAAATTTGAACTCGCATACCCTTAAGCACCAGAGATTCAGATTCTTTGTTAGCCTGTGATTGTTCGTTGTGGAAACGTGACGGGGGAAAGTGTTGACGCACGAAAAAATCGGTGTTGGCGTGCGCCAAGGGCATTGTTGACGCATGACAAGAGAAATTTTGATGTGCGAAAAGGCGGTGTTGACACGCGACTTGGGCATAGCGATTGGCGTGCGACAAGGAAGTGTTGACGCGCGCGATAGTATATTCGAAGATAAAGTGGACGCGCGACATTGAATAGGTTGTTGACGCACGAAAAGTGCATAGTTGACACGTGACAAAGAGTCTAGAAAGTGGACAGAGTCGCTACTTGGTTCTTTTGCTGACGCAGGACTCTCTTCAGAATAATGGAAGGTGTCAGCTCAAAGAATGTGAATAACCTAAAAGTAAGTAAGAAATCTCAGAAATCGCTCTTCAAGTATTTTGGAAACTCTGCGGATACAGATATTGAAAATACCAATCATATATCAGGCATCACAAAGAATCAGAATACTGACTGTGTGGAAGGTATTATTGAGGTGGACATGCATTCTACACAGTATCAAAGTCAAACAAATGAAACCTATGATAATATGCCAGATCTTGAAGATATTGTTCCTGTTGGGGTGCAACCAGAAGTGCATCTAGATATCACAGATACAAACACTCAAAAAATGGAAGACAAAAATCAAAATCAAACTCCGGTCCAAGAAAGAGGAAACCAGGTGATTGTGATATTGCTCAAAATTATACTCAAAAAAGTAAAGCATGAAAACGAACAAGAATATGTGGACCATTGGCGGGACATACAAGTTTGATTGGGCAGCTAAATTTCCATTTATTGAACTTGTACAATCATCTAATTATGAAGAGATCCCATCTGGAATGTACATGTAAAATATGTCGGTGGAATTGGGGAAGCAACAAAAAATGCAAATGAAGCTGGACACTATAGAAAAACATTGTGGAAAACAATATTTGAACTGTAACGGGGGCGGATGGCCAGAAAATCAAAACACATAGGTGGAAAACTGAAAAAGAATGCATGCATGTTAGATACGCAGTGGAATATGAGGCAAAGTAGAAAAAACACAGACATCTGTTGGAAAAGGGAGGAACGATCACATCGCATATTGGTAAGATGAAAGAAACAAATCTACATGCAAAATTCATACAATTCTCTACTCTTTTTCAAATACTAAAAAAAGGAAGAGTGATTTCGGATTTCCTCGATTTCAAAGTTTTGTATCAATTTAATGGAATGTTGAATGTACCTCAGTCTCATTGGTCTGAAAGTAGTGGATGGGAAATGGCAAAATGCCTCTCGATGATAGAGAAGGAAGATTTGAAAGAGAATGTAAAAAAAGAAAACTTTATCTCTCTTTCAATTGATGAAGTGACAACAGTCGACAACACCGCATGGGTATGTATCCACGTCTATACTTTAGAAAATCATATAAGGACACCTCATCTATTGGGTGTTATGAAAATGGTTGAAAACTGCAATGCCGAAAACCTACATAAAATAGTTGTTTCTCATTTGAAAGATGTTGTTGGAATGACTGATTATGAAATTGCTACGAAGTTGGTATGCGTTGGAGCAGATGGTGCATCTGTCATGTAGGGTCACCGAATAGGGCTATGTGTTAGATTACAAACAACAGTGGCCCCATATATGCTACCAATTCACTGTATGGCTCACAGAATGAATTTAGCGTATAAAATGGTAAGCAACCATGAAAACGTTGCTAAATTAGAAGACCTTATACGAGAAATTCATGCCTATATGTCAAGTAGCCCAAAGCGATTTCTCGAGTTCCAAAAATTTGCAATTGGAATTACAGATGGCAAAAAACTTCTGAAGGATGTGGAGACTAGATGGATCTCTTTGTATGAACCTGCATGCAGAGTTCGTGAGGAGTATCCTTCATTGGTTGGTTTCATGCAAAAATACCGTCATGAAGTTGATAGGCAAGAGGACTTGTTCCGTTTAACTGATTTGAAGACATTGCTTACATTGGTTGGTATTCTTCCAATGTTAAAGGAGATAAATACATTGATGAAGCATGCACAAGGCAGATTAATCTATATTGTGGATTTTATACGGATGAGAAAAATGGTATGCCAAAGTCTTGATATATTGTACTTTTCCCAAGATAGTTTTGATGCACCTGTTTTTGAGAATTGGAAAGCTTTATTAGATCTTAAAAATCCCAGCACCTTTTTGAGATTTAATATCCACGATCACCTCTGCATCATTGTTAATGGGAGGGAAATACCACTGCACATTTTGCAAAAACATCAAGATATTATAGGATCGGAACGAGAAGATGTTCCCGTGACACATAATTTTTTTGAGTCTGTTATAGTTGAAACAAGAATAAAGCTTAAAAAATTTTTGAAACCTTGTCATCAGAAATTAGGGAACGTTTCTGTAAAGATAAAATTCTGGAAGCCATGGGTGTGATGAATCCTAATTTTTGGAATACTGAAGGTGGTCGTGCAGACTTTGTCAGAAAGCATTTCCATAAATCAATGGGTACAATAATGGAACAATTTACAAAGACTTCAGAGCTCAAGGGTATGGAAATCAAAGGTATACTAAATGCCGATTTATTAAAGTTTCAGTCAACAAATTTTGCAACAACAATGAGGAACCAATATAAGAATTTAGATCAACCTTCTGAAAGTGGTGCTATTACAACGTTGTGGCGAGGAATCTATCAAAGTTCTATCTTACAAGAAGATATCAGTGAATATTTCAGATTATATGAGTTATGCCAAACAATGATTTTGGGGTTTGTGGAGGATGAAAGGGTTTTTAGTGCATTGTCATTTATAAAATCAAAACAGAGAAACAGGTTGGATAAAAATCTGGAAAGTTGCATGAGGTGTTATGTTTCTCAATACTCCATCGAAACCTTTCCGTTTGATAGAGCAATTGCGCATTGGAATTCCCTTTGCGAAAGAAGAGGTGTGAATAATACAGCTACAAGTACAAATATTCCCAACCTTGAGAGTGTAATTGGCTCATCGTCACATTCTACAGAAGACAACATCGAGTTTGATGAAGCTATTGATAATGGATTGTTTCAACTTTAAATAGGTATCTTCTTTATCTTTATCTTTATCATTAAAGATGTTACAGGTCTATATATTTAAATTTATTTAACTACAATCTTTTTATAGGTCCTTCTCGGGACTGAAAAATGTCAGGCAATTCACCCATCTATCTACTAATCCATTTCTCGTGTTGGGTTTTCTTAAATTTTAAACACAGATCTAGCTCATTACCAGTGGCAGTGATGATTTCAACTTTAAGGAGGTATCTTTTTCCCCTTAATCTTATTGTTTGTTACTATTCATTTTTTTCAGCTCTGGTTATCATTAAAGATGTTACAGTCTATGTATTTACATTTAGTTAAATTCAATCTTTTTATTTTTGAAAACGTGGGTTGACATCCATCCGAGGAAGTCACATTACTTCTGGACCGACAATGTCGGCAACTCACCCATCTATCTACTAATCCATTTTTGTGTTGAATTTTTTAAGACAAAGATCTAGCACATTACCGGTGATGATTTCAATTTTGAATAGGTATATTCTTGAACATAATCTTATTGTTTGTTACTTTACATTTTTTCAGCTCTTGTTATCATTAAAGATGTTACGAGGTCTAATTCTATATATTTACATTTATTTAAAGATGTTCTTTGGTCTATATATTTAAAGATGTTTGGCACTTCTCATGGTGAACATGTCGGGCAACTCACCCCTCTATCTACAATGTCGGGAAAACAAAGATCTAGCACGTTACCGTTGATGATTTCACAAAGAATCTATTACGCAAGAGGTAAGCTAAACCCTATCATATTTGCAATTATGATTAATTTCTTACCAAGTAATGATTCTTTCTTGATTTCTTAAAATTATATTTAATTTATTTTTATATGTGCAAAATCCTTTGATATATTTTTTTCATTGTGGGATAAACAATACATTATAAAATTTTAAATTTAAGTCCACATAAAATTCCTCATCATCCATATATATCATATCATCACCATATCATTATCATAATCCTGAGTCCTAACACTACAATTATTATTAACACAATTATTTATCTAATTTAAATTTATTAAAACAATTCATAATCATATCATTACAATTATATTCATTCTAATCTCATATATATCCATTCTAATCATAAATGTCATCTATATCAATTATAACACATTCCATTTATTTATCATCTATATCCACATTAAATTGATCATCGTCCATATATATCATATCATTATCGTCATTCATCATCTTTCATCATCATCTATCATTAATTATCAATTATCATCATTCATCATCTACATCCACATACAATTCATGACAATGAAAGTAAACAAGAAACATACATATAATTCACGATAATCACCATCTAATGCAATCAAAATTAATGATTGTATATAATTAAATTCAAATACCATACTCAATATTAGAAGTTTTCAAACTCAATATTTAAAGTTTCCCCAATAATAAAAGTTTCTAGTTTTCAACCCTCTTTTTCTTTATCCAATTGTACTCCTCTACTCCCTTCCCCAACGGCTTCTTCCACTATGGCTGTACCCCTTTCCCCAACAGCAGAAATAACCCCTAAACTTATAAGATCTTCTGCAGCACTGTCCAGATTTTTTAAAATTCTTTCTTCTTGATTTGTCGCATCTCCATGCGACAAAGCAAATTTGGATCAGCTGCTGCTTTAGCATTGAATAATATGTCAGGGTCAAAACCGTGCTCTTTAATTATCCACTTTAGTGTATTATTTTGTTTGTTAACCAAAACAATATTTTGCTTCAAATTTTTTGCTGCAGATAAACTGCTCTTTGTTGTTTCCAAGTGAACTTGCAATACCTTCGCTTGACTCTTCAAATTTTCATATTTCAACTGCACAAAAAGAGTAATGTCAATTCAAAATATTACTAAAAAATGAAAATTTCAAATTAACAAGAATGATTGTTTGAAACTAATAGTACTTACAATTGCTCTATCTCTTTCGGCATTTACAATTGCTACCAAATCCTTGTCCTTGGACCATTTGTTAAAATATGCCTAGGCCTCGGCACTAATATTTTCCAATTTGTTTAATGACTTATCTAAAATGTCGTCTTTATAGTTGTTATACGTGACAGTCCCACTTCTTACTTGGGTAAGTAAGGAATCCATCTTCGCAGGTTGATTCTGGACTACAGCGTATAAACTATCCCGTTGCCAATAATTTTCATAACGAATAATAATCTCATTGATAAGAACTTTAGCCCTTCTCTCCCATTCTATAAGCTGATTGATATGAGGAAGAATAAACTCACTGACATGGGATTGACAATCATAACCAATTAAGTTCTCCAAAGGAAAAGTAATAATTTGTTCACTATCTAAATCGATGAAGACGATCTTCTTCAAGAAGTATGGGGCTTTCAGTAAGATCAACATTGCTACTTGTTTACGCCTTTGGGTGGGCTGATCTGTTTGTGAAAAAATTAATCAAGATTTAGATAAATAAATTTAAATCAAAATGTAATTCAAAATTGTAAAGCATATTTAAATTGAAATTTGAAGTATACTCGCTGGCCTTGAATCATCTCGTGGGTATTGAAAAAGCTAGGTCATTGGGTCATTCTTATCAATGCCCAAATAATATTCATCTAAATTTATATTGTTCAAAACAGAAATGCTGTTGCCTTTGGGCAAGCCACCAAGTGAGAGAGTTGGAATTCGAAAGGAGGAGGCAATGTTTAGTGTCCCACTGGGGTGGAGCAAGTGGCATGCGTTTACCAATGTTCTTTTCTTGTTCCTCTAGTTGGCATTTTAAAAATTATTGGTTGAGTGGGTGTCAGTGCCGTGATTTGATCAGGACTGACATGTGCTGAAAAGTACAAGAAAAAATGAAAAATAGGAAAATAATTCATAAAGTCAAAAACTACGAAATTAAACGTACTATGGAAAAGTTGTACCTTGTTGTCGAGGGGTTGTTTTTCTCGGTGCTAAGGGTGGCCTTGTAGGAGTTGTACTCATTGTCTGTTCAGAAGATACGAATGCATGCGACTGTATGGAGTGAGTTGGGGAAGAAGGTTGAGTTTGTGAAACAAGTGTATGTTCCAAAGTCCCTGCAATTCATCAATATTAAATGTTGTCAATTCATTTGGTTAAAATTTAAATTGAAAAATAAATATGCAACTTTGGAATTTGTAAATAATATATGAGAAGGTATTACTTCTCTGGCGTTTAACGAGTTCAAACTGTTGAGGGTTTGGAGAGGAGTGAGCTTCCATTTCAGATTGGGAGTCCCCGAAGCCTCAGCGTGTTGTTGGCCTCTTCCTCTCGATAACGCCTTTTTTCGGGGAAGGGCTTCAATAAATCTTCTCTGCAAAACATTAAAATTTAAGTTTTAATAACTGTGCACTGTAATGTCAAAAATTGAAATACAATTACAAACTAAATAGTTTATACCTGTTGTTCTTCAAATGGAATTGACAACTTCATCAACTCCTCATCAGTGCAAGTAGGAATTTTTTTATCTTTTAAATTTAAAAGTGCCTCATAATAAAGGCCGAGGAGATAGTTTGTTGAATAAATGAAAGGTTTTTCTGAAAGTTTTGAATTTGTTAGGTCAGTTCTTATTTTTTTGGATAGATATGTGCACCAATCGAATTTTTGTTTTGAGATAGTGGCAACAATGTATGCAATGGCCCAATTTGGTATATCTATTTGGCGACCCTGCAAAACAATTCTAGATTGAAAAAATGAAATAACTACACAAGAAGAAAGTGGTGTGCGATTGATTGCGATATCCACGCCTTTGGATTTATTGACATGGGATGCAAATGTGAAATGTGAAAATTACTATAAATTTATAACAGCAAATTGTATCGAATAAAAATATGAATTAAAATGAATTATACTTACAATCAACATGGAAACCGAGCGTTGATTCGAGAAATTTCTTGTCTTCTTCCGTGAGTGTTGCCTTGGTTGTAACAATTGGTAAATTTCGAACGGAAGGCCCGTAAACCGATGGATGTCATTTGCTTGATACTAAATTGGAACATTCAGCCATCATTCGAGTCACATAAAAAGGCCTTCCTCTCATTGTAGGACGACAAAGGTAATTCAAAATATCCGGATTTGTTTGAAATGGGGCATATTAACTGTAACGCCCTGATTTTTGTAAGTTATCATGGTGATTGTTTTTCATAATGTTGTAACTGCTGAAATGAAGGCAAACATGTTAAGATATATATTTTGATCTTAAAAGAATGTGTTGCTAATCTGGATTCTTGCATACTGTAATTTGTTTACATGGGACAGCAATTATTATTGCTTGTATGTTTGTTGATATGACAACAGATCTGTCATATGCTTGTTGAACTCTATTCGCTGATTGACAGCACACCTTGAATCAATTCCATTGATCCAAGGTATGCTGTGGTCTTCTTGTAATCGCTTTGTCGATTTACTTTTAAACCAGACTGATGGTTGATATAAATGTGCAGCACTTGATTTTAGGTATGAATAAGCTGGCACGTAGATGCAAACGAAAAGGTTCGATTCTCGAACCATACACTGTGTAACGCCAGACCCCATAAGGCGATAAATGCCTGGATGCGGGTGGCTCAGGTATGTAGAACGTGGGACGAAATGTCCTGCACAATGTTGAAATTTGATGTCAGTCGGAAGGACTTGTTTGGAAATTGATTAATTAAGGGTGAAGGGGATTAGACCCTAATCTAACCCTAAGTTCTACCTTATATCCTAACTACTATCCTAAGTGGATTTTTAAATTATAAGGGTGAACATAGACCTAAGTTCTATTAACCTATGACCTAGGTATGAACACTATTGTAAATCCTAAACTAATCCTAACCTAAGGAAGGGGACGCACAGACCCATGGGGGATGGAAAGGATAAGGATGGAAGGAAATTTAATGGGCATTAAATAAGGTCCTTGCGTGGACAGCGCCAAGTTTGGCGGGAACAGGGAAAATTTAGGGGCATCTAGTTAGTCATGAGACTAAACTTTGTTTGCATGCAAAATTTGAAATTGGTAGTTCGCCAACCCGAGTCGGCGGTGGCGTGAGGAAATAGGAAAAAGGTAGAGCCTTTAATGCATTTAATTTTCTTGGTCTTCGCGACCAGCCCGCCTTGGAAAGAGTATGGAGGAATTTTTGATTGTTCATTGTGTTTTTCAGATTTTTGGGAAGTTGCTCTGCATTTGGTTTTTCTTGGTTCAGTCGAACCAGTTGTGTTTGGTTGCTATCTCTGTTTCTTTGGAAATCGAAGGCTATTTTCGAGCCTGTAGCGGAAGGTGATTGTTTGAAAGCTTGTTGCTATGCTCGCCGTGGAAGGAAATACCTCCTGTAGACGTGGTTTTCTTCGAGCTTCGAGGAATATTATCAGGCATGTTAAGCCCTTCTCTTTAAAACTACTTGCTTTGCTTAAACGTCTCATTAAAACAACCCTGCTCTTCTGATGAAGGGGTTTTGGGTTTATTTGATTTTTGTCATGATTGAGATGATTTGGGTAGAGTCGTTTTCTTCTTGTTGCGATTTGAACTGTCTTTGCATATTATTGAGTTGGAAATACAGCCCATGTTGTGTTGATTTGTTTGACAGTATTGGGGAATTCAAACTGGGTATTTCTTTGTAAATGATTATATGGAATGAAAGTTATGCAGTCGTAATGAGTTGTTTGACATTGTTTCTTACTAAATTTTTTAAAGGAAATGAGTTCCTCTTCCTTCTGCTGTTTTAGATTTTGAAGGAAATAATAATTGGGTTTTATTGAGCATTATGAGCTCGGTTTGAAGGAAGTGATAGTAATATTCTTATTGTTGTGCTTTTCTTTTGTAAAAATGGACGAATACGACTTGGGTATTCGTGAAAGTTGGAGAAAGTAATTGTTTTTTTCTTCGAAATTATAAATGATTATATTTTCTCCTTGCTGTGATGGAAAGTTGATTTTGTTGTGTTTCATGGATGCGGTTTGATCTTCCAGATTGGACTGTCTTCGTGAATACGAACTTGGCTTTGTATTTCTGTGCAATGAATGAACTATGTCTTCTTCTTGCTGTGATGGAAAGTTGATTCTATTGCGTTTTGTGGTTGCGGTTTGACCTTCTGATTCGAACTGTCTTCGTGAATATGAACTTGGCTTTGAATTTCTGTGCAAATAAATGAAAAACATGGGAATTAGCTTGTTGTTGAGACTGTTCTGACTGTACCTTGCTTGTGCATATAATATCCTATGCGGGATTTCATTAATAAAGGTATTGATATATGAATATTGTATTCTGAGTTCTGCATATTATTATGAAATAGAGGAATGGGATTTCGGGTAGAAATGGTTGTTGATAAAGAACTCGAACTGGGTATTCTTTACAAATGGCATATTGAATGAAAAATGAACAGGCTGTATGAGTTTGTTTTTCATTGTTGAACAATTGTTCTATTGTCAATATGGTTTGAGCTGTCATGGTAAAACAAACACGACTTGGGTGTTCTTATTACATTTTGAAGAAGATGATTATTCCTTTACTGAAAGTAGAAGGAAATGAGTCCTTCCTTTTTCTGTTGTTTTAGATTTTGGAAGAAATGGTAATTGAGGATTTATTGAACTTTATAGGTTCGGCTTGATGAAGTGACAGTGGCATTTAGATTGTTTTCGAGTGTTGTGTTTTTTTGTACAAATGGAATATTTAAATGTTTAGTGTGATCTCTGATTTTACACTGTCATTCAAAAAAATGAACTCAACTTGAGTGATTCTTGTTGCGTTTGAAGAAAATGGATGTTTTCTTATTGAAATAGTTAAAGGAATGAATTTTTCTCTTTTGTTGTTTGAGTCCTGGATATAGCAGCAATAGAGCTTACTGTACAATACGGATTGGACTTGCTTTGTCAGAGGTAATGTGACAATGTTCAAATGGTTATTTATGGAAGCTGCTTGCATTCATGGATATAGAAAGTTGTGTGAATAATTGATTAAGTGACTGTATAACTGTTTATTTGGTTAGAATACAGTGAAAGAAGTATGAATTCTTCTAGTACAGTAAGTACATAGTATGCATTCTTTATATTGCTTGCTCTATGATGGATACGATGTTTTACCAACCTGTTTTTGGTATTCGTATGAGCCTGATTTAAAAGAAGTATTGATAAGGATGATAAATTCTTCCTTGTTTTCATTTAAAGCTGAATATGAATGGAATTATTCTTTCGTTGTTGGAAAGTGAATTCTGAATGGATTTTGTAAGTTTCACTCTGAACTGTTATCTTTGATTGATGTCTCATTTGGATTCAATTTTCAGTACAGTCATGAGGAAAGAAATAGGAGTGAGGATGGATAACTTGGAATAATGGTCATTTCTTCTCTTATAAAATTAGAAATCTGTAATCATTGTGGAGCGAATTTTGTACTGCTTTGGTTTAAGCATCTACATTTTAATGTTGTTTGCTTTTCTCATCTGCACTTGATTGCTTGAAATCAAATGAGTTGCATGAACTGAAAGGAAAGTAATTGGTTTACATTTCAGTTAGATTTATCCTTTGATATTATAACTAATGAAAGGGAAGGAATTTGACAGCATTTAATGTTATAACAGCTGTATGCATACTTGTATACCTAGTTTTTACAGATGTTGTAATCTGGAACTGTTTGAAGGAAATTACTTTTGTAATGATCATTTGGGAAAAAGGACAGCAATCCTTTGATTGATTGGGATGGTAATTAGATGTTTCAGTTGTCATGCTGTTCATTCTTTTTGATACTTAATTCTTGATTGATGTTCATATTAACGTTTCATAAAAGCGAGGTTCTTTTATTGAGCAGCTTAATTAGAAGCACCTCAATTTAATGACAAGTGCTTAATATGCTCAATTCAATGAACTGACCCGTGCAAGTAATTTTGCAGATGGAACTTGAGTAAAATGAAGACATGGCTATTTTCTGATACTTCTTTTGATTGTCTGAAGATGAATTGTATTTGATAGTTTATTATTCCTCTACGAGGAATTGAGAAAAGAAGAAATTACATTCTTCTATCTTATGAGTTGTAATGTTGTTTAATATAAACAAAGTCCAGTCATTTGGACTGGCAAATGTATGGATTATGAAATGGATTGATCAATACAAATACAAGTGTGATATTTTAATGACTATATCAGTTTGATATTGTTGATTAAGTTGGGAATATAATGTTATTTCTTGATTTGGAATTATTCAATTGTCCTTGGATGGATTTAAAAGGAATTGATATCTATTCTTACCTAAATGCAACTTTTACGTTGAAATGTGCAATTAGTTCATACTTGGGTTAAGATGAATTTTTAATTGACATTAAAAAGGATTAGGAAGAACATGATCTCATAACTGATAGGTATTCGGGATTAGCTTGAAAGCTAAGGAATATCAAATAACTTAGGAGCAGCCGAACTTCGTATTCGGACTCCGTTAATAGACTCGAATGTTAAATTCAGAAAGAAAGGATATGGGAAAAATATATCCAGGGCTAATAGACCTTAACTATGTAAGGTTAAGGAGAATAAATGAATATATTCATTGAGAATTAGACCTTGTTTTAATGACGTCTAATAAGCTGGAATTCTGAATTTGTTTACAGTTGTGGAAAACTTGGTTAAGTTTAATAGGTTAAACTTATTAAGTCTTTCGGTAATGGGCTTCTTAATCCAAGGATTAAGAAAAAAACCAAGTAGAGAAAATGCAACCCTTCGGTACAAAGGAGAAGATGCATAGTAAGCTAGAAGACAGATTTAGTCTCTCTTAGCTACATACAACTGTAACAAGAACGAGGATAAGGGATCAGCATGGCTACTGAAAGTTGATCTTAAATATTAAGATCATAACCAAATCACTTGAGCTGGATGTGTACTCTCGATGGGAGGATTCTGTAGGACATTGACATACGCCAGCTACAACACGGTGTCTTCATGAAGGCGGGGCCTTCATGACGACACAATGTTATAGCTGACATATTACAATGCCCTCCCGAATTAAATCATCAAGATTACATAAGCTGAATATTAAGTTCTTGGCTGGGGATAGGAGTATGATCACGTATACGGAGTGACTCCGGAGGACTAAAGATAACTAGACACATGGAGTCATCTAGGGATGACACCGTATGTCTGCGTATCTTTAGTTACCATGAGTGACTTCCTATACTCGTTCATATTGCTAGTTGGAGTTAGAGTTTGACCTTAAATTGGAAGGACTGGTAGGAACCAGGAAAGACCATTCTAGATAACAGACGAAGTGAGGTGAAGGACGTATTCCGTAGGTGTGTATCACATCCAGGAATATGATCATGCAAAGCATGTGAAAATCTTTGGCCAAAGTATCGCAAGTGCTGGTTGCGTTGTCCTGATCACCTAATTTAAGATGCAGGATGTCAGATGAATATCAGTAACAGATATTCAGATAGGCTTCTTAAATGGATCACTTCGATAACCGGAAACGGTAAGAGAACCTTGTATATATATTATACTATGCATGAATGAACATGAAGGATCGGTAGTTGCCGAGTCATGAAATGAGAGATCGTTGAAACTCGAGCCATGAAAATGGGAGATCGGTAGTTCTTCGAGTCATTTACAGTAGCATATGGAATCTGTTATATGATTGAATGGCACTGAATGTGTGTTCCATATTGTAAATATGTGAACAAAGAACATTAGTTTTAAAAGGAAATTGTGTGTTCCAAACTGCATTGTTTGGGCAGAGAACAATTATTAAAACTTGAACGTGTGTTTGAATTATATAATTCATAACAGAACGTTGTATAAAAAAATTCCCTTGTTCTAGTATCTTAAAATGGGGATGTTACATTAATGAACCCTGTAAATTCACACGCATCCATCAAATCTTTATATTACAGAAGACATCTTTAAAAGCAGTATGGATGTGAGGGCATAAGGGATTCTGTAGTTGATCTTGGAAATCGATTGAATTGGATTCTCTTGAGTTTTTTTCCTGAACTTGCATTTGGGAAGCATGTGAAGTTGACATTATAGTTGTACTTGTGTCTTTGACAATGATTGAGACCTACAAAAATTCAAGAGCGAGAAGGTGAAAACGAGAAAATGACCGGTTGAAGGGTATTTATAGGCTAAATCGGGCGTCAATGGCTTCAATTGACACACGTCAATGGTCTTAGCTGACGCGCGACAATAGTCCTAGCTGACGCGGGTCAATGGATCCAATTGTCACACGTTAATAAATCATGTTGACACGTGTCATTCGCATCCATAGTTGTCACGCGTCGATAGTGTTGGTCGGCGTGCGTCGTCAATAGGAGCGATGGCGTCGTCAGAGCCAGAACGATGACGTGGCGTCAATACGAGCCGGTGCAATGACACGCGTCAATACGAGCGATGTGACAGCGTCAATATGAGCGATGGTGGCGTGTGATAGGAGCGATGGCGTCGTCGATCCAAGACCATTGACGTTCCATTAACGTGCATCGGGAGTGATTATTGGCGTCTTGATTTTTGCGTCAATGATGGAGCCATGAAAAACCGGTGAAATTTTTGTTTTGGAATCTTATCAAATTCAACTTTCATTGAAACCTGGTTACAGGGATATTCGCGGGTATTTTCCACCTACAATTTTATAGAGGTGTCTTAAAATGAACCACGATTGTGAGCAGTTTATGTCATGTCCCCAAGCTAGAGCTAGTTGTTGTCGTGTAAATGTGTAATGAGGGAAATAGGAAGTTTCAAGCACAACAAATATACCCCAGTGTCGAAATTTTCATGTTTTATCATTCCCAGGACACCCAAGATAAATCTTTAAGTCTGGTCAGCCCCTCTTTTATGTCAAATTGGTCCTAGGTTATTTAGGAAAGTCTATTCATTCCCCTAGGTGATTTTAGGAAGTTCTAAAAAGATCTATCTTATGGTAATATTGGAAAGGGCTATTTAGCCTTCCCGGGACATATGTATCAACCCCCTTGAGTGGTGGAGCGAGAAGGGTGAAATTTAACATGGAGGTGAATTGAAGACCTTAAAACATCATGGAAATGATTACGGAAGGTTTGGATAATTTTTGAAAGACTTGGAGCAGTCTGAGTAAAAACAGGGTTCACAAGCCTAGGTAGTTCACAGACCTAAAACAAATTTTGGGATTCAGAAGAAGATTATGGGAGCTCTAGATGGAGTTATAAGTTAAAAAAAATCAGTAGAAATATAATTCAAACCTCTACATGATGGATGAATAACTTTTTCACAACACCTTGACGCATCAAGTCTACGAAGTTTTTTTGTCATAAGTGGAGTACCAAATTAAAAATCTGATTTTTCGGATAAAATGGAAGAATAAATACATTATACACCCACCATTTGATTTAAAATTCCATTTCAAGTCAGGATCATATAATTTTTTCCAAAAAAGTCCATCGGGAGCTCAAGTTATCATTGTCACAAGTTCAGGACTTAGCCAAATTTTGGGAGGACACGTGGCAGCTCCAGGAGCCTGGCAGGATTTTGTGTCCCTAATGTCCTTCAAGGTCAGGGACATAAATGTTCAAAAATTACTCCTTGACCCCTTTAAGCCCTCTCATCCCTCATGTGACCTCTAGGACCCTCATGTGACCTCCAAACTTGACACTTAGCTCCTAGGTGTATTTTTGGAGCATCCATTCCCATCGTGGATCAAGCACCATGTGTCAACTCCAGGACCACTGTGGAAACTGAAGTCCCTCATGTTCTTGAAGTGAGGGAAATAAAACATGGAAAAAGGCACCCAACCCTCTATGAGAGTGTTTTGGTCACCCATATGACTAGTTTCCAGCCCCTCGGTGCTTTAAAGCTGATTTTGGAGCACTCATTCCCTACCATCAGATTGCGCCACGTGTCATCCTCTTGACCATCATGGAATTTTATATCCCTCAAATCCCCGAAAGGGGGGCGTCAAACATGAAATAATGCACCCAACTCTAACCCAAAATTTTGAAAAAAATTCTAACTGTTAGGTGCTTCTCCATTACTAGAAGAAAACTACAGAGAACACCAATCCACCACTCCACCATTGCCAAATCTTGAACCAGCTCCATTATAGCACATTATCCTTCAATCCATGATGGCACATAGGTCTCATAATAATAATTCATTGAGATAAGAAGAATAAATGAAGAATAGAGAAGAAGAACAATGGAAATCCCCATTGCCATGAAATCAAAATTTGAAGAAATCTTCCAAACCAGAGCATAGATTGAAAAACCATTTGTTGCTGAGTTATTATCTCTTGAAGGCCATTAAAAAATCATATTAAAACCTCCAATTTTAATCAAGGAATTCTCGCAGCGAAGAAATCCTCTTTCCGACTCTACGAAGAAAAAGCTTGATTTCCCATCAAACCGTCGGATTGAAGATAAATTTCACATGAAGCACCATAATGAAAAACCTATCGCAATGGAGTTGATTTCATTGAATGGAGACAAAAACAAGACCTGAAAATTTCAATCTCCATTAATGGCCACCATGACACAGTAGTGGAAAAAATAAGCAAGCTACCTCTCCACTTCTCAGAGGTCCCGATGGACGAAATCACACAAAAATTGGAGGGAATGATCGTTGAAAAATCTAGTTTCGTGTGAACTAGTTTTCGCACCATGAAGTCCCTATTTTTAGGTATATGGAGGTCTATGTTTTTTCAGAATTATTCCAGCTCTAAAGAAATTTTCAAATTCCGAAGATCCAAAGATGCAAAATCATCCAAATATTAGAGGAAGGATCTCTAAAAATCTAGTTTCTCTCAAACTAGTTTTTACATGATGAAGTCCCTACTTTTTAGGGATATGGAGGGCTGTTTTTTTGTAATTATTCTTTCCCATTTGATGAAAATATCATTTCCCACTTGTTTATGTGAAGGAATTACTCAAAATTCAGAGTGTGGAACCTTGGAATAAAACCAATTTCAAGACCCGTTTTGTCGCGATTTGACATTCGTGGCGGAATTACTAAAAATAGTATTTCTCCTACATAGGGGTATGTTACTTTAGGTAAGCCAACATTTTAAGATTCCACGATGAAGGTGGTGAAGCAGAGAGGGTGTATCGTAGGAAAATTCATCAAACAGTTCATCTCGTCTCATAATCCGCACTTACTAAAAATAGAGGTTGTTCTGAAAGGGAAAGTTTGGCACAATGGGACATTAAGGAATGATCATTCAGAGTCAACATCATCATGCAAGATCATCATAGGAATTTCTCATGGGGAATGTAGGATTCACCTTAGAGAATTCAATAGTGTCTCCCGACACTCACTCCATGGCTTGAGTTGCAGGAGTATCTTGTGTGGGGTAGAAGTTGCGGTCATTGGCAACACCATTCAACAATGTTTTTAAACACTCATTCCAAAGCATTTGTGAGCCCATTTGAAGGAGTTTTCCACGAGTTTGAAGATTCAAAGTTTCATCACATCATAGCTTTCAATCAATGAGGATCATCGGACTTCATCAGTGGTAACATCTTCTCCTCCTCTCTCTCTCTTCCCTCTCCTCCAGTTTTCTCTCTCTTCAAATGTTCTAATTCTTCGTTGAGGTTTTCACTTTTTGATATGCCTTTATGTCACCTAAAAATGACTTTAGAAACATAATGTACATTAATTCACCTTGATTTTATAAAAGGGACTTAAATATTTGATAGGAATACGAATGGTCTAAAGTTAGGAATAATGCATATGCAAAGTCATGAGGGAGATGATAAGTCACCTCTCATTCTATATATTGTAACACCATTCCCATTTCAAATGGTTGGTGATTGATATTGTAAACTCAAGAGTGCATTGTACCTAGAGAAAGCAATAAAGATAGCCATTTTCTTCTACTTTCCTCCACTCTCATTTTTTTCTATTCCCACACTATGTACAACTTCTGTTTAAGCATCAATGAAAGAAGAAGGATTTTGTAGTCTTTTTGATGAGGATATTTTAGAAACTTTGAGTTCACGGTCTTATCTCATCTTGTTGCCATTTGCAGTAGGTTGTTTCTTCTCATAAATGCATGTGTTGAAGTTTCTTACTAGTGTGTGTAGGAATCTTATTTCCTACCTATAACATCAGGTCCCCTATCTCATTTATCACTCCTTTTCCCACTTTTCAAACAAAGTCTTCCCAAAGCAAGAGATTGCTAGCTTTTCACAGGGTTAGTGAAGTTCCCTATTGGATCCTGGTCGAAAGATCACCACAGAAATCCACATTTTTCGTGCATGCTTATAAAAAAATTGCACCGATTAAGTAGAGGGACTTAGATTCCCGTGAGCGTTGGCAAGAAATCAACAAGTTTTCCAGCCGAAAAAAAAATCGCCAACATTCATCATGTTAATATTCTTTTCACTTTATTCCTTTTGGTGGGAATTTTTTAGCACCCTTCAATATTCAGCAATGTATCCTTCTATCCCTCATATCTTTTCTCTACCTCCTTATCTTATGGATTCATGTAACCTCATGTGCGTTGATATTCTATACTAGCCATCTCCTCCTTCATGGTAGGATTTTTCCTCATTGCAACATTCTTTTGCACAAGCATGTACCTCTGGGTGACTTCTCTCTTCAACCATATTGCTTATTATTTTAGATATTGATGTAGTTAGGGTCCATAAAATTGAAAAACATAACATGCAATCATGATTTATTTATTTTGCATGATATTATTGTGACCAAATAATCCCTAAATCTCATCACATCATAATATTTAAGTTCATATGACTCAAATCAGGTTAACTAGGGTAGATGATGCAAGGGTAGTCAAGAAGTATATAGAATTTTTTTAGTTTTTTGAGGTCTTAGACCTCATTTTGGGTGAATAAAGTATTTTCTTCTTTTTTTTCTTGTTATCTCCTTATATCATATCTTTTCAAACTTGTTTTGTCATTTAAACCTAATATTTTAAGAATTTAAATTCTTAGTTCATGTAATATGTGTTTCCTTTAGTCTTATTTCCTTTCTTGATCTTGATCCTTCAATGTAATAGAATGCAGACTTAGAGGCACATTGTGGATGGAATATCAGCTTATTTAACTTCAAAATGCTTGTGCAACCTTGCTTAGTAACCACCTTGGGTTTAGAAAGAAAAAATGTGTTTTTTCTTCTCTACCATAATTTAAACAATAAAGGAGAGACAATGGGGGATTTTCATTCGAAGAAAGCAGAACCTATAATTGAGTGGAAATTGAACGAAAGATATTTCAAAGTTTTATAACCGAGCTTGTAATAATAGACAAAAGGAGTTTGTAGAGTTTTATTGTTCATGGTTAACTAATATAATTTCAATAATGGAATGAAGTTTCTGCATAGTTCCAAGGTCTAGAAAAATCATCTCAATCTTATTATTTACCTAATTCAAAGTATTTATTTCATGAGAATAGTCAAATCCTTAATATATATTAGCCATAATCAAATTAACGTCATCACTCATGTTATGGGTACGTAGATATGTTGATGATGTTTTGGAAGGTTTGAATCATGTATACATTAATTTGGAATACTCCAAGACTCTAAATTTTTACTAAAGCTTGTTATGATTCTCTTTTATACCATAAAGCTTAGTCTGGAAATATATTGTGAAAAATTTTGGTATTCCCATTTACAAACATATATTTCATGTCAATTTTTTTTTTTAAACATTTAGTAAAGAGGAAAAAAGAAAATAATGTTTTTATATGTGTGTAAAAGTATGCTTATAGGATATCTCGGTCATCTTGTGCAGTCATGTCGAAGGCTCTATTTGGGTTAAATTGAGTGAAATCAATATTTTTGGAGTATACAAGTAGACCATCATAAAAATCATTATATAGATGTGCAGTCAATGGACCGATTGAAATCACTATTGGTGTGAGAGTATTCATGATCATACGTCAAATATCCTATTTTCCTATTCATAACTGATCCTTTCTTATTTTATTCTAAATGGAATGTTCACATCACTTAGATTTTACCCTTATCAAACCGATGAAGATAATTTTATAGTATACTCATTTCTGTCTCCTTCTTACAACTTTCACTAAAATATATTTTGTAATGAACGAAATTAAATCAATGATGTCTTGGCCATATATGAATTTATTTCAATGGTGTATTGGAAACAACACAAAATGATATATGAAAATAATATATCTTAATTTTATGTATAGTAAATTATTTATGAAGTATGTGTCACTTGAATTAACCTTCCTACTCCGGTACTAAGGTGAGATTGTAACTAATTTAGTTACCATAAATCTTGATGAAACTCCTTATTTTCATTCTCCATGGAAAGTAAATGAGTATGTGGAAGAGTTTCCACAATTTCACCTACTCCTACCCTAATTTATGTTGAGTGTTATAAATATATTGATGTGATGCACTATTTTAGCTTCAAATTCTTCAAGTGGCACTAATTATTCTATTAGAAAAATGAGGATATTATTGTTCTCGGAAAGAACATCTTCTTGCACAAACCTTGATATTGATAGTCTTCACTATAAGGGTCAAATTATTATACATATTCTAACATGCGATCCGAGGTCACTCCTTTGCATTGTTGATTGTGATAATCATCCGAGTGGTCCTATTAAATATGTATTCCCTAAACATGTAAATTAGGTGCTCATCCATATTAAAACCTCCAATTTTAATCAAGGAATGCTCGAAGTGAAGAAATCCTCTTCCAACTCTAAGAAGCAAAAGCTTGATTTCCCATCAAACCGGTCGTTTGATTGAAGATAAATTTCATGTGAAGCACCATAATGAAAAACCTATCGCAATGGAGTTGATTTCATTGCAAATGGAGACAAAACAAGACACTGTAAATTTCAAGCTCCATTAATGGCTTCCATGACACACTTGGAAAAAATCAGCAAGCTACCTCTCCACTTCTCAAGGTTCCAGTGGGCGAAATCACACGAAAATTGGAGGGAATGATCGTTGAAAATCTAGTTTCATGTAAACTAGTTTTTGCACACATGAAGTACCTATTTTTCAGGTATATGGAGGTCTATGTTTTTTTTTTCAGAATTATTCCAGCTCTAAAGAAATTTTCAAATTCCCGAAGATCCGATAGGCGAAATCATCCAAATATTAGAGGAAGGATCTCCAAAAAATCTAGTTTCTCTCAAACTAGTTTTTACATGATGAAGTCCCTAATTTTTAGGGATATGGAGGGCTATTTTTTTGTTAGTATTCTTCCCCTGTCAATGAAAATATCATTTTCCCACTTTTTCAGGTGAAGGAATTACTCAAAATTTAGAGCGTGGAACCCTGGAATAAAACCCATAATTTCAAGACCCATTTTGTCGCAATTTGACATTCGTGGCGCACTTACTAAAAATAGCATGTCTCCTACATAGGGGTCTGTTACTTCAGGTAAGCCACCATTTTAAGATTCCATGAAGAAGGTGGTGAACACAGAGGGAGTATCGTAGGCAAATTCATCAAACAGTTCATCTCGGCTCACAATCCGCACTTACTAAAAATAGCAGGTTGTTCTGAAAGGGAAAGTTTGGCACAATGGGACATTAAGGAATGATCATTCAGGTCAACATCATCATGCAAGATCATCATAGGAATTTCTCATGGGGAATGCAAGATTCACCTCAAAGAATTCAACAGTGTCTCCCGACACTCACTCCATGGCTCGAGTTGCAAGAGTATCTTGTGTGGGGTAGAAGTTGGTCATCGGCAACACCATTCAACAATTTTTAAACACTCATTCCAAAGCATTTGTGAGCCCATTTGAAGGAGTTTTCCATGAGTTTGAAGATTCAGAGTTTCATCACATCATAGCTTTCAATCAATGAGGATCATCGGACTTCATCAGGGGCAACATCTTCTCCTCCTCTCTCTCTCTCTCTCTTCCCTCTCCTCCAACTTTCTCTCTCTTCAAATGTTCTAATTCTTCGTTGAGGTTTTCAATTTTTTTGATATGCCTTTATGTCACCTAAAAATGACTTTAGAAACATAATGTAAATTAATTCACCTTGATTTTATAAAAGGGACTTAAATATTTGATAGGAATACAAATAGTCTAAAGTTAGGAATAAGGCATATGGAGGGTCATGAGGAAGATGATAAGTCACCTCTCATTCTATATATTGTAACACCATTCCCATTTCAAATGGTTGGTGATTGATATTGTAAACTCAAGAGTGCATTGTACCTAGAGAAAGCAATAAAGATAGCCATTTTCTTCTACTTTCCTCCACTCTCATTTTTTTTCTATTCCCACACTATGTACAACTTCTGTTTAAGCATCAATGAAAGAAGAAGGATTTTGTAGTCTTTTTGATGAGGATATTTTAGAAACTTTGAGTTCACAATCTTATCTCATCTTGTTGCCATTTGCAGGGTTGTTTCTTCTCATAAATGCATGTGTTGAAGTTTCTAACTAGTGTGTGTAGGAATCTGATTTCCTACCTATAACATTAGGTCCCCTATCTCATTTCTCACTCCCTTTTCCCACTTTTCAAACAAAGTCTTCCCTAGCAAGAGATTGCTAGCTTTTCCACAGGGTTAGTGGAGTTCCCTATTGGATCCCCGGTCGAAAGATCACCATAGAAATCCACATTTTTTCGTGCATGCTTATACAAAAGTTGCACCGATTAAGTAGAGGGACTTAGATTCCCAGAGTGTTGGCAAGAAATCAACAAGTTTGTCCACCTGACCAATTTTTTCACCAACATTCATCATGTTAATATTCTTTTCACTTTATTCCTTTTGGTGGGAATTTTTAGCACCCTTCAATATTCAGCAATGTATCCTTCTATCCCTCATATCTTTTCTCTACCTCCTTATCCTATGGATTCATGTAACCTCATGTGCGTTGATATTCTATACTAGCCATCTCCTCCTTCATGGTAGGCTTTTTCCTCATTGCAACATTCTTTTTGCACAAGCATGTACCTCTGGGTGACTTCTCTCTTCAACCATATTGCTTATTATTTTAGATATTGATGTAGTTAGGGTCCATAAAATCGAAAAACATAACATGCAATCATGATTTATTTATTTTGCATGATGTTATTGTGACCAAATAATCCCTAAATCTCATCACATCATAATATTTAAGTTCATATGACTCAAATCAGTTAACTAGGGTAGATGATGCAAGGGTAGTCAAGAAGTATATAGAATTTTTTTAGTTTTTGAGGTCTTAGACCTCATTTTGGGTGAATAAAGTATTTTGTCTTTTTTTTTTCTTGTTATATCCTTATATCATATCTTTTCAAACTTGTTTTGTCATTTAAACCTAATATTTTAAGAATTTAAATTCCTAGTTAATGTAATAGGTGTTTCCTTTAGTCTTCTTTCCTTTCTTGATCTTGATCCTTCAAGGAAATAGAATGGAAACTTAGAGGCACATTGTGGATGGAATATCGGCTTATTTAACTTCAAAATGCTTGTGCAACCTTGCTTGATAACCACCTTGGGTTGAGAAAAAAAAATGTGTTTTTCTTCTCTACCATAATTTAAACAATAAGGGAGACAATGGGGATTTTCATTCAAAGAAAGCAGAACCTATAATTGAGTGGAAATTGAACGAAAGATATTTTAAAGTTTTATAAGCGAGCTTGTAATAATAGACAAAAGGAGTTAGTAGAGTTTTATTGTTCATGGTTAACTAATATAATTTCAATAATGGAATGAAGTTTCTGCATAGTTCCAAGGTCTAGAAAAATCATCTCAATCTTATTATTTACCTAATTCAAGTATTTATTTCATGAGAATAGTCAAATCCTAAATATATATTAGCCATAATCAAATTAACGTCATCACTCATGTTATGGGTACGTACATATGTTGATGATGTTTTGGAAGGTTTGAAACATTTATACATTAATTTGGAATACTCCAAGACTCTAATTTTTTATTAAAGCTTGTTATGATTCTCTTTTATACCATAAAGCTTAGTCCTAGAAATGTATTGTGAAAATTTTTGGTATTCCCATTTACAAACACATATTTCATGTCAATTTTTTTTTAAACATTTAGTAAAGAGGAACAAGGAAAATAATGTTTTTATATGTGTAAAAGTATGCTTATAGGATATCTCAGACATCTTGTACAGTCATGTGGAAGGCTCTATTTGGGTTAAATTGAGTGAAATCAATATTTTTTTGGAGTATACAAGTAGACCATCATAAAAATCATTATATAGATGTGCAGTCAATAGACTGATTAAAATCACTATTGGTGTGAGAGTATTCATGATCATATGTCAAATATCCTATTTTCCTATTCATAACTGATCCTTTCTTATTTTATTCTAAATGGAATGTTCACATCAGCTTGGATTTTACCCTTATTGAAACTGATGAAGATAATTTTATAGTATACTCATTTATTGTCTCCTTCTTACAACTTTCACTAAAATATATTTTTGTAATGAACGAAATTAAATCAATGATGTCTTGGCCATATATGAATTTATTTCAATGGTGTATTGGAAACAACACAAAATGATATATGAAAATAATATATCTTAATTTTATGTATAGTAAATTATTTATGAAGTATGTGTCACTTGAATTAACCTTCCTACTCCGATACTAAGGTGAGATTGTAACTAATTTAGTTAGCATAAATCTTGATGAAACTCCTTATTTTCATTCTCCATGGAAAGTAAATGAGTATGTGGAAGAGTTTCCACAATTTCACCTACTCCTACCCTAATTTATGTTGAGTGTTATAAATATATTGATGTGATGCACTCTTTTAGCTTCAAATTCTTCAAGTTGGCACTAATTATTCTATTAGAAAAATGAGGATATTATTGTCCTCGGAAAGAACATCTTCTTGCACAAACCTTGATATTGATAGTCTTCACTATAAGGGTCAAATTATTATACATATTCTAACATGCGATCCGAGGTCACTCCTTTGCATTGTTGATTGTGATAATCATCCGAGTGGTCCTATTAAATATGTATTCCCTAAACATGTATATTAGGTGCTCATCCATATTATAATTCTACCGTATTACAAGACAAAATTAGGAATTTAACTCCACACTCATGGTAACATTAATGATTCCATATATTTGATCTATGTTTTCTACTTTTTGGAGTTGTGAGGTTTTTTAAATTCTATTATTGAAGCATGTGTGTAGACATAAAATCATTCACTTTAGGTAATTATCTAGTCCTAATTACATACTACTACTTTCAGTCTGACACCTGTTATCTATTTTTCCTCTGGGAAAAATGGAGAATAGGGGTGTGCGGGCCGAAAGCACCGAACATGGTAGAATTGGCTTCGCATGTGGTTTCTGGGGTCTCAAGAGCAATTTAGTGATTTTTTTGGTGTTGAGATCATAAGAGGAAATTTCTCCTCTTCTTGGTGTTGAGTAGTCTCAGATTTTATTAAGGATGAAAAATGGCCCTCGGCGGTCCCGATCTCGGTAAAACAAGCAAAATAAGCCAAAATCAAACTTTAGGCCCGAAACTCATGATGCCTGGTCTTCACCATCCTAATAGCACGAAAAAGTTCCAAGAAATCATAAATTTAGCAATCCAGGGTCAAACAAGTTCAAATGGGTCCCTAAAGAGCTCGCCAAGTAGCTCAATGAAGTGTTTGCCGAGCTGGTTGAGTTTCGTTGACGGGATCAGTATGGGTTAAATGAGTTGGAGCCAAGCTCCTTGAGATCAGCTATGCGGAGGGGCATCGGTGAGCAATGTCGAATGGTCCTCTGCTGTGGATAGGGGTCGAGCCCGTTGAGCTCACCAATGTAGTGCAGGAAAGGACTCACCGAGTAGCTCGGTGAGTCGAGTCGTCATATGGGCCAACTCGGCCATAGAAGTGTCATGAACCATAGTCGATGGGAAACTCGCCTGAGCAAGTTGGAAGGTTAATCCGGTAGCACGTAACAAGTAGGGAGGCCAAGTGGTCGGGCTCAATAAGAACTAGCTCGGCCGGCTCACGAGAACAATGTAGGAAGGGCTCATTCACGAGCCAAGTTGTCGGGTCACCAAATGAGTTGAGAACCAATCTATATCAACTTGGGCGTGGCATCGAGCCATGGTTGGAGGAAGCGAATTGTTATGAGTAAACGAGGAAAAAGGAGCTTGATCGATGTAGAAATGAATCAATCTTGAAGGTACGACATGTCAGCCATGAAGATGGGAGCTTAAGGGGCAAGCTCGATTAGCATTGACAAGGACCCAAGAAAAGAAATAGCTCAAAGAATGAGCTCACGTCAAAATAGGCCAACATGCAAGACAATGGCGGGGACCCATGTAGTGTGGGGCTCGTGATGTTAACGGCGATGTCGGATCATGGTATGAGCTGAAAAATTTATAGGTGAAAGACCGATTAATTAAAAATTGGAGAGGAAGATTATCAGTCAACCACGGGCAATGCCGAGCCGCGTAGGATGCGGTTTAAATGTGGAGCTCTTGAGAGGAGGTCGGGCCATGGGACTCAGCCGTGAAGCCCCAAATGGCAATGCAGACAGGTGGAGCTCGAAAATCGCGTAAGAGAAAGAAACTCGTAGGATTGAGCCATGATGAAAATGAACCATGTACGTGAAGGGCCGTTTCAGCCATGGAAAAGACAATGGATTGAAGTCGGCAGGCGTAGCTCGAGCGAAGCGAGTTGAACTGATTGACGGGAGAAACAAGCTGGAAGGCTCGCAAAATGACTCAACGCATAGGGATAAAAATTGACATGACGAGTGAGTGGAGCTGGATCCCGAAGTACTTTGGACTTCGGGAGTTAAACGCTTCACGGCTCTCGCCCAGCAAAATGCGAAAATTGGAAAAAGGCCCAAAAGCCGAAAGTACTCGCGATTTTTGGGAGTCAACCCTGCTTTAGGGTCAACACTGTATGTCGGTTCGGAACTCGGTGGCAAAAATCCCCAAAGTGGCAAGTCAAATGAGCCCAAACGCAAAGTGTCTGAATACCCGAAATTGCAGGGGTCAACAAGCTATGGTAATTCAACGTAAACACATTTCGGAGTTTTGGGAGAAATGTTCTTCGGGGGACTTTTAAATCTCGAAAATCCGAATGGGAAATCTCCAAATGCATGGCGACTTGACGGTAGTGCCAAGTTGAGGCTCAGTCTCCACTCGGTCGGCGAGTCATGACACACATGGAGTCAGCCCTTTGGGCGAGCTAGAAACACGTCTCAAAGCCTTCGGAGAAGGTCATCAAGTCCTACGCAATGCCGAAGATGTAATGGGGGTTCGAAGGTGATAATAATGGTTGGCGAGTCGATAGATGATGCATCAAGTAAAGGATATGAGAGGTGGCGTTAAATGGGAATCGTTATCGAATAACAATCCAAGCTAATGAGGAGCAGCGCAGAGTGTGAAACGTGGAGCTAATGCAACATTCGAACTCGTCCAACGATACAAGAGTCGGCCGAGTCAACGTTGGACGGAAGTTTAGGGGTCGGTGAACCCTAAAGCAGAGATGGGCTTGGTGGAGCATATGTGAAGGAACACGTAGAGTTGATCGAAATACAGGGGGCTTGCCATAAGCCAAAAACAAGAAAACAAAAAGCTCACCGAGGTGTAGTTTAGCGAAGTGGGGAGATAAAAGAAAGGTCAAGGCTATTTCGAGTAATTCTGACAAACAAAATCGGGAGGAACTTGCCCTAGCTTGTCAGAGCTCGGTGAGCTAACTAGTCAACTCATCCATGTAAAGCTATTTACGCCAAAGGCGTTCCCCCTATGGGCAAGAGCCTTAGGACGTTTCTCGAGACTATGTTAAATTTGACATCCTGTTTGGACATTTTTTAAAGCGATTAGACTTGACGGCCGTTTTGACGGTTTCGACGGGCGTCTAGACGTTTTTGTGTTTTTTTGCGTTTTGCAGTTGCATGCTATAGTTGCAATTGGTTTACAAAAACCAACAACCATTTGTTTGTCGCCACCCCTGTTTGCACAATATTTCTAGGGTTTAGTTCGTATTTCTGTTCTTTTTCGGTGAAAGATTCTACGCAGAGGATTCATATTACAGATGGTCTGGACGCCGATCAATGCAAAGTTCAGCCTACAAGACCCCCTGTTTTCTCCTCACTGTTTATTCTTCCTTGGCTGTTGCAGGTTGATTGGAGTAGGGTCGCTATTTTTATTTTATTTGTTCACCTCTTTGAGATTGTGGCAGGTCACTATTGTTATTTTTTTTTACATACACAAGTAAAGAGGCATCAAACAAATTTAGCAAAGCGTGCTGCTCGTGAAGCAAAAGATGCTCCAGCCCAACAACAACCAAATAGAAGGAAGGTCGCACCAAAAAAATCATGTTTAGTTTCTCAAATCCCTATTTGATCACGCACATTTTAACAATCTATTTTTTCTATCAAACCTTAACACCTTTTCTCTTTTATTGTGATTTTTGGTTCCTAATTTTCTTTTATGCTCAGATGTCAAGTGATAATTATTCCATCTTGTAATATGATTAGCTTACATTTTTGCACCTCTTTTCTCTCAATATTCAATACGTATTTGGTATCCTCTCTGATTATCTCTTATGCATAAGCAAATGTCATGTCATGCGAAGTCTGAACTTGTATTTTAGCACAGTCATTTGGGTTGAAGTGTCTTTCTCACATGAAACCAAAAAAAAAAATTAGAGTATGGATTATGTATTGCTATGGTTTCCCTTAGCTTATCTTGATATTTGCATCTTGCATCGATGACACTTCCTAGCCCACCTCTTTGGCTCTCTGTTTGTCTCACAGATCAATAGTATGTCTTCAACTCTGGGCATTCACAAAATAATGCTTATGTCCATTCATGTTGCATTTTGTTCTTCCTTTCTTGGGCAAAGCTATTGCAATCATATAACTTGGATGGAAATACTTGTGGCATGCTATTCATTGTAAAACAAGTAACAATGTGCCAATTATTATGTGTAGTTAGTTTTAAAAACATAACTACAGTTAATTGTACATTCTAGATTATGGTGATTTTTTTGCTTCTTGTCATCATCTATTCACAGTTGGAGGAAGAAACAAGTTATTTTACCATTAGATATGTTGTTATGTTACTTGTTTCTGATAGTGAAGTATATCGGGAACTATGTTTATCTAAAATTTATTGAACACACAATTATTTGACCTTTGTAGTTAAAATCAGTAGGCCTAGTTACAGGGTTACAAAGCAATTTGATCCAGAGACAAAGAAATGCTCCCTTCTTTTCCACGTGTTTATGTAATTTCCATTTTCTTGTCAATTATTTGTTCTTCCCTGGTTTATTTTTCGATTTACGTTTAATTATATTTTCCTAAATGTTTGAAGTATTACTTTTCTTTTCCAAATAGTTGTATAAGTCAGAATGATATGCAACAATGATGGGCAATAGAGGAATAACTGATTAAGATACAATAATGAATCAGACAACAATGAGAAGAATTAAAAGCTTGTTATTTCTTTAATTAATAGTGGATATTTATAGTTACAAATGGTGATCACAAAGGCCTTTTAGAAAAATTTGTATACCAACTAAATGTGTGCAAATTTTTATAATCCCTATGCTAATGCATTACAGGAAGTGTCACTGACAAGCTGAGATTGACGCTAACTATACTAATTTTCCTGTCATGACTAATAACTCAAGTTGCAGGAAATGATCTCTCTGCCTGTCGCCATGCTTACATTTCATTGTTGATATCCTTCCTGTTCAGAAACAACTACGGAAATGTTGAGGAAACATTTCAAAAATGCCAGAGATGCTGGGATGTTCCAAGACACAACAATGCCATTTATGGGGCTGTCCTTTTAAACTTCTAAAGAAGTTCAAAAATCCTAACCTATCTCCACTCCTAACCCTTCTCAAACTTAACCCTCCCACAATAATGATTGAACCATAGCCAAAAAGAATCAAACTCATTTGCTAGGGAATGAACATGTCTAACATCACTTCCTGAAACTTAAGGACCAGGGTGAACATGAATTAATAAAATAAAGGTGCTGCTCCTTGCCATTTTTCTAATGTTATCCTTCTTTCCCCACTAAATATGTCAAGCCTACAAGGAAAATCTAGTGCTCTAACATGTCAAGATATATCTTGAGCAAGAGCCATATGATGATTCATATTGCGAGACATGGACATGGGTCTCTGGCGCCGACCACTGCAACATTCGGCCTACAAGACCCCTTGTTTTCTCCTCACTGTTTGTTCTCTTCCACTGTAGTCAAAAGTGTATTTTATCCTTTAAAAAGGTTGGCTCACATTTGTTTGAAGTTAGGTAGTGTGGAGATGTTTGGCCTTCAAAACTCTATGCTGCCCTTTGTTAGAGAAATAATGAGCATTTGAGTCCTTGTTTCAAAATGACATCTATTACAACCTTTAGAGGTCGTTATGCATCACAAATGACTTTTACAAGTTATGGACATAAAAACTCCCTTTTGGGATGAGATGAACTAGAGGTCCTCATAGAGAACTGTTGCATGGAATCTGAGTTTCCTTGTTTGGTTGAGCATTTTTGTGACTCTTTACATCAATTTTTGGATTATTGTTTAACAATGATGATGCTTTACCAAGTTTAATGTCAGAATAGGTGATCATCGTAATTGTTTCTACGAACAAAGACTACACATACCATATGGGGTTTTACAACAATATCCCTTTTACCATTTTTGCAATTGAAGGCATGATCAGGATCTTGTGATGGTGAGAAGGCTTCAATAGTAACAAAATCTATTGAATTGGTCGAGTGGGAATGCATGCATAATGTATATTGATGATGGAAAGATTTTGAGACAAAATACAACTCCTATAGAAAAAGTATATACCATAAGACCCTAATGTGTTGTGTGGTCCACTTTGATCATTGTTGATGTTGTGGGATTAGAAAATGATATCATTCAAAGGGATATACCTATCAGGCTATCATGTTTGGGTATTAGCTTTTATAATATATATGTTCTTCATGAAACTAATTAACAAGTCTCTACAAGTACATGTTAGAAGGTGTTGGGCCTTAAATTTCATTTGATTGGTACTTTTATTCTCTTTGTTAAAAAAATTCACGATAAACTTAAAATATATTTAGGAGAAAAAATCATGTACAATGTATGTTTTTTCATACTCAAAATATCCTTTGTAAAAAGTGACATAGAACACAAAGGAAAGTTTTAACCAACAACCTCAAGGTCCCATTGTTTAATTTCACTACTAATGACTCGTAGTATAATGACGTTACATACATGAATATGGGAAACCTAATATGATACATACACAAGCATACATATATGTGTTGAAAATGAGATCAAAACATCCATAACATATAGTAAAAATAAGCAGTGGAAACACAACAATATGGGACATAATATGTAATAAATTCATTAGCCTTTCCGAATTGAGGCCAAGTTTTTGAGGTTAGCTCACCCTAATGGAGTGCAACCCTTTTTTTTTACAGAAAACACAATTAAAAAATACAACACAATGTCTCTTGATCTTCCAAATTCCTGACTGCACACTTGTGCAACACCTAATCTTATTTGTATAACCTATTTGACCCTTTGTATCCCTAACATTTGCTATAACACCGTAATGCCTTGATTTTTGTAAGCTATCATGGTAATCACTTTTCATGATGTTGTAACTACAGAAATGAAGATAAATATGTTAAGATATATCTTTTAATCTTAAAAGGAATGTGTTACTAATCTGGACCCTTGTTTGTTGTAATTTGTTTACTTGGGATGAGGTTATTATTGCTTGTGTTTTGCAAAATGAGACAACAGACTTGTCGTATGTTTGATGAACTCTTTTCACTGATTGACAACACACCTTGAATCAATTCCATTGATCCAAGGTATGTTGGGCCTTCTTGAGATCGCTTTGTTGATTTACTTCTAAATCGGAAGGAAGTCTGAAACCAGACTGAAGGTTGATATAATGTTGCAGCACCTGATTTCAGGTATGAATATCTGGTACGTAGATGCCAATGGAAAAGGTTTGATTCCCGAACCACATACAAGTTGTAACGCTAGACATGTAAGACAATAGGAGTCCTGGATGCAAGTGACATAGGTATGTGTTGAGCATAGGACGAAACGTCCTGCATTGTGTTGAATGTGAACGCCAGTCGGTAAGACTCGTTGGAAACTATTAATTAGACGCTATGGAATTAAATCCTAACCTATAACTATGTTATAACCCATAGCCTAATTACTACCCTACATGGATTTTAAATTGCATAGGGATGAAAATTGATGCAAATCCTAATAACTTATGAACTAGGTGAACAACCTAGCTATGGACTATAAAATCCTAAACTATTACTAACCTATGGAAGGGGACTTATGGACCCATGTGGATGGAAAACGGATAAGAAGGGAAGGTTAGAAATTTATTAGGACAAGTAAATGAAGTCCTTACAAGTTTCAGCACCAAGTTTGGCGGGAACAAGGAAAAGTTGGAGGCATTCAACTAGCTAAGTAGCTAAGGAAGAATTGCAAGCAAAATTTTGAAAAAGGAACTCGCCAACCTGAGTTAGCGGTGGTGTGAGGAATGAGGAAAAAGTAATGCATTCAATGCATTCAATGACCTTGGTCTTAGTGACCAGCTCACCTTGGAAAGAGGATAGAGGAAAAATTTGTTTGTCATTGTGTTCAATCGAGTTTTTAGTTGCTCTGCATTTATTCCATGGTTTTGTCGAACCTGCTGTTATTTTTGGTTATTATTGCTGTTATTTGGAGAAGCCACAGCTATTTTTGAGCCTGTGGGAGTTAGTGGACTATTGGGTAAGCCTTGCTGAGGACGCCGTGGAGAAAAATAGCTCCAGTGGACGTGGTTTACTTCGAACCACAAAAAGAAATACAGGCATGTTAAGCCCTTCTCCTTAAACCATTTGCTTTTGTTTAAACGTCTCATTAAAACAACCCTGCTCTTATGATGGGGTTTTGGTTATATGATTTTTCTGATATCTTGAGGTGATTTTTGGGTTGAGTCATTTTCTTTTGCTGCATGTGACTGGAGCATTTCTTTGCATAATGATTAAGTCGAATAAAACTGTCCATGCGTTGTGTGGGTTCATTTTGACAGTGTTGGGTATTCATTTTTATTACCCAATATGAGTTTGTGTTGATGAATACATTAGCTATGCGTGTATCAATTCTAAGTTCTGTGCATTCTTGTAAAAATGGAAGGATGAGATGATTATGTATGCTTGGTTTGAACTTTCATTATAAAGATGAATACGACTTGGGTATTCTTGTGCGTTTTGAAGAAAATGAGTGTTTTTATTATTGAAATTATTAAAAAATTAAGTTTTCTCTTCTGTTGTTTTGAAATCTGAAGGTAATGGTAAGTGGATTTTATTGTGCATTATGGATTCGGTTTTATGTAAATGATACTGATATGGAGATTGTTTTCTGAATTCTGTGCGTGAATGGTTTTGAAGAACCGTGAGAATGATAGATGGAACTGTTGTGTGAGTTATTTTCCCTGAGGGTATACAACGCATAGAATATAAATTCTTGGGAACAGTGGGCTTGTTTCATCGTTTTACTCTCACACCCTTTTAAAATGATTAAAAGCCTCCGTATTTGGTTTGAAATCCATGAAATATTTTGTTTAAGGAATTATTTTCCTAATTCTGGAACTGAGTATCTGGATATTTACCGGATGGATTAGAGTTTACTATTTCAGTCTTCTTTGGATTGGATGATGAAATTATTTGCATATATATGTATGTATATCTATACGAACTGCCTTCTAGACTTCTTGTTGTTTCATCAAGACTGAACTGAAGTGGAATTCTTACTTTGAATGTTTGGAAAATGATTCTTTTTACTATTATGATGAAACTCATGATTTTGTAGCTAGTTGTACATTCTTGTTGTTCAGGTCTAGCTGAAATGCTTGTTTTTGATGAAACGTTGCTGATAAAACTAGTTGTATATTCTTGCTTGTTTATATCTGGACGAGAAAGTCCGTTGAGTGAAATATATGGAGGAAATGATTGTATTTAGAGGTTCTTTTGGTACTAATGCTTACGGACCAGTTGCAATGAACTCTGGTCAACTTTTGGAAAGGTAAATAGTAGTTTTTGAATATTGAAATATACTATTCAGAATGAATCATACTATTGGATTATGTTTGTTCTAAATAGTGGATATTTGGTTAGACAATGAGAAGAGGTAATATGATCCTTCTTCCTTTTATTCTATTATTTATTTTATTTACTTCTCTTTGGACTATTATCATTGATTGATATCACGTCTGGATTAAATTCTCAGTACAATTATGATGAAAGGAAAGAGAGTGTTGAATGGATAATTTGAAGTAATGTTCATTTCTTCTCTCATGCAGTTTGAAATCTATATTTGTTATAGAATGAATTTTGTACTGCCTTGTTATAAGCATCTGCATTTAATTGTTGTTTACTTTCTTCTAAATTGAAAGAAGTATTATTCTGTTGTTGTATTTTGAGGATTGACACCAATGAGTTCATGGTGAATGACTACTTTTCTCTTCTTGACGTTTGATTGTTTGAAATTAGGAGTAGTATAAGAGGAAAGGAAAGTGGTTCTATTGGAAGTCTTATTTAAAATCTATTACGTGAATCTTTTTTTTAACTATTGTAAGGGAATGGAATCGATAGCATTTACATTAGAAAAGCGTATATACATAGGTGTATTAGTTCTTACAGATGTTTTAATCTAGAACTGTTTGAAGGAAATTACTTCTTGTAGTAATTATTTGGGAAAAAGGGTAGTAATCCTTTTGTCTGATTGGGATGGTAATTAGATGATTGGGTTGTTATGCTGTTCATCCTTATTGGTACTTAATTCTTGGATGATGTTCCTTTTAACGTTTCATAAAAGCAGGGTTCTTTTATTGAGACAGTTAATTAAAAGCACCTCATTTTAATGACAAGTGCTTAATATGCTCAGTTCAATGAACTGACCCGTGCAAGTAATTTTGCAGATGGATCTTGAGTAAAAACGAAGACATGGTTGTTTTCTGATACTTCTTTTGATTAGCTGAGGATGGATCATATTTGATAGCTATTATTCCTCTATGAGGAAATGGGAAAAGAAGAAATTACATTCTTCTATCCTTATGTGTTGTAATGTTGTTTGATATAAACGAAGTCCAGTTGTTTGGACTGGTAATTGTATAGATTGTAAATCTTATGGATGAATACAAGGAAAAGTGTGATATTTAATGGCTGTATCATTTGAAATTGGTTGAGTAAAATTGAGAATATAATACTATTCATTGATTGGGAATTATTCAAATGATAGTGGATAGATTTTAAAAGGACATAATATCTATTCTTTACTTGAAATACAACTTTTAAGTTGGAATGTGCAATTAGTTCATACTTGGGTTAATATGAATTTTAAATTGACATTAAAATGGTTTAAGTGAATATGAACTCTTAATTGAATGATATTCAGGATTAGTTTATAAGCTAAGGAATATCAAATAACAAAGGAGTAGCTGAACCTTGTATTCAGATTTCGTTAATATCCTCGAAATGTTTAAATTCAAAAATATTAGATATGGGGAAACATATCTATTGTTAACAAACCTTAACTGAAGTAAAGTTCAGGAGGATAGTTGAATACCTTCCTTTAAGAAGGGACCTCGTGTAAATGATATCTAATAAGATGGAATTCTAAATTTAATTACAGTTGGGAGTAAAACTTGGTTAAGTTTAATAGGTTGAACTTACTACGTTAAGCTGTAGTGGACTATTAGTCCGAAGCTTAAAGAAAGGAACCAAGATGGAAATATACGACCCTTCGATATGGAGGAGTAAACGTATATTAAGCTATAAGACAAATTGAGTCTCTCTTAGCTATATACAACTGTAATGAATGACGAGGTTAAAGGATCAGCGTGGTTGCTGAAAATTGATCTTAAATATTAAGATTATAATCCAATCACTCGAGCTGGATGTGTACTCCTTGATGAGAGGATTCCATAGGACCTTGGCACACGCCAGCTGCAATATGGTGTCTTCATGAAGGCGGGGCCTTCATGACGACACAATGTTGTAGCTGACATGTTACAATGCCCTCCCGAATCAAATCACCAAGTTTACATAAGCTGGGATTAAGTTCTTAGATGAGGATAGGAATGTGATCGCGTATATGGAGTGACTCCGGAGGACTAAAGGTAACTAGACACACGGAGTCACCTAGGGATGACACAGTATGTCTGCGTACCTTTAGTTACCATGAGTGACTTCCTATACTCGTTCATATTGCTAGTTGGGGTTAGAGCTTGACCTTAGATGGAAGGACTGACAAAGATCAGGAAAGACCATTCTAGATAACAGATGAAGTGAGGTGAAGGACGTATTCCATTGATGTGTATAACATCTAGGAATATGATCATGCAAAGCATGTGAAAATCTTTGGCCAAAGTATCGCAAGTGCTGGTTGCGTTGTCCTAATCACCTAGTTTAAGATGCAGGATATCAGATGAATATCAGTAATAGATATTCAGATAGGCCTCTTAAATGGATCACTTCGATAACCGGAAATGGTAAAAGAACCATGTATACTTATTATATAATGCATGGATTAACATGAAGGATCGGTAAGTCGCCGAGTCATGAAATGAGAGATCGCTGAAACTCGAGCCATAAAATGGGAGATCGGTAGTTCTTCGAGTCATTTACAGCAGCATATGGTATCTGTTATATGATTGAATGGCATTGAATGTGTGTTCCATATTGTAAATATGCGAACAAAGAACATTGGTTTTAAAAAGAAATTGTGTGATCCGAATTACATTAATTGGACAGAGAACAATTATTAAAACTTGAACGTGTGTTTGAATTACATAATTCAGAATAGAGAACGTTGTATAAAAAAAAAATTCCTTGTTCTAGTATCTTAAAATGGGGATGTTACATCTTGGTATCAGAGCTGAAGGTTACAGCTCTTGGACCTAATGAGTCCACAATTTAATAAGGTTTACATTTTCTTATTGAACAGAAAATGGTTAGAACAAGAGGAAATGCTGCGAACAACCCGTTACCGGGTGGAGAAGTAGCTACTGCTCAAAAGTTGGATGAAATCCTTGCTGCCCTACTGGATACGAGAGATCGTCTGACTATTTTGGAACAACAATCAATGGGAAATGAGGAGGAGGAAGAAGAAGCTGATATAAATGATCAGCCACCTCCTATGGACAACACCAATGGAGGGAATCCGAGTGTTGATAATAGTAATGCGAATGCTCCTAATCATCCTAAAAATAAAAGGGCAAGATTAGCAGCTGAACTTACAAATGATATAAAGAGAATAAGTCCTCCAAAGTTTGATGGAACAACACTTGGGGACGGAGCTGAAAATTGGCTCAGTGAAATGGAGAAGTACTTTGCAATAAGAAACTTCTCCGAGGAGACCAAAGCGATATGGGGAGCATATCAGCTTTCTCATGAAGCATCATCATGGTGGGACAACCGTAAGGTTGAGTTGAATATTGTCGAAACAGACATAACTTGGGATCAATTTAAGGGTTACTTTAGGCAATGGTGGCTGCCTCAACTCTATTTTGATAGGAAAATGACTGAATTTTAGAACTGGTCACAAGGAAGGCTGACGGTGACAGAATACTGGGAAGGGTTTACTAAAATCCTTAAGTATGTGCCGATACCAAGTGACGACAAGAAGTTCGAGAATACGAAAGTTCATAATGGGACTGAATCCCATCATTGGTGGCGAAGTGGATGTCCACGGTCTAACCACTATGGAAGGAGTTTTGAAAAGGCAATAAGACAGGAACAAAAATTGAGAGCAATTTCTGCTCATAGGGAGGAGATTAGGAAGAAGATTCCCAACTCTTCTTCATCTCTCACACCCAAAAGGGGGCCCTGGAAAAGGTTTGGTGTGAAACACAAAATTGTTGTAGATAACAACAAGAAATCAGTAATGAAAAACACAGTAAATAGTAAAAGGAGCGAGCCTTTCAAAAGTTAGTGGCAATGGACAAAAGTCCTATGGAAGCCAGAGTGATAACTTCAAAGCTGGTAGAAAATTTGAGCCTAGGAAAGGGCCAGTTGGAGGATGCTTCAACTATGGAAAGGACCATTACGCGAGTCACTGTCCTTTGAAAAAGGATGATCGCGATCAGCAACATAGGATACATGCTGTGGTGGCTAACAAACAAGCTGAAAAGCAAGTTACACCCATAGAAGTTTTGGGTAAGTTATTCGGTACACCTGTAGTCATAATTTTTGATACTGGAGCTACTGAATGCTTTATTTCTACTAAACTTGCAATGAAATTAAAAAGAAAAGCTAAACGAATGGATAAGACATGGACAGTGCATTATGGGAATAATGTTGTCCATACAGTCGAAATGTGCCTTTTTGGGGCAATTCTTGACTTGCCCAGTTTCTCCACCGAAGTTGACCTGTATGTCACTCCTTTAGGATCATATGATATCATTATTGGAGTTAATTGGTTGGCAGAACATAAGGCAAAGGTCGACTGTTATGAAAAACAAATTTGTTGTTTTGATGACCTGCAGAAAGCAATAGTCATTCAAGGTGTAAGGCGTGAGGTTGTAGTTAGGAAACTAACAACTATGCAACTAAAAAGGGCTAAAAATAGAGGCTGCACCTTGTATGCCGTAAAAATGATAAAAAATGCTGAGGAAGATAATGATTTCATGGAAAGGTACCCATTATTAAGGGATTTCAGTGATGTATTTCTAGAGGAATTACCAGGTCTTCCGCCCAAACGAGAGTTTGAATTTGTAATAGAGATCAAGCCAGGAACTGAACCCATATCTAAGGCACCTTATAGAATGACCACCCTCGAGTTGGTGGAGCTTAAGGATCAATTACATGTAACTTTTGACTAAGGGGCTGATAAGACCGAGCGTCTCACCATGGGGAGCACCGGTAATTTTTGTAAAGAAGAAGGATGGCACACTGAGACTGTGCATTGATTACAGAATGTTGAATAAGGCAACTATTAAGAATCGATACCCACTTCCTAGGATTGATGATCTGTTCAACCAAATGCGTGGAGCATCAGTCTATTCAAAAATAGATCTTCGATCGGGATATCATCAGCTGAGAATAAAGGAAGAAGATATTCATAAAACAACTTTTAGAACAAGGTATAGGCATTATGAATTCACGGTGTTACCTTTTGGGTTGACAAATGCACCTACCGCCTTCATGAATTTGATGAATAATATTTTTCAAGAATACCTAGACAAGTTCGTGCTTGTATTCTTGGACGACATTCTTATATACTCTAAAAATGTCGAAGAGCACCAAGAACATTTAAGGATAGTGCTGGAAGTTTTGAGAAAGAGAAGGTTGTATGGTAAATTGTCCAAATGTTCCTTTTATGATGCAGAGGTGCATTATTTGGGACATGTTATAAGCAAGAACGGGATAGCTGTAGACCCTTCAAAGATCGCAGCTATAACCGAGTGGCCTGCGCCTAAGAACATGCATGAAGTAAGAAGCTTCATGGGCTTGGCAGGATATTATAGAAAGTTCGTTAAGGACTTTTCAAAAATTGCTGCCCCAATCACTTCACTACAAAAGAAAGATAAGAAATTTGTCTGGACTGACAAATGTGAATCTGCCTTTAAAAATTTAAAGGAACAGTTAACTACAACACCTATTTTAACTGTACCAGACCCAAATGGAAATTTTACGGTTGTAACGGATGCATCTGGAGAAGGTCTTGGAGGCATTCTGTTACAAAATAACCATGTCATAGCTTATGAAAGCAGAAAGCTTAAGTTACATGAACAAAATTATGCTCCACATGACCTAGAGCTCACTGCCATTGTACATGCACTTCAAATGTGGAGGCATTACCTTCTTGGCAAACCCTTTGAGTTAAAAACTGACCATCTGGGGTTGAAGTATATTTTTACTCAACCAAACCTGAATGCAAGACAATGAAGATGGTTAGAATTTCTGTCTCAGTATGATTTTGATATAAGCTACATCAAAGGCAAGGAAAATAGAGTGGTAGATGCTCTGAGTCGAAGGAAGCACATCTCTGCTCTTATAACATTAAGAACTCAGTTTAAGGATGAGGTGAAAGATGTCATGGAATCAGACTCTTATTTCCAGCAAGTTAAAGCAGCACTTACTGCAGATCCAAAGGATGTAAAGTACAAGGGATTTCGTTTTGATAATGAAGGAATTCTGAGGTTCGAAAACAGGGTATATATACCCTTGGAAAATGATTTAAGAAGGAAATTGTTAACTGAATTTCATAATTCACCTTTCTCTGGACACCCTGGCATTACTAAAATGCTTGCTGATCTCAAGCAGCAATACTTCTGGAAGGGAATGAAAAAGGATGTGGTGGAATTTGTAACACACTTCTTGGAATGTCAGCGTGTTAAGGCGGAACATATGCATCCCGCTGGATTATTGTATCCCCACAACGTTCCGCAGTACAAATGGCAAGTGATAACGATGGATTTCGTTCAAGGATTGCCTATGTCAAGGAATAAGCATGATATCATCCTGGTTGTCATCGAAAAATTAACCAAAGTGGCACACTTCATTGCTGGTAATTTAAAAGACAATGCACCAGTGTTAGCAAGAAGATTTGTACATGAAATTTTCAGATTGCATGGAATACCCGAATTGATCATATCGGACAGAGATCTAAGGATGACATCAAGGTTTTGGCAAATGCTTAATGCGGCCTTGGGAACTAAATTAAACTTCAGCTCTGCATATCATCCGGAAATGAGATGGACAGACCAAGAGAGTCAACCAAGTTTTAGAGGATATGTTAAGAATGTATTGCATGGACCAGTAGTATAAATGGGAGGAATACCTTCCGCTGGTTGAATTTGCCTACAATAATACATACCACGCCTCTTTAAAAATGGTGCCTTTTGAAGCATTGTATGGAAGAAAATGCAGAACCCCTGTTAGTTGGGACAACGTAGAGGACAGAGAGGTAATTGGGCTAGAAATCCTCACGGAAATGGAACAACAAATCAAAATGATTCGGGAACATCTAAAGGAGGCTGCCAATAGGAAAAAGAGTTATGCAGACTTAAAGCGGGTTGATAGGAATTATAAACTTGGTGAGAAGGTCTTTCTTGGGTTAAGCCGAAAAAGAGCTCAATAACTTTTGGCAAGGCTACCAAGTTGTCGCCTCATTATGTGGGACCTTTTGAAATTGTTGAAATAATCAACCCTGTAGCTTATCGTCTAGCATTACCTCCTGCTTTATCACAAATGCATGATGTTTTTCATATTTCTTTGCTTAAGAAATACGTAACAGATTTATCACATGTGCTGAATTGGAATTCCTTGTAGGTCCAAGACCCAAGAATAATCATGGTTAAGCCCATTCGAGTGCTGGGAACTCGCCAGTTGTACTTAAGAAATCGCGAAGTGAATCAATGCAAGGTCCAATGGGACCAGTTTAGCGAAGAAAGTGTAACTTGGGAAAATCTCGAAGAAATGAGATTTGCTTTTCCATACTTGTTTGATCGAAATTGAATTCAAAAAACTGATAATTCTACCAAATTTAGACAATTACTGGTCTATTTTACAGTTATCTTAAAACATTGTTTTAATGAGTGAATCTGTTTTTGGTATGAACTTATGAATGGAAGGACAATAATTGAATTTTTTCCTAGAAACTCCTTGAATTGGTTAATTTGATCATTGGGACGATGATTCTTTAAGAAGGGAGGAATGTAACGCCTTGATTTTTGTAAGCTATCATGGTAATCACTTTTCATGATGTTGTAACTGTAGAAATGAAGATAAATATGTTAAGATATATCTTTTAATCTTAAAAGGAATGTGTTACTAATTTGGACCCTTGTTTGCTATAATTTGTTTACTTGGGACGGAGGTTATTATTGCTTGTGTTTTGCAAAATGAGACAACAGACTTGTTGTATGTTTGATGAACTCTTTTCGCTGATTGATAAAGACACCTTGAATCAATTCCATTGATCCAAGGTATGTTGGGGCCTTCTTGAGATCACTTTGTTGATTTACTTCTAAATTGGAAGGAAGTCTGAAACCAGACTGAAGGTTGATATAATGTTGCAGCACCTGATTTCAGGTATGAATATCTGGTACATAGATGCCAATGGAAAAGGTTCGATTCCCGAACCACATACAAGTTGTAACGCTAGACAGCGTAAGACAATAGGAGTCTGGATGCAAGTGACACAGGTATGTGTTGAGCATAGGATGAAACGTCCTGCATTGTGTTGAATGTGAACGCCAGTCGGTAAGACTCGTTGGAAACTATTAATTAGACGCTATGGAATTAAATCCTAACCTATAACTATGTTATAACCCATAACCTAATTACTACCCTACATGGATTTTAAATTGCATAGGGATGAAAATTGATGCAAATCCTAATAACTTATGAACTAGGTGAACAACCTAGCTATGGACTATAAAATCCTAAACTATTACTAACCTATGGAAGGGGACTTATGGACCCATGTGGATGGAAAACGGATAAGAAGGGAAGGTTAGAAATTTATTAGGACAAGTAAATGAAGTCCTTACAAGTTTCAGCGCCAAGTTTGGTGGGAACAAGGAAAAGTTGGAGGCATTCAACTAGCTAAGTAGCTAAGGAAGAATTGCAAGCAAAAATTTGAAAAAGGAACTCGCCAACCTGAGTCGGCGGTGGCATGAGGATTGAGGAAAAAGCAATGCATTCAATGCATTCAATGACCTTGGTCTTAGCGACCAGCTCGCCTTGGAAAGAGGATAGAGGAAAAATTTGTTTGTCATTGTGTTCAATCGGGTTTTTAGTTGCTCTGCATTTCTTCCATGGTTCTGTCGAACCTGCTGTTATTTTTGGTTATTGTTGCTATTATTTGGAGAAGCCACGGCTATTTTTGAGCCTGTGGGAGTTAGTGGACTGTTGGGTAAGCCTTGCTGAGGACGCCATGGAGAAAAATAGCTCCAGTGGACGCGGTTTACTTCGAACCACAAAAAGAAATACAGGCATGTTAAGCCCTTCTCCTTAAACCGTTTGCTTTTGTTTAAACGTCTCATTAAAACAACCCTGCTCTTATGATGGGGGTTTTGGTTATATGATTTTGTTGATATGTTGAGGTGATTTTTGGGTTGAGTCGTTTTCTTTTGCTGCATGCGACTTGAGCATTTCTTTGCATAATGATTAAGTCGAATAAAATTGTCCATGCTATGTGGGTTCATTTTGACAGTGTTGGGTATTCGTTTTTATTACCCAATATGAGTTTGTTGATGAATACATTAGCTATGCATGTATCAATTCGAGTTCTGTGCATTCTTGTAAAAATGGAAGGATGAGATGATTCTGTATGCCTGGTTTGAACTGTCATTATAAAGATGAATACGACTTGGGTATTCTTGTGCGTTTTGAAGAAAATGAGTGTTTTTCTTACTGAAATTATTAATGAATTAAGTTTTCTCTTCTGCTGTTTTGAAATCTGAAGGTAATGGTAAGTGGATTTTATTGTGCATTATGGATTCGGTTTTATGTAAATGATACTGATATGGAGATTGTTTTTTGAATTCTGTGCGTGAATGGTTTTTGAAGAACCGTGAGAATGATAGATGGAACTGTTGTGTGAGTTATTTTCCCGAGGGTATACAACGCATAGAATATAAATTCTTGGGAACAGTGGGCTTGTTTCATCGTTTTACTCTCACGCCCTTTTAAAATGATTAAAAGCCTCCGTATTTGGTTGAAATCCATGAAAGATTTTGTTTAAGGAATTATTTTCCTAATTCTGGAACTGAGTATCTGGATATTTACCGGATGGATTAGAGTTTACTATTTCAGTCTTCTTTGGATTGGATGATGAAATTATTTGCATATATATGTATGTATATCTATACGAACTGCCTTCTAGACTTCTTGTTGTTTCATCAAGACTGAACTGAAGTGGAATTCTTACTTTGAATGTTTGGAAAATGATTCTTTTTACTATTATGATGAAACTCATGATTTTGTAGCTAGCTGTACATTCTTGTTGTTCAGGTCTAGCTGAAATGCTTGTTTTTGATGAAACGTTGCTGATAAAACTAGCTGTATATTCTTGCTTGTTTATATCTGGATGAGAAAGTCCGTTGAGTGAAATATATGGAGGAAATGATTGTATTTAGAGGTTCTTTTGGTACTAATGCTTACGGACCAGTTGCAATGAACTCTGGTCAACTTTTTGGAAAGGTAATTAGTAGTTTTTGAATACTGAAATATACTATTCAGAATGAATCATACTATTGGATTATGTCTGTTCTAAATAGTGGATATTTGGTTAGACAGTGAGAAGAGGTAATATGATCCTTCTTCCTTTTATTCGATTATTGATTTTATTTACTTCTCTTTGGGCTGTTATCATTGATTGATATCACGTCTGGATTAAATTCTCAGTACAGTTATGATGAAAGGAAAGAGAGTGTTGGATGGATAATTTGAAGTAATGTTCATTTCTTCTCTCATACAGTTGGAAATCTATATTTGTTATAGAATGAATTTTGTACTGCCTTGGTATAAGCATCTGCATTTAATTGCTGTTTACTTTCTTCTGAATTGAAAGAAGTATTATTCTGTTGTTGTATTTTGAGGATTGACACCAATGAGTTCATGGTGAATGACTACTTTTCTCTTCAGCGTTTGATTGTTTGAAATTAGACGAGTAGTATGAAAGGAAAGGAAAGTGGTTCTGTTGGAAGTCTTATTTAAAATCTATTACGTGAATCTTTTTTTAACTATTGTAAGGGAATGGAATTGATAGCATTTACATTAGGAACAACAGTATATACATAGGTGTATTAGTTCTTACAGATGTTTTAATCTGGAACTGTTTGAAGGAAATTACTTCTTGTAGTAATTATTTGGGAAAAAGGGTAGTAATCCTTTTGTCTGATTGGGATGGTAATTAGATGATTGGGTTGTTAAGTTGTTCATCCTTATTGGCACTTAATTCTTGGATGATGTTCCTTTTAACGTTTCATAAAAGCGTAGGGTTCTTTTATTGAGACAGTTAATTAAAAGCACCTCATTTTAATGACAAGTGCTTAATATGCTCACCAATGAATCGACCGGGTGTGCAAGTAATTTTGCAGATGGATCTTGAGTAAAAACGAAGACATGGTTGTTTTTTCGATACTTCTTTTGATTATCTTAGGATGGATCGTATTTGATAGCTATTATTCCTCTACGAGGAAATGGGAAAAGAAGAAATTACATTCTTTTATCCTTATGTGTTGTAATGTTGTTTGATATAAACGAAGTCCAGTTGTTGGACTGGTAATTGTATAGATTGTAAATATTATGGATGAATACAAGGAAAAGTGTGATATTTTAATGGCTGTATCATTTGAAACTGTTTGAATAAAATTGAGAATATAATATTATTCATTGATTTGGAATTATTCAAATGATAGTGGATAGATTTTAAAAGGACATAATATCTATTCTTTACTTGAAATACAACTTTTAAGTTGGAATGTGCAATTAGTTCATACTTGGGTTAATATGAATTTTAAATTGACATTAAAATGGATTTAAATGAATATGAACTCTTAATTGAATGATATTCGGGATTAGTTTATAAGCTAAGGAATATCAAATAACAAGGAGTAGTTGAACCTTGTATTCGGACTTCGTTAATATCCTCGAAATGTTTAAATTCAGAAAATATTAGATATGGGGAAACATATCTATTGTTAACAAACCTTAACTGAAGTAAGGTTCAGGAGGATAGCTGAATACCTTCTTTTAAGAAGGGACCTCGTGTAAATGATATCTAATAAGATGGAATTCTAAATTTAATTACAGTTGGGAGTAAAACTTGGTTAAGTTTAATAGGTTGAACTTACTACGTTAAGCTGTAGTGGACTATTAGTCCGAAGCTTAAAGAAAGGAACCAAGATGGAAATATACGATCCTTCGATATGGAGGAGTAAACGTATATTAAGCTATAAGACAAATTGAGTCTCTCTTAGCTATATACAACTGTAATGAATGACGAGGTTAAAGGATCAGCGTGGTTGCTGAAAATTGATCTTAAATATTAAGATTATAATCTAATCACTCAAGCTGGATGTGTACTCCTTGATGAGAGGATTCCGTAGGACCTTGGCACACGCCAGCTGCAATATGGTGTCTTCATGAAGGCGGGGCCTTCATGATGACACAATGTTGTAGCTGACATGTTACAATGCCCTCCCGAATCAAATCATCAAGTTTACATAAGCTGGGACTAAGTTCTTAGATGAGGATAGGAATGTGATCGCGTATATGGAGTGACTCCAGAGGACTAAAGGTAACTAGACACACGAAGTCACCTAGGGATGACATAGTATGTCTGCGTACCTTTAGTTACCATGAGTGACTTCCTATACTCATTCATATTGCTAGTTGGGGTTAGAGCTTGACCTTAGATGGAAGGACTGACAGAGATCAGGAAAGACCATTCTAGATAACAGACATGAAGTGAGGTGAAGGACGTATTCCATTGATGTGTATAACATCTAGGAATATGATCATGCAAAGCATGTGAAAATCTTTGGCCAAAGTATCGCAAGTGTTGGTTGCGTTGTCCTAATCACCTAGTTTAAGATGCAGGATGTCAGATGAATATCAGTAACAGATATTTAGATAGGCCTCTTAAATGGATCACTTTGATAACTGGAAATGGTAAAAGAACCCTGTATACTTATTATACAATGCATGGATTAACATGAAGGATCGGTAAGCCGCTAAGTCATGAAATGAGAGATCGCTGAAACTCCGAGCCATAAAATGGGAGATCGGTAGTTCTTCGAGTCATTTACAGTAGCATATGGTATCTGTTATATGATTGAATGACATTGAATGTGTGTTCCATATTGTAAATATGTGAACAGAGAACATTGGTTTTAAAAATAAATTGTGTGATCCGAATTACATTAATTGGATAGAGAACAATTATTAAAACTTGAACGTGTGTTTGAATTACATAATTCAGAACAGAGAACGTTGTATATAAAATAAATAAATCTCCTTGTTCTAGTATCTTAAAATGGGGATGTTACAAACACACTAATGTAACGATTCCTTTATAAATTATGGATGATTAATTTCCCAAACATCATCCCTAATAAACATAAAAAAAGTGTATGTCCTTGTACGGTGAAGACCTCCATCATGATTGAAGTCACAATACAATCAAAACCCATTTTGTCAATTGGTGTTGATAAGACCTTGTTATGTATCCTGACAATACATAAAGCATTGTAACTCATATGGATAGTCCACTTGGATTTAAGTCCCTATGTAGCCATCTCCCACTACATAGCTCAAATGTTGCTACATTGCCTTAATATGATTTTTCATACCTATGAGGAGACACCACATCTTGCTTCCATTTAAAACAATACTTTTTAGATTCCCAAGCTTTCAGTTATAATGCTTAATTTTTTTCCCTCCTATTTACTTTTTTTAATTCTTTATTTGCAAATATTTCTACTTTTCATTCTTTACCGTGTCCATTGGTGTTTCCAACTTCATGCCTTTTACCTTTCTTGTTATTTGTTGGTGCTTGGAAGGCTCTGAATGACTTTGGTAGATTGTGGCCCGGGGACTTACTTTACATAGAGCAACCGTCAACATTGGAACCATTGAAAGGTAGGGTCTAACTTTCACATCTTTCTCCAGAGTTCCCTCGCTTGCAAGTCTTGCTTTTCATTCGAGAGATACTAAAATATGGCACACGTACTAACACTTGGAAAAAGAAGAAAGGAGGAAGCAAGACTACTTTCACTCCATCCATCATAAATACTACCCTCTACTTTGATAACACCTCCACTAGTACTATACTCAACACTTCTTGTATCCAAAGTGACACTATCATTCAAAGGGTATCAAATGTAATCATGTTTATTGAAACTAAAATTGCCCACTAAAGGCTACCATTCATGATATAAATACTACAAATGTATACATGTCTCATTATGTGTATGCAGATCTTCATGTATTTGATGTTGTGAAATATGAATTGCAACTTTAAATGTACAAATCTATAACAGAATTAAATGTACATATACAACCTTTCAATGTAATGTTTCATCTATATTCCTACACTTCCACTATCAATCACATACATTATCAACTATACAATAAAGGTTTTTCCAACAAAACACCAACCAAACAACCGATGCACAACTAACACAATTAACCTGAATTAAATACATACAACATCAACTATAAAATTAATTAACTATAATAAAACGGTATCAAATGTATTAGGTACGAATTTGTAACGAGTTTGAAATGTATAAACAACCTTAAAATTAAGTTGATCATCTATATTTCTACACTTATAAAAACAATCACACCCCTTACCAACATCAACTACAAAAGTAATAACTACAAAAGTAATAACTATACCTCCAAATAAAATAACATATACCGTTCGCGTTCACATTGCATTGTATACATGTGATTGCTAGTTATATGCCCGAAAACACAAAGACCCCCTCCAACTAAAAATGCAATACCTTGAGCTTTGGTGCTCATAATCTCTAAAAAATATAGTCTATCGAAAGCCAAGCATGAGATATTCTTAATAAAATCATGAAAATGGATTTTCAAAGGTTTTAAAGCCACGAAATTTGAGAGACCCTAGAGACCCCTAAATGTACAAACGAGCATATCTTGAGCCCTAATTGTCGAAGTTTCACAAACAAATAGTCAATGGAAAGCTCATAAAATGATCTGTAAGTAAGAAAATCCAAATTTTGGGAACATTATACAGTGAGAAGTAGGTGAAATTCATTAATGGGGTTGGTGAGAGAAGAGGTCATGATGAAACTAATAGAGCTAGAGACTAGACATGGGTGCAATCACAACCAGTTGCTTCTTGCATAAGGTAATGCTAGTAATGGAGCAGATATTTTACAAATCTTCAAGCACTTAATGCAAGATAAAATAATGAATTTTAATGGGTTTTGAAGCAATTTCAAAATTTATTTTCTCTCTTCTCCCTTTAAAATTCTTCTATAAATATTTTAAGAGGTTGCACATATAAAGGGTTTGTCATTTTCTCCTCCCATGTAACCCCTCTTCTTCTAGGGATTCAGGACTTCATCTAAATATTGTAATGGATTCATTCCTTCCCCTACTGGACATTGTATTTTGTAAACTTTAAAGGAGTAGTAAAATAAAGTTTGTGTTATATTTTTATCCTTTGATGGTTTGTTGTTTCTCCTTACTTTTCGTTATCAAACAAGTGGTTGTGCATACTTCTTGTTCATTGTAGGTTGGGTGAGTTGTGCTCAGTCGAGAATGATGTATTAAATAAAATTTAGTTTTTGGTGTAAGACCACCCTTCCTAGATTCATTATTTTCCAAGTTGGGGAAGTGATCAACACTCCTCTCTTGGTGTATCACCATTTCTAGTGTAGGTTCATTTCATGCAATCAATCTTTCCATGTTCCCTTGGAATTTGTAGATTAGGGTTAGTGAGTAGTGTTACCTGCATTAGGAGTAGTTAGTGGCAGGTAGGTTGAGAGAAGGATCTAGCCTTCTCCAGAGAGCTATCTCATTTTGCAACATCCCACACTCGGGATAGCTCCATGTTATGCAATCACGTTGAATGAACCATCACAAACCGAGGCCATTTGAGGGGTCTGTGATTTTATTATAACAATTTTGGCATGTCCGATGGGACAACAAAGGATTTGGAGTTCTATTGTTTCATATTTTTCTATTGCAAACTTTATCACGTTAATGCTAAGTTCACATAAGAAGACATTTTCGTAGGTTTGCTTGCACTTCAGAATTCAGAGGTTGCAATTTTTCAACTTTGAGAGGTTTCTACTCCAGGGTCAAAGTATGAAATAACTTTTAGAGGGACTAACATGTGCAAAATGGGATCAAATTTTAACAGATAATAGATTAGGGGCTAAAATCCAAAAGGGTATCCTTAGAATTTCAAAATTCTCATTTTTGGAATTATGGGATTTTGAATTTCGTGGATTTGAGGTTTCAAGATTTGAGGATTTTGAGATTTTGAAATTTTGGACCTTTCAGATTTCAGATTCTTGGTGATTTTGAAATTTCTAGTATTGAAGGTTTTAAATTTCAGAGATATTGATTTCAGAGTTTCAGAGGTTGTCCTATTCTCAAATTTCAGAGTTTCCTTACTTCAGACTTGAAGCCTTTGGAATTTCAAGGTTTGGAGATCATTTGCAACAAGCTAGTTAAACCTCCACACTATTTTTTGGCCCCTTTACGGTGTGCATATAGGTATCCATTCCATTCCATGAAGTTTTTGTTCTCTTGATGGAATCACTATCTTTGGAGACACGTGTAAAGCACAACTGGTGAATCCATTCGGTCAAGAACCCACTCTCTAAGTAACAAACATTCTGTTTCTTATTCATCCATTTCCATCCATTTTCTTACTTTTTTCTCACTCCTTTTCCATCCCATTTCTTTTATGAAGTTGTGCAATCATGGCTTCATTCCCACAATGGGATTCACACATGCAGAAACAACAATGTTAGTTAGGCCTACCTCCACACTTGCAACATATGCTCTCATATTACTAGCACCACCCTCAAAACCTTTTATGATGAGGATCGGTATGCATATTCTCAAGGAAAAGAAGCAGATCAATTTGGCTATCACAAGACTATAAAAATTTTCTAGGGTCAAGAGTATGCAAATTTTGGGGTGTATTCTACGCTCAAATATATTTGTTTACTAGAGAAAGATCAAGACATGGAGGTCAAATTGGAAAATTTGAGGGCTTCATATCAGTTGAAAGCATCCAAGATTGGATTCAGGATACCTTTTTGTGGTTGGCCCCTTTTCCAAGTCATCATAGCCCACAAGAGAAACTTGATCTTCGGTTGAAATGACACCACACCTCGAAGCATGGATCAGGAATATACAAGCCTATGATTAAAATGTTAATCATTCTTATAAATGGGAAAATCCTACATTACCATCTTGTAGTCCCCATCTAGTATCATTTAAACTAAATCCATAGTTCCCAAGTTTCACACATGTTTCTCCCATTGTGAAATCCCCTTCTTGATCTTCCAATCTTCCACCTCATCTTAGTTTCTCTACCCTTTTTCACTTGAGAAAACTAGATCCTCCGCATAAACAAGAAGTTAAACTTCCTTTCCCACCACAAGAAAAGAAAAAAGTAGTCAAAGCCCCACCCACCACTCCTCTTGTAATCCGGAACCATGTCGAAAGAAATTCAAGAAACCTTTCAAGGAGAGCAACAAGAAGAGGAGGAAAACAAACAACAAATGATAAAATCTTGGTGAGATTGGCTCTAAAATTGGGGATTAATTTCCCCTTAATGGTTAAGGCTATAGAGGAGGTTGAGGTTTGGCCACAGGTGGTTCTGATTGGTCTTGCACTAGAAATAGAGAAACAACAAGAGGAGGATGACCCATAGTCTACTTTTTCATAATGTAGTGTTCATAATGGCACTATCTTTTCAAGTCTTGTTGATCCATCATAGTTGATAGGGTTGGTAGAAGCATATGCAACTCTAAATCAATAAGAAGAGGAGCATGTGCAAGAAAAAATAGAAGAACTTCCAATTATGTGAGGCATTGTAATGGGATGCAATGATCCTTATCGCCCTCCATGCCTTGAGATTATTGTTGGATTGGGAGGTTACATTTTTATACCAAAGTCATTATAAGTTACGACAAACTAGGAAAAGCTTCATGCTATGAAGGTAGAACGGATAAATTCAAAGGGCTCGAGACATAAGGTAAGGCATGTAAGGAACTCCAAGCCCATCTTCCACTTTACCCTCTCGAGTTTCTAATTTTGAGGGTAAGTTTAAACTCTTAGATTTTTTGTTGGAGGATAAGGATGACCATGGAAAACCAATTGCAGATCTGGAAGATTCCATGACGGAGAACAAGCCAATTCCAAAGGCTCTACGGGAGGAAGAGATTATTGAAAGCTTATTGTTTTCTTGTATTGATGAAAATTTTGATGCAAGTAGTGTAACGCCTTGATTTTTATAAGCTAATATGATAATCTCTTTTCATGATGTTGTAACTGTGGAAATGAGGATAATTATGTTAAGGATATATCTTTTAACCTTAAAAAGGAATGTGTTACTAATCTGGACCCTTGTTTACTGTAATTTGTTTACTTGGGACGGAGGTTGTTATAACTTGTGTTTTGCAAGAGTGAGACAACAGACTTGCTTATATGATTGATGAACTCTTATTGTTGATTGACAACACACCTTGAATCAATTCCATTGATCCAAGGTATGTTGTGGCCTTCTTTGAGATCGCTTTGTCGATTTATTTTCTATAAGGAACGAAGTCTGAACCAGACTGAAGGTCGTTATAAATTTTCTGAGAACCTGGTTACAGGTATAAATATCCGGTACCTAGATGCTAATGGAAAAGGTTCGATTCCCAAACCACATACAAGTTGTAATGCTAGACAACGTAAGACAATAAGAGCCTTGATGCAAGCGACACAGGTATGTGTCGAACATAGAACAAAAAGTCTTACAACATGTGCTTGAATGTGAACGTAAGTTGTAAGACTTACTAAGGAAACTATTAAGTAAATACTATGGGGATTAAATTCTAACCTATAACTATGTTTTAGCCTATAACCTAACTACTACCCTACGTGGATTTTAAATTGCATGGGATGTAAATTATGGCAAATCCTAATGATTTGCAACCTAGGTGAAAAACCTAAACTATTACTAACCTATGGAGGGGACCTATGGACACATGCTGGTGAGCGGATAAGATGGAAAGGTTAGAAATTTATTAGGACAGTAAATGATGTCCTTGTAGTTTCAACGCCAAGTTTGGCGGGAACATGAAAAGTTGGAGATATCCAACTAGCTATGTAGCTAAGAAGGAATTACATGCAAAATTTTAAAAGGAAATTCGCCAAACCTGAGTCGGTGGCGTGGAAATTAATGAAAAACAATGCATTCAATGCATTAATGATCTTGGTCTTAGCGACCAGCTCGCCTTGGAAAGAGGATAGAGGAAAATTTGATGGTCATTGTGTTCTTTCGGGTTTTGAGACTGCTCTGCATTTCTTTCATGGTTCTTTCAAACCTGCTTTATTATTTTGGTTATTATTCTCTTTGTTTGGAGTAGCCACGGCTATTTTGAGCCTATGGAAGTTAAGAGATTGTTGGGAGATTCTTGCTTATTGTTGCCGTGGAGAAGAATAGCTCCTGTGGGTGTGGTTTTCTTCAAGCCACGAGAAAATTTACAGGCATGTTGAGCCCTTCTCCTTAAACCGTTTTGCTCTTGTTTAAGCATCTTCATTAAAAGAACTCTGCTCTTATGTTGGGTGTTTTAGTTAAATGGAATTGTTGATATGTTTGAAGTAATTTTCTGGGTTGAATCATTTTTCTTTTGATGAATGCGATTTGGGTATTTCCTTGCAAAAAGAGTAAATGAAATGAATCTGTTCTTGTTGTACAAGTTTTGTTGTGACAGTGTTGGGTATTCGTTTCTATTACCCATTATGGATTCGAGTTAGTGAATGTACCAACGATGTGAGTATTGTTTTCTGAGTTCTGTGCATTCTTGTAAAAATGAAATGATAGAATGATTCGGTGTGACCTCTGGTTTGAGCTGTCCTTACAAAAAAACAAACACGATTTGGGTATTCTTAATGCGATTTGAAGATAATGAGTGTTTCCCATACTGAAATAATTAAGGAAACAAGTTTTTCTCTATCTGCTGTTTTGAATTCTGAAAGTAATGGTAAGAGGGTTTCATTGTGCATTATGGGTCGATCTTGCTAAAGGAAACAACAATGTGCAAATTGTTGTCCATAATTTGTGTGCGCTAATGGATATGGAAAGCTGTAAAAATGCTTGACAAGAATTTTGCATGATTGTTTCTCTTGTCATATTACAGTGAATGGCGTATGAACCCTTCCAGGGACAGTAAGATCATAGTAGCATCTTTACATTGTTGTTCTAGCTTGATATGATGTTCTACCTGCTTGTTCTTGGTATTCGTATATGACTGTTTGGAAAGAAGATCTGAACTGAATGGGAACAGGGAAGTCAGTCTATAGAATGGACTGGGTAGAGCATGCAATTTATATTTTGTGCTTTGTTGAACTCAATGATATATATATATATATATATATGTATGTATATATGTATATATTTATATAATTTATGGATTGAAAATTCTTCATTGTTTTCATTGAAACGGAATATGAGTGGATTTCTTACTTTGGTGTTTGGAAAGTGAATTCTTTTATTATTATGATGAAAGCATGATTTTTGTTGTTGTACACTCTTACTTGTTTATATCTGGACGAGAATGTCCGTTGGGTGAAAAATTAAAAGGAAATGATTGTATTTAGAGGTACTTTTGATACTGATGCTTACGGACCAGATGTAAATGAATTCTGGCCAACTTTCTGGAATGGTAGTTAGTAAGTTGTAATTTCTAAATTATAATTGTTGAGAAAATTACCCTATGGGGAACAGGCTGGCACTGAATAAGTTGATATTCAGCTAAGCAAGGAGAAGAGGTAATATGATATTTTTATTTGATTATTGACTTGATTACTTTTTTTTTTTTGGTTGTTATCATTGATTGATATCACTTCTAGTTAAAATTATTCAGTACAATTATGATGAAAAGAAAGAGAATATTGGATGGATAATTTGAAGTAATGATTATTTCTTCTCTTATACGGTTGAAATTCTATATTTGTTATTGAACGAATTTCATGTTGCCTTAGGCGTAATCATCTGCATCTAATTCTTGTTTCCTTCTTTTACGATTTGAAAGAAGAATTATGTTGTTTGATGAATTTTGAGAAACGACACCGGTGTTTTCATGGTGAGCGACTACTTTTCTCTTACGCATTTGATTGTTTGAAATTAAATAAGTGATGTACGAAAGGAAGTAGTTTACATTGGAATTCTTATTTAAAATATATCTCTTGAGATTTCAACTGTTAAAAAGGGAATGGAACTGACAGAAAATACATTAGAAACAACATTATATACATATGTGTATTAGTTCTTACAGATGTTTTAATCTGGAACTACTTAGAGGAAATTACTTCTGTAGTAATTATTTGGGAGAAAGTAAATTTCTTTTTTTCGATTGTGATGGTAATTTGAGGATTGGGTTGTTAAGATGCTCATCCTTATCAATACTTAATTCATAGATGATGTCCATCTCAATTTATTAACGTTTCATAAAAGTAGAGTTCTTTTATTGAGACAGTTAATTAAGAGCACCTCATTTTAATGATAAGTGCTTAATATGCTTAGTTCGATGAACTGAACCGTGCAAGTAAATTTTGCAGATGGTTTCCTTGAGTAAAAATGAAGACATGTTATTTTGCGATGCTTCTTCTGAGTAGCTAAGGATGGATCATATCTGATAGTTTATTATTCCTCTACGAGGAAATGGGAAAGGAAGAAGTTGCATTCTTCTTCCCTTATGTGTTGTAATGTTGTTTGATATAAATGAAGTTCAGTTGTATGGGTGATAAATTGTATAGATTTTAAATCTTATGGATTGAATACAAGGAAAGGTGTGATATTTTAATGGTTGTATCACTTTGAAACTGTTGAATAAGATTGAGAATATAATATTATTCATTGATTTGGAATTATTCAAATGATAGTTGATAGATTTTAAAAGGACATAATATCTATTCTTTACTTGAATACAACTTTTAAGTTGGAATGTACAATTAATTCATACTTGGGTTAATGTGAATTTTAGATTGACATTGGAAAGGGTTTAAGTGAACATGAACTCTTAAATGAACGATATTCGGAACTGGTGTATAAGCTAGTGAATATAAATAAAAGAGACAATTGAATCTTGTACTCTGATTTCGTTAATATCCTCGAGATGTTTGATCCAGAGGATATTCGATATGAAGAATTATATCTCCTCGTAACAAACCTTAATTGAAGTAAGGTTATAGTGATTAAATGAATACATTCATTTGGAATAGGCCTCATTTAAATGGCGTCTAATAAGATGAAATTCTGGATTTTAAATTCAGTTGCAAATAAAACTTGGTTAAGATTAGTAAGTTGATCTTACTACGATAAGCTATAGTGGATTGTTAGTCTGAAGCTTAAATTAAAGAACCAAGATGGAAATATGCAATACATCAATATGGAGGAGTAAACGTATATTAAGCTATAAGACAATTTAAGTCTTTCTTAGCTATGCAATCGTAATGAATAAAGTGAGGTTAGAGGATCAGCACGGTTGCTGAAACCTATTCTTAAAATACTAAAGATAAGAATCTAATCACACTCGAAGGCTGGATGTGTATTCCTTGATGAGAGGATTTTGTAGGACCTTAACATGCACCATCTGTGCAGAATCTGGTGTCTTCATGAAGGCGGGGCCTTCATGATGACACAATGTTTATGGTGACATGTTACAACGCTCTCCCGAATCAAATCATCAAGTTTACATAAGCTGGGACTAAGTTACTTGGATGAGGATAGGAATGTGACCGCATATATGGGATGACTCATGAGGACTAAAGGTAACTAGACACACGCAGTCGTCTAGGGTCGACACGGTATGTCTGCGTACCTTTAGTCACCGTGAGTGTCTTCCTATACTCTTTCATATTGCTAGTTGGGGTTAGAGCTTAACCTTGGACAAAAGGACTGACATAGGTTAGAAAAGACCATTCTAGATAATGAGGCGAAGTGAGTTGAAGGATGTATTCCATTGAGGCGTATAACATCTGGGAATATGATCATGCAAAGCATGTGAAAATATTTGGCCAAAGTATCGCAAGTTGTTGGTTGCGTTGTCCTAATCACCTAGTTTAAGAAGTAGGATATCAGATGAATATCAGTAACAGATATTTAGATAGGCCTCTTAAATGGAACACTTCGGTAACTGGAAATGGTAAAGAGAACCCTGTATACTTAGTATACAATGCATGGATTAACATGAAGGATCGGTAAGTCGCTGAGTCATGAAATGAGAGATCACTGAAACTCCGAGCCATAAAATGGGAGATCGGTAGTTCTTCGAGTCATTTACAACAACATATGGTATCTGTTATATGATTGAATGGCAATGAATGTGTGTTCCATATTGTAAATATGCGAACAAAGAACATTGGTTTTAAAATTAATTGTGTGATCCGAATTACATTAATTGGACAGAGAACAATTATTAAAACTTGGTCGTGTGTTTTGAATTACATAATTCAGAACAGAGAACGTTATATATAAAAATAAATAAAAATTCCTTGTTCTAGTGTCTTAAAATGGGGATGTTACATGTTGGTATCAGAGCTGAAGGTTGCAGATCTTGGACCTAATGAGTCCACAATTTAATAAGGTTTACATTTTCTTATTGAACAAAAAATGGTCGAAAAGAGGAAATCTTTGCGAACAACCGTTCTACGGGTGGAGAAGCAGCTACTACTCAAAAGCTGGATGAAATCCTTGCTTCCCTACTAGATACGAGAGATCGTTTGATTGTTTTGGAACATCAATCAATGGGAAATGAGGAGGAGGAAGAAGAAGCTGATATGAATGATCAGCCACCTCCTGTGGACAACATCAATGGAGGGAATCGGTGTTGATAATAGTAATGCGAATGCTCCTAATCATCCTGAAAATAAAAGGGCAAGATTAGAAGCTGAACTTGCAAATGATATAAAGAGAATAAGTCCTCCAAAGTTTGATGGAACAACACTTGGGGACGGAGCTGAAAAATTGGCTCAGTGAAATGGAGAAGTAATTTGCAATAAGAAACTTCTCCGAGGAGACCAAAGCGATATGGGGAGCATATCAGCTTTCTCATGAAGCATCATCATGGTGGGACAACCGTAAGGTTGAGTTGAATATTGTCGAAACAGACATAACTTGGGATCAATTTAAGGGTTACTTTAGGCAACGGTGGCTGCTCAACTCTATTTTGATCGAGAAAATGACTAAATTTCAGAATTGGTCACAAGGAAGGTGACGGTGACGAGAATCTTTGGGAAGGGTTTACTAAACTCCTTAAGTATGTGCCATGATGCAGTGACGAGAAGTTGAGAATACGAAAGTTCATAATGGGGTGAATCCCATCATAGGTGGCGAAGTGGATGTCACGGTCCAACCACTATGGAAGGAGTTTCAAAAAGGCAATAAGACAAGAACAAAAATTGAGAGCAATTTCTGCTCATAGAGAGGAGATTAGGAAGAATATTCCCAACTCTTCTTCATCTCTCGCACCCAAAAAGGGACCCTGGAAAAGGTTTGGTATGAAAATTTTTTTTGTTGTGGATAACAATAAGAAATCAGTAATGAACAAACCTATAAATAGTGTGCGGAGCAGCTTTGCAAAAATTAGTGGTAATGGAAAAAAGTCCTATGGAAGCAAGAGTGATAACTTCAAGGCTGGTAGCAAATTTGAGCCTAGGAAGGGGCCATTCGGAGGTTGCTTCAACTATGGAAAAGACCATTACGTGAGTCACTGTCCTCTGAAAAAGGATGATCATGATCAGCAGCATAGGATACACGCTGCGGTGGCTAACAAACAAGCTGAAAAGCAAGTTACACCCATAGAAGTTCCGGGTAACTTATTTGGTACACCTGTAGTCATACTTTTTGATACTAGAGCTACTGAATGTTTTATTTCTATTAAACTTGCAATGAAATTAAAAAGGAAAGCTGAACAAATGGATAAGACATGGATAGTGCATTATGGGAATAATGTTGTCCATACAATCGAAATGTGCCTTTTTGGGGCAATTCTTGACTTGCCCAGTTTCTCCACCAAAGTTGACCTGTATGTCACTCCTTTAGGGTCATATGATACCATTATAGGAGTTAATTGGTTGGTGAGAACATAAGTCAAAGGTCGAGTGTTATGAAAAATAGATTTTTGTTTTGATGACTGCAGAAAGCAACATGATCATATAGGGTGTAAAGCGTGAGGTTGCGGTTAGCAAACTAATGACTATGCAACTAAAAGATCTAAAAATAGAGGCTGCACTTTGAATGCCGTAAGAATGATAGAAAATTCGAGGAAGATAATGATTTCATGGAAAAGTATTCGTTATTAAGGGATTTCGGTGATGTATTTCCGGAAGAGTTACAGGTCTCCCGCCCAAATGAGAGTTTGACTTTGCAATAGAGATCAAGATGGGAATTGAACCCATATCTAAGGCACCTTATGAGAATGACCACCCTCGAGTTGGTGGAGCTTAAGGATCAATTACATGAACTTTTGACTAAGGGTGATAAGACCGAGCGTCTCACCATGGGGAGCGCCGGTAATTTTGTAAAGAAGAAGGATGGCACACTTGAGAGGTGTGCATTGATTACGAGAATGTTGAATAAGGCAACTATTAAGAATCGATACCCACTTCCTAGGATTGATGATCTGTTCGACCAGATGCGTGGAGCATCAGTTTATTCAAAAATAGATCTTCGATCTGGATATCATCAGCTGAGAATAAAGGAAGAAGATATTCATAAAACAACTTTTAGAACAAGGTACGGGCATTATGAATTCACGGTGTTACCTTTTTGGTTAATGAATGCACTGCCGCCTTCATGAATTTGATGAACAATATTTTTCAAGAGTACTTAGACAAGTTCGTGATTGTATTCTTGGACGACATTCTTATATACTCCAAAAATGTCGAAGAGCACCAAGAGCATTTAAGGATAGTGTTGGAAGTTTTGAGAAAGAGAAGGTTGTATGGTAAATTATCAAAATGTTCCTTTTATGATGCAGAGGTGCATTATTTGGGGCACGTTATAAGCAAGAACGGGATAGTTGTAGACCCTTCAAAGATCGTAGCTATAACCGAGTGGCCTGCGCCTAATAACGTGCATGAAGTAAGAAGCTTCATGGGCTAGCCAGGATATTATAGAAAGTTCGTTAAGGACTTTTCAAAAATTGCTGCCCCAATCACTTCACTACAAAATAAAGATAAGAAATTTATGCGGGTTTGTCAAATGTGAATCTACCTTTAAAGTTTTAAAGGAATAGCTAACTACAGTACCTATTCTGATTGTACCCGACCCAAATGGAAATTTTACGGTTGTAATGGATGCGTCTGGAGAAGGTCTTGGAGGCATTCTATTACAAAATAACCACGTCATAGCTTATGAAAGCAAAAAGCTTAAGTTACATGAACAAAATTATGCTCCACACAACCTAGAGCTCATTACCATTGTACATACCTTTGCGCAAATGTGGAGGCATTACCTTCTTGGCAAGCCCTTCGAGTTAAAAATGGACCATCGGGGTTGAAGTATATTTTTACTCAACCAAACTTGAATGCAAGATAGCGGAGATGGTTAGAATTTTTGTCTCAGTATGATTTTGATATAAGCTACATCAAAGGCAAGGAAAATAGGGTGGCAGATGCTCTGAGTTGTAGGAAGCACATCTCTACTCTTATAACATTAAGAACTCAATTTAAGGATGAGGTGAAAGATGTCATGGAATCTGACTCTTATTTCAGCAAGTTAAAACAACACTTGCTGCAGATCCAAAGGATGTGAAGTATAAGGGATTTTGTTTTGATAATGAAGGAATTATGAGGTTTGAAAACATGGTATATATACCCTTGGCAAATGATTTAAGAAAGAAATTGTTAACTGAATTTCATAATTCACCTTTTTCTGGACACCTTGGCATTACAAAAATTCTTGCTGATCTCAAGCAGTAATATTTCTGGAAGGGAATGAAAAAGGATGTGGTGGAAATTGTGACACATTGCTTGGAATGTGAGCGTGTTAAGGTAGAACATATGCATCCCGCTAGATTATTGTATCCCCTGACATTCCATGAGTACAAATGGCAAGTGATAATGATGGATTTTATTCAAGGATTACCTTGTCGAGGAATAAGCATGATATCATCCTAGTTTTCATCAAAAAATTAACCAAAGTGGCACACTTCATTCTTGGTAACCTAAAAGACGATGCACCAGTGTTAGCAAGAAGATTTGTACATGACATTTTCAGATTGCATGGAATACCCGAATTGATCATATCGGACAAAGATCTGAGGATGACATCAAGGTTTTGGAAAATGCTTAATGTGGCCTTGGGAAATAAATTAAACTTTAGTTACGCATATCATCCGGAAAGCGGATGGGACAGGACCAAAAGAGTCAATCAAGTTTTAGAGGATATGTTAAGAATGTATTGCATGGACCAGTAGTATAAATGGGAGGAATACCTTCCGCTGGTTGAATTTGCCTACAATAATACATACCATGCCTCTTTAAATATGGCGCCTTTTGAAGCATTATATGGAAGAAAATGCAGAACCCCTGTTAGCTAGGACAACGTAGAGGATAGAGAGGTAATTGGACCAGAAATCCTTATGGAAATGGAACAACAAATTAAAATGATTCGGGAACATTTAAAGGAGGCTGCCAATAGGAAAAAGATTTATGCAGACTTAAAGCGGGTTGATAGGAATTATAAACTTGGTGAGAAGGTCTTTCTTTGGGTTAAGCCAAAAAAGAGTTCTATAACTTTTGGCAAGGCTGCCAAGTTATCGCCTCTTTATGTGGGACCTTTTGAAATTGTTGAAATAATCAACCCTGTAGCTTATCATCTAGCATTACCTCCTTCTTTATCGTAAATGCATGATGTTTTTCATATTTCTTTGCTTAAGAAATACGTATTTGATTATCACATGTGCTTTGAATTGGAATTCCTTGCAGGTCCAGGAACCAGGAATAATCATGGTTAAGCCCATTTGAGTGTTGGGAACTTGCCAGATGTACTTAAGAAATCGTGAAGTGAATCAATGTAAGGTCCAATGGGACCAGTTTAGTGAAGAAAGTACAACTTGGGAAAATATCGAAGAAATGAGATCTACTTTTCCATACTTGTTTGATCGAAATTGAATTCAAAAAACTGATAATTCTACCAAATATAGACAATTACTGGTCTATTTTACAGTTATCTTAAAACAACTGTTTTGATGATTAGATCTATTTTGGTATGAAATTATGAATAACAAGGGTGTGTGGGGCCTAAGCATTGAACAAGGAAAAATTGGCTTCGTATGTGGTTTAGAGTCTCAAGAGAAATTTTAGTGATTTTTGGGTGTTGAGATCATAAGAGGAAAGTTTTCCTCTTCTTGGTATTGAGTAGAATCAAATTTTATTAAGGATGAAACACGGCTCTGATGGGCCAACATCGGTCATAAAAAAGCATAATCACCCAAAATGACCATTAGGCCCAAAAATCTTGATGTTTGGTCTTCACCATACCAATAGCACAAGAAGATTCTAAGAAATCATTAATTTAGTAATGTAGGGTGAAAAACATTCAAAGCGGGTCCCTAGATAACTTCTGGCGAGTAGCTTAGTGAGCTACTCGGTGAGCTAGTTGAGTCTCGTTGATGAGATCAGTATGGGTTGAATGAGTTGGATCTGAGCTCCTCGAGATCATCTATGTGGAGGAGCATCAGTGAGCGATGTTAAATGATTCTCGAGCATGGATAGGGGTCAAGACCGTTGAACTCAAAATTTTAGTGTAGGAAAGGAATCACCTAGTAGCTTGGCAATCTACTCGGTGAGTCAAGATGTCATATGTCACAACTTGGCCATAGAATCATCACAAACCATAGTGAATGAGAAACTCACTAGATCGAGCTGGAAGGCCAAGTGGTCAGGCTCAGAAACGACTAGCTTGGTTGACTCATGAGAACAATGTAAGAAAGGGCTTGTTCATGAACCAAGTTATCGGGTCACCAAATGAGCTCAACACCGAGCAATATAAACTAGGGTATGGCATCGAACCATGGTTGGAGGATACATATTGGTCTGATAAAATGAGGAAAAAGGAGCTTGATCTACACTTGAATGAATCAACCTTGAAGGCATGACATTCCATCCATGAAGATTGGATCTTAACGGAAAGATCGATTAACATTTACAAGGAGCTAAGACAATGAATGGATAAAACAATGAGATCATGTCAAAATAGGCCTTCATGCCAGAAAATGATAGGGAACAATGTAGTATTGGGTGCATGATGTGAATGGTGATGTCAGCTCATGGATTCAGCTAACAAGTTTTTAGGTGAAAGTTTGATTCAACCAAAACAGGAGAGGAAGCTTATCAGTCAACCAGGGGGAATGACAAGCCATGCAAGATGAGGTTTAAATGTGGATATCATGAAAGGAGGCAAGGCCATGGGACTCAGCTATTAATCCCTGAATGGAAATGCACACAGGTGGAGCTCAAAAATTACATAGGAAAAAGAAATTGATAGTATTAAGCCTTGATGAAAATGAAACCAGTACGTGGAGGTTGTGTCACCAGGGAAATGATAATTTAATTAATTTGGTAGAGTAGCTAAACCAAAGTGTTTTGAAGTGAATGACGGAGAAATGAGTTGGGAGGCTCGCAAAATGACTAGATGCGAGAGGGATAAAACTTGACATGGTGAGTGAGTTAGAATTTTGGGTGGAGCTAGATTCCAAATGACTTTGTACTTACTCTCATTGAGAAAAGCGTGAAATTTGAGAAAAAGGCCTGAAATCTGAAACCTCGAAGTCTAAAAGGCCTCGGGATTTTGGGATTCAAACCTCGTTTGGGGTTTATGGTGTATGTTAGTTCGAAATCAATGGATAAAAACCCTGAAGTTGTGAGTCAAAAGAGCTAGAACACCAATACTCCAAAAACTCAAAATTTTGGGGGTCAACAAGCTATGATTGGTCAATGGTAGTACATTTTGGAGTTTTGCTAGAAATTTCCTTTTGGGATATTTTATCTTGGCCAATGATGAACATTGCAAAGGGAAAAAAATGTAAAATTTGTAAGATATAAATGAGAAATGTTAAAGCATGACAGCTTGGGGATCATGCACAAGTTTAGGCTTGGTCAAAACTGGGTCCATGAGTCATGGCATGCATGGAGTTGGTGCTTTGGGCGAGCTAGAAAAATGTATTAAATCCTTCGAAGGAGGTCGTCAAGTCTGCATAATCCATAAGATTTAATGGGGGTTTCAAGGTGATAACACTTACCGGTGAGACAATGGCCAACACATAGAATAAAGGGTATGTAAGGTGGCATTAAATGTTGAATCCATGTCGAATGACACATCAAGCTAATGGGAAGCAACACATAGTGTGAATTGTGGATCCAATGCAATGTTCGAACTCATAATGAGACAAGATCTTACTAAGTTAATGTTGGAAGGAAGTTTAGGGGTTGGTTGAGCCTAAAGAAGAGATGGACTCGGTGGAGCATATGTGAAGAAACATGTAGAGTTGGTCAAAATACAATGGGCTTTCCATAATCCAAAAATAAGAAAAAAAAAAATTCATCGAGTTGTAGTTTAGGGAAGTTAGGAGATAAATAGATGGTCGAAGGCCGTTTCTGAGGCCATTATAAAAAAAATTAGGAGGAACTTGCCCCATTTCACCAAACAGCTCAGGGATTTTCTCGACAAGCCAACCAATTAACTTGCGCATGTAAAGCTATTTATAGGCGGAATATGCCAAGACCCCCTTCCACTCAAAATTTAATATCTTGAGCTCGAGTGCTCGAGAATCTCACAAAAATATAGTGCATGGAAATCCAAGGATGTGATATTTTTAATAATAGCATGTAAATGGATTTTCTAAGGTTTTAAAACCCCAACATTTTAGATACCCCATGGACCCATAAATGCAAAAATGGGCATACCTTGAGCCACGATTGTTAGATTTTTGCAAACATCCTATCGATGGAAATCTCGAACAATGATCTACAACATGGGAATATAAAATTTGGGATTTTAAAGGCTCTAAAATTATGAAATTTGAGAATAGCCTACAATGATAATTAGGTTAAAGTCATTAATGGGCTTGGTGGGAGAAGAGGTCATGATGAAGCTATAAGAGCTAGAGACTAGACCTAAGTGCAATCATAACTAATTCCTTCTTAGATAAAGCAATGCCATTAATGGAGCAGATATTTTGCAAATCTTTAAGCACTCATTGTAAGATAAAAAATTGAATTTTTATGGGTTTTGGAGTAATTTTGTGATTTATTTTCTCTCTCTCTCTCTCTCTCGTCCCTTAAAAATTATTCTATAAATATTATAAGGGGTTACACATGCAAAGGGTTGGTAATTTTCTCCTCCCATGAACCCCCTCTTCTTTTAGGGCTTCGGACCTTCATCTAGACATTGTAATTGATTCAAAACTTCACCTTTGGAAATTGTATTGTGTAAAATTTAAAGGAGCAATAAAATCATGTTTGTGGTATATTTATAGCCTTTAATGGTTTGTTGTTCCTTAATTTTCATCATCAAACATGTAGTTATGAATACTAATTGTTCATTGCACGTTTTTGTTTTGTTCTCATTCAAGAATGATGTATTGAATGCAATTTAGTTTTTGGTATAGGACTAACCTTCCTAGATTAATTATTGTGTAGGCTAGGGAAGTGATTTGCACTCCTCTCTTGGTGTATCACCGCTTCTAGTGTAGGTTTATTTCATGTAATATTACTTTCCCTATCACCTTGGAAGTTTTATAGTAGGGTTAGTGATTATTTTTACCGCATTAGGATTACTTAGTGGCAAGTAGGTTAGGAGTAAAAGCGGCCTTCTCCGAGAGAGCTATCCCATTTCCTAACATTCCACATTCAAGATAGCTCTATGTTATGCAATCACATCGAATGCCCCAATTCAAAATAGACCATTTGGGGAGTTCTGTGATTTTTCCATAACAACACCCTTACTTTTTCAATCTACAGTTTTACCCTTCAGAATTTATCATCCTAAACACTAGCTCCCATCTAGGACATCAGTGGTAGGATCCCTCATCCCTTATGGGTGCCCATGTCCTCTTTTTCCTTTACTCACACTTTTTGGGTTTTTTCTAGGCATTTGAGCATCTTATATTTTTATTATTCATACTTTTTAGGGTTGATTATATAATTAAAGAAAGGGAATCATATAAATATAAAGTTATGTGATCATAATAAGGGACCAAGAACTAAGCATTAGCTATCACCACTTAAGGTTACATCCATTAAGGCATCTATGAGCTCCATTGCATCCATCTAGCACCATCACAAGGGACATAAGGGATGGTTAATTTGTATACACTTCATAGGATGGATGTTCATTCTATTACATGCAAACATTTATTACATTTTTACATCTAACTAATTACTCCCTATCTAAGTGTGACATGCACAATAAATACATAGGGCACCATTCTGCACACACACAAACAAAATTACATTGGGTCTATGATCTAATGAAATGTTCAGTAGTAACTTCACCATTGTGTTAGCTAAGGAAAGTCTAAACCCTCATTCTCCATCTTACTTTTAGGGATTTTATTTCTAATTGAGGGTTTTGTAGCTTTATTCTTTATTGAACATTTTCAACTACCTCTACTGATCTTGGTACAACCTCATACCGACAAAAGTTGACTAACTACGAACACATTATGACACCTTGGAGGAGGTTTTTGATATTTTTCACAAACCCAAGAACCTAGAAACATGCCTAAAGAACCCGTAGGCACCCTTGTCCCTTTCTAAGAACCCTAGTCCATCTTGATTCTCTAGTTCAATAATTTTTGAAATCCTATCAACAATCAATACTTCAAATTTATCAAGTTTCTAGTCATGCACACCTTCGACAACACTATGAATCGTAAGGATTCTCACCCTCTCTTTGCACTTAGGGTTCCACGTTATTTTTTTCTTAGCTTGCTTTTGTTATATTTCTATACTTCATTCATGCACTTATTTTGTTAATATAACATCAAATTAGGATTGTGTATTTCCATTTTAGCTTAATCATTCTAGTGAACCTAACCTTCGAACCCACATTTCATTTATAGTTTTCATCCTATTATAACCATGGCACAATCATATGTTGAATTTATAGAATACCATATCAAAGCCCTTAATGATCATATCGTTGACTATCGCTAAAATTTAGAATTTATTTTAGTATGCTAATCATGAGGAAGCTACCAAATTTACGAAGCTCACTTATTTTGCAACTATTCCCGAAACTTCTACTACTTAACATCTAGCTTTAACTCTTCCACCCATTTCTACCATTCACGTTTACATCCATACTTCTTCTAATCATTATTCCCCACCTCATATTTCTCACATGCAGCAAGTTGCTTCAACTAACACCCAATATTTAGTCTCCCTTTGTCAAGATCTTCAAGTGTAAATCCATTAGTTAAAGGATAATACATCTCATGTGTCTCCATCATTAGATTCCACTCTATTAAGTGCATACTCCATTCGCTTTGACCATGTCTTCTTACACCCTTCCCCCTAACTTCATCACCCATAAGCTTCCAATTTTAATGGGCATGGTGACCCACTAGAGCATCTCGAGCATTCCACATGGCTTGTCTATATTTCATAGATTATCACATCTGCTAGGTATTTTTTTCCCTTGTAATCTCCATGATTATGCAATGCATAGGTTCTATGACCTACCTATTAACTTGGTCACATCTTTCATGCATCTGGACGATGATTTTCTTACTCTTTTATCTATCAAAATTAGCTCTTAGATCTCTTGTAATCAACTCACAAAAATCAAGAAAGGATCTAATGAATGCTTCACCGAATATGTCTTATGATAAAAAAAACAACTTAGCTAATATTTCAAATGTTGTTGAGGGATATGAGCTTTAGGACTTATCCATTCAAAGCCTATTACCACCTCTCAGGAGAGTATGTTATCGCCAAATCACAACACCTTCAGGTTTGTACAAGCGTGTATGCTTGAGCTTACGGTGTGACGGGATAACATGGGTACTATCTCAAAGATGTGGGACTTGCTACTTGAGATAGACCCCAAAGAAAGTTGATTCTTACTCCTAAAATACCTACCACAATCCACTCTAATGCAGAAAAAAGAACTATCTTATCCTAATCTAACTTTCCAATGGACCAGAGAGAGAGAGTGCATGAAATCAAGCCTACACTAAAGCAGTGATACACAAGAAAAGGAGGGTGTGAGAATAGTCTTCCAATGTGTGAAAAATAGAAGCATAGTTTATACTAAAGGTTTGATAATAGTTCCCCATAGTATAGGAACCACATTCACAACAATATTTCATACACACACAATGATAATGAATCCTTGCAAGAGCATAAGATAGACAAGTAAGTGCACCAAGTTGGGGGCCTAAAGGGCGTCTTTAGTGGACACATTTTTGGAAAAACAACTTCAATTTTATGATTTTTTTGAAATAGTTACACTCAAAATTGGAAGATATTGTAGAAATATGAATCGTAGCATTTTGAGTCTAGTTTCTAAGCTACTAAATTTTATTGAAAAAGATAAGTTTAAGTGGGTCAAAAAACTATAATACTAACAAATGAAACTATTTTTATTAAAAAACATAATAGAGTGACTTTCGTGCCCCCCACCCATTTTGTGAGCACCATTTAGTATTTTTGAAAACCCTTTTGTAGAAAGATAGCTAGGAGCATCTAGTTTGGGCTCCATTTTTAAAAGATTTTAGAGAATATTTTTTTATTTATGATTTTTCTAGTACAATAATTTTATGTTTGAAAAATAACGAAGCTCTGACCGTGCCCCCCCTAACAACCTCAAAAAATATCAAAAATTAGTTTGTTTTAATATGTATAGAATTATGCCTAGTTTGGGCTAGTATAATTTTTTAAAATTTCGATCACCCAAAAAGAATACACAATGAAAGATAGACATATTTACACTTCAAAAAATAGCTATAAAAAGGCATATTTATAAAATAAATAATAAGGAAACCTTATATTAGTCAAAAAAATTGAAAATTTATATAGAAAGAAGAAACTATGCTCTACGTCGTGGTATAATTTTTTGAAAATGGAGCGATTGTTTTATTTTGATTTATCATAGAGGAAGTGGCATTTTTACATTTTTCTTGTAAAAACATGTTGTTTGTTGTGTTTGTGCAGAGTCCATGCCTCAGGCTTGGGGATCCAAACTAGATCCCAAGCCTTGAGGCATGGATTGGGAAAAGAGAAAACACAAAACACGTATGCATTACATAATGCGTACGCATTTTTCATTGTTTTATATATTGTGGCCCCCAACATCCCTTTCATCTGTTTCACGGAAAGGAATTTCATAAACATTCGGTTTTTGTCTACAATTTACTCTACATTCTTGCACATGATTTTTTTAGTAGTTCATTTTGTCCCCTACCCCACTAGTTGAATTTTTCTAATCATGGGCAATAAACGTCGAGCTAAGGACAAGAGGAAAGTCAAGAACAAGACATAGAGAAATTGGAAGAAAAGAGAATAAAGAAATTGAAGAGAATGCAAAACTTCGAGGAAGGAAAGGTACATCTGCTATATCAAATGTAGCTAATGTATTAGAAAATGGGGATGAAATACATAATGAAAATGTAGAGAATAATGATTTTGTAATGAATAATGATATTGAATTGAATGATAATATTGGTATGGATGAATAAATTGATATGAACCCAATTGTTGAACCCTTACTTGAGAATCCAAATGTTAACCTTGAAATTTGTATGAAAGCACTTGAATGAAGAAAGTAACCTTATAAACGAATCTTCACCTCTAAGAACACCTCCTTCCATTTTGCGAAGAAAACCAATTCACTTAATTTCAATTGATGAAAACATTATAAAACCAATGCCTAACAAAATTTAGAAAGAAATGCGAGAAGAAAAACTAGTGGAATTTGGAATAATTACTTTGAGAATTTAAATGACATGCTAAGATGTCAATTATTTGTTTCATTGATGAAATTAATTAAGATGAGACCTATAATGAAAACCCCAGGGTTAAGGACATCTAATGTTGTTGATCAAAATGCATCAATTGTTGAAAACATACATAAAGCATACTAAACTATAGGTGGAAAAAGACACACCAAAGATAGTAATGTTACACAACATGCACTAACTAATTGTATAGTAATTGATAAAACAGTTAATAAACTCTTGATTAGAAAAACAAGAAGTGCTTTGAAGCTAAACAGAAAAACACTAATGAAAGTAATAGAGAGACGCAAACATCTTGAGTCAGTCAATAACAATTACTATTGGGCTTTCTCTAGTAGACATCCATGAAAAGACAAGAATACATCTGATATTCTAAAAGAATTAATTGTAAATTTTTTGAATGAGAACACAAGGGTGTCACCGAATAGAAGAGATATAGTAAAAAGAAGAATAGGTTATCGTAATCATGAATCATGTGCAAAACATTTCTTAGATATGACTCAAACAGAATTGTTCTCTAAGTTTAAAAGTGAAAATCCACAAATTAACATTAGCCAAAGATTCTATGAAATGAGAAAACCCTTTTATGTGAAAATCAATCACTCACATACCACTTGTTGTTGCAGGCATCATGTTGAATTTTCAATGCATTATGATGTTTTTTGTCAAATACGTCGTGTTTTACATACTAACATCATGTTGCAAGAGTGTGGAATAAATGTCCCACAAAAGTCTTCGAGGGAATTTATTCTGACAATATTTTGTGAAAAATCAACAAGATAATTTTTTTATAACAAAGCATGTCTAAATGGAACGTGCAATGTATGCGGTAGCTTGCCAAATCTGAAAAGTTTTATCCACGAGGAAAGTACATATTCAATAGGAAAAGAATTGGTTGATGTCACCAAATATAAATCGGTGACATATCAATTAAAAGATGGAAAATAATCTAAGAGGTGTGAGCTTGTTAGAAAACAATTACCTGTATTAGAATATATGGTGAAATTCATAGAGGAAATTATTTATGAGTATGTTAGGCACACACATAGAGCTCGATGGTTGGATGAAAAATTCAAGTTTACCAAGGACACATTCCCACTTGGTACTATTTTTTTAGTAGTTGGCTTCACATATAATTACACATTACAACCACAAATGGAGGTTCAATCTTAATATTATAACTCAGTGCGAGTTTCTATTTTCATGCATATAACATTCATGCACTCTCCTGAAAGCATTGAGAAAGATCGAAAAATATTAAGAGAGTATCATTTCTACATCAGTGATGATCGAACACATTCTACATAATATGTACAAGGGTATTTCTAGGTGTTTTATGTGAACTTGAATGAGAGGAACATTAGTTTTGATCAACATTACATTTGGTTAGATAACTACACATCACAATTCAAGAATGCACGGATGTTTTATTGGCTAAGAAAGATGCACAAAGAAACAAATGTACAACATATATGGATTTTTACTGAGGTAGGGCATGAAAAAGGAAAGCATGATGGTGTAGGAGCATGTGTGAAAAGAGCACTTACAAGAGAATATTTAAAGTTCAAGGATGGTGATAAATTTACAGATGCAAAAAACATTGTCGATTGGTGTGTTAAGAATATGGGCCATGAATCTCAAGAGAGATCAACATTTCGTAGATATTTTTGGTTGATAGAGGAACAACATTTGGAAAAATTTGAAGATTGTATGATAGTTGCAAGATTAAGTGATATGCACTCATTCCATAGTTCAGATGTAAATGCTTGGACTATTCATACTAGGTGCATGACATCTTTTTATATATCATGCATTGATTTTGCATGGAATGAATGTGAGTCACAATAGTGGGTGGATGAATGGACTTGTAGACCTCTAGCTCCACTCAACACACATCAAGTTCCATGAACATTACAACTTGCAGGGTCTTCAGATCAAATGACAACATCACCTGACTTTGACCAAGTCTCTGATTTAGTGCAACAAGGTACATACATATATGTACATGCCATGTTTTAGATTTATAAATTATTAAATGGTCAACTCTTAATGTATTTATAAATTGACCAAACAGTTTTACTTTGTGATACATAGGGCACGTTTTTGTAGTTATTGCGACAGAATTTAATGAAGAGGGAACATACTACTTCTTATCTTTTGTGTAGAGAGGAAAATAAAATTGACTTCCATAGTCATTGATGGTGAAGACCTTGAGTATCCCAATGGATTAGTGGTAGTCACTGGAACTTTGCTTCGATGATATCCTATAAAAAAATCAAACATTTGGTTGTTTGAAGACTATGAAGTGCATCGGAAGATACTTCACTATTCACATTTGGTCCTTGTAACAAATATTAAATTGATCAAATATCAAGTCAGCCATCAAACAAAAATCTATGGAAGATTCGTGAATAGATTATGAAGCAATTCTGGTTACTGTCAAGAATAGAGTTGATCCTTATGGTTCATTGGATTGAATTTACAAAGGTATGTTCTTCATAAATTTAATTTGAATATTTACTTAAATAATTTTGTTTAAATTTTGTATGATTTAAAATTCTATTTAATTGCTTACTAACATGTTTATGTAGGTTAGTGGTGCCAAAAAGATTCCACCTTCTCGTGGTTGCAATCGTCAAGAGAGAATTTATTATTCTTGAAGCCAAGTGAAGTTAAGAGAAATTAAATAATAGAAAGGAAAAACAAACAAAAATCTCATTTCACCACCTATATTGTAAAAATATCTTATTAAAATTCTCATTTCACCACCTATATTGTATGAACCACATAAATTATTCGGGTGATTGGAAATGGACAACCTTACAATGAATTAGTATAAATGGAGATGGAGAAAACCATGAGAGGATTTCATAGAGGGCCCCAAAATGGAGGTCTCAGAGTTGGAGAGATGTCTCTAGGTGTCACGGTGTCTAAGAAATCACCCATCGAAGATATGGTGTGTTTGGGCCTCAGGGATCTTAAGCGACTAAGCTCAGACGAGGTAGCCAGGAAAGCACGGGAGTGTAGGGAACCAAAAATAATGATCCAATAGCATTCACATGGACACCCCAATATGTTGGCATAGTTAGTTTGGTCCCATGAGTTTATGTTTGCAAACTACAATGTCTAACAACCCTACATAGACTTAGACTACACTATTTCGCATGTTTGCAAGTAATAACACAGTGAGAGAACCAGATGGAGATGGAGAAAAATATGAGAGGATTTCATAGAGGCCCCGACATGGAGGTTTTGGCTCTAACGGACATATCTAGGTGTCATGGAGTCTGAGAAATCACCTATTGAAGATATGGCATGTTTGGGCCTCAGGGATCTTAAACAACTATGCCCGGACGAGGTACCCCGACATCACTGGGAGCATGGAGAACAAAAAAAGCCTCCAATAGCATTCACCTGGTCATTCAAATGTGTTTGAATAGTTGGTTTGGTCCCACGAGCTTTCATTTGCAAACTATAATGTCTGGCAGCCCTACACTGACTCAGACTGCACTATTTCGTGCGTTTGCAAATAGTAGCACAACGAGAGAACCGGATGGAGATGAAGAAAACCACGAGAGGATTTTAATAGGTCCCCAACATGGAGGTCTTAGATCTTAAGAGACATCTCTAGGTGCCATGGAGTCTGAAAAATCACCTGTCGAAGATATGGCGTGTTTGGGCCTCAGGGCTCTTAAGCGACTATGCCAAGAAAAGGTAACCCAAAAGCATGGGGAAGTGTGGGGAACCAAAATAAGCCTCAATAGTGTTCATCTAGCCACCCAATGTGTTGGTGTAGTTAGTTCAATCCCATGACCTTCCGTTTGCAAACTACAGCGTCTGGTAGCCCTACACTGCCTCAGACTACACTATTTCACGTGTTTACAAACAATAGCACAACGAGAGAACCATATGGAGATGGAGAAAAATACGAGAGGATTTATTATAGGGCCCTAACATGGATGTCTTGAATCTAATGAGACATCTCTAGGTGCCACAAAGTTCGAGAAATCACCCGTTGAAGATATGGTGTGTTTGGGCCTCAGGGCTCTTAAGCGACTACGCCCAGACGAGGTAGCCGAAAGCACGGGAGCATGGGGAACAAAAATTAAGCCTCCAATAGTGTTAACTTGGACAATCTAACATGTTTACATAGTTGGTTTAGTCCCATGAGCTTCCATTTGCAAACTACAACGTTTGGCAGACCCTCTACAATGACTCAATCGCATTATTTCACGTTTGCAAATAGTAGCACAAAAAAGAACCAAATGGAGATGGAGAAAACTATGAGAGAATTTCATAGAGGGCCTTGATGTGTAGGTCTCAGATCTAATGAGATATCTCTAGGTTCCACAGAGTCCAAGAAATCACCCATCGAAGATATGGCATGTTTGGGCCTCAGGGCTCTTAAGTGACTACTCCGGATGAGGTAGTACAAAAGCACGAGGAGCGTGGGGAACAAAAAAGAAGCATCCAATAGCATTAAATTAGCCACCCCAACATGCTGGTGTAGTTGGTTCAGTCCCAGGAGCTTCTGTTTGCAAACTACATCATCTGGCAGCCCTACACTGCCTCAAACTACACAATTTCATGCTTTTGTAAACAATAGCACAACGTAAGAACTAGTTGGAGATGGATAAAACCATGAGACATTTTGTAGAGGGCTTCGACATGGAGGTCAAGGATCTGATGAGATGTCTCTAGGTGCCATGAAGTCAGAGAAATCACACGTCGAAGATATGGTGTGTTTGGGCCTCAGGGCTCTTAAGCGACTATGCCGGACGAGGTAGCACAAAGCACAGGGAGCGTGGGGAACAAAATCAAAGCCTCCACTAGAATTCAACTAGCCATCCCAATGTGTTGTCGTAATTGGTTTTGTCCCATGAGCTTACGTTTATAAACTACAAGACATCGATAACTCTACACCGACTCATTGTACTATATTTCACGTGTTTCAGCAAACAATAGCACATCGAGTGAACTAGATGGAGATGGAGAAAACCACAAGAGAATTTTGTAGAGGGCCCCAACATGGAGGTCTAGATCTGATGAGACATATCTAAAGGTGCCACGAAGTCTAGAAATCACCGTCAAAGATATGGTGTGTTTGGGCCTTAGGCCTCTTAAGCGACTAAGCCCGAACAAGGTAGCCCGAAATCACGGGGAGCGTAGGGGACCAAAAGGAATCCTCCACTATCATTCAACTAGCCACCGCGAGGTGTTTTCATAGTTGGTTTGGTCCCATGAGCTTCCATTTGTAAACTACAATGTCGACAACCCTACACTAACTCGACCGCACTATTTCACGCGTTTGCATACAATAACAGACACGGTGAGAGAACCAGATGGAGATGGAGAAAACCGTGAGATAATTTTGTAGAGGGCATCAATGTGGAGGTTTCGGATCTTACGATATGTCTCTAGGTGCCACGAATTTTGAGAAATCACCCGTCAAAGATATGGCATGTTTGGGCCTCAAGTCTCTTAAGCGACTACGCCCAGATGAGGTAGCCCGAAAGCACGGGTGGAGGAAACCACCGATGTTCAATGATTTTGCCACAAGATGTATATATGTAGAATATGAACTTAATTTTGTTGGGGAGACCACCAATGTTCCAACTGTTCATTTTGAAAGAACAAAGATCTTCAATCAAACAAAGAATGAAGAGCTATATTTTTTTGGACATTACAAAAGGTTGTTTGTGCCCAAAAAGAAGTCGAAGGCCATATAAATATTTAATCTTAAACTTTAGATGGCAATTAAGATTGTGAAGAAAAATAATTAGGTGAAAATTTCACTATGATTTAAGAAGAAATGCCTCTTGAATGTCATAAAGAGTCAATTTGATTACCCAAAAACATCTGGAAGAACTTAAAGAGAAGATATGAGCAGAAGAAAAGGAAAAATGGGAAGTGTGGAAGGATCACAACTTAACTAGAATGGAATATCTATGTGATGTTGTCGATAGAATCTGATTCTCTCGATGTGTTATTGTTTACAAACGCGCGAAATAGTGTAGTTTGAGTTAGTGTAGGGTCATTTTGTCGAGGATGTAGTTTGCAAAATGAAAGCTCTTCGGGACTAAACCAACTATGCCAACAACTCGGGGTGGCCATCTAAATGCTATTGGAGGCTTCATTTTGGTTCCCCATGCTCCTAGTGCTTTCGGGCTACCTCATCCGAGTGTAGTCATTTAAGAGCCCCGAGGTGCAAAAATGCCATATCTTTGATGGGTGATTTCTCAAACTCCGTGGCACCTACATACATCTCATTAGATCCAAGACCTCCACATCAGGGCCCTCTATGAAAGCCTCTTGTGGTTTTCTCCATCTCCATCCAGTTCTCTCATTGTGTTATTGTTTGCAAATGCATGAAATAGTGCGATGCGAGTCGGTGTAGAGGGCTGTCGGACGTTGTAGTTTGCAAACAAAAGCTCATAGGACCAAATCCAGCCATGCCAAAACTTCAAGGTGGCCAAGGGAATGCTAGTGGAGGCTTTTTTTTTGTTCCCCATGCTCCCCGTGCTTTCAGGCTACCTCGTCTGGCCGTAGTCGCTTAAGAGTCCTGAGGACCAAACACACCGTATCTTCGACAGGTGATTTCGCAGACTCCATGGCACCTAGAGACATCTCATCAGATCTTATACCTCTTATAAAGGCCCTCTACAAAACCCTCTCATGATTTTCTCCATCTTCATCTAGTTCTCTCATTTGTGCTACTATTTAAAACACATGTGAAATAGTGTAGTCTGAGTCAGTGTAGGGCTGCCAGACGCTGTAGTTTGCAAACGGAAGCTCATGGGACCAAACCAACTACACAAAAATGTCGGGGTGGCTAGGTGAATGCTAGTAGAGAATTCATTTTTGTTCCCCATGCTCCCCATGCTTTTGGGCTACCTCGTCCAGGAGTATTCGCTTAGGAGCCCGTTAGGCCCAAACATGCCATATCTTCGATGTGATTTCTAGAACTCCGTGGCACCTAAAGACATCTCGTAAGATCCGAGACCTCCAATTTTAAAACCTCTATGAAATATTATCGTGGTTTTTTCTCCATCTCCATCCGGTTCTCGCGCTGTGCTATTGTTTGCAAACACGTGAAAAAGTGCGATCCGAGTTAGTGTAGGGGTGTCGATCGTTTGTAGTATGCAAACGGAAGCTCGTGGGACCAAACCAACTATGCCAACATGTTGGGGTGGCCAAGTGAACACTAGTGGAGCATTCATTTTGGTTCCCCATGCTCCCCATGCTTTCGGGCTACCTCTTCCGGGCATAGTTGTTTAAGAGCCCTAAGGCCCAAACATGACATATCTTCGACGGGTGATTTCTCGGACTCCGTGGCACCTAGAGATGTCTCGTCAAATCTGAGACCTCCATGTCGAGGCCCTCTATGAAATCCTCTCAAGGTTTTCTTGATCTCCATATTTTTCTCTTGCTATGCTAGTGTTTGCAAATGTGCGAAATAGTGTAGTCTGATTTAGTGTAGGGATGTCAGACGTTGTAGTTTGCAAATGGAAGCTCGTGGGACCGAACCAACTACGCAAACACATCGGGGTAACTATGTGAATACTATTGGAGCATTTTTTTGGTTCCCCGTGCTCCTCGTGCTTTTGAGATACCTCATCTGGGCGTAGTTTCTTAAGATCCTGAATGACTAGATTGGCTTAAGAATGAATTTGATAGGGGTATGTCTAAGAACACATGGGAGTTATCAATCACCTAGTAAATATTTCTTGTTTAGTTCTAGATGGGATTCAAATATCCTATGGCTTAGTGACCTTCCATTCATTGATAATTTGTGCTATGATAAACCCATGGATGCTTTCAAAAGCACCTTAAAAAGGATAGGGGTAGTCATCAAGCATAGTGAAGGGTGTGATGTGATTTCCAAATAACTTGAAATTCATACAAATTTAATGGTAATAACATGAATTGGAAAGGATTAGACAATCAAGAATCATTGAGTGTTTGAATCAGAATGTCATTGCATCTGGAGACATTCTCAAGCATTGGAGTAATGTATATGGAGAGACATTCTCAAAATATCAATAGATGAAAGGCATCAAATTGTAATGAATCTCGGGTATTTTAATAGGGGAGAAGACTACAAAGCATAGAAAAATGTAGTAAGGGCATGGATAAGATAGGAACCAATACAAAGAGATCATGAGCAAGAAGAAGAAGTAAGGTAAATAAGGTAAATACACATTGATAAATTGAATGAATAATTACTCGATTAGGTAACTCTTTATTATATATATATATATATATATATACATTATAAATATTGATTTCAAATTTTGATGCATATTATACATTGAAAATGCTAGTACATGTACATCACCATTAAATGAAAAAATAATCCATAATGTCTTAAATATTGTCAAGTGCACATCATATTAGTTTTATGCAAAAATAATCTCAGAAATGTAAGGTCTCATAAAAATTATCAAGTTCCAAATAGTATTTTAATGTGCATAATAAATACAAAAATTCCCAAATAGGTCATATACCATCAAGTTCAAATGCCATATAGGTGTACATACAATGCCATGCACATAGGCACACAAAAACAATGTCATGTAAGACATATATATTTCCTTCTCATCAAAATCTATCCCTCTCTTGGCCTTTCTCGAAGAAGGCCCTCCCTTAGATGAAGATGGAGATCCATGAGATGAATTTGGATTGTCCGAGCCCATGCTTCGAGTCCTCTTCCTGAATACTCACTTGTAGATGAGCTTGTAAATGCAAACAATATTTTTTTGTCAAAACTTAATTTATATATGTTTTCAACATGTATTTAAGACCATGCTAGAATGAAAGTATTTACATAAATACACAAACTTACCGCAAGTTGTCGATCATGCTGAATTTGCATCTCACGCTCAGATGATTCATCGAGAGCTCCTGCAGTATGAATGGGGGTATGAAGATGACATGAGATGGAGGAGTCTGTGCCCTTGAAGTAAAAATGGAGGGGGTTGAAGTTCCCTACATACACATAAGATAAGAAAATATAACATCATAATTAACGAAAATAGAATTAAGTACATGTATATACATAATGACAATATTTTAACTAATTTTATCAATATAGAACTATTTTTTTACCCCGCCACGCTTGTGAATCAAATGAATAGGGCTGCTTTACCTATATCGCAGGTAACTCTTACATATACATAATGAAGGACATTATTAACATAATTTAATAATTATAAAATGAAAAGACATTACTAACATGTAATTTAACATAATATGAATGACACGAGAAATTTAACAAAATTTACGTGTAGTTTGAATACATCGATGAGTTGTTGCGCAGATGAAATCGTAGTGGCAACACCATTATCTACTTTTCGCAGAGATGGTGGGTGTCTAGTGAAGTCAACATCTTTATCAAACATGTATATCACGTGAGTTCGGATGGACATACAAAAACATATATATATTTTTAATTCAAAACTAATATATATATATATATATATATATATATATATATATATATATACATACATGCAAATATATATAAATATATACACATGTATGTGAAAATTTTACATAATTAACATTCTAAATTACTCCTTTGTGAATGTATGTGTATCCATGGTGCTCGCCACCTGTGGTCGGGATGAAGTGCGACTCCCATGCCTTTGTAATATCAATGCATATACATGTACAAATATAATTATTTCAAAAATTTAACATATATAAGTAAATCAAGTACTCAAATTTTTTTAACACACATAAAAAACATAACAAATTTACCTACGAAGGTGATTCCGATGAATGTAATCCAAATGTCTCACTCAAAAGGACATCTAACATAGTGACATTATTATGTGACATTATCATGTTGAAAGTATCACCCCGCTCGGGTCCCAAACATATGTGCACATGATGAGAAAATCTCATGCTACACTTGAGGGAAATTTTGTGTACCTCCGTGACCATCCTCAAATGTCCCCGTATATCGAAAATATAGCTAGCCGCATGATGAGTGTATCAAGATGTGGCTCCTTCACCGCTGAGGGACAATATTAGGGTGAGGGATTCTTTGGAGGGAATCTACCTTTTCCTAGGTACACGTTGTGCACTTGGTTGATCCTATGAGAATCTCAGAAAATCAAAATAATTTGGGATCTCATTTTTTATTAAGGATAAATAGTTTTGAAGGGACTATACCCTAAGTACAAAAAGGCTCAAGTAGCTAGATACCAGAAGGAGAAAACCCAACTAAGAAAGGTTAAATGCCTTAAACATGTAGGCTCAAAAGCTAGATATATCAGTAAAGTGAGTACAAAAATATCTATCCAAAATGAGATCCGAAGAAGAACATAAGGACCAAAAAACTTCAAAAAGGGATCCAAAATAGAGCATCCTAGCAATAAAACAACAACAAAACCACCAAAAAAAGCAACTTCACAACATCTAAACATCACATGGGCACTACACTATTTGACTTCCCTATCAATCTTGACCTTAATTTTATGAAGAGAGGTGAATAAGCAATGGCCGTGGCATGTGAAGGATCATTCATGTCTGCCTGAGCAAGGGCAAGGTCACGAGTCTCATTAGAATCCCATATGTCATCAGGAATGCCACTAAGGCTGCAAACACTTCTCACGTGCTGCTCCATAAAATTATAAACATCTTTCAGTGTAGAGATGATGCAGTCATGATATCCCTTGGCATTGCCCAGCCTGGCATCAAGTGAAAGGAGCTTCTTAAAAATATCAGCAGTAGTATCATTGTCCTCAGAATTTTGTAACTTCCTCTTTCCTTTTGTTTTTTCCAAATTTCTAGGAGCATTTTTGAGGTCTTTAATCTCCTCTTCAAGCTTTCCAACCCTGGTAAGAAGATCCACATCTCTGCATTCTTCAATAGGTTTACTGATATGCAATAAGTTCTCGGAAAGCTTAATATCCCTATGGCTATGCACAATCCTTTGTGAAGAAGGCAGGGAAACCATAGCCTTTTTTCCTTTCATATTTCTACTAGAGGTAGTAGAGTCTAGACCTATTTCGGCAGGGATAGGGAAAATAATAGGGGGAGTAGGCAGAGGGTGAGAGCAAGAGATGCAATGGTGGTGGATGAGCAGAATTATACCTTGGCATAGAGGTACAACCTAGGTATGATTCTGGACTTCTAAAATAGACCTCTCCAAGGAATTCAACAGATAATGTGGGAAATTGATGGTTAGATTCCTATGAAAATGATTGAGAAATATTAAATGCTTCAAGGGAATGGTGCCATATCTTCCCTCAAGTGTGACGTACCTAACCATCATCCATGTTATCTCAGCAAAGGGCTTCAGGGATAGAGGCCACTTTTATTCCAGCCATGACAAACTCGAGGTGCTCCCCTTCCTCGAGAATTTTTTTAGCCTCAACCTCAAATTTGAATCTTTTGTTGAAAAACATGGCTCCATCTAGGTTCAGCCCCATGACCTGGGTGATGAGTTCCTAGATATCTCAACCCTGACTTCTCCATACTCAATAGTACATTTTCTCCAACCATTTGCAAATTTCACCGAGATGTCTTGGTCAAAATCTTACATATTTTCAATGAGATTTGAAATACCCCCCATTTGTAGATAATGCCAAAGAATTGTGTCATTTTTCTAGGCTGGATTATGAATGGGTTCGGTCTTGCATGGAGGCCCCCCCATTTTTCCAGTATTGTTCCTACTCTACACAACGGTAAAAAATTCATTCGACTCTATACCGTCTCTACTTTTGGGGACCTCTGAAGCGTGCAGAATTTTAAAAACATCATTAAACTTACCATTGAAATTAATAATCACATCCTTGGCACCTGCTCTATATCTATTAATGATTGTGTTCAAAATCATGTATATCTTTAATGATTTCATCAAGTACTTTGGTTGGAAGAGGGTCACCGCTTAGCCATGTTTGCATTGTGTTATTGACACCAATATTTGCTAAACTATCAGCCACTCTATTGCCTTCACGATAGGTGTGGATAATCATATAATTATCAAAATAATTGCAAATGTCAATAGCTTCATTAATGAAATCCCTGATAGACCAGCTTGGGGGTTTCTTTTGATTTAACAAATTAATAATGTTCAACGAATCACCCTCAATTATAATATTAGAAATATTACAATCTCTAGCCAACCTTATTCCCCAGAGCATTGCTAAAGCTTCCGAGTAATGATTTTTTTGCTTACCCATCTTGCCAGAAAAAGTGGCAACAAAATAGCCTCTGTGATCTCTGATCACCCCACCACCTCCCGAATCCCCAGGATTACCTTTTAAAGCTCCATCAAAGTTTAGTTTGTACCATGCAGTGGGTGGCTGAATCCAACATATAGAAGATCTATCAATGTTAATGTTATCCTTATGCTTAATGCTATTAGTGCCAATGTTCCAAGCAACAAGAATGTGCTCCTCTTCCTCGGGATAAATTTTATTTTTGGGAGGCTTAAATCTTTCAATGTTGTCTTTCACTGCAATGATAATTTCTTTAAAGACATTTTTACATTTCTTTCTGGTATTTCTGAAAATAACATTATTTCTAGCTTTCCAGACTTTCCACATGGTGTGAGGGAGTTCCATTATTCTCATGTCCTGTAGACAAGTATGGGGGAAAACCCATTTCTGATTGAAATTCTCAAAAATAAGATGTCAGACTTTGGAAGTATACTTACAATGCAAAAAGAGGTGTTTAATGTCTTCAGCTTCTTCTTGGCACATGCAACATTTATTAGGCATGATAAAACCCTTCCTAATGAGATTTGTCATTAGTGAGAATCTTACCCTTGATGATAAGCCACTAGAAGAAATTTACTTTAGGAGTTAGCTCAGGCATCCAGAGCTTGTGCCAATCAATTTCACTTTCAATAGAAGAAAAAAGAATTATAACCAGATTTAACTGAATATTCTCCATCAAAAGGATTCTATCCAAATAATATCATCCTTATTATCATGTTGACTGATATTTATTAGGAGAGATGAGTCTGTATGGAGGAGACAGTACAGGCATATATTTTCTTTCAACTTTGAGTTACTTCTAGTTCCTTCTATTACTAGACACCTCAATATAGTCTTTGACTTTCTTTCCATAATTTTTAATTAGGTTATCTTTGATGGAGCTAAAAGTGGTATCCCAATTTATGTCAGACCAGATTTCATGCCAGAAATCAATGTCCTATCCATTTCCAAGTTTCCATCTACAGCCCTGAGAGAGAATATGCCTGATGTGAAGAAGATTGTTCCAGAAAAGTGATCCATTTGGAAGCAGCTAGTCAAAGAGAAAGGAATTCATGTTTTGATTAGAAAGGTATTTGACTTTGATCAACTCATTCCATGATTTATGCTCTTTGATTAGCCTCCAACCCAACTTTGCAATTAAAGCAACATTCATATTTTTGATATCTTTGATTCCTAAACCCCCGATCCTCTTTGGCTTACAAACCTGATCCCATGCTACTAAATGATATCTAAACCTTTCTTCTGTCCCATGCCATAAGAAGTGTTTTTGAATTTTTTCAATGTTATTCACCACTGCTGCTAGAATGCTAAACATTGACATGATATAGATGGGTAAATTCTGAAGAGTTCTTTTAATCAATAAACATTTACCAACACTTGAGAGGATAGCCCTTTCCACCTAGCTAATTTTTTCTGAAATCTCTTAAGAAAATCATTCCAAACCTCATTAGAAACCTTACTAGTACTCATAGGGAGTCCTAGATAAGTAGCTGGGAGGGAGTTGATTTTGCAACCAAGAATGAGAGCAATCTTTTTTTGTCTTTCAATAGGGGTATTGAAGAAGTAAACCGAGCTTTTATAAAAGTTTACTTTATGTCCCGAGGCTTCCTCATAGAATCGGAGAATGGTTTTGATAGCCTTAGCTTCAATGATGGAGGCCATAAGGAGTAGAATAGTGTCATCAACAAACTGCTGATGGGAAGAAATCTGATTGTCTGAAGTAGGTTGAAAGCCTTTTATCATACCATTGTATATATATTTTGTAATAGAATGAATGAGGTTCTATTAGCCATTATGATAAATAGCAGAGGGGACATGGGGTCCCCTTGTCATATGCCTCTATTGCTAGCAAACAAACCAATAGGCTCACCATTGACAACCACTGAAAATCTAGGAGAAGAGATGCAAGCTTGGACAATTTTTTGAATTTATTTTGAAATCCAAACTTGGTCAGTACCTCATCCATGAATTTCCAAGAGACTCTATCAAATGCCTTATGCATATCTAACTTTATTGCCATCCCAATTTTTTCTTTTATCCATTGAATGAATTATTTCATGGACCATAATTACCCCATCCTGGATAATTCTACCTTTTATAAATCCACTTTGTTGTTGGGAGATAATTTCCATGAGAAGAGGCTATAGTCTAGTGGTTAAAATCTTAGTGAAAATTCTGTAAACCACATTAACTAGGATGATTGGTCTAAAATCCTTAAAATCCTTTGCATCCAACTTCTTAGGTGCAAGCACAATATGTGTGTTATTTAATTCCTTAATTAGATTTCTAGTTCTATAAAACTCATTTACAGCTTTCAACAAATCTTCAGAGCATATATCCTAACATCTTTGGAAGAAATTAGTAGAGAATCCATCAGGGCCCGGAGCCTTATCACCTTCTAGAGAAAAGACAAATTTTTTCAACTCCTCAATGGTGACAACTTTAGAAAGGCTCTTAAATCTCTCTTCTGGAAGCAAATTGTTAGGAATGGAGTCTAAAAGGAAGGAGGCTGCTTGCTCATTATAAGAATTATTCTAGTTAAAATATTCTCATAGAATTTTAGGGCTTCAACTTTAATATCCTTAGCATCCTTAGTAATGGTACCATTCCCCTTGGAGACTTCAATAATTCTTTTGCAAGCCCTATGCTTGAGAGTGGTCATATGAAAGAATTTTGTGTTTATGTCCCCAGACTTTAATGAAAGAGCTCTAGATTTCATTCTCCAAAATTTTTCCTCACGACTATTGATATTATGTAGGTTAGAAAGAAGTTTCTTTTCTCTTTGGTGATACTCATAAGTCATACCTTTCATTGAAACTTTTAGCTCAAATGGCGAGAAATTATGAGGGAACTCTGATTTCTTTATTCCAGGTTCTAACCTTTTTCTTCACATTTTTCAGCTTCTGAAGAAGTCTGAACTGAGTTGTTCTTGTCCCTTCCCAAGTCCACCATTCTTTAAATCTATCTAGAATGTCCTCATGCTCAAGCCACATGTTTTCAAATTTGAAGTTACAGTGAAAATGCTTAGACCAATTGAAGAAGTTAAGAGCAATAGGATTGTGGTCAAAACCAGTTCTGGGTAAAGAGGATAGATGAAAATTCTGATTTAAGATCTAGTTAGTAGTAATGAGAGCTCTATCCAATCTTACCTAAATCAAATTTTCTCCAATTCTTCTATTAGACCAAGTGTATTGATTACCATGAAGTTCAATGTCCATAAGATTGAGATATGAAATGAAGTTAGCAAAATCTTCCATGCTAGTAGAGAAATCAGAGTTCCCTCCAAATTTCTCCCCAGGGTTTAGAGGAGTGTTAAAATCCCCCATAATCAGCCAGTTAGATTCCTCAAAATTATTTCTAAACCAAGCTAACTCTTTCCATAAATTTCTTCTACTAGCAATAGTATTTGGAGCATAGATATTGGAAAGGATCTAGCTAGAATTGTTCTCAAGAATTTTAAAATTTATAGCTAAATGATTTTGAGAGGAGAAAAGCACATTACCATGAACAATTTTAGTGTCCTAGAAGACTACTAAACCTCCGAAGCCCCTTGAGAATCAGAAGTAGCAAAGGAAACATTCTCCCATAAAATCTTTTTGCTCTCTTCAACAACTTTAGTTTTCATTTTCATTTCTTGAATTAGAAGGATACTGGGTCTACTTGATCTTCTAAGTTCCTTAAGAATTATTTGTTTAGGACCCCCATTTAGTCCCCTAACATTCCAAGATAAAACTTTCATTAAAAAAGGATTGGGGAGGCAGTTTCTAGATGGCTCAAAAGACTTTGAGTACCATCTATAATTTCTTTCTCAGTCTCTTTTTTCCCTACATCGCTTTTGGGATCTCGTTGAGGATAAATTGCAATAGAGTTTCCTCAAAAGTATAGTGGCATATCATTGTTATTACAAGGTGGAAAATAGAACACCATCCATGATCGGTCCCAAAAATTTTTTTAAAATCAAATTATTATTTCACCAATGGATGGGAAATCATTTAGATGACAACGGAACAAGAAAATTAGTGCGGGGGTCCGTGAATAAGGCACATATGAGGTCTTTGAAATTTATTTTTTCTTTACATCCACATATGAAAATTTGTTGGAATAATAAGCCCTAAAACACTCTCTATAATTTGTCCAATGATCAATTTTCCCCATTGACGGGTCAATTTGAACAAGTAATGCATCCAATGTGTTTGTAAGAGAGGTGCGGTGGGGGTTTTTAGATTTTGAATCCCTCATTGTTTTGATTAAATCCTCAATTTCAATTTTGTTTTCAAATATTTGGGTTTCTAAATCTTCTTGACTACGTGAGGGATGTTGAGACATTATGGGAATGTCGGGAGGTATGACATGAATAATAAGGTTTAGTTGTGGTTGATTCCTCGACTCTAACTATAACAATAAAAAATATGTATTCAATTCAAATTTTAATCTATAACTATCACATTTCAATGAAATTTTGAGAAATTAATTGTGCTTACCTATTCTCCATGGTGCCATCATCGATTTAGATCTTCCTAGTGATCTAAAAATGATCCTTTGAGCTTGAGATCCATCTGAATGAAAAAATGTGAGGGCATGGTTAAGCTCTGAAACTCACGTTTGAGGGAGATAAAATGATAGAGGCTAGGCCCTTTTTATATATAGTAGGCATAATGAATACGCGTTATGCTTTGGTATTTCTGAGCCAAAAAATTAAAATGCGAGTGCATTTTACTTTTTTCATATTCTTGTCCACTTTTTAGCACCACAAATTCGTTCAATTACCCAAACACAATATATTTGTAATGAGGTGGAGGAGGAAAGAAGAATGTAAAAAAACACAACAGGGAAGATACATCTAGAACTTGTATCTATTCCTTCATTTATATGCTCAATTTAATCTATTACAAAATAAGGGCTTAGATCACCATGCAAGGATTCCACTACAAGGGCCTATAACACATTGGCTTCACAAAACCAGTATGACAAAGTTTTTCTACACAAAACTACCTACTCCCTTCTACAATGAGACCATCATTATAATATATAGAATTTTGCAAGGAGCCCATCATTTAATATATATATATATATATATATATATATATATATATAGAGAGAGAGAGAGAGAGAGAGAGAGTGAGTGAGAGAGAGAGAGAGAAATGAAAATCATGAAATCTAACTTCCCACAAATTGCAATATGTCATAAATGGAGTGAAATGATGGTGTGTTTCTTGAAAAGGCTCCCCATGTTCTCTCATAACTTGCAGCAGTGAAAAATGTCTACCCATGCTTCATTAAATTCATCCGAACCACTAGTAAAATCACTATTTTGAAATTGGCCATGTTTTCAAAAAAATTACATTAGGTCCTCATCAAATTACAAAATTTTTGAATTCTATGTGTTAGGATCAGAGCCACAATTCCAATAGTACAATTTTTCTTGATTTTGTTGAGAAATACAAAAGTTGTGGCCTTCGAGTTTGAATAACTATTTTGAGTTTGCTAAGGATTTCTTACATTTTACAGACTGGGAATTTAATTTATTAGAGATGGAGATGTTTTTTTAATTTTTTCTTATTGGAGCTAGAGATGTTTGTTTTATTAGAGTTGGAGATGTTTTTTTAACGGGATGTCACACCCTTTTTAAAATTCAAATTTTTTAAAATCGAGTTCGGGTCAAAAGTTATGGCATTTGAAGTTGGGGGTTAGGCGTTGACTTTTCCTTTATATTGCGGGTATGGTAGGTTTTTTGGGAAATCATGTCCCTCGTGGTACTCAAAATTTGGTCCTTTTTCTCCACCTTTGAAGATTCCTTCTTCGTGTGGCAATTTATGGTTTAGATGTCCCGCTTGTCCCCGTGTGACATTGGACAATTTTTTTCGAAAAACCCATTATACACTAAGCCTACTCTCTCGATTGGAAATTTTGGGTTTTTTTGTCTCGGTTAACCTAGATAAATTTTCCTGCCATATCTCTGTAATACAATGACTTGCAATTATTTCAAAATTTTGGGTCCATCGCGCTTTTTTGTCCCAATTGTCCCGTGGATCGAGTGGGATAATTTTCTCTGATTTTTCTACATTTCACTGCCTCCTTTGCATTTTGGCTCTAAACTTGGTATGATGAACCTTGGTATGATCTGCATTGGTTCCATCCACAGCCCTCAAATCCAATTTTCACTAAATTAGACCCTTTATTACTTCATTCTTTTAGATTTTGGAAATTTTTACTAACTCCTCGGATTTTTCTTGGACAGGGGAGTTAAAGGAAAGCAAAGCGGTACCCAAAAAATCTAATTTTTTTGGCCATTCACCATTTCCTCTTGCTTTGGCCTACAAGTTATCAAAATTACCTTATGGGGTGAATTTTGGATAACAGATTATTCTCTTTAATTCATCTCCATCTTTCGATCAACTATGTGATAATCTTAATCTTCATGAAACTAAATGCTTATCTATATGCAAGCTTAAATATCAAGAGAAAGTGCCATTTTCTACATAGTTTCAAACTAAGTCAACATTCAAACCATCACCAACAAAACCGAATGGTGCAAAAATGACCATAAACATGGTATACACTACCAAATATCTTCATTCGTATCCCCTAGGCATACATTTACAAAGTTGACTCTTTCACCACATATTATATTACAAAAATTCTTGAGAGAAATATTATTATGCTTACTCCTCAAATAAAATTAGACCCATCTCACCCAAAAGTTTAGAACTACAATGATAACTTTCCACGTGAATATGATCAATGTGTGGGACATTGTACAAATAGGTGTTTGAAACTTCGCACCATCATCTAAGATCTTATCGACAACAAAAACTTGAGCTTCCAAAGCCTACAAATTTGGCACCTATCAATAAAAATCATAAGATATATTTTTTTAACAATCCACTTAAAAAATAGGAAAAGAAACATGATGACTCCTTGGCTAATCATACATATATTTCAGTGCCTTCTCCTCCATCGGGAGCTCTTTATTTCCTAGTTATTAAAAAAATGATGTATCCTCCAATTATCACTTTCTCTGACCACGATTATCATGAAAAATATTATTCTAATACCTTACACATTAGTGACTCTATGTTATATGCCCCTATCAATAACACCCAGGTTGATCCATCTTATCCCATTAGTGTGTGTTTTATTCCACTTCTTAATTTTATCATCTATCCACATTCACAAGTTTCATATCCGATGAATAATCTTTATTGTGTTTTTAAGCTTCATGTTAACATCGGTCCTCTTACTATGTAAGTTCCCTTTCTTATGGGACAAGTAGTTGATGGTTGGGACATTCTCCTAGGCCTCAATTGGATTCTCAAGTCTAAGTCTATCATCTCTAGGAATCTTTTGTGTTTTAAATTCATTTCTATTCATGGTGTCCCTCCATCTATTCCATGGTCACCATATCCTTTCGTGGTTGCCAATGACTCACCTAGTCCATTTAGTATGCCATGACCTATAAATCCCAACACACAATCTAATCCTAGCTCACCCACTCACACAATACCTACATAGTCTCATCACTCTACTATTCCAAAGACATTAGTCTATTCTTGTTGCTAGGATAAATCCTAAATCTATATGTTCTTCACCACCTCATTTTATTCCACGCAGTTTTAACCACCGCCGTGTGTCATGTCACATAAGTTTCCATCACCTACACATTTTTTTACACAAATGTTCCCATAGTACACTCATCATTTGCATGCATTTAAAATTCACTAACATGTGCAACATTTATATCATATACCACCACTCTTAAAGCATAGTCAAACTTCTTCATCACTGCAAGTATCAAGTATAGGATCTTCACCCTTTACTCTTATCAAATAGATTTTTTTATCACACACACTTGGGGGGAATTACATTTATTTCCCCCCACCACCGTAAAATCAACATACCTATTACATTAACCTTATCAAACACCTCACTTCTAGCATATAAATATTCACATGCTCTCATATCATCATTACCCTATGATGAACTCTTGTGCTTTGGTTCAGACTTGACTATTGAGGGCATCATATACACATAAACCTCACACACGTATAATGCACTAAACATTACATATCACACATTTCATACTTCACTACACATTCCTCTACACATTACACACCATGCACTTTTCCACATAAAGAATCTTCCATCTACTCGCATCATCCATACTTTGTGCTTCATATACATATGCATCATACACATTCTACACACAACCAAGGATTTTTTAGTAGTGAATATTTGTAATATGGAGAATATTTCATTTTAGGAAAACTTGAAAAGGTGATTTGTTTGAAACAAGGTAGTGTCCTACTCACCTAAAAATTATGGTATAATTTTTTGTAGGGGTCAACTTCACCTATCCTTGAAAACATACCCTATATAAAATGAGGTGATTCTCTAGGTAGAATACAATAGAATAATCATACTAAGGTACCGTACCACTATACTCATATCAAGTACAATGAACATGTGAAGCACCAGAGTCTAGTACAAAAGTATAGTCTTATAGATCATCATCATATTTACAATGGGTGGCAAGTACTATTTTATGATGCAACAAGGGTTGTTTGTTAACACTTGACAAATATTAATCACTGACACATGATAATAAATTTATTTTGATGCACGACAAGGAATTTTTTGATGCGTGACAAAGGGAGTCTATTGATGCACAACAAGGGTGCAGTTATTATCTCAATTTTTTGCCCCCCAAAAAAAATTGGATCACCCATAACCCCGTGTGGTAAAAAAAATCAAGAAATGTCTCCATCGATCAAATCCATGCTTCAAATCCAACAAACAAGTTAGAGATGGGATTTAAAATGGAATTATAGGGTCGGGAAGAGAAGATTGTGTCAAAAAATCCAGAGGATCAAAGAAAAAGGAAAGACGAAGGATCCCAGTCATTGGGCTCTAAAATGACTTAGAACAAGCCCCAAAATTGGCTTAGTATGGAGGAGACAACGGAAGTTACCAAGTGTCAAAAAGGCACATTTCCAAGGATTGAATCCAAAAGGGAAACTCAAACAAGTGCTAAGCCTCCACACGTCTAGAGCCCCAAAAGTTGCACCGGCCATTGAAAAGTCTTCGACTTAGCGGAAGGTGCCAAGTGTCTAAATGACACACATTCAAAAGTGGGATCCTGAGTGGAGACTCAAACTTGTGCCAGCCCTCCACGTAGCTAATGGTCAATAGAGGTCAAAAGGAGAGCAGGCCCAAATTGGTTAAGTATAGAGAATGAGCGGAAGCCTCCACGTGTCTCATTGCGTAATTTCAAAAGTAAAGTCTTGAGGTAGTTCCCAAATGAGTGCAAGGCTTCCATGTGTTCCAGGTCTGAAAAGGGGATAGAGCCGACCATTTAAATTGACTAAGTATAAGAGTTTTGATGGAATCCTCCACATGTCTCGATGGTGCAACACCAAGGCTAGGTCTAAAATATGGAGACTCAAATGAGCGCTGACTCTCCACGTGTCTAGGGTCAAACAAATTCAACAGAGGGAGACAGAAGGGGCCCAAAATCTAATAAGTATAGAGAGTCTATGGATGGATCCATGTGTTACATCAACATAAATTCAATAAGCGCAGCCCAAAAGGTGATTCCCAAATGAGCGCTAGCTCACCACATGTTCAGGGGCTGAAAAGGAAGAGCATCTGTTGAAAAGTCCAAGTGTCTGTGAAGGATTCCACGTGTCAATCCGATGCTCCTTCAAAGGAAAAATCCTGAGCGGGTTCCCAAATGAGAAATGGACCTTTCCACGTGTCCTACGTCCAAAGAAAGGGACAAAGTTAGGGGTTGAATAGTCAAAGCAGAGGCATGTCAGTAGAAGGAGCAAAGTGTCAACACGGTGTTGTTTTAGAGGTAAAATTTGGAGTAGGTTTCCAAATGAGCACCAATCCTCCACATGTCAAGGGTCAGACCTTTTAGCCCGCCAAACAAAGGGATTCAAGGAAAATGCAAAGGAGCCCAAAGAACTCTTCGAAGCTTCCACGTATATCCGGTACTATTTCAAGAGTGAAAGGAGGGAGGCATATCTCAAAGATGCGCGAGACCACCACATGGACCCTGTATGGACAAACTCTTTAAATATTGTGTCCCGCAACCCAAATATTCAAATGGCCATATCTTTTGACTAGAAACTCATATTTGGGCAAGAAAAGACTTTTTAGAAATGTCTTGACACCCAATACACCATGGAAACATAAAATATCATTCTTAGTAGGATATGGTAGGTGAAAAATGGAAAAATATTTTCTAGGACATTAATGCATAATCTGATTTCTTCAACTACCAGATCTGATTTGATTTGATCCACCAGGGGAACCAGAATCGGCAGATGGTGGGTAAATCAGCAACATGCATTAACGGGTGGTGGTTGATCTTTCAAAGTTGGATTCAATGCATCTTAGGGTGGTTAGAGTAGGATTCAAATTCTTCCCTCTCTCTCTCCTATTTCTTCTATATATTATACGAGAGGGCATATTCAAAAGGTTTTTCATCATTTTTCTCCTCTACCCCCTCTCTCTTTCTTCCTTAGGGTAGAATGCAGAGTCTAAGCTTCCTCCCATGGATCCGCAATGGCATTTTCTTTCCTCTTTCCTAATGGTGATGTACCATGTAACATTTTGGAAAAATAAAATCTATTTTGTGATGCATTTGTCCATCCTTGGCTTATTTTGTTGTCTCTTCTTACCTCTCATCACTGCAAGATATATTGTGCATACTCTGATGTTTGTTGTAGGATCTCAGAGCTGTACTTAATGGGTTTTAAAGTGGTGCTTTATGTGATATCTATCTATGGTCCATGGTGAATTCCATCCACCCTCTCCTCTACTCACCTCTCTCCACTTCGGGTAGTTGGATATGTGACTCAAACACTTCCTTTTGTAGTGTATCACCGCTTAGTGTAGGTTTTTTTCCTCTCTCTCTATCCCCTTGGAATGGTTAGATTAGATAGAATAAGTTTTTCCCGCATTTAGTAGTAGCTTGTGGCAGGTAGATTAGGAAGCAAGAACCGGCTTTCTCTAGAGGTCCATCTCAAGTTTTACATTTCCCATAGCTTGGGAGATGGTCCCATGTTGTGCAATCACACCGAATGCCCCACTTCACACTCAGGCCATTCATGGGTTCTATGATTCTACACTAATAGTTTTGGAATTCCCAGTGGGAAGTGAGGTTGGATCTCTCATCTTTCCAAGGTGTCTCATTATTAACAACAAATCATAAGACACCGTGTGACCACATTAACAGTTATGGCATGTTCAATGGGACAGGTCTGAAGCACCTTACCACTTCATCTTAGTAGGTTGGTGTGTTCCTATTAAGGTTTATCCTTTTGAGGCACATGCAAGAACATCTGGTGACTCCATCTGGTCAACAACCCCATCTCTGGAAGTTACAAACCTTTTCCATCCATTTCCACCCATCTTAATTCACTTTTCTTTCCATATCTCCCATTTTTCTTCCATTTCATGAAGTTTTGCAATCATGACTTCATTCCCTTCATGGAATTCACACCTACAATGTTTTTTCCATCTCCTCCCAATTAGCATTATGATCAAATCTAGAACCATTATGCTTACCCATATGAGCAGGTTTAAAACCATTTTGACCATGGAGCTTATCAAGAACAAGGGGACGCATACAATGGTGACAACTATATGGAGAATGCTGATCTGTTGGAGAAGATTCAAAGAATGGAGGCCAACATGGTGTAGTCAAGGGCTACAGTAGAAATGAAGGCATTCAAGATTGGTTGTAGGGCACCTTGTCCATGGGGAGGCCCTTTTCAAGACATTATAGCCCACAGGAGAAGTTTGAATTCATGATTGAGATGTTGCCCCATCTTACACATTGGAATGAGGAGATAGAGGCCTATGAACTTGGTGTCAGGGAACCTTGTCAATGGGTAAGTCCTACGCCATCATCTAGTAATTTTCTCTCATTTCCCAAGCAACACCATCTCAACTAAAGATTCAATTCCCAAGCTTCCCATCTATTGCCCCAAGTGTTGATTTCCCTTCCCCATCTCCTAGTCTTCCACCCCATTTCAACTCTTGTCCCCTTTTCTTTCCCAAGCATTCATTCCCTCCAAATAAACAAGAAGTTCACTTCCCTCACCACCACAAACAATTGCAAATCTGGTTGAACCCCAACCTACCACTCCTCTTGCTTTCCCAAGTCCATGTTGGGAAGAGACTCAAGAAACCAGTCAAGGAGAACAACAAGAGGAGGATCCCAACAAAGAAGAAATGACAGAGATAATCTAAAGATTTGGGATACAAAATTTGGGTTTACAAAGATCCCCTTGAAGGTTAAGCCAATAGAGGAGGTCATGTTTGAGAAGCCAGTGGTGGCTGAGGATGAGTTTGTAGCAAAAGAGGAACAATCAACTCCAAGTCTAGTTAAAGAGGAGTAGATGGAGGAGGAATATACAGTTTCAAAGGCTCCATGTGTGGAGTAAGATACATAAGAACCTTTAGTTCTTTCTCCCACTTCTTCCCCTTAATATCTAATTTAAAAGAAGATTTTGTACTTTAAAACATCATGTTTGAAGATGAGAGGAACCATGGTGATCAAGATGTAGATCCGGAGGACACCATCGAGGAGGTTGAACACATGCAACATGATGGCAAGGAGGTAGACTATCTATCAAACTTGGAAGATTGCTTTGATAAAGAGGAGCTTGAGGAGATAACATCATTTCTTCCTCCATATTCCACCTTCCAAGTAGATGAACCTACTACCATGAAGGAGAATATTCAAGTGTAGCATCATACACCTCATAATGTCCCTTTGGAACCAAGGTTGGAAGATCTTGATCTTCCATGTTCTCCACAAGAAGAAGAAGAGAAAAGGCAAAACAATGTCATCATCCTCTCACACCATCCACCCGGGAAGGTTAGAATGAAGACTCCATTTTTGAGATGAATTTCAAAGCAATGAGCACATCCAAAGGATTGAACCATGCCCAATCAAGTACTTGGCTTCATTGGAGTGAAGGGAGAATCCAAAACCAATCATGCCTACTTTTGGGCATGAGATGAGTATCAAAGTACCAAGGGTCATCATCAAAACCTCTAGGAGTCCAATGACAATCAACTTGAGGAGGTATTTTCCATTGATGTTGATACCTTGATGATTTGGGTGGAGGATCGACTTATTATCAATTTTTCACTCATACAAGTAGCCATTTTCAATGTCAAATCATTTGCATGGCTGCCCCTCTTGAGAAAGGGAAGCTACTTCTCCCAACCTATAGCATGATTTGTTTAGCTTCTTTCTCTCGGTCGAGTGTAGGAGTAGGAGTAGACTTTTTTCCCTGAGAATAAGTTCTTGTGCACACTCTGCATGTCTCATTTGAGCCATGTATGATTTTGTCTTTGTACATAAGTTTTGTTTGTATTTATCTGAAGGTGCATGAGGCTAGTATCTTCAATATTCATGGTAGAAAGGCCCATAGTTTCCTGTAACAGTTTCTATCTCTAATGAAACAAATGAAGAGCAACTCAAAATCATTTTTGAGATAGTCCATTTTAGGGACAGATGAAAGCCCCAGGGTCAGACAATTTTCTACTCTCACAAGCCTTGTTTCAATATTTCTCATGGAAATTGAGAGTGTAGATGTGTGGGTAGGTTCAAGGTTAGGAAAGGGAGAGCAAAGGGGGCATTTGGGGGTCCATTTTGAAAGAAAGGTTAGTATTAGGCTATCATTCTTGACTTTATGCCCAATGGATGCTTCAAGGCCACTATGGTCCATTCATCTAGTAGGTAGATGCCCCTATGAGTCGCCATTGTTATCTTCAATTTTTTTCCTCGATAAAATTTGGATCACCCACGACCCTGTGTGGTAAAAAAACCAAGAAATGACTCCATCAAGTGAATTCACGCTTCAAATCCAACAAACAGGTTGCAGACGGGTTCTAAATGGAGTTGTAGGGTCGGGAAGAGAATATGTGTTAAATAATCCAGAGGCTCAAATAAAAATGAATGGTGAAGGCTTGAAGTCATTGGGCTCTGAAATGACTTAGAACAAGCCCTAAAAGTGGCTAAGTATGGAGGAAACAATGGAAGTTACCATGTTTCAAAATGGTGTTTATTTCAAGGATTGAATGAAAAAGGGAAACTAAAACAACTTCCAAGCCTCCACGTGTCCAAAGCCCCAAAAGTTACACTTGCTATTAAAAAGTATTCGACTCAACAGAAGGTGCCAAGTGTCTAAACGACGCATGTTCAAAAGTGGGATCTAGAACGCAAACTCGAAATTTCCCTAGCCCTCCATGTAGCTAATGGTCAACATAGGTCAAAAGGAGAGTGGGCACATATTGGTTAAGTATATAGAACAAGTGGAAGCCTCCTTGTGTCTCATTCGTGTGATTTCAATATGAAATTATGGAGGAAGTTCCCAAATGAGTGCGAGGCTTCCATGTGTACTTGGTCTAAAAGGGGATAGAGCAGGCCATTTAAATCAACTAAGTATAAGATTATGGCAAAAGCTCCACGTGTCTCAAATTCACAACACCAAGGATGGGTCTAAAGTGTAGAGACTCAAATGAGCCCTAACTCTCCACGTGTATAGGGTCCAACAGAGTCAATAGAGGGAGATAGATCGAGCCAAAAATCAACTAAGTATAAAGAGTTTACAGATAACGCCACGCAGGTTGCATCAACGCAAAAATTCAAAGGTGCAACCCAAAAGGTGATTCCCAAATGAGTGCCAGCTCGCCACGTGTTCAAGGGGAAAAAGTAAGAGCATTTTTGAAAATTCCAAGAGCCTGGGAAGGATTCCATGTGTCAATCCGATGCTCCTTCAAAGGAAAAATTGAGTGGGTTCCCAAATGAGCGCAGACATTCCACGTGTCCGTGTCCAAAGAAAGGGACAAAGTCTAGGATGAATAGAAAGTCAACACATAGGTAGGCTAAAAATGAGCCAAGTGTCAACATGGCACCGATTTAAAGGTAAAATTTTGGGAGGGTTTCAAAACAAGCGCCAAGCCTCCACGTGTCTAAGGTCAGACTTTTTGGCCCGCCAAGAAAAGGGACTCAAGGAAAATACAGAGGAGCCCAAAGAACTCGTCGCAGCTGCCACACATATATCTAGTATGATTTCAAGAGTGGAAGGATGGATCCATAGGTCCAAGATCCACGAGATCACCTCGTGGACCCTATACGAACAAAAATTTAAAAATATTGTGCCCCGCAACCCTAATATTCAAATGGCCATATATTTTGATTGGAAACTCAAATTTGGGTGGAAGAAGAATTTTTTTGAAACATCTCGACACCCTTTATGCCATGGAAACATAAAATATCATTTTTAGTAGGATTTGGCAGGTGAAAATGGGAAAGTATCTTCCAGGTCATTAATGCATAATATGATTTCTTCAACTACCAGATCTGATTCGATTTGATCCGCCGAGGAACCAAAATCAGAAAATTGTGGGAAGATCTATGGGAAGATTCCAGTGGTGGTTGATTTTTTAGAGTAGGATATAATGCATCTCAAGGTGGTTGGAGCAGGATTCAAATTCTTCCCTCCTCTCTCTCCTATTTCTTCTATATATTTTATAGGAGGGGCATATTCAAAATGTTGTTGGTCGTTGTTTCTCCTCCACCCCCTCTCTCTTTCTTCCTTAGGGTAGAATGCATAGTCTAAGCTTCCTCCCATGGCTTTATAATGGTTTTCTTGCCTCTTGCCCATTGATGATGTACCATGTAACATTTTGGAGCAATAAAATATGTTTCCTGATGCATCTATCCATCCTTGGCTTATTTTGTTGTTTCCTTTTACCTCTAATTGTTGTTGGGTATAATGTGAATACTCTGATGTTTGTTGTAGGATCTAGGAGTTGTGCTTAATTGGTTTCAAACCGGTGCTCTGTGTGAAAACTATCTCTGGTTCGTGGTGCATTCTTTCCATCCTCTCCTCTACTCACCTCTCTCCACTTCAGGAAGTCAGATATGTGACTCAACTACTTTCTTTTTTGGTGTATCACCGCTTAGTGTAGGATCTTTTATCTCTCTCTCTCTCTCTCTCTCTTGTGTCCCCTTGGAATAGTTAGATTAGATAGAAGTAGGTTATGCCCGCTCTAGAGTAGCTTATGGTAGGTAGATTAGGAACCAAGAACTAGCTTTCTCCGGAGGTCCATCTCAAGCTTTGCAAGTCCCACAACTTGAGAGATGGTCCCATGTTGTGCAATCACACCAAATTCCCCACTTCATACCCAGGCCATTTGGGGTTTTGTGATTCCACATTAACAGGTTCTTTGCTAACACACAAATAGAATAGGTTGATGTAAGACATGAATTTTTTGACGTGTGATAATCCTTTGTTGTTGACACATGATAGGAGGTTAAAGATGCACGATGGGGGATTTCAAATTTGCATTCATGTGAAAATAAGTTTTCTATAGTCTAACAACAAGGTTATTATCATGTGACAATAATTTTACTATGATATGACAACAACCTTGTTGTCGGGTGAAAATAAGGCCACTATCGTGCAACAACAAGGTTCTGTCGCTTGAAAACAACCTTGCAATCATGCATTAGAAAGGATTTTTTTCCTTACGTACGATAGTAAACTTGGTGCCATACAAAAACAACCTTGTTTTCACATGTATTAAAACTTAGGTGAAAATCTTACCCACAAACCCTATAAAATTCACATGTTTCATAAAATTGGTTCTGGGGATATTGACCAAGGATTTTCCACCTTCGATTTCCCAGAGGTCTCTTTAAATAAAACCTATAAACTACATTTATCTATAATTTACATTTTCTAAATGTTCGACATCACACAATTTTATGTTTCCATACTTATCTAATCTATGAATCCTACACTGTATACTACGCACTCCACATTACCCACTCGACATGCTATGAATAAACCATTTATCATACATTTTTCATCTTACTCACCATACACATTCATGCTAAATCTCTCTTACATTTACTTTTATGTGCTACACTCTCTACCCATTCATGCACTCTAGTTTCATGCTCCATACTTGATTGTTGAGGGTTTATAACTCAAATAGACCCCATCACACTCACATATTTCTACACCTTGACCTTCCCAATCAATCATTTCATCTACACACATAGTGATTGTTAGTACAAATTCACAACACCCCTGAATGTCTTCAACTAGATGGGTTGAGACTCTCAGTGTGATTGCACAACATGGAGCATCTCTCAAAGTGTGGGACCTTACGAGTTAAGAGAGCTCTCTGGATTAAGGTCAGTTCCTATTCCTTTATTCAGGTGCACACAAATAAATTACAGAGGATCTATTCTAAAACCTACTCTATCTTACCAAGAAGACAGGGTTGACAAGATACAAAAATAAACCTAAGCTAATGAGGTGATGCACCAAAGGAATGTTAGACACTCATTTTACAATTTAACACAAACCACAAAAATGCAATATAAACACCATGCATAGGTAACCAAACTATAATGAGAGATCTGAAAGGAAACAATGAAACACATAAGAGGGTCAAAAATCATCCACAGATATATATTATTGCTCCAAATTTGATACATTACATTATAGTGGCCAATAGGAAAAACTTACCATTACAACTTGAATGGGGAAGACAGGACTCCACGAACTCGTCTGTAGACATGAGGAGAAGGGAGGGTGCAAAACAAAAATTTCCAACCCTTTTCAATGAGCCCAACTCTTTCTTTTATAGATGTTGCATAGGGAGAAGTTGGAGAGAGGTGGGAAATCTAATTTTAATCTCATCTACCGGCCATCAATGCCCCTGTAAATCAGCGACAATCTGTCAAGTCCTCCCCTCTGTGTCTGCTTGGCGTATCGAAGAAAGAAGAATGATGGATAAAATCCAATTTGATCTGGTTGTTAGAGTAATCATATCACATATTAATGGCATGAAGACATTTTACCATTTTTTACCCACCCAACCTTGCCAACATTAAATTTTAGGTTTGTATGGTGTAGACAAGATCGAGACCTTTCCAATGGTGCAATGTTTTTTGAGTTTTGGGCACTGGGTGAAAGATATATTGATTTGAATTTTTGAGCCAGGTTCGTACAAAAATGGTGAAAAATAGTTAGCAGAATAGGTCCATAGGCCCAAAACTCACTTTGTTCCTTTTGGCACCAAAATAAAAAATGCAAAAATTGCCCTGTAGCCCAACAATTCACTTTTGGCAAAAAATCATCTTCAGGCCCACTGGCCCTAATTTTCCATTTGGGAAAAAATTCTCTCTTAGGTTTGCTGGCCCACATGCAATTGAGGCTTGACACATGGCTCCTTAGGCATCAGTGGATGTGAAACTCATTATTTCACTTTATGCCTTCTTGGAGTAAAAAGTTCAAATTGCCTCTAATGACCCGCTGGCCCGCTTTGACTTTTCAACATGGCTACGTGCCCCTTTGTGGGCCTTAGGCATGTCTTCATTTGGCTTTAAGATACCTCGTGAGCTTACGGGCATGAAATTCACTTTGCACCCTTTTTACAAAAACCACAAAAGTTCCAAAACTCCCCGCAGACCTGCCAACCCAAAATTCACTCGGACAAAAAAACATCTTCGAGCCTGCTAGCCCACATTTTCCATTTGGGCGAATAGTCTCTCCTAGGTCCACTGGCCCGTAACTTGAAAAATATGAGTTAGAAGGACTTTTTTATTTTTGGAAAGGGGAATAAATTTTCCACCTGATGAAGATGCTTTCAGGAAACCTTAAGTGCTTAAAATATCTAAAAAATTAGATTGAAGCACTAAAAGAGGAAAAATGGGTGCAGTTAACCAGAAATAAGCATGAGATTATTTTGGATAACAATTTGGTGAATCAAAGGGGACATCTGCGTACTAGATGAAGAGATCAACTACCTTTTAAAGCATCAATTTTGAATGGATTCATAATTGATAGCCCGATCTGATCCGAACTTTGGAAATCTAATCCCGAGCAGCTTGGACATTGTTGGAACCAGAGCTGACACTAAATATTTTTAAATGGGCCCTTCGAGACTCAATTTTAGTTGCTTTGCATTTTTCTATTTTAAAATTAGCAACTGTCATGGTGACCATGGGTCTCCCTAATGCAAATGTTGAAGGGCCTAGTGCATTCACCTGGAGGGACATCAAATTGTATAATGATGCAAACCTAGAGAAATAAAAATACGTGCCACAACACTTAGGGAAATAAAACCTACACTACAAAAAAACAATGTGCATACGCACTTTAGGAAATTAAAAACCTAGGCTAATATTTTACAAGGGCAAGGAATTTTTCCTTTTAGTAGTAGTGTTTGAGGTAGATCCCATTGACTGGGATCTGTAATTCTTCGCCATCTAACTTAGCCAGCTGGAAGGCATTGCTACTTATACATCTTTTGACCATGTAGGGGCCACTCCAAATGGCATCAAACTTGGAATGCTTTCGTGGTTTTTCCCGATCTACATCCCACTTCAGAACTATGTCCCCTTGTTGAAAGGTCCTTATTCTTGCTTTCTTATCAAAGGTATTCTTTATCAATGCTTGATTCTTCTCCATGACCTGCATTGCATGCTCTCTTACCTCTCCTACTTCCATCAGCTCTACATACCTGATTGTCATAGGTTCAAACTTGGATAGTTCTAATTGTTTCATGAGCTCCAAAGTGGGCAACTCAAATGATATGGGAAATACTGCCTCTTTTCCATATACGAGCTTGTATGGGGAGCTGCCTATGGACCTTTTGGATGTGATCCTATCAGCCCATAGAGCTGATTTGAGCTTTGTATGCCAAGTTCTCTAATTTTCATCAAGATTCCTTCTGATAATCCTTAGCAGGTTCTTATTTTTGGAGTCTATTTTTACATTACCTTGAGGGTAATAGTTTGATGAAGTGTTGAGGTACACACCATTCTTGACTACCCAGTTAGTGATCCTTTTACTAAGGAATGCCAATGCATTATCTGATATAATGGTGGTAGGGACTCCAAACATGGTGGCTATTCCTTCATAGAAATACAAGATGTTGGATTCATTTTCTTCTTTTAGTGCCACTTACTTAGTCCACTTGATGAAATAGTTTGTTGTAGTAAGTATCCACTTGTGGCCTTGGCTTGAATTTAGGTTAATGAACCCAATTAAATATAGTCCCCACTACATGAATGGTTGATCCACTGAAATGGATGAAGGGGCAAGGCTGATAACTTCTCCTTTCCTATAAAGAATGCATACTTTTTACAATTCTTGACCCATGAGTAGCAATACCTAAACACTTTAGGCCAATAATAACTAGCTTTCATGATCTTGAGAGTTGTTACTCGAGGAGAAAAGTGACCTCCCGCTTCTCCATCATGGAACTCATGCAACACTCTCTCAATTTGGCCTATCTCAACGTACCTCAATAGAACACTATTGATATCCTTTTTAAACAAGCCACCACCAAAAAGCACATATGGAATGGCTTGTAGTCTGAAGTATCTTCTCTTTTATTTTTTCCATTTATGTGGGGCACAAATATATTTGGAGGTAATGCACCAAGGCTTGGGTCCAACATGTAGTAGGTGCATCATTAGCTGGTTGCTCTTGATCATTTTGTAGAAATAGGATAGCCTCTTTTCCACCCACTAACTCATCCTATTGCTTGGAGGTGAGCTATTCACACAAACCCTTTCCTCAAACTAGTTTGGTCACCTTGATCTCAATTTCATATTCCATTACCTGAGTGATCCAACCTACTCTCTTCTCATTTAAGTCCTTGTTCAGAGAAAATCCTTGACACCAACATGGGACACTAGCGGTGAATCTTATTGTTTGAGACCAAGTGTCTGAACTTCTTCAAGCTCTTAATAACAACAAGGACATGTTTTTCAATGAAAGAGTATTTTACCTCGTAGTCCTCCAAGTTCTAATGAAGAAGGTTATTGGTTGTTCTAAACCTTCCTCGTTGGGCTGGACCAAGATGGCTGAGATGGTGTTTGACCCTCCAAAAGCATATAACATAAAGTATTTTGAGAAGTCTTGGTTAATAAGAGTTGGAACTTGTGATATTGTGAGCTTGATGGCCTCAAAAATATATTTTCCTTCTGATGTCCATTTAAATGAAAGACTCTTCTTTACCATCATTTTTAAAGGCTTCACAAGAGTTGCAAAGTCAAGTACAAACCTGCGAACAAATTTAATCCTCCCCAAGAAGCTGTGGAGATATTTTTGGTGTTGTGGAAATGGAAGTGTCTAGATGGCTTTCACCCTTTCAAGATCAATTTTCAACACTTCTCTCAAGAGAATGTGGCCCAACAATTTTACCCTCACGATCCAGAACACACACTTCTTTGGTTTCAGTGATACTCCAAACCATCTACACCTCTGAAACACCTTCTTGAGGTGCAAGAGATGGTCTACAACATTATTTTAGAAGAAAGTGATATCATCTAGATACATCAGGACAATATTTTTTATTAGGCATTTGAATGCCATGTCCATACCTCGCTAAAAATTTTCTCCAACATTTGATAATCAAAATGGAATCTTCTTATAAGTCTATGTGCCCCATTTTGTGGTGAAGGTTGTCTTGAAATAATCTTCCTCTTTCACCATTCTCTGGTTATATCCTGAGTATGCATATAGTAAGGAAAACCTCTCAAAGCTAATTACAACCTGTAATATTTGTTCCATTGATGGAAGTGGATAGTGATCTTTTAGTGATGCTCTATTTAGATCACGAAAGTCTACACACAACCTGATTTCCCCACTTCTTTTCCTCATAGGAACTACTTTTGCAACCCAACTTGAATGCTTGATAGGGAAGATGATGCTAACCTCAATTAGCTTGTTCAATTATTTTATCATGAGAGGCTCGATGTGAGGATTTATTGGCCTTTGCTTCATGTCTGAAAGACTTATATCCTAGATCTAGCTCGATAGAGTGTTGTGCTAGCTTTGGGTTGAAACCTCTTAAATATTTATATGGCTAGGCAAAGACATCTTGGAATTATTGACAAAGTTGAATAAACTCAGATTTTTCTTGTTGAGTGCTTACCTTGTGAATATGTAAATTTTTTTCCATCTTCTATGAAAATGGCCTCTAAATAATCACCTTTTACCTGAATATTCTCCTTCTCCTTTTAGAATTGGTCATTTGGGTTGAAAATTGATTCCAAAGTGACAAGACCCTTTGGTATTTTGTTTGTCCTCAACTGCACCATTTTATTGCCATATTGTTGCTCCAACCTGTCCTGGTTCCTGGAGGAGAACTCAACTTCTTGTAGAAAATTGACAATTTGTTGATCATTTTTGAAAACTTTCCAACTTGTTTTGTTGTCTGGGATAGCTGGCCTCACAACCAACTTCATACGGGTATAGGATTTATCACTCTTGATACTCTCCATAATGTTGAAGGCTGCCCAAATGGATGTCAGTCAGTCTGCACTACTTCATTCTTCTTCATTGGGATGGAATTGATGTTGAATGCTTCAAAATCCTTGATGAGGTCCCATACCTAGTTCTTGTATCTCTTTAGCAGGTCATTCTTGGCAGAATTTTTTCTTCAGAATTTATTTACAACTAGCTCACTATCACAAAAAACTTGCAAGTTTCTTATACCCCTTTTCCTTGCCCAATGCATTCCATGGACCAAAGCCTCATACTCTATTGTATTGTTTGAACAAGAAAATTGGAAATGGAAATATCAGTAGTATTTCATACCTTGAGGTGAAACAAGCATAGCCCCTCCTATGGATCCTTGTCTACTCCTTGAGCCATCAAATAATAATTTCCATACTTCATTATCATCTTTGTGTCTGGCTTAATGATGTCAGGAAGAGGGTGATTCTCCTCATGAAAACAATAGACTCCTATCTCAAATTCCTCCATCTCCTTATAAGGGTCAAAATCATGCCTCTTGTTCACCCACTCATCGAGATTCAAGTCTGGAATACAACCAACCTTGGTATCTTCTTCACAAGTTCTTGGGAGGTCCTCCTGATCAAAGGATGAACAATTGGCATTGATCGGGCTGGGTACATAAGACTCAATATGGTAATCTACAATGGGCTCAGATCTAATTGTGGCCTTAGCTCCGTACCTTGTTCTAAAGAGCATGTGTGACCAATCAGCAGATAGATAGCCCCCAATCTTAGCAGTGAAGTCTCTTAACAAACACAATGCAAAATATGGTGGTAAAGTCTATGACTGATACGTTCGCAACACAGTGAAATTGGGGTAGGCATGTAGTGTGAGGGTCAAATCTTTGATGACTCCAACAGTTTTCACTATGATGTCCCATCCAATTGCACTACCCCCTAGAGATGACTTTGTATTGAAGACCTAGTTGATTGGCTATTTACTTTGGCATTACAGAGCTACTTGCTCCCGAATCAATCATGCAATTATGTACCAATTTGTCCCCAATGATCAATGAAACATAGAATGGAGGGGGCTTTAGATTCTTACCTTGTTGTCCTCCATGATTTCCCCCATTCTAATTTGTATTGGTAAACAATTCTCTTGCTGGTTAGGGGTTGATTTGAGCTTGACCAATTGGTCATAGTAGTCTAGCAAACACATCTCTCTATCTTCGAATAGCCAATGACTCCCACATTGAAATATTCACATTTGTCTTCTTCATTTGTTCGATGATGTTAAATGAGCTATCATTTTGCTGCCCCTTTCCTGGTACATTTTTCTCTTGCACATGGGTTGTTACAACCGGTGCCTGAGTGGGTTTGGAAGGTGGCTTGGAATGAATCTGCATATTGGGAGTTGCATTATGAGTGCCAATACCTTGTGGAGTAATGGAGGGTTGAGGATTACCTGAATTTGGTGATTGTCCCTCTCCAATATTCCTTTTCTTGGACTATGTGTATTAGTAGCTACACTTTGAGAAGGTGTTTGATTCATCCCACAAAAGTCTTTAGCTTGCCAATTGACAAGCATAGTCTCACTTGGAGATGCTTCTTGCTAAAATCCTTATGCTGATTTTCTTCTTGGCTGGACTCTTGTGACACACCAATGGTCTATACCATCAAGGCCTGGTTTAGTGCACCATTGAAACACATTGATTGGTTATGTGGTTGATTGCATGGGAAACACCAATCATATTCTTGGGCCATGTTGTTTTGTGCTGGAACCAAGGCCCTTGATGTTGAAGTTTTGTTTGGATCATATGACCGGAAAGGCCTAGCAATTTGAGGCTTTCCTTGGTTTTTTTTTGATTTGGCTTGAGCTGGTGGCCTATTTTTTTGATATGGGGGTCTAGCCTAATACTGAGCTTGAGGCTGATATGGCCTAGAACTCTAAGCTTGTTTCCTCTTGATAGTTACTAACTCATTCCCTAGGTTTTGCAATTATTTCATAACTTATTGAAGCTCTTTTGAGGTGCTAGAGGATGAGGTAGAGGCTTCAACTGAACTCTGATTCCTAGGAGTAGGTATAAGAGCCAATGTGGGTGTCTAACTAGTGCTTGAGGCTGATAGTTATGGGTATAGAGGCATGGGTGGCCTAGGAGCAAGTTTTCTAGCCTAAATTAAAAAAATCAGCTCTTATGGAAATGTCATAGGCTGCAGGTAAGGTGGTTCCTCCCATTGATTGAACCATTAAAGCAATATCAGAATTTAGAGCTCTAAGAAAGTATAAGAAAGCACCTTCATCTATGGGCCTTATAGCCAATGGAATCCTATCCCATGTCCTTTGAAATCTGAGGTTGAAATCTATCAACTACTCGTTAGGGGCCCTCTTGATTGTTTTTAGTTGCTCCAACAAGGATATATTATCTCCCTTTTCTCCAAATTGATAATGAAGAGATGTGCACAGATGGTCCCAAGTTTTAATGGAGCGTGTTGTTAGACTCCTGAACCATTGTGAATCTTTACCCTTGAGTGAAGAGTCTAGTAACTTGACTGCAATGTCCATCTCAATGATCTCATGATTTGCATAGATATTTGTAATGTCTTGAATGTGGTCACTAGGAGAAATCTGTTTCTCTCCAGTGAAATATTGGATGCTCTTTAATGTTGCAACTAGGATTGGATTTTTTGAATTAAGGCCGAGTGGCCTACTGCTAGTGAAATTAACATAAGGACTTGATTGTGCCATCCTGATTGTCCTGAGAACTCTTATTGATTGAATGAATATCCTACCAGGAGGAGGTGTTGTCAAGGTTCTGTTTGGTGGAGATGGAGACCTTTGGGATCTTCTCCCTCTTCCCCTTTGTCTAGGGACAAGTGTAGATAGAAAAATAGTCCCTCCTCTCTGGTTCTTGACCTTGTTTGTATTCTTATCATGAACTTAACAAGATTAGAATGTTGAAACCAATAGATTATTATTCTTTTGGAGTCGCTAGATGTGTAATTTCAAAGATTCTTAAAAGCTAAAATTACAGCAAGTGCAAATCAATCTTGCTGCGATAAAGATGGAGACTTCTTGGTCCCACTGGGTGTGTAAAAAATGTTAGTGCAGAATCATAGCACCATTGAATATCTATAACCAAATGGGTTGAGACTCTCAGTGTGATTTCAAAACATGGAGCATCTCTCAAAGTGTACGAGTTGAGAGAGCTCTTCGGATTAAGGTCAGTTCCTATTCCTCTATTCAAGTGCACACAAATAAATTGTAGAGGATCTATTCTAAAACTACTTTATCTTACTAAGGAGACAGGGTTGAGAAGATACAAAAATAAACCTAAGCTAACAAGGTGATACACCAAAGGAATGTTAGACACTCATTTTGTAATTTAACATAGACCACATAAATGCAATACAAACACCATGCATAGGTAACCAAACTATAATGAGAGATCAAAAAGGAAACAATGAAACACATGAGAGGGTCGAGAATCATCCATAGACATATATTATTGCTCCAAAGTTGATACAATACATTATAGTGGCCAAGAGGAAAAACTTAGCATTACAACTTGAATGGGGAAGTTAGGACTCCACGAACTCATCTCAGAGACCAGAGGAGAAGGGAGGGTGCAAAACAGAAATGTCCAACCCTTTTCAATGAGCCCAACTCCTTATTTTATAGATGTTGCACAAAGAGAAGAAAGAGAGAGGTGGGAAAACTAATTTAAAGCTCATCTACCAGCCATTAATGCCCCTACAAATCCACCCACAATATTTTGAGTCCTCTGCTCTATTTGTGCTCGGCGTATCGAAGAAAGAAGAACGATGGATCAAATCCAATTTGATCTAGTTGTTGGAGTAATCAGATTGTGTATTAATGGAATGAAGACATTTCCCATTTTCAACCACCCAATGTCACCAACATTAAAGTTTCAGGTTTCCATGGTGTAGATGAGGTCGAGACCTTTCCAATGGTGCCAAATTTGTTGAGTTTTGGGCACTGGGTCGAAAGATATGTCCATTTGAATGTTTTCAAGTTGGGTCTGTACAAAAATGGTGAAAATAAGTTAGCAAAACAGGTCCGTGGGATCAAAACTCACTTTGTGCCTTTTGGCACCAAAATAAAAAATGAAAAAATTGTCCCACAGCCCCGCAATTCACTTTTGGCAAAAATCATCTTTGGGCCCATCGGCCTGCATTTTCCATTTGGACGAAAAGTCTCTACGAGGCCCGCTGACCTACATACAATTGAGGCTTGACATGTGGCACCTTGGGAATCAGTGGAGGTATGGCTTATTTTTTCACTTTATGCCTTCTTGGGTTAAAAATTTCAAACTACCTCCGATGACCCGCCGCCCGCTTTGACTTTTCAACATGGCCATGTGCCCCTTTGCGGGCCTTAGGAATTTTTATTCATTTGGTTTTAAGATCCCCCGCAGGCTTACGGGCCTGAAATTCACTTTGCACCCTATTTGCAAAAAGTACAAAAGTTCAAAATATCCCTGCAGACTCACCAACCCGAAATTCATTTGGGCAAAAAATCATCTTCGAGCCCGCTGGACCACATTTTCCATTTGGGCAAAAAGTCTCTCCCAAGTCCGTCACCGTAACTTGCAAAATATGAGGAATTAGAAGGAAATATTTATATTTTTGGAAAGGGGAAGAAATTTCCCACCTGATGAATATGCTTTTAGGAAACCTTAAGTGCTTAGAATATCTAAAAATTGATTGAAGCACTAAAAGAGGAAAAATGGATGTAGTTAACCAAAAATAACCATGAGCTTATTTTGGATAATAGAGATATATTATTTTTACTAATGCTTCATTCATCTCATGATATATGCTTTGTGCTACATCATAACATTTTTCTATCATATTATCCATACATTTTGTGATATATGATTTGTGCTACATCATCATATTTTTTCTATCATCTCATCAATACATTTCATGATATACACCTTGTGCTACATCATCAAACCTTTTTATCTTTTTATTCATACATTTTTTATATACACTTTACACTAAATCATCACACATTATACAACCTAATCACTTTTATTTTTTTACATTAAATCTTACACATCATATGATAATTTTCAACTAACATATTTCTTATCCATGCATTTCACACCATTTCCCAATGACACCTCTCATTTATGGTTCATTCTTGACTGCTGAGGGGGCATAAATAAATGAACCCCGTTGCATACATATATAACCACTCGGGGAGGTGTCATGATGCTCTTACCATTCACTCTACATTACATTTTCCTCATCCACAACATACAACATATCTTTGTTATATTTATTCTTATTTAGATTTACTTGTTACATTTTCATGTTATTACACATGTTAGATAAATATCTTGTATGTCATTATCTTTACCATACATACATATGCATTCGATTTCCTTTCTATTTGTGATCACACACTCTACAAATATATTACATGTAGCATGGATGTTTCACGCAACACCTAGCATTAGTCCCACATCGGATCCTGGAGGCATCCACATTTCTACACTATAGGTGTTATTGTTTCATTTTGTTTCATACCACACTACTTTTTCATATTATACATGCTTTGACATACTTTTTATCTTTTTAACATGCTAACAATTGCTTCATGTGCAACTTTTGGTATGTAGGACTACATGTTTCCATGGTTATCTATTACATTGTTTGTCATTGTTTTATCATAATATACTCTTGTTTGTGGGATTTTCCCTTTGTCTTGTGTGCACACTTGTCTACTTATGGCCATAATGGCCTTTATTGTCTTGTGAAATTGTGAATGGTGTCCCATGTTTACAACCTGATTTGTATCGTATATATTGTATTCTTACATGTTTACATTCTTGTGTCTTAGTTACAAATTATACATTACATGCATGTTTTCTTGTACTTCGACACTTTTTTCCTAGCCACTTGTTTGAACATGCCTTGGTTTCTAATGAGCACATTCCCTCCCCCTGTAGGGCATAATTTCAGCACAACAATTGGTCCACTTTTTCCCCTCATATTTTTTCAGCAACATCGTAAACACCTCAAACAAGGAAGGAATAAAATGGGTGAATCAACCACCCCATACAAAGTTACACACATTATGGTACCAGTACATTAAAAATTTTAGTTTTAGATAGGGCTCGGAATACGACTTGGTTCTTTAGTACAATATCATTTCTTGGATTCCTAAAACAAGGGAAAATAAAATAATATTTATTAGAATGCCAGTAACCACAACACAATTACATAGTTCTTTGACATGCCACAAAGAATTTTTACATGGTAGAGACTCCTTTAGCATTGGGCATTTACAAAACAGATTTTACAGGGAAGAGAGTTTGTAGTACATACACACCATTGGCAGTGGTGTTTTACATAGTTGGAAGTAGGTAATGGTTGGTGGATGACACCAGAAAAAGGATTTTGACAAGGTTCAGAGTCCTTTAATATTGGGCATTTACACATCGAATTTGACAAGGAAGAGAGTTCTTAGAACATACACACCATCTACTGTTGTGTTTTACATAGTTGGAAACAGTTAATGGTTTTTAGAAGACATGAGATAGTTCTCCCTACAATTCTTGCATTACATTCACATGCGATCACCCAAAAAAAAATTCTTTTCTACATCATCTTCGGGATGCTTTCTACACCCTTTTTGTCATCATGGATTAGGTGCACATGTTCCTTTCTTCACATTTTCATACTTTTCATACTTTCCTTACATACTTTTTACATATTTTTATGAGATACATGCATATTTGACTACTAATTGGATTCTCGTTTGTATGTTTGTTCATATGGGAAGTGATAGTAAACATCAAAAATAACATCACACACATCAACATTGACATCAACAATAGGTACATCATTACATCTACACATGTGTTTCTACTGTAGGTTCAGTTTCATCACTTTTTTACACTTTCTCCTCCTTAACATCCACGTGTCACATTTTTGTATCACTCCACACTTTTTCTTAAGCCCTCAAAACATTTACATCATCGATCTACATTGTTATCAGGTAAACATATTTATCTAATTTATGTTACTGATCTTTCCTCTCACTAACATAAAGTAAGGGAAAATTTAGACACAAAACCATGCACTTTGAGTAATTATCTTGTCCTAATTACATACTACTATTCATATGATTTGTAAGTAAGAATGATACTAATCAACCCATGTCTTTGGCCATCTTTATTTTCTTTCTATTGCTACTTTAATTCATGCAACCTTACATGCTCATTTTGCATTTTTAATCTTCGGCATTTGTCATCTTGGACACCAACGCCTAGCCAGATGTTAGTTCTAGGTGCCTCATCCCCCTCTGGCGCACACTTATCCTCTTTGTACTTTTCTCATAATTTTTGGGTCCTTTCTATTCGTTTGAGCATCATATATGTTTATTATTTTGCCTTTTCGGGTTTAATTATGAAATTCGAGTAAGGGGATCATAGATGTATAAAGTTATGTGATCATAATAAGGGAGCAAGTACTAGGCATTAACTATCGCCACCTAAGGTTGTATCCATCAAGGCATCTATGAGCTTCATTGCATGCATCTATCACTATCACAAGTGACACAAGGGCTGGTTAATCTACATAAATTTCATATGAGAGAAGTTCATTATATTCCATGCACACATTTACTACATTGTTTTTACATCTAGCTACTTTCTCGCTATCCAAGTGTGATATGCACAAGAGCAACCTAGGGCATAATTTTTTACACACACAAAAAAACTAAATTGGGTATAAGATGTAGTGCAATTATCATTTGTAAGTTCACCATTATGAAAGGTGAGAACAATCTGACCCCTCATACTGCATCTTTCTTTTTGTAGGATTTAATGTCTAGTTGAGGGTTTTTCAAGGTCATGCTTAAATGCAGGTTTGCAGTGACCTCGGTGATCTTGGTGTGACCTCATATAGACAAAAGGCGTCAAACATAGAACACCTTACGACACTTTAAAGGAGGGTTTTTGGGATTTTCCATTGACCCAAGAACCTAGAAACAGCTCGGGAACCCACGGTCGCCCCTGTCCTTCTCCAGGTGCCCCATTACATCCTTCTCCTTCAATTTTACAATCTTTTAAGATTTTGTGTGATGGCCAATTCTTAATATTTCTCTAGTTTCCAGTCATGTACACATTAGGAAACATTTTGAATTAACTAAGGATTCTCACCCTCTCTTTGCACTTAGTGTTTCATAATTTATTTCTTATCTTTCTTTGTTATGTATTTGTACTTCATTATTGCACTTATTTACTACTACTATAACATTAGATTAGGATTGTGTATTTAAATTTTAACTTAATCAATGTATAACACTTATAAAATTTTAGTAAATAATAAAAAAGAACTAGAAACCTAAACAATGACTATAATATTTCCCAAAATAAACATCAATTGTAGAATTTAAACCCTAAAAGGTTTAGGTTGAATTCTAAAATCCTGAAAAATATCTATGGACTAAACATGTTAGATTATGACCAAAGTATTTGCTAAAGTGTAACTCATAGAATTTTGACATAACTTCCATCAAGTGTCGAGTAACCCTAATTTCATATACTTAATAAAAATAGTTTAAAATATAAATAATAATAAAGATTTAAATTCTACGTTCTATTTTGCATACACGTTATTAGGTTCGTTAATTAGCAAACCTTGAATTCTGAATCATGAATGTTATTTTACAAACCGTGTATGCTTTGTGTTTAAAATAATATTTGTTCCACTTTTTTATCCCCAAATCCATAGACTTACCCCATATATATTTGGATATAATAATAAAATTTTGAAGAAATATAACTACACACCTTATTGGGTATATGTAATTTTGCAATCTCATGAATTTTTAATCCTTCCTACACATTAATTTAGGATTGGATAAGATATTTCATGTATTTCTTATATGTTTATGACAATTTGATTGAGCATGGATAAAATATTAAAATATATCAAGGTAGTCATTGTGAGCATTGCATGATACCGATAACAATGACTGAGAATATATGCTCTATCAGCCAATGGTCTTGTCAATTAGTAAGATTAAATATATCATAATTGGAATGGTTGTGATGATTCTTTACATTACTATCATTATTTCTATGCTTATCCTCAAACTTAAATTCTTTTTGAATAAAAGGTGACCATTATGTAAATGTACAACTTATATGACAAGTCTTGTCATTCAAGTTCATGATAATGATATTTTTATTAACAGATGGATTGGAGTTAGGATGGGTTGGGCTTTGTATGGATTACCACTTTAATGACGATAAATTTCAACACCCGTAACCACCCATAGGTCTTATGGATAACCATGGGTATATGATCATGTAAAAACATTTATGCACACTTTCTATTTTTCTTGCAAAGGTATGTCTATAAAACCTTTACAGGGATTCATTGCTCTTATTTCATAAGAAAGTTTATTGGAATTTTTTTTTGAGTCAATGGAGTATCTCAAGGATAAGATTTAGTTAGAGAAAAAAGAAAAGCTTAATCATTTCAATTATCTTGATTTCCTAACACCACACTCTTATAAGGAGGATGCCTATCACTATGATCAACAATGCCCATAGAATGAAATTGAATTTGTGGATTGATTTTTGATTTTAATACTATTATCACCCTTCTATAATCATTGATTTCTAGCAAAAAATCATGCACCCATGAATCCATCCTAGGACAATTTTCCTGACACATCATCTGCATAATTTCTCATATGAGTAATTATTAGAAAATATCACTTACATATGATTTTTGTACCTCCAATGTTATCTTGTAATGCACAAAATTAATAAGTGGGGCTATAAAGTGTGATAAGAAACGAACGTTGCAATTGGGTTTTGAACCTAGAAGATAGTAGATTTAACCTATTTTTTATTTTTGTCCCGTTAAGTGTAAATTTGACTCATGTAAATGTTATCAGTCCAAAGTTCACCTTTGATGAAGAAGTGCAAGAAAAATCCTCACTTCAGCTGTGATAATGAGAACTCCTCTGGGTTATGGGTGACTTGAATTGAGGAGAACCTACAGAGAAGACCAATTATATAGGTAGATCACCTCAACTAATTCTCTAGTTGGATTAAGGGAGAAATAAACAAAAAATTGATTAAATCATGAAAAAAAGTGATGCACCATTGTTTTTTGACCTGTGGTTGCATAAAATCATTCTTGATTGAATGCAAAAAGACTATTAATGTTGACTTTAATTGTTGTTTGAAAAATTTTACACTATGAAAAGGCATTGGCATACACTTGAATGACCTGTAAAACTTACAAAAAAATTTAATGGAGGTGATGAGATGTTATGAGCATGTAAAGGAAAGAGATTATTCACTAGAACATACAACAAAACCATTCAAACATATTTACTAGGAGGAAAATGGTCGTTATATTGCTTCAATAAGATGCACAAGTAAAAATTTCTACATAAAAAGTGTGCATAATGAATAATCTTCCCAATTTCTTGCATAAACAAGATATCTATATCAAAAGTGCGCTTCATCTAATTCCAAAAATAACCCATCCTAAATTTGAAAAGATGGCTAATTGAAGACAAATCTAATATTAGCATTTCTATACTTAATTTTAACTCCTTTTGCAAAAATATAATAACAATAAAGCTAAAATAAACTACATGATGCATATTCTCGTCCAAGTTGGACTTGGGTTAATCCACTCCAAATATGCACAAATAAAGTCAAATCTCCTATTTAGAAGATATTAAAGTAATGTTATGACTGTTTGAAGAAATTAATATAAGTACTCCTTTACTTTTTTGGGTAAAGTGTTTTTTTATATTTTCCTATCACATGCACTACAAGGTGATAGTATGGTTTATTTATGACTCATCTAACACATGGATAAGGTGATCGTGTAAAAAAACATCCATGGGTAAATATTTGATGTTTTTGACTTATCTAATGCATACATTGACCTAAATAGATTTGGCTAAAAAATTTCCCCCCTTTCTTAGACACATGCAAATTAAATAATTATAAAAAAAATTTAATACCTACTACATGGGTGAATGGCATAATGGATAAGGTAAATCTAATCCTAGTCACATTAACCTAACCTTGATAAAAAGAAACTGAATTAGAGCTCAAACCCTAAAAGATGCCTCATTTTGCATTTTTGAGGAACTTATGGAAACTTTGTTGATGGAGGGAGACTATGATAAAAAAATTTTTAGGTCACTGTTATTTTGAGTTCTTGTTGACTAGTAAATGTGCAATAGATAAATTGACAATTTCCAAGCACGAAAACTATACCCATCTGCCAAATTTTCATGTTCTTTCATTCCTAGGCACACCAAGTCCACTCTGTCAATCTAGTGCCCATGCGGACAACGTTATCTCATCAACATAGGTGATTTAGGAAATTTGAATCAGTCCCCTAGGTGATTTAAGGAGTTCATTTAAAACTTAAATTTCAAGCAGTCACGGGAAGGTTTTATGTTGGCCTTCCCAGGACTGGATCAACCCTCCTAGAGCAAAATGAAAGGGAAAAATTAAACATGGAGGTGTATTGAAGACCTTAGAACATCATGGAAATTATTTTGGAAGGTTCGGGAAGTTTTTAAAGACTTGGAATAGTTTGAATAAAAAATAGGGTTCACAAGCCTAGGCAGTACACAAGCCTAAAACAACTGTTGAGCTTCAGAAGAAGATTCCAGGAACTCTGGATGGAGTTAGGAGTAAAATTAAATATACACAAAAACATAATTCAATAATATTTTTCACAACACCTTGGCCCATAGGGTTTTTAGGTAGGTTATCTCATGCAAAGGTAGGCTACCAGATCAAAAATCCATTTTTTTAGGGACCAGATTGAAGACTTAAGGTATAAGACCCCTAACATTGGATTAAAAATTCTATTTCAAGCCACGATAATATCAAATTTCACAAATAAAGTCCACTGGGAGCTCAAGTTATCATCGTTCCAAGTTACCCTCTTGGAGATAGTTCGAGAGTTATTCAATTTTCGTGAGGACACGTGTGAGCACCAGGAGCCTGGTGGGATTTTATGTCCCTAAAATCCCTAAGGTAAGGTACATCAACCTTTAAAAAATTATCCCCACCCCCATGTGACCTTTGGGACCGTCATGTGACCTTTGATTAGACAGTTCAGCCCCCAAGTGCATTTTTTGAGCTCAAATTCCTTGTCGTTAGATCGAGGACATGTGTCATCCTTTTTCTCACCGTGGAATTTGATGCCCCTCACATCCATCAAGTCAGGTACACAAAAATGGAAAAATGTGCCCAGCCCCTATGGGGTGGACTTTGGTCATCCACGTGACTGGATTTAAGCTCCCAATGCTTTAAAGCTACTTTTTTCACCTCCATTCCCTGTTATCCGATCACCGCCACGTGTCATCTCTAGGACCATCATTGAATTTGATTTCCCTCACATCCCTGAGGTCATAGACATGAATACATGAAAGATGCACCCAAATCTAACTCCCAAATTTGAAAAAATTTGTAACTGTTTAGTGCTTCTTGCTGCTCCTAACTGCTTCTCCATTACCAGAAGAAAACTATAAAGAACACTAATCCACCACTCTACTATTGCCAATGCTCAAACTAGATTCAGAAAAGAAATAAAATACTCTACCCCAATGTGATACACAAGTCTCAGAAGAATAATTCATTGAGATAATAAGAAGAAATGGAGAGCAAACGAGAAGAACATTGGAAATCCCCATTTCCATAAAACAAAGACTTCAAGATATCTTGCAAACGAGTGCACGGATTGAAAAACCATTTGTTGCTGAGATCTTATCTCTTGAAGAACATTCAAAAATCATATTCAAAACTCCCATTTGTAGCAAGGAATTCTCATAGTGAATAAATTTCACTTCTAGCTCCATGAACTTTTTTTCCTTATCAAACCGGTCATCGGATTGAAGTGAAATTTTGTGTGAAGCACCAGAAGTGAAACCCTATAGAAATGAAACATATTTGGTCACAAACGGAGGAGAAAACTAGACCTGCAATTTTGAGGTCCATTAATGGCTACCACATCCATAAGCACTGCCTAGTCTGAAATTTGAAATTTTAAAATATCCTAGACTATTAATCAAGTTTGTCTCAAATTTCAGACGGGTGATATTGGTCAAAAACCCATATCAAAAAACTTTTTTCTGCATCAATCATACCTCCAGAATCCAACATTATAAACATACAAAGTATTCTACATAAGGACTGCTATTTTGGGAAATTCAGTAACTGAAGAACCGGTGAAGGAGACAGAGACATTGGAGGTGCATGAAAACCAAGAATTCACTAGAAACATTTTTGACAATTACTAAAAATATTAAGTGGTTCCATGGACACCTACTAAAAATAGAAAGTCACACTGAAATAAGCAGTTTTTATATATTGGGATATTCAAAACTTCATCGCATCAAAGATTTCCATGAATGAGGACCATCGAACTTCATCACGAGAAACATCTTGTCCTCTTCTCTCTCTTCCCTCTCCCCAAAATTTCTCTCCCTTCAAATGTTCTAATTCTTTTTTGGGGTTTTCACTTTTTGATATGCATTTATGTCACTTAAAAGTGTCTTCATAAACATAATGTAAATTAAGTCACCTTGATTTTATGAAAGGGGACTTAAATATTTGGTAGGAATATGTATAGTCTAAAGTTAGAAATAAGGCATATGCAGGGTCACAACGATGACGAGGATTCAATTCTATTTTATAAATTGTAAAGCCATTCCCATTTAAATGGGATGGTGATTGATCTTGTAAACTCAAGAGTGCATTGAACCTAGAGAAAGAAAAGGAGATACCCATTTTATTCCTTTCCCCCAAGCTCTATTTTTCCTCCATTCTCATACTATGTACAACTTGGTTTAAGAAATCAATACAAGAAGGAGTTTCGAGCTATTTTTGACTAAGGGGTTTATTGATACTTTATAATTATAAATTCCATTTGGTCTTGTTGTTACATGTAGAGTTGTTTCCTCCTAATTTTAATGTATGTGATAAAAATTCTAATTCATGTATGTAGGAATCTCATTTTATACCTCCAACATTAGTTCTCCTATCTAGTTTCTCACTCCCCTTTCTCTCTCTATAGAAAACATCCTCTCTTGCAGGTATCTATAAAAATTTTTGTAGGGTCAGTGGAGTCTCCTGTTGGATCCTCGATCGAAAGGCCACCTAAGAAATCCACCTTTTCATGCACATGCATATACGACAGTTGCAATGGTTAATTAAAGGGACTTAGAATCCCACATTTTTGGAAATAAATACACAAGTTTTTCCACCCAACAAATTTTCTCACCAAATTTTTTTGGAACCCACTGTGGGGCTGATTTAGCAACATCTGCACCCAAAAAATGACTACAAGGTCCAAAAATTCAAAAAAAAAATATTGAAAAAAAAAAGAGTTCATGAAAAGCCATTGCTGAAATATACACTTTCAATTCCTACACGTGACCTTTCATATTCCATAGTGTCTTTTCATATTCCCATTTCAATATTTTCAAAAAGTTGGCTAAAGGAAGATACACCAGGTTAAGGAGGTCGAGAGGTGTTGCAGATTCGAATTTCAAGGCTTTGCAAAATCAACAAGAAAAAATTACAGATAATCCATACTTCTTATCCCAAGCCTCTTGTTTATCTGGCTCTTCAATAATTTCACCTGGAAATCCTATCGAAACTCATGTAGATAACCCCTTCAAATTATCCCATTTCTCAATCATCCTTGAGGATTGAGTTCTTGATAGAAGAAGAATTTGTAGAAACAAGAGATGAAACAAAAGTAGAAATGAAAATTGAAGAAAAATTAGAAAGACCCCAACTCATTATTCCATGGGGAAGGAATACATGTCTAATTTCTCCATAACATCCTCTCCATGATCTACCAACAAGTTTTGATAAGAAATTTACAAACTTCAAAGGTGAAAAACACAACATCCTGAAGAACACATCGTGGCCTTCATGACATCATGTGGAATTATTGGGGTCTAACATGAAGATGTTGTTATAGGACTGTTTTTGGAGTCCCTCCAAGAAAAAGTAGCAGAATGGTTCTTCCTCCTGCCTTCCCGATCCATCACTGGTTGTAATGAAATCAAGATAATCTTTGAGGAAAGATTCAAATCAACTAAAGACTGTTAGGACCTCTTTTTGTAGTTGGCTCAAATGAAGAAAGGAGAAAGTGAAACCATGAGAGAATTTGTGGTTCTCTTCGAATGGTTTCTTCAAAATATACTGGAAGAAGATTCTTCGTTTGAAAAAAAATATCAAGAGATTCTTCATCAATGCGCAATCATCAGAAGTAGGATTTTTTCTATGAAGATCCTGACCAAGGAACATTGTAGAAGCACAAAGGATGGAAATTGAACTTGATGACGATCTCATCCTATCTGGAAAGATCAAGAATCCCTAAAATGGTAAAGCTCAACAACATGGAGATGAGAGAACCAATCCATTGCTGTAAAAGTTGGTGAATGAGATGGCATCTTTGAAGATGGAATTATTTAAATGAGTATCTTCTCAAAGTAGTGAGAAAATTAAATTACAAGAGAACCCCAAAGGATCTCTTTGGAGGCCCCACCCATGAACATAAATTACAAATTTCAAGAAAGTGGAGAAGATCTTGAACAAGAAATTCAAGGTGTTGACTTGCTAGTGATCAATGAACTTAAGAATGATAGACAAATCAGATTTTTGTGAGTATTCTAGAGGTGATGAAGAAATGAAGAAGATGCACCTTGTTTCTTATGTGCAATATTTAATCATTCTCAGTCTAAGAAAAGAGCATCTCCCTCCACTACTGCAAAAGAAAATAAGGTTGATGATCCTTCTATGGTGACTCTGTAAAATAAAATAATCAGTTGAGGATCCCCACTTACATCTTCCATGAAGTTGACATTGTTAGAGCTTGATCCCATAGAATGTAAGAAGGCTCCCACAATACAAAGTAAGTCTTTTGATGTCTCTTCCAAGTCTAAATCTAAATCTGGTCCTCTAAAATATACTACTTTGAAAGCTCCTAGTGTACCTTTCAAAATACCCTCCCTTCCCCAAAAATCAAATCCTTCTCCCAAGCCTATTAAGATTCCAAAGTATGTCATTTCACCCCCTTTTTCTACATCTTCTCCCTTTGACTTCATAGTATATGCAAACAAATCCAAGGTAAAGATTACGAAAACCGAATATTTGCGGACTCATCCTAGACAATTCAAGAGGTTTGTATAATATATTAAGAGTGGTATTCTAACACTTAATGTTGTAACTTCTCGATCAAAAGGCATGTTCCCAAACCCACCTACATGTCCCTCACAAAACATGTTTACTTTGAGTGCATCAAATAATGATAAGGTTCAACCTTTTTATGTCTCCCTTTTTGTTAAAGAATATGTATTAAACAATTGCATAATAGATTCAGGTGCCTCAGATAATGTCATGCTCGTGAAGGTTTCCAAATCTCTAAAAATTACCATGGCTCCACCCGGTGACTCTTATTACTCCTTGGAGTAAAAATAAGTCCCACTTGTAGGGAAGATCCAAGATGCACATGTGGCTCTCTCCGGATTTCTAGACAAGAAAGTTTCAGCAATGATTTTTGTAGCAGACATCCCAACCTCATTTGGAATGTTGTTGAGTAGAAGTTTTTACCAAAACTTGGGAGTGAAAATTCAGATGAATTGGTCATCTGCAACCATACCAGTGAAGGGAGACATGGAGAGATTTCTTCCCAAGAAGAAGATTATGTACACGGTACTAAACTCCAGAAGCCCAGAAGTTGACATCCTATATCGAGGTAGTAGCCAGATGAATTTCTTTGTGGGAACCGAGGAGGAAGAGGATATCCCCATCTTGATAGGTTTATACATGCCTTCCTAGAGAGATTTAGACTTTGAAGAAGTGTTGATGCATAATCAAAACACCCATGAATGTCTATAGCTCAATGTTGAAACTATCAGTGTGATTTCATAACATGGAGCTTTACCCAAAGTGTGGGACTTTGCAATTGGGAAATATCTCTAGATGAAGGCTGGTTCTTATTCCTCTATTTACATGCACACATTCAAATTGTAGAGGATCTTCTCTAAAATGTACTCTAACTTGTCAAGGAGACATGGTTGAGAAGATGCAAGAAAATAAACCTAAGCTAACAGAGGTGATGCACCAAAGGAATGTTAAACATTTTATTTTCCATTAAAGACAAACCATTAAAATGTAATACAACCTCCATGCACAGATAACCAAGATTGAAATGAATGACCAAAAGAGAAAAATTAACACAAGAGAGGGTTGAAAATCATCCAAAGCCTTGTATTATTGCTCCACAAATTTGATACAATACACTACAATAGCCAAGAGGCAAGATTTGCATTGTAATTTTTATGGGAGGCTTGAACTGCAAAAATTCACTTGCATGCAATAGGAGAAGGGAGGGTGCAAAACAAAAAATGTCCAACCCTTTAGAAAATTCCCCTTCTTACAATATATAGGAAGAATTAGAGAAGGAGATAGAAGAAATACAAATTCTTGCTCCAACCACCCAAGAAATGCATTGAATTAACCTTCATAAATTATGGGTTCTACTACCAAACCCATGCCTCCATGTGTTGTTCCTTGTTGGAAAAGAAAGAAATCCCATACCTTCGTTATGGTGGTAGGTGAGAAGTCTGACACCCCAAAAATGGCAAAATGTATTTCTTCATTTTGAATAACTTAGCCTCATTAATTTATAGATATGACTAAGTTAATCAAAGATCCCAATCAAAATTTATGACCATCCAAAGGTCGAGGTTTCATTCTGTAAAAATGACGGACTGAGAGTTCTGAAACTTTGAAACTTGAAAGTTTGAAAGTCCAAAATTTGGACTTTCGTAATTGGGATTTCAGACATTGAGGTGTGATTTTTGTGTTTTGAGGTTCGAGACTTTCGAAACTATAAAGTCTAAAACCTTGAAACTCCAAAGTCTAAAATTTCACACTTTGAACCTTTGGATTTTGGGATTTCTTCTTGCTAATTTCTAGCATTATTCCCAAAATTACCGAAACCCTAAAAGTCTGAATTTTTAGCCATTAGGACTTTGGAATTTTGGAAATTAACACTCCATTTCTGGCATTCTTCTCAAGGTATTTGAAACCTCGAAACCCTAAAATTCTGAATTTTTAGACTTTTGACTTCGAGATTTTAGACATTGAGCTCTGGTTTTCCTACTTCTTGCCTGAGAGTTATGAAACCCCAAAATCTGAAAATCCAAAATTTTGGATTTTAGGATTTTAGGTTTTGGATATTGGCTGCCCATTTTTGCCATGTTTTCTCCGAAGTGCCAAAAATTCAAAAACTAAAAAAATTTGATCCTTTCTCCAATGCTTTTCCTCTTGAACTTTGATCTTCTTTGATGTTTTCTCGGGCATTGATTTTCCGGCCTTGCATTTCATTTACGATCTCATCTATAACTTGATTTTCAAAACCGAATGTGAGCTTGCATGACCTAACCAACCTCTCCATTTATCTTATACAAGGTCATGTTTGATCAATTTTTCCTGACGAGAAAAATTAGATAACAAGAAGCATTGAAGACATTCTAATTACAAGAGGGCAGCCATGAATTTCGGATGATGCAAACCATGACAAAGAGGAGATGGTTCTTAATGATTTTAAAGAATAAAAATGATCTTATATTTTTATCCAAGATGAGGAGTTATTCTCATTCCCATTTGGGGATGAAGATGATCTCAATCAAGCCATCTATAGAGAGATAAAATCAGCTTGTGATGATCCCGTGAAAGATTTGAAAGAAATGTTTGTACAAGAACTAATTAGAGCCACAAAAGAAACTGAAGATCTTGAGCTTAGTCTTGAGCTCTTGTTGCAAGCCAAAAATCTGTAAGACAAGCATGAATTTGATTTGGAAGCCTTAACCAATGTGAAGGGTGGCCATATTGAGATAAATCTAGATGATAAATATGATGTCCCTCTCGAGCCAATGGTTAGTAGATACAATGATGAAATTTAGGTATTTTCTTTCCCATTTCAAGAGGAATAATCTTTCCATGATGAATAAATTAAAGAAATAATTTTCAAGGCCTTAGAAGTTGAAGCTCCTCTGGACAAAGGAGTGATAAAATGTAGAGATTCCAAGATGATGAGGTAATCCCTCTAGATAGTTTCCTTGAGTTGGGAAATAAAGATTCTTTAAAGGCATATAAAGAGGAGCTACAAGAAATGATGAAGCATAACTTCATGCAAGAAATATTAGATGTAGTAGAATTTGTGGAAGACCCCTATATGATTCTTGATCTCTTAACTCGTGCCTTGGACATACAAGAAAAATATGAGTTCACCTCCTATTATCCCGCCAATAATCAAATGACTCATAGTGTAATAGAGATAAAGGATGAATTTGATGTTTCTCATGGAGAAGATGTCAATGATCATAGACCTAGGAAAGAAAGTAACTCAAAATATTAAAGTAATTTGAATGAAAAATAGCCTTGGGGAAAAGATAACATGCTCAGTGAAGAATAATCAATGTGGATAAACACGGAATGCAACTGGAACTATCAAACCAATTTCAATGAGGATGAAAGCAATGAAATTTCTAAGGGAAGGCCTGGGTATCAAGAAGCTAATGTAGACTCACTCATACCAAGTACACAAACAATTTTGAAACCACCTAGATTTCATAAACAACTGAGGAGTGGAGGCTACTTTATAGAACCATTCAATGGCTTCGCAAACAACATCACTCAGTGTTTGCCCACTCAGGGGTAACTTTTGAGAAATGAAAAGTGCTTTAGTGAAAGTTGGTTTTCCCCCACCTTGTACCATAGGTTATTACTAGGTGTGTTTCCCTTTATGTTGCGTGTGTTTTCCTTCCTGTTGTGTGTGTGTTGTTTCCTTTTCATGTGTGTGTGTTTCATTCCTCTCTCTCTCTCTATCTTGTAAGTTATACATGACTCTGTAAGGTCTAATGGCTAAGACACTAGTCAATGAATTATATGGTTTCAAATTGATATTATGGATTCTCCATGTCATGGATTTTCTTCTCTCAGTCCATGTCATGTCCCGAAGCTAGAGCCAACAATTTTTGTGCAAATGTGCAACAGGGAAATTTAAATTCTCAAGCACAATATCTATACCCATGCACCAAAATTTTCATGTTTGTCATTTGCAGGCACACCAATTCCACCCAATCAGTCTAGTGACCTCCTAAGAAATGTTATCTCATCCCCCTAGGTGATTTAGGAAAGTCAAATTAGTATCGTAGGTGATTTTAGGAGATCATTGTAAACGTAAATTTCACATAGTCATAGGAAGGGTTGTCGATGGCCTTCCCAGGACTAGATCAACCTCCCTAGAAAAAAAAAAGGGTCAAATTCGGCATGGACATGAATGGAATACCTTAGAACATCATTGAAATTATTTTGGAAGTTTTTGGGAAGTTTTGAAAGACTTGGAGCAGTCTGAATAAAAAATAGGGTTCGCAAGCCTAGTAGTACACAAGCCTAAAGTTATTGCCGAGCTTTAGAAGAACATTCGGGAGCTCTGAAAGGAGTTAGGAGTAAAAAAGACATTTACAGAAAGATAATTCTAATAAATACAAGATGAAAAAATAATAATTTTCACAACACCTTGGTGTATAAGGTTTGCAGGCAGTTTTTCTCAAGCAGAGGTAGAGTGCCAAAAAAAAAAACAATTTTTTAAGGGATCAAATGGAACAATAAAAACAAGTGACCCCCAAAATTGGATTTAAAATTACATTTACAATCAAGGTTGTATAAATTTTCACCAATAAATTCCACCGAGAGCTCAATTTATCATCGTTCCAAGTTACCCTCTTGGTGACAGTTCGAGAGTTAGTCAATTTTTGGGAGAACACGTGTCAGACAATGAGGATCAGGTTGGGACTTTATGTCCCTGAAGTACCTGAGGTCAAGTACATCAACCTTGGAAAAATTATCCCAGCCCCCATTTGACCTTTGGGACCCTCATGTGACCTTCAAATTTGACAGTTCTGCCCTCAAGTGCATTTTTGGAGCTAAAATTCCCTGTCGTTAGATCAAGGACACGTGTCATCCTTTTCCTCACCATGGAATTTTGTGTCCTCACATCTATCAAGTCAGAAAAAAACATGGAAAAATTCTCCCATAACCTATGGGGATTCCTTTGGTCATCCACGTGACCAGCTTTCAGCACCCAATGCTTTAAAGACACTTTTTTCACCTCCATTCCCTGTCATCTGATTTCCGCCACGTGTCAGCTCCAAGACCACCATGGAATTTTATTTACCTCAAATCCATGAGGTTAGGGACATAAAGACATGAAAAATTAACACAAATCAGACTCCAAATTTTGAAAAAAAATCTAAATGTCTTGTGTTTCTTGCTGCTTCTAACAGGTTCTCCATTACCAGAAGAAAACTGCAGAGAACACCAACCCACCACTCCACATTGCAAAAGCTCAAACCAGATTCACCAAAGAAATAAATTCCTTTACCCCATGGTGATACACTATTCTTAGAAGAATAATTCATTGAGATAAGAAGATGAAAAGGGGAACATAGAAGAAGAACAATGGAAATCCCCATTGCCATAAAACGAAGATTTGAAGATATCTTGGAAACTAGTGCACGGATTAAAAAACCTTTTATTGCTGAGCTATTCTCTCTTGAATGAAAACTAGCACATGGATTAAAAAATCATATTCAAACCTCAAATTTTGAGCAAGGAATGCTCATAGCAAAGAAATTTCATTTTCGTCTCGACGATGAACAAAGTTAAATTTCCTATCAAATTGGTCGTTGGATTGAAGTAAAATTTTACGTGAAGCACCAGAAACAAAACCCTATCGTAATGGAATTTATTTCTTCAAAAATGGAGGAGAACACTAGACCTACATTTTGAGTTCCATTAATGGATTCCGCATTCAGAAGCACTGCCAAGTCTAAAATTTGAAATTTTAAAATCTCCTCGACTATTAAGCAGACTGGTCTTAAATTTTAGAGGGGCAATATTGGGGAAAAACACATATAAAAAAAATTGCTCTGTATCAATCAAACCTCCAGAATCCCACTTTCTAAAAATAATAGATCTTCTACATAAGCACTACTATTTCAGGAAAGTCTGGAAAAGAAGAACCTCCAAAGGAGATAAAGAGATTGGAGGTGTGCGAAAACTGAGAATTCACTGGAACAGAAATTTTTGACACTTACTAAAAATAGTAATTGGTCACACAAACACCCACTACAAATATAAAGTCACACTTAAATAATAGTTTTGGCATAATAGAACATTCAAAACTTCATGGCATCAGAGATTTCCATGAATGAGGACCATCAAACTTCATCATGGGAAACATCTTCTCCTCTTCTCTCTCTTCACTCTCCCCCAACTTTCTCTCCTTTCAAATGTTATAATTCGTCATTGGGGTTTTTAGTTTTTCATATGCCTTTAAGTCACTTAAAAGTGACTTTAGAAACATAATGTAAATTAAGTCACCTTGATTTTATAAAAGGGACTTAAATATTTGGTAGGAATATGAATAGTCTAAAGTTAGAAATAAGGCATATGGAGGGTCATGAGGAAGATGAGGAGTCAATTCTATTCTATAAATTGTAAATTCATTCCCATCTCAAAGGGTTGGTGATTGATCTTGTAAACTCAAGAGTGCATTGTACCTAGAGATAACAAAAGAGGTACCCATTTTATTCCTTTCCCCAACACTCTATTTTTCTTCCATTCTCATACTATGTATAACTTGGTTTAAGCAATCAATACAAGAAGAAGGAGTTTCAAGACTTTTTTGACTAAGGGGTTTATTGATACTTTGTAATCATAAATTCCATTTGGTCTTGTTGTTATGTGTAGAGTTGTTTCCTCCTAATTTTAATGCATGTGATAAAAATTCTAATTGATGCACGTAGAAATATTATTTTCTACCTGGAACATTAGTTATCCTATCTAATTTCTCACTCCCCTTTCCCTCTCTACAAATAAAGTCCTCTCTTGCAGGTATTAGAAAGCTTTCCCGCAGGGTTAGTGGAGTGTCCCTGTTAGATCCCCGGTTGAAATTCCACCACATAAATCCACCCTTTCATGCACATGCATATATGACAGCTTCACCGGTTCAGTAGAGGGACTTGGATTCCAAGAGTGTTGGCAAGAAATGACAAGTTTGTTCACTCGATAAATTGTCTCGCCAAAAGTTATAAAGTGGTTTTCTTGTGTTTTGGGTTATTTTGAGTTGTCATTCTTGTTTGGATGCTCCAATTTTAACATTATTATGAAGCTATTGTTGGATTGTATTGTATTTTGTTACTCTGGTTCAAATCAACCTGTGATCTTCTATTCATAAACTCTCATCTCATTTAATGGTAACTTGAGCTTCATGTTTGCAAATTTGTTTTGACTAGGATCTTTTTTTATTTGACCTTATAATGCCCATGATTTCTTATCCCTCACTCAAACTTGTCTCGTCCTCCAACTATAGGTGATCTTGGAAGATATTTTGAATGTCTAAACTAGTTTGTTTGCTTTAGCTATGAGTTGTTTTGGTCAGAGATATGATGGGCCTATTTTTGTTGAAATAAACACCAAAGGATTATTTTTCAAGAAACCACATTTGATTGGTGTGAAACCAAAGACTTTACCCCCCTTTGTTTGAATATTTCAGTTTAGTCAGTATCCATACTTCCTGCATTAGAATGAGAGCTTTGGAGTATGTTTTGTCATTGATCAAACCATAAAGCATGTAGGAATTATTTTCATATGTTGTAGTGGCCAGTGATTAGTTAAAAATATATGCAAAAGGGGTTGTGGAAAATGCGTAAATGTGTAAAAAAATTATTGACATGTGTCAAGCTACATTTGCACTACTCATACCTTTATCCCCCCCTTTCTATGCTAAGAGAAGATTTGAAACAAGGTAGTGTCGTCAACTAAAGTACCACAGTAGAAATATTTTCAAGAAAATGTAGATGTTGCCTCCTAGTAGAGATGCATAGGGTAGGATACATGCACTATTTGAAAAAATAACTTAGAGAACCATGTGGATACACAAGGCAGGATACATGCACTGTTGGAAAAAATAACTTAGAGAACCATGGTATGATATAAGGAAATGATTGTAGATTATGCAAGAGTCATGGGAGAAAGTATGAAAATCTGTATGAAGAAATGCTTCTATTTCATAAATGCAACCAATAGGGGTCTACCAGATTAGTTCACTTTTTCAGTATACTCCCTGCTTGTGCCAAAATAAGATCTTTGGAACAAGCGTAGATATCCATCAAATTATGATGAAAAGGATTGTTTTTTTAATTTTTTATCAGATGTTGTAAATTTCAAGTTCCCTAGTTGACTTGTATGCAAAATGTGGGAACATACACATAGAATGTGAACTGCTTGACAAAATTCCCTTGTGGAAATTTATGCAAAATTTGGTAGTAGATGGAATGTGTTTCTTATTTACGGTGGAATATGTGTACAATATAAGGTGTGGTGGATTTTGATTTATAAGAGGGGGCTGGTATTTTCTCAAAACTGTTATGCAGTGGATACTATTAATCTCTTTGTGCAACTGCAAGAGATGTGTATTAGGTTGGATAACACTACATTAACCAACTTACTTAGAGCAAGCACCGAGATGGGAGGTCTGCAACATTATATATAAAAATATACAAATTATTTTTTTGAATAAGCTTTAGAGACATTTGAGAAAAAGTAAAGTGGTTGGGAATCAAGGAAAATCCAATAAAACCATTTGATCAGATGCCTTTGTGTTGATTTTGGATTTTTGGAGGAAATGCTAAGTTGGTATTGTATCTCATCCTGTGACTTTGGTGTCACCATGGCTAGTTTTAATTTTGTGTATCTCATCATGCTTGGTCACGTGGTTTGTGCTTGAGTTAATGTGGCAAGCTTATGTGATCATGTTGAATGTGAGGATCGCGAGTTTTGCGTAAAAAAAGTATGGTTTTACCCTTTTTGGTTTCATTAAATTTCCTTCATCATTTAAATATTTTTCAAAATTAAATGTTGAATGATAGCAAACAAAATATTTCCTTGACGTGAACTCTCAAAACATCAACATCAAAAAAAGAGAAAACTTTGATTTTGGAAGTTACGCACATGGATCGCCACACCCATATGTACTAGAAAATGAAACTCTTACGTGATCCAAGGTAACATGTAACACATTAGGTAACCTTAACTGATTTGTTTGAAATCATTTAACTCTCTTGCAATTTTTATTCCTAAACCCTCTTAGCTTATTAGTCACTTATGGTGACATGGTCATTTTAATAAAAACTGATCGGTTTTGGCTTATGATATTCGCTTAGCTTGAGAGAAACCAAAAACCACTACCTATGACCTCTAGAATTCCAACAAGAGGATCGTAACCCACCTTGAGTTCACTGAAAAATCATTCGAAAACTAATTTTTCAAGTGGGTTTTGTGGCCCACTAGTCATATTGTGATAAGATTTTCTCACACAAAGTTCCAATTGTAACTTGAGGTCTGCCCTTCATAATATTTTAATTAAAAAACATGATGAATTCTATGTATATGGGAGAGTATGCAAGAATAATCAAAATTTGTGTTTAAAGTTAAAACGAGTGTTTTCAAGGTCCAATTTATGAGCAGTTTAGATGTTTCACCCAACATGCACCAAATTTGAAACTTTAGCTAAACACACCTTCTAAGGGTTTTGTTGACTCCTAACTAACCATGAAACCTTTTACATATCATTTCAACACTTTATAGAGTATGAATTGATCAAATTTTTATATGAATTATTTTTGGGAAATTATGATGTATCTCTCTCTCTCTCTCACTTACTTTGTAGAAGTAACTCAAATATTTTGTCTGCTTCTAAAAATGGAAATGAGTTATAAATGATCATGGATTGGAAATGAAATGAAAATTTGATAATGTATGTGATTATGATATGATAAATATAAAGTAAAATGAAACCCATACTTTCAATCTCTTCCTCTTTCTCTCTCTAGATATACTAATTAAAATATTGATTTGGGTTTTGATAATACAAATGGGTCATAATGTATATGAGATGAAATGAAATGAAAATTGGATACAGGATGTTGCGGTGATTTGAAAAAAAATGGATCCTATATTTTCTTCCTCCTTCCCTTACTTTTGTGTCTCTCAATCCCTATATTTCTCTCTCTCTATTGTTTGTTTGATCGATTGTTAATGATGGATCCGTGGAATTTATGCTTGAGTGTGGGGATTTACATACATACTAGTCCCAGGACTGACCCAAAGTTGGTTGTAGGTACTCCAAAAAAAAGGAATTTTCTGGATGTGATATGTTGTAATTAATGAGTTGTCATTATAAAGTTATATTCATCATGCAATACATGTATAACCATATAATAAGGATATGTATTGTTGTTCGAAGAATTGTTCTTTGTATATTTTTAAATGGGAATACCAATGATTAGATGTGAAGTTGTACTCAAGGTTTTACCTATGTTATAAAAATGTTAAACTAATCTTTTTCTATGTTAATTATTGGTTTATTTCCTTAACACCCAAAATGCTAGGTAGAATATCCTCTCATCAAAACTAACGAAATTAAAATAATGAATTATAATGCCTATTTTCCTTCCTCCCCTATTTGAGTCTTTTTCTAGGGTATAAAACATTGATCGTGTTAATAAAATAATTTGACCTCATTAATCATCTCCTTGTTTCGCACCTAAAACGTCTTATTAAGCACTATTTCCTTGATATTTTATGAGGTGGTGCATATATGTTGTGAAACATATCATATTGGCATGATTGAATTTATCATGCCTAGGTGTTGCACGTATGACCATATCCTAAATAATTTTAACCCTCTTATGCCCAATTTCCCTTGGTAACCTAGTGGGTAGGCAAAAGCCTTGCAAGATAGTTGGTGGTTATACATTCGATTGATCTCTTTGAGATCTAAATTATGTGAGTGGAGACTATGTGTCAAATTACTTATGTATTTACCAAACAATTGAAATAGGTCCCTAGGAGACTTTTGGAAATGCATAAGGTTGTTTGGGATATCTCTCTTTCAATATACACTTATATTTCCATGTCCAAGAGCATTAAAGTGAGTTGTCTTGTGTGAGGTCGTAATCCTTGTAGTATTAAATCCCTAGGTGTTTTGTAAGTGTTATAGGGATTACATTTGTTCCAAAATGATGTTAATACAGGACCAAAGTAACTATGTAAATATAGTTAGTAAAAAAGGGTAAATAAGATTAATCTATGGAATGTCACTATGAAAATGGTACACCTTTGAGCAATGTCAAAACCAACCAAAATGTCAAATGTGATCATAAAATGAATGTAATAAAGTAGAGATCCATGACTAATACAACAACATAATAATTTTTTTTTTTTTCCAAATATGATGCATGATCACATGCTTTGTTTGCATATATATGAATCAAACAATGATGCTAATGAAATAATAAAATGTAACCTTGAGAATCAGATACCTTCAACTACAACCAAGGTCTTGTGAGATAAGTAGATTGTGTTATTGTTCGACTTGTAAAAATTAATAGAACTCTTGGTGTAGTCAGAAAATATTAAATCTAGGATCACTCACAAAATATAATTTATGGTTGAAACATTCAATTAACTCATTGTCTCTTAGATTGAATGCTTAAGATGATGAAACAAAAGTAGTTTGAAATGTGAATTTCATCAGTTAGATTCAAGGAAAATATCTAGAAGGGAAACATAGGTGTAATTTACCCTTCCTTGCACAATATGATTGTGAAAATATGAATTCCTAATTGGAGCAATGGATTGTGAATCTAGAATGATAAAACTTAATTAGTTAACCTACATAGTTGGTTCTAATAACTTGAATATTAAAATAATATATTTTTAGTATTAAAAAATGCTATGAAATGAACTCTGGATAGGTTTTCTATTGATCTAATAACCTTCCTTTTTCTTATTGTGAATTTTTACTCGTTGTAACAAGAGTACTTGTCCAAACCAAGTAAACATGGATCACTCAAACAAATCCTTAAGTCAAATATTAGAAGGTGCATGTGTGTATATACATTCCTAATCACAATTAAGCTATATAAAGTTATTTCCATAAGAAAAACAAGAGAATTCTAAAATAATTGCTATAGGTGAAATGTTAAACAAAAACATGCAACATAGTTGTAAATAACTGAAGGGTCTCATGTTATGTGTTCTTCAAACAATTATACTCAACTAAACATTTTGAGAAACAAAAATTTAACATAAGAATTGAATATTAGGAGACTCGTAGTTGTTTAAAATGAATTTTTAAACAAATGAGGTATGGATAACTAATGGAATTGAAGAAAGGAACCAATCACACATTCTTAGTTAAGGACTAATGTTCTTAAAAAGAAAGCAATTGGAGTTTTAAAAATAGGAAATTTTAAACCGTATGTGTTTGATCTTGCTGAAAACTATAAGGTCATACAATGGAAACCTTAATGTAATGAATATGTAAACCATGAAAAGGCCATGTCATGGAGTATGCCCATCCTATGTTTCTTACTATAATTGGGTCACTATCCTTTTTATGTCATTTTAGTAAGACATTGGTGCATATTGTATGTTATCCTATTGTATGAGTGGGTTAATTTTTATGTAAGTTTCCTACGTGATGTCAAATTTAGTTATTTGGATCTTATGTGGTGTTGTGTAGCATTTAATTAAAGTAAAAAATAAATTATTCAAATAATTTTACTATTGTATTTTGGTGTTGAAAATGTGGGCATTACATATGGTATCAGAGTGGAGGTTCATGCTCTCAAACCTCTAGGATAGATTGGAGTTGTGATGATCTTGCATGGTGGTGGTGGAGATGGGAAGAGTAATGTGATATATGTTGTGATGTGAACAATGTTGTAATTGTGATATTATGAATGCACATGTTTTCCATGTCATTTAGTGCATATTTGTTATCATGTTGATGTGCTTTTGATGAGAGTATTTGCTCTCCTTTTCATGGATTCAATGAGGAGTTCATGTGTGATGTACCGCCTTGTTGTGTGTGAAAATAATGTTATTGTGGATTGCAGATTGTTGGATTTTTTTGTTAGTCTTTGATATGTAGGTGTGCTGATGGGTTGTATATTAAAATTGGTGTATAATGAATTGGGTTATATCATGATGTTGCCAATGTGTTGTGATGAATTGTGTGCATCATCGTGTTGTATTATAATTGACTATATGTTGTAATGTTAGTCATTTTGTTCATCATACATATAATTCATGTAACATGTGATGGTTCATGGCATGATTTAGGGGCATATGGTGAATGTATGACCCCTATTTTATAGTGCTTGTACTTTGGGTACATTATGTGGTAACATGATGTATTTAACCCATCCAAGTAATGATTGTGTTTTTCCCTATATATATACCATGCGTAATACGCTATGGATAATGTGCGTGAATCACCATCGTGTTAGTAATTTAGTTATGTGTTATGATGTGAGCTTTACACTAGATGACCAAAGGGGAAGAATCATTAAGAGTGTATGTGTGGAGAGAGGTGTGCACTGGGTTTTCATAATCTTGAGCCAAGTTCAAGTGAAGAAGTGGAGTGTTATATAAAATGAAAACCCACTTCGATTTGTTTAGTATACTTCAAGCTTGCTCAAGATTATCTTGTGGATGTGCACCACATTAAGCTCAATTTATGAAAAATAGCATCCCAAGATATCTCCTATTGGGTTTTTCATCAAACAATCCTATGTGAGTTTGATTATGTTGATCCTTGTGGGAGTATGGAGGGATGAATTAGGTAGAGATAATGACAGAACCACTATTTTATATTCTCATTTCGGTTACATGTGTACTTACTCAAGCTGAGGCTTGACATTCAAGTTCCAACAAATCAATGAACACCCCTTTAGTGGTTAAATAAAGCCACGCAGTTGATTGTAATGTTCTATTTATATATCCATATTTTATTCGTAAATTGATCATTATCTCTTTTCTTGTCAGAACCAATAGTGTTCTTGATTGATGTGTGCTTATATTTTGGTATTATTTGATTGTTTCACTAACATGTGGATATTTAAACTAACCATGGCTAATTAGTCATTTTTTTTAGTTTTAAATTTTCTTTTCATAATTAAAAGTTTTATACCCTAGCCCAAGGCTTAGGATTTTTTCCACTTGACATTTGAAACAGTTGTTGTGTTGGTTCTAATGTCGTAATGTGTTGGAATATGGTCATGGGATTCACCATGGAGTGGTGGAACCTATGGAAACACTTTGTTGTATGGGGATATGCCCTAAGGAATTACAAATAACTAGTGAGTTTTTAACCAGGAGTTATTATGTCACTTTGTTTGGGGTGACGAGGCTCTATGTGCCCTGGGGCCATGAGGTGACCCGAACTCTTTAAAAAAGAAAGGATATGGGGCTCTATGGTTGAGTGAACCGATATTCTAATGTCGTAATGTGTTGGAATAAGGTCATGGGATTCACAATGGAGTGGTGGAACCTATGGACCCGCTTCGTTGTATGGGGGTAAGCCCTACGGAGTTATAGATAACTAGCGAAGTTTTTGAACAAGGGTTTATTATGCCACTTGGTTTGGGGCGCGAATCAGCCGGCTTTGCAAAAAAGAGTCCATTTCGGGCGAGTTCGGAGATATTCATCCGAGAAAAGACAAAGTACGCGAGGGACGCAAAAGGAAAAGGCCAAAAAGAGACAAGGATTAATGCCCTGTCATGTGAGGTGAAGGGGCTCTATGTGTCAGGGGCCATAGGCTGACCCAAACCTCATCAAAAAAAAAAAAGAAAGGATATGGGGCTCTATGGTTGAGTGACCTGATATTCTTTATCGAGGTGTATGGTTGTGTGACTTGATATTATTGATGGTGATCTATGGTTGAGTTACTCGATATGGAAAATTTAGGTGATGGGGCTCTATGGTTGAGTGACATGGCTTGGTTTTGCAACTATGATTATTTCACTTTGGGAGGTATATGGAGTTGTTTTGTGATCCTTTAGGAGATATATGGAGATTGTTTCGTGATGTTTTGTGATGTGTGGAGTTGGTATTATGAGATATTTTTACTCTTATGAGTCCTGCTAGACATTTGTATGTTTAGGCTTGATGCTCCACTAGGTTGATATGATCCTTGGAATTGTGTTGGTATAGTCATTGTTTTTGGGTCATGTGATATTGGTTGCCTTTGTATCAATGTCAAGAATATTTGTTTATTAGTCACTTGTGCGTGTTGGATCTATGCATGTGACATAATTATTGGAAATTATATATTATGTGAAATAGTTGTCATTCCATGGTGGAATTAAAGGTCTTGTGATGTGATAAAGTCATGAAATTATGTAGCAAGATGTCTCGTGGGTCATTTGTGTTTTGTTATGTTTTGTGTGACATCTTAAGGCCAATTACTATTGAGCAACCATGAACATAAGACAATTGAAATGTTAAACCAATGAATATTAATATATTTAAGTTAAGAAATATTGTAGAGAAATATACGAAATTATAAAGTAATCTTCACAGAACATTAAAATTTAAGATATTTCCAAAATTATTTTTCTTCCTTGTGGTTGTGGTTCTAAAGATAGATATTTTTTCCCTAGATGGAACTTTTCATCATTAAATTTCCTTAATTTCTTATCCATTTTGCTACCCTTGGTGTTATGTTGCATCGAGGATGATGTTTCTATAAGGGAAGGTAGATGTAATTCACATGATTTCTTCTCCCCTCTCGAGACTTGTCTCATCCTCCAGCTGTATGTGATCTTCGAAGATATTTTAAAATTCCAAACTAGTTTGTTTTATTTACATGTGAGGTATTTTGTCTAGAGATATGATGGGCCTATTTTTGTTAAAATAAACAAAAAGGATTATTTTTACAAGACACCACATTTGATTGGCATGAAACAAAAGACTTTACTCCCCCTATGTATGCATATTTCATTGTTTGGCAGTATCCATACTACCTACGCTAGAATGGGAGCTTTAGAGTATGTTTTGTTGTCGATCAAAGTGTAAAGAAAGAATGCATTTTTTTCATATATGGTAGTGGCTAGTGACTAGTTAAAAATATATACAAAAGCAGTTGTGGAAAATTCATAAATGTCTGAAAACAAATTGATTGACATGTGTAAACGTAGATTTTCACAACGCATACATTTATCATCCCTTTTCTATGCTAAGAGGAGATCTAAAACATGGAACATAAGACAATTGAAATGTTAAAACGGTCCACTAAAGTACCACGATAGAAATATTTACATGTAGCGTAGATGTGGCCTCTTGGTAGTGATTTGCAAAATGTTGATGCACAAAGAAGGATACATGTGGTGTTAAGGGAAAAAAATACCTTATAGGAGCATGGTATCATAGAAGGAAATGATTGTAGATTATGGAGGGTTGTGGAAGAAAGTATGAAAATATATAGGAATAAATGGTTTTGTTTCAGAAATGCAACCACATAGAGGTCTACTAGATCAATTCGGTGTTTCAAAGCATACTCCCTGCTTACACCAAAATAAGAGCTTTAGAATAGGCGTGGATATCTTTCGTAGTATGATAAAAAGGGTTTTTTTCTTGTTTGTCATATGTTGTAAATTTCAAGTTCCCGTGTTGACTTGTATGCAAAATGTGGGAGCATACACATAACATGTTAATTGTTTGATAGAATTCCCTTGTGGAAATTTATATAAAATTTGGTAGTATATGGAATGTATTTCTTATTTACGATGGAATGTGTGTGAAATATAAGGTGTGGTGTATTTGTATTTTTAAGAGGGGGCTGGTATTTTTCTCAAAAAATCTATGCAAAGTGGATACCATTAATCTCTTTGTGTAACTGCAAGAGGTGTGTATTAGGTTGGATGACACTGCATTGACCATGGTACTTAGTGTATGCACCAAGATGGGATCTCTTCAGCATTATATATAAAAAATTCACTAATTATTTTTCTAATGAAGCTTTAGAGACATTTGAGAAAAAAAAGTGGTTGGGAATAAAGGAAAATCCAATAAAACCATTCGATCAGATGCCTCGGTGTTGGGTTTGGTTGTTTGGAGGAAATGCTAAGTTGGTTTTGTATCTCATCCTATGACTTTGGTGTCATCATGGCTTGTTGTCAGTTTTTTGGAGCTCATCTTGCTTGGTCATGTGGTTTGTGGTTGGTGAAAATGGCAAGTGATGCGTTCACATTTAATGTGTGGATTGTGAGTTTTTGTTAAAAAGGTATGGTTTTCCCCTTTTCACTTGCATTAAATTTCACTTCATCATTTCAAGATTTTTCAAAATTAAATGTTGAATGATAGGTGAAAAAATATTTCCTTGACGTGAACTCTCAAAACATCAACATAAAAAAAAAAGAAAAATCTAATTTTGAAAGTTACGTGCATGGAGCGCCACACCCAAATGTACCGCAAAACAAAACTCTTGCATGACCCCAGGTAACATGTAATACCTTAGGGAACCTTAACCGAGTTGTTTGAAATCATTTAACGCTCTTGCAAGTTGTATTCCTAAACACCCTTAGCTTATCAGTGACTTATGGTGACATGGTCATTTTAATAAAACACGATTAGTTTCGGCTTATGGTTATCGCTTAGTTTGAGCGAAATTGAAAACCACTACCTCCTACCTCTAGAATGCCAACAAGAGGATCGTAACCCACCTTTAGTTCACTGAAAATGCATTGGGAAACTAATTTTGTAAGTGGTTATTGGGGCCCATTGGTTATGTGAAAAGAGATACTGACCTAATTATGATATTTGGCCCCGAAGTTCCCATTGTAACATAAGCTCTGCTCTTTGTAATAAACTTCTGTAAAACATGATGAATTATATCTATATGGGAGAGTACGCAGGAATCATCAAACTTTGTGTTCAAACTTAAAATGAGTGTTTTCAAGGCCCAATTTGTGAGCACTTTAGATGTTTCGCCAACTTGCACCAAAATTGCAACTTTAGCTAAACACACCTTCTAAGGGTTTTGTTGACTCCTAACTAACCGTGGAACCTTGTACATATTGTTTCCACACTTTATAGAGTATGAATTGATCAAATTATTATATGAATGATTTTTGGGAAATTATGATGTCTCTCTCTCTCTCTCTCTCTCTCTCTCTCTCTAGAAGTAACTCGAGATATTTTGATTGGTTCTAAAAATGTAAATGAGTTATAAATGTTCATGAGTTGGAAATGAAATGAAATTTTGACAATGTATTTTATTATGATATGGTAAATAGAAAGGAAAATTAATTTCATACTTTCTCTCTCTTCCCTTTTCTCTCTCTAGAGATAATTGTTAAAATATTGATTTGGGTTTCGATAATACAAATGGGTCAAAATGTATATGAGATAAAATGCAATGAAAATTGGATATGGGATGTTATAGTGATTTGAAAAGAAAACGAATCCTATATTTTCTTCTTCCTTCACATTACTCTTCTCTCTCTCTCTCTCTCTCTCTATCTATCTCTATTGTTTGTTCTGATTGTTTGAAATGGTTGATGCATGAAATTTATGCTTGAGTGTAGGGAATTTCCATACTTAGTCCTAGGACTGATGTAATTTTTGTTGCAGGTACTCCAAACCAGAGGAATTTTCTGGATGTCATATGTTGTAATTAATGAGTTGTCATTGTAAAGTTATATTCATCATGCAATACATGTATAACCATATAATAATGATCTGTATTGTATTTTGAAGAATTTTTCTTTGTATATTTTGAAATGGGAATACCAATGTAATTATATTTTATAGTGTCAGATTGGATGTGAAGTTGTACTCAAGGTTGTACCTATGTTATAAAAATGTTAAACTAATCTTTTTCTATGTTAATTATTGGTTTATTTCCTTGACACCAAAAATTATAGGTAGAATATCCTCTCATCAAAACTAACAAAATTAAAAGAACAAATTATAATTCCTATTATCCTTCCTTCCCCCATTTGAGTCTTTTTCTAGGGTATAAAACATTGATCGTGTTAATAAAATACTCTAACCTCATTAATCATCTCCTTGTTTCACACCTAAGATGTCTTATTAAGGACTATTTCCTTGATATTTTATGAGGTGGTGCATATATGTTGTGAAACCTATCATATTGGCATGAGTGAAGTGATCATGCCTAGGTGTTGCAAGTATGACCATATCCTAAATAAGTTTAACCCTCTTATGTGTGATTTCCCTTGGTACCCTAGTGGGTGGCCAAAGCCTTGCAAGATAGTTGGTGGTTGTACATTCGATTGATCTCTTTTGAGATATAAATTATGTGAGTGGAGACTATGTGTTGAATTACTTGCATATTTACCCAACAATTGAAATAGGTCCCAAGGATATTTTATGAAATGCATAAGGTTGTTTGGGATATCTCTCTTACAATATACACTTATATTTCCATGTCCAAGAGCATTGAAATGAGTTGTCTTATGCGAGGTCGTACTCCTTGTAGTATTAAATCCCTAGGTGTTTCATAAGTGTTATAGGGATTAAATTTGTTCCAAAATGATGTTAATACATGACCAAAGTAAATTTGTAAATATAGTTAGTAAAAAAATGTAAATAATATTAATCTATGGAATGTCACTACGAAAATGGTACACCTTTGAGAAATGTAAAAACCAACCAAAATGTCAAATGTGATCATAAAATGAATGTAATAAAGTAGAGGTCCATGACTAATTCAACAACCTAATAAAACAAAATTCCAAATATGATGTATGATCATATGCTTTGTTTGCATATATATGAATAAAACAATGATGTTAATGAAAGAATAAAATGTAACCTTGAGAATCAGATACCTTCAACTACAACCAAGGTCTTGTGAGATAAGGAGATTTCCCTCTTGTTGGACTTGTACAATTTACTAGAAATCTTGGCTTAGTCAGGAATATATTAAATCTAGGATCACTCAAGAAGTAGAATTTATGGTTGAAACATGCAAGCAACTGGTTGTTACTAAGAGTGAACCCTTAAGATGATGAAACATAAGTAGTTTGAAATGTGAATTTCATCACTTAGATTCAAGTAAAAATATCTATAAGGGTAACATAGGTGTAATGTACCCTTCCTTGCGTAATATGATTGTGAAAATATGAATTCCTAATTGGAGCAACAAATTGTGAATCTAGAATGATACAACTTAATTAGTTAACCTACATAGTTGGTTGTAATAACTTGAATATTAAAATAATAAATTGTTAGTATCAAATAATGCTATGAAATTAACTCGTGATAGGCTCTCTATTGACCCAGTAACCTTCCTTTTTCTTATTGTGAATTTTTCCTCCTTGTAACGAGATTACTTGTCCAAACCAAGTAAACATGGCTCTCTCAAACAAATCCTTAAGTAAAATATTAGAAGGTGCATGTGTGTATATACATTCCTAATCACAATCAAGTTATATAACCATAAGAGAAACAAGAAAATTCTAATGGAAGCCGCTATAGGTGAAATGTTAAACAAAAACATGCTTTGCCTAATTATAAAGCACCAAAGGGTCCCATGACATGTGTTCTTCAGACAATTATAGCAAACTATTTTTTTTTAGAAACAAACCTTTAATATAATAATCAAATATTAGGAGACTCATAGTTGTTCAAAATAATTTTGTTAAACAAATGAACTATGGATAATTAATGAAATTGGAGAAAAGAACCAGCCACGCATTCTTTGTTAAAGACTAATGTTGTGAAAAATAAAGCAATTGCAATTTAAATAATAAGAATCTCTTCCTTACCTTTTCAAGCTTTGGTGAGTTCATTTCACCCAGATTGGTGGGAACTTGGTTGGATAACTCATAGGAGTTTGAGGGCTCTGTCATTGCACATTTAAGGTCGACTTCTCTCTGTAGCTCAACTCAGCCATGGGTTTATAGATCTGATTTATATTATTTTATCACATTTTTGGCCTAGCTCATTGTGGGTTTGTGCATTAGATCCCCATCATGCTTCTCGTGGGTTTAACTAAGTTCTATAGTGAGTCTCGTGTAGCTCGACCATGCTCTGTAATGACTCATACTTATCTTTGTGAACCTGATGAACAACTTCCCTATTTTAAATGTAAAGCTCTATTTACATGATGTTTCTATGCATGAATATGAACTGATAAGATTTTTCTTTTACTTTAGCTTGCTATGGTACTTGAGCTTTATTATGAGTTTGTAGTGTATTTTTCATATTTACCCAGATCTTGGTTTGTGTTGGTTGTTTTTAACTCATGTTTTAAATTTGTTTTTAAGATCAATATAGTTACATTCAAGTTTTGGATTATTTATTTTCTCAATGAGTTTATGGAGCTCGTTCCTTTTCTTATGAATCTTCCGATGTTAATGAAAACTTAATCTTGTGTTCTTAAAGTGTCATCTTGGACATAAAACTCTGTGTTTCTCGTGAATGATACATTAGTGGCCCAACTTGGCTAGATCTTGTTACTTGACATGATTTTTCCCCATCACCATTATGTTCTTGTAAACTAGCTTGAGTAGCTTGGTCTCTACCATTATTAATATTTATAAGGTGTGCTTGGAGCTTGGCCATTTTCTAGCTCACTTTGTATTTTCTCTTGTTCAAGCTATTCAATGCTATTATGCCTCTACATAGCTCGCCTTATGTGTTTAGGTTGTTGGAAATTTATATTGACTTGCCATGGTTTATTTTTCTTGAGATATTCACGCTCACGAGCTCCTCATACCTAATATAAATTTTCATTATCTATTAATTAGCTAGTTTGTAAGCTCATTTGTTATGATGGGTTTTTTCTAGTTATCTTTTTCCACGAACTCATAATTGTTATGTGTTTTTATTTCATTTTGGAGTGATATTAATCCATGTGGTTTGATCAGTCTAAATTTCCATTCTTTACTTTTATCTTGATCTTGTTAAAAGAACTCACTGCATGATTATGTTAACTAGATGAATCCTAATTAGTTGATCATTATGTTCTTTAAGTCAATATCTTGAAGTCAACTTGACAGCTTCTTGGACATATGAAAACAAATAATTGAGGAAGTTAAATTTTCATAAAGGTCTAATGATTATGAAAATTTCTTTCATGGATGTAACTTGTCGTTATTGGTCTCTAAAATTCATACATGAAAGCATAGCTTGTATGAAAGTTTGATGATAGAGTTTTTCAATGTATCATTTTATTTCTGTAGCTTTTCATATTGATATGGACCTTTACAATACTTGGTGGAAACATGTTTTTTAGATCGAACTTTGGTTAATTCTAAAAACTATATGATTGTCCTTTCTTAATTTACACATTATGAAATGGATCTTGTAAAGCATTTTTTTACACTAGAAACTTGTAACTTTAATAGGTGATTACCATTCATTATTTTGATAATGCATAATAAATAAAATAATTTCTGGATTTATAATTATGGTTTGAACTCTATTTCTAAAACCTTTAACTTGATGCAAAACAATTGATTGAACCTTTCTGGTACAATCTGAACATGTCCCCATTTTGTGTAAATATTGAAACCATTTTTGTTGTTATGTTGCAATTCTAGGCATTAGGAAGTAGTTCATGTTTATAAAGTTTTATCCCATATATTTTTCACTATAATAGAACATTTCATTCTTTGAAATAATATACAACTATATTTAATAGTTGTAGCATTCATACTACGAAAGATTTTGGACTTAGAGATTTATGTTGTATCTTTCTAGTTCCAATTCTTTAAATAAATGTGAAATTTTTTATTTAATTTGAATATGTACCAGTATTACTCTTATACTTCATTCATTGATGGCAATTGTACCTTATAACATATTCTTTCTAGAAGCATGTTGATCTTGTTTTGTGTTCTATTTATTTCTTTTATGCAATTCATAGTGATAGAATGCTTATACATATAACACTAATAATGTAAGGAATTGAAAAACATAAAGCTCTAATATGTTCAATTTTTAATGTTTAAGTAGCAGTAAGATGAAGCAACAACATGGATAAATCTAGATAGCCATGAGAATGATCTTCACCTCAAGCAATGACTAGTTTCCTCTTCCTTACATTTTATGTTTTGAATTTATATGTATTCTTCCTTTACAGTCATATCCCACAACTTGTGTGGGATCTTAGTATAATTATTTCTTATGAATATATGAAACTTCCTTAAGTAATGAGCTTTATAGTGTTTCTTTTACATTTCTTTTCATTTACATACTATACAAATAACCTATGCAACTCAATACAATAAAACAACTTATTGTAATCATAATGAACTAAAAGGAATTAATTGTACCTTTATTTGACGACCATGAACACAATTCATAACACCTGATGTAACTATAATTTCCTTCAAAACTTGAAATTTTCACCTTAAATTTTGTTTCAACATGCACTTTCTTATGTGTGCTTCCATTCACGTTTCCACTAAGGCCCTGCAGTAGTCTTTCATGGCTGATACATGGTCTTGTTGAGGATGGTATCTTAGAAAGGAAGCATGTATGAGGAATTGCATCCTAAAATTGCACTTTAAGATATTGATTTCTTGTATTCCATCTCTTAATCTATCAAAGCTGAGCAATCGGGAAATGAATTGTACCCCCTCCAATAATGACAAAAAAATGGTCAACATATTTGGTGATTTTGTTGAACTTGTTTTTATTAGGGTTAGCACATTGGTTGTACAGATAATATATCAAATCTAAGCATACATGAAAATAAAAGTGGATATTCTACCGGAAGAAATATACATAACAAGAGATATAAATTAACACTATATTTAACATGGCTCACCTAGTGTGGGATATGTCCACCAAGAAAAATACAATCTATTATCTAAAGCTTTCACAAGATATACAATGAAGATTTACAATCTTCCACACCTATCGATGTACAATACTTTATTTCACTCAATATTTTTCTTCTTCACCAAGAATTCTCTCTCTCACAATTATTCTCACAATAATAATCAAATTTTGCAAGTTCTTCTAAATTCTTACTTTTAAAACCTAGATTTCATTATTATATTGGTATTTACAAACTTAGGGGACTTAGCCATGCAATTAGATTCAATAGATCTATTTTAATAATAAAAATAGATCTAATTCCCAAGAGTTAAATAAAACACTCGCATAGGTAACCGATGCTTGTTAGCGCTAACCGATGTCGATTCATCTTTGAATGAACAATGTTGGTGATAGGTGATCTGATGCCGTTCCTCAATAACCGATATTGGTTATTGTGTTTTCCTACAAGTTTCATATTGCATGCAAATTTGAATTAATTGAGCTCCACAACTCAACAATCTCCCACTTGGAGATTAATTATCGCACCATACCTTTACAACATCATTCTTGGATCATTCCTTATCTTTATTTTTTCCTCTTCAATTCTCAAACTTAAAGACCAACAGAAGGGGATTGTAGCTCCAACTGATCCTTTGCTAATGGCTTCGTTAGAATATCCGTAGGGTTTTCGCTCATATGAATCTTTTCTAGATTCAACTGCCCATCCTCTAATACTTTTTGTATGAAGTGATACCTCAACTGAATGTGTTTTGTTCTCAAACAAAACGTAGAGTTCTTTGCCAAATTAATTATACTATGATTGTCACTGAATAATTTGTAATCATCTTGATCCTTTCCCAACTCTTCCATGAACCCACTTATCCATATCATCTCCTTGATATCCTCTGTAGTAGACAAAGCCATAACCTTTCGTAATCTCAAAATCCAAGTGATTGTCATCCCAACTAATGTGAAAATATATCCAAAGTAGTTCTCCTCCTACCATCTAGACCTCGAGCCATATCCGAATAAACATAGCCACATTATGAAATATTTGAACCCCCATATCATAAATGCATGCTCAATGTCCCTTTTAAATACACGAGTATCAATTGGACTACTTTCCAATCTCTTTAACTAGATTAGCCATATATCTTCTCACAACTTCCACTTCGTGAAATGTCTAGTCCTGGTAAAAACCATAACATACATGAGACTCCCAACCGCTAAATCATTTGGTACTCGTGTCATGTATTTGACCTCCAGATGTGATGAAGGAAACTGATATTTTCTCAAATTGAAGTGTCAAGCCATAGGTGTACTAACAGGTTTTTCATTCCGCATCTTGAACCTATCTAACACCCCGTGGATATAATCATCGTGAGACAAATAAAATTTCTTGTTCTTCCTTTCTCTGTGAATTTTCATGCCAAGGATTATTTTTTCAACTCCTAAATTCTTCATAGAAAATGTGTGAGCTACCTCTCACTTAAACTCACCAATGTCCCGCATACCGCATCCTGTAATAAGCATATCATCCACATATGGTAACAAAATAATATAGCTCCCATTTCCAAGTTTCTTGAAAAAAACACAATGGTCAGATTAACATCTCAAGTAACCGTGTTAATGCATAAAACTATCAAACCTCATGTACCATTTTCCCTGGAGCTTTCTTGAGCCCATAAAGGCCCTTTTTCAACCCCCGTACACTAATTTCTCCTTACCCTTGACTTCATACCCAAACGGTTGTTGCATATAAACATCTTCATCCAAAGTACCATGAAGGAAATCCTTTTTCACATCTAGTTTCTCTAAATGCAAATCCTCTACCGCAACTAAACTCAATACAATATGAATAAAAGTCATCTTAAAAACAAGATAAAATATTTCATCAAATTCAATACCTACTTTCTATTCAAAATTTTTACTACAATCCTTTCCCCGTACCTTTTATGTCCACCCTCTTCTTCCTTGATCCCGTAAACCCACATGTTCGAAATGTCCTCTTACTTGTTAGCAACTTAATCAAATCCCAAGTCTAGATCTATTCTAAGAAGTTCATATCGTCATCCATGCCATGCTCCCACTAGAAGTGGGTCTCATCTTGCATTTCTTCTTCAAAATCTTTGGTTCACTATTATCGAGTCAATAATAAAAAACAGAGAAGGTGTAAATATTTCTAGAGGTTTACTTACCATTTGAGACCTTCTCACAGGAGTTTAGGGTACCGGAGGCTCGTTCTGGATCTCCTGTAAATTTTTATCCAAATATGTTAGCTATTAACCTTGACCACCTGTAATCGATGTCGATTATGTTAACTCGATGTTAGTTTTTCTCTTCTATAACCGATACCAGTTATGATGACCGATGTCGATCGGGGTTGATCGACACTGTTATTATGTAACCCTATCGGTATTACTTTTAAATCTGAGAGTTTATTTTCATTCACAAAATTCTCAGCTTGTTCATCCTTGGGTACCAAAATTTGATCCCTATACATTCTCTTTTAATTCCATTCAATGTCATGACTCCTAATAATTTTAGGATTTTATAAATCCCAAAAATGGAATCGAAATCACCGGATCCAAAACCAATGAAAGTGCATCACTTGTATTTTTAATCCAACTTTTTCCTATTTTTGTTCTCAATATGGACAAAATATTCTGAACCAAATACTTTAAGAAAAGAAATATCTACCTCTATTCTGGTCCAACCTTCCTCCGGCATTCCTCCATCTAGTGAGCTTGAAGGCCCATGGTTAATCAAATATCTTTGTCAGATCAACCGCTTTCGACCAAAACTACAAGAGCAATCAAGAATTTATCCTCATACTTCTAGCACGTTCCATGATTATTATGTTCATTCTTTCAAAGAACACCATTTTCTTGTGGTGTTCTTGGGAACTATTCCTTCTCTACATATCCCATTCATGAAAAATAATCATTAAAAGCCTTTCTACAATATTCACCACAATTTTCAGATCTAAGGCACTTTAAGCTTGAATTTGATTCATTCTCAACAAGGGCTTTCCATATTTTAAAACTCTCAAAAAAATCATATTTACATTTAATACAATAAACCCTTAACTTTATTGTAGCATCATCAATGAAAGTAACATAATACTAGGATCCTCCATGAGAAGCTACTTAAATTTGGTCCCCACACATCCGAGTATACAAGCTCTAATTTCTTCTACTTCTTAGTTTCCCCAACTTTGAGAAATCTTGCTCTCTTTTTCTTTCAAAAATATAATGCTCACATAAATCAAGATCTAAATGTTTCAAACTGAAAACTTACCCTTAGCCTTTAAGATTTGTATTCCTTTTTTACTCATATAGCCCAACCAATTATGCCACATGCATACATATAAATATGAAGTAGATAATGTAGAAAAGGAATCAGTAACACAAGTAGATAAATATAACGTTCCTACCTTCTTACCTTTTTCCACAAAAAAATAACCCTTCGTGACTTTCAAGAGTCTCATGTAAATGTAATCATGCAATCAACTTCACCTAGTTACCCCGCAAGAATAAGATTCCTCCCGAGGCTTGGCACATGCCTCACATCTTTCAATACCCATGTATTTTCATTCTATAATTTTAGATGAACTTTGCCTTTACTAGTAATATTGCAAGGTTTATCACCCAAATAAACATGCCAAAAACTTCTCGAGACATAATTTCTAAAATAACCCTTATTATGGTTTGCATCGAAAGTAGCTCCTGAATCTAAAACCCACAATTCAATTCTATTATCTAAAGAAATAATAAGAGCATCTTATATTACCTCTGCTGTAGCAAGATTTGATTCTTTACCTTTGTATCGGTTGTTCGTGTAGACACCAAATTTGTGTCTTACGACACCCTGTGCCCCGCATCTCATTTCGCAACCTAACCTCACCACCTAAACCTTACACAATTATTTATTAATTACCTTATAATTAATAAATCCACATCTCCAAACCTGCCACCTCATTTCGCCACCTCTTCATGACCTAGCCCTAACCCTAAACTAACCTAATTAAGACCTATAACTTGGTCTACATCCATACCCATGACTAATTACTCCTCACCCGCACCAAAAACAACCTAATAATGACTTGACCAAGCCCACAACTAATCCCTCGGAAGAAAAGGAGGGAAAGTTGGCTATTTTACTAAAAATAGCCCACTTTGACTTAACCGACATCGGTTCCTACTCGACCGCCATCGGTTCCCTGTAAATGACCTCCCCCAACCAAAAACAAAGGATCGGAATTCATTTAAAAGATCCAGAATTCACTTGGCAGAGTAGAGACAAGTGAAGGAAAGAGAAGAGTTTGTAGAGAAGGACATCAAGCCCAAGACTACAACTGAGTAACTAGAGCACAGTGACACTCGTCCAAGCATTGGGAGAGAAGATAGCTCACTTTTGATTGTCGGATCATCCCACCTGAGCCTTGCCTTCGTCATCACAGTCCTTGAACCTGTATCTTCATCAGGAACTAGTAAGTGGTGTCTTGTACATTTAAATACCATTTTCTTGAACTTCTGATTCATAGTAATTATAAGCTCACTCCTAGATCTACTACCCGATAGCACCCTACATCTAACTTTCATTCCCCTACCCTTACATTGCCCCAAGAACAGCTCCCACACTCTCTGAGTCTTCTCCATCACCCTATTGCCTACCCCTAATCATTTACCAACCTTATAAACACCATAACCGCCTTACAGCCAACCTTCATTGAAAGCCCCTAAATCACTGCCCCTACCGATATCGGTTATCAACAACCGGTACCGGTTATACATTGACCGACATCGGTCACTGTGACTCAAACCAAAACTAGCCTTTCCTCAATTGCTTTTAACGAGGTAACTAAATTGTAATTTCGTAATAACTTCTTTGTTAGCATTTGTGTTAATTCGTATTAAAAGGGAACCGACCACCTTCGAAAGGAAGTCTAATATTTCTGGGCCCAAGGCAGTTCCCTCATTTATTGTCTAACTATAATCGGTGGTCTTGTATTCTCTTACTTGCAGTAGTCCTTCCTAGACAAAAAGGAGTTCTTCGGAATCGATCTCGATCTCTCTCTCTATGGTACACACACACCTCCCAACATTCAATAGGTATTCCTCCTAGCCCTAACCCTTATCTATTTCTCAAGAGAATGAAAGGATAGAAGCAACTCTATTCTAAGAATGGAAACATTCTGTGTGAAACATTTTGGCACGCCTGGTGGGACCCTTCTCGGGTTTCTTTCTCATTTGCTTGCTTTCATATAGGGAGCACACTTGCTATTTTCTTCTTCTAAATATTCACAAGATATTTTGTTATTTTGGTAAAAGAATTTTTCCTCATCTTTTCTTTAGTGAAAGTCATCTCCTTTGCTTCATCGAATATCATTTTCGATTTGGGTTTAAAACACGTGCATCACATTCTTGCTTGTTGTTTTTAATTCTAGTGAACGTAGATTAAGTAACAGGTCGTACACATGGGGGTGATATCCATGGTATTGACAAGAAATTAATCTTACTTTCACTGCACAACACATACCAAATCACATCATAATCAACACAATAGCTCAAACATCCCCCTTTTCTGCGGTATTCCTCCGCCCGATTGAGGTAACCTTATAAGCCAAAACAAACTTGACATCTCCCTTAGGTATTTTGTTTAGGATTGACATCATCTTGCGTCTAAGGCATAAGCCCACAATAATTAAAACTAATCCTAGGGTTAGTCTCTTGATTTTCTTGTGCATCTTGCTTGTTTTTAGTTCTGTTTCTCTGTCATACACTATTTCAGTGATCACTTCAGAACAGTTTGGTGGGTATACTAAGCATTGTTAATCCCAAACCAGCGGCTTCTTACATCTTCTCTTTGCTTTCACAGTGACCAACATCGGTTAACTGACCGACATGTCAAGCTACAGTCTGACCGACATCGATTATCGACCGATATCGGTTACTGTCTTTCACAGTTCGACAAACCAGCAACCTACCAATTCCAACATTTTGTTGTTGTTTCTATTCCTGATAGATTGAATCCTTGTTGTGTACTCTTGTCCATGGTTGTTATCACTCAGAAACAAGCCATAGCCATGGTTTCACATGCCTATTCCGTGCCTTTGCTGAATCACCCCCTTCACATCCTATGGGGAATCCTACGGACACCAGTGATGTTCCCACGATCCCTGTAGGAGATAAGGACTTTGTGAAATTTTTGGATGCTAATCCTAGCGCCGTATAGTACTATTTGTCTCATACCCCTGACCGTACACCCGACGGTCAACTCCTTGTTGGTATGCCTATTAGTATAGCTGCTCACCTAGCTCCTTCCCCACCAGATAACTCCGCCTTGCCTTCTTCATCCTTAGCCCCGTCTCCCAACTCAGTGGCTTCGGGGGTTCATACGGCACAGATTGGCTTTCCTTTGGTTAATCTAGGGCCCCACATATCATTACCACCGACTGCTCCTACCTCATCTCTCTCGCAGATTGCCCCTTTCATAACTTGCTCTCTGCCACCTATCCACACGAGCTTTCCTTCTCAAGCTCCGCCCACCTTTTCATTTCCACACACTTATCCGGTGGCTTCAACATCTTATATAGGACATCCCTATTCGGTCGCCTCAACATATTCATCATCAATACCTTATCAACATTTAGCCCCACCATTGTCTAGTAGTGGCTCTTGGCCCAATCCTCCTCCGTTTACAACAACCGCACCATCATCTTACCCAACCACTGATTTAATCAAACAAATGATGGACAAGATGCAAAATCTGGAGGCTTCTATTTCAGGAAGCCGTAGCACCCTGACATACGAGCAAGTTTGTCGGGAGCCTATTCATCCTTCTGTCCCCCTTCATTCATATCCTCCTCAATGGGAATTACCAAAATTTACTCGTTTTAATAGTAAGGAGGATCCTCAACAACACTTGCGATCATTTAGACATGCCTGCTATCTGATTGCTCATGATGATGCCTTACTACTTCGCACCTTTCCCATGTCCTTATTAGGACCCGCCTTGGAGTGGTACAGTGCTTTAACCCAGCACTCAATCTTCTCTTTTAACCAATTAGCCCAATCTTTCTTGGATCATTTCTCCATTAATATTGCCAAGAAAGTATCCATCACCGACCTCTATGCCATCCGACAATTTGAAGACGAATCTATCGCAGATTTCGTTGGACGATGGCGGGGCCTCATCAACCAACTCACTTATGCCTTACCTCAGGCCGAACTCATCGAACTCTTTATGTGGGCCTGCGCTAAGCACATTTCTCCCACCCTCCAAATTCAAACTTTCCGCACCTTTGATGAGGCCTTTACTATGGCTCGGAAACTAGAGATTCGAGCCTTAGAGGAAGAGAAATTGTGGTTGTGCAACAAAAACCCTAATTTCGAACCCAAGACTCCACCAACAAACCCAACACCACCAATTCTCACGCATCGACTGCTTCGAAATCAAAAGGAGTTGTACACGCGGTGATGGTCAAATCCCAAGCACCGTCTAGTACCCCACCAAAAACCACCTATAAGTATAAAGTGAGCCCATCAATTACACTCCCTTGGGAGAAACTTATGGTGTGATCTTAGAAAAATTGCTCAAAGCAGGAGCTATCACCTTGCCTCCTATTAAACCTCACTCGGGTTTGATTCCACCGCACTATACCTTCTTGGTACAAAGAAAATGACTTCTGTAACTTCCACCGCGTGAAGGGACACAGTCATGAAAACTACAAGATGTTGAAAAATATAGTGTAGGAAATGGTTGATGCAGGGGATATAACCCTCGATAATCCTAATGCCCCTGCTAACCAAAATTTGAAAATCTTCAACAAACCATTCCCAAACCACTCATCTAACAGTAACATAAACCAAGATATCTTAGCCGAGGAGAGTGTTCATGAAATCCATGCGTTTTCGACTCCCAACCAAAAGCTTCTATCGAGGAAATTCTGAATCAAGCCTCGTCACTAATGCAGGGAGCCGCACCCCCTTCACCACCATCAAGACAAAATGATAATCTTGCCATTCCTTTACCCATAAAGGAATTAACCACCAGAGTTCTCTTCTCACGAATGAGTCTTCTTACACCACATCCCTGCAAGATTGTGAGTGGATGTTATCTAACTTATCTATTTCCCAAACATCTCCTTCCGTCACTCTTGCTGTAAAAGAAGAAGGCTCGCCACTATTTCTGTCATCCTTAGAAGAGAAACCTCTCGAACCAACATCACCAAACTCCTTAATCATGACGGATCCCCTCAAACATGCTCTCCTACCTATTAGTTCTTCATCACCTAAATCTTTTCAGTGACCGGTTGACCTCTTAACACCCATTGATACAGTGACTTATTTACCCCCTGTATCACACCCACAGTGGACCGGAATCACAACCCACCTCTCTTCCATATCAAATTTCCTATTCACACGTGAAGATTTTCATCCCTCAGAAGATAGATGAGTCCTATGGGAGCGTTTGAGTACACCATGCTCTACTCAAAATGATGACCAATCCAGACACCTCTACCATATACCCGAGGTATTTACAAAAGCTCAAAATGCCTATGTCCTCATCTTCACCCCCCTCATCTCTACCAAATACCTCATCCACCTCTATTAACCTAACCAAACCTTCCCCTACACTTGGGACGTCACCAATACCCAGCCTGACACACCCACCTAAATGGTTAGATTTATCCAAAAATAAAGCCGTCAATTCACCTAGGAGACAGACCCAATCTCCTCAACTCCAATCTATGCCTCTGTCACAACTAAAACCATCACCATCACACCTACCTTCTATATTGGGACCTCACCCCTCCACCTTGCCTCAATACATCATACCTCCTGCGTTTTCTTTAAAATGACCTGCACCTTCTACACCCATACAGAGATCCATGGGTGTATCAACACCGTCACCCCAAATAGCCGGTCCACCTACCAACCCTAAACAAACTCGATCGTCAAAGGATTTGTTTACTGTCACTCCTCTTTCCCGTGGTTGTTTCCTGCCACCACGTCATCTGTGGCCTCATCATCTAACCAGCTAAACATGACTTCTACGCCGAAGAAGCCACGTTTAGTTAAATCCAATTATCAAAACCCCTTGTCTAAACCACCACCCGTACGAACCAACCATACCCAACCATTACCAAAACCCACCCAATCAATAGCCTCATCTTCCTCTGACTTTGACCCGCTCAAAGGATCTTACGCCAAGATCCTTGATATGTTGGTGGAGAATGCGACCATTTCCCTACCCCCACTTAGACCCTATGATCCATCTAAACCTCGACCTATAGATTATGATGAGTCTAAAATCTGTACTTACCACCGCACACCAGGACATGATGTAGAGGGATGTAAAGCTTTGAAAGCCATCCTTCATCAGTCACCTCTCTCGGATAGAAAGGTTAAGAAAGACAACTTACGAAGGGAAAAACCTTTAGCTTCAATCCCCTCTCCTATACCACCTATCCCCGCCTCACCAAAATCTATCATTATTGCAACCCCACCTCTCGAAGACAATGACTTATCCCTACCATCTTCCTCCTCTCGTGTTCACGAGATCAACATGATTAGTATTGCTACTCGAGGGCAGAAAAACAATGGGAAAGCTAAAGAAAGCACACCTACGGCCTCTCTTCCTCCGTCCACCATCCCGATCACACCACCACCTAAAGTGGTTATTCATGGACCTGCCTACCCCATCTTTGATGGAGTTTCCCACCGTACCATGATCAAACAACTTCACCAATCACCTGTAAAAATGACACTGTATGATCTCATTCAAACCTTTGAATCTCATCGACAAGCTCTCGTTGAAATCCTTCAAGGGATAGAGGTCTTACCTAACAAAACCTTGCCCATTGCCTCCATCTTAACACCCAACCACATTGCTTCTCTCACCAAACAAACTACCACTTCCATCCCTGTACAATGACAAGCTTGCTGTCAGTTTCTCGAAGACGAAATTGTCGACTTTGGTATAGAAGATCCTGACCCCGCTCTTTTTATCTCGGCTTACGTCCGGGACATCCGAGTACGTCATGTTATGATCGATGGGGGTGCTAGCTTAAACATCATCTCTTCCAAATCCTTCCAACAAATGAATATCCCTTAGCTGCATGTGTGCCAACCCCACCATGTTGCGTTCATTCAATGATGCTATTACTTCTACCTTAGGCACCGTGATCCTTAACATTCGTGTAGGGCCACGTACTTTACCTGAACTCTTCTATGTCCTTGAGGGAGAATTCCAATACAACATGTTGTTAGGCCGCCCTTGGATCGGGCTATGGGATGCGTTCCCTCCACCTTACATAGATGCATAAAATTTGAGTATGAGGGGAAGTCCTACACCGTAGTAAAAGCTGACGCTCCCCCCTTCAAAACCTGCAATATGTTATATCACCCTAATGATGTGCTTGTACCAGTCAAGACACCCATTCATCCAACCCCACCATCTACTTTGACCATACCCCAACCATCTACTTCGACCACACCTCAACCATCCACCTCAACCGCACCTACACCTTCAACCAATGAAACCGCCACCGCAAATACCACTTCCTTCCCCACGAACAACATCCCAACCTCAGATCCTTTGGTAGATGTTTTTCAACACCTTACATTGGGGAGTATCACCTATATAACATTAGCACTTTCCATACCCCACAGGAGTATGGACAATTACATGCGCATCCTACCTACGACCGTCGTGTGGGGGAAGTAATCTCCTACGGACCACCTAATTGCCGCACCAACCTAACATATGGGGGTGTAGATACATCCTCTGTCACCCCTGAACCTCCCCTTGGTGTGGTTCCCTTCCAATCTGATTTTCAATATCTAACTAATCGTCGTTTCGCCCTCACCTTCCTGACGCGTTGTGCTTGGAAGGGCTTCAGTTTCGGTCTTTATGAACAAGGCCGACATACGATCATTCCCGTGACTACACGCAAACACAAAGATCGTCGTGGTCTTGGATTCTCTGAACCACCTACACCGACAACACCGCATAGCCATTGTATCAGGAAGACGATGAAGTCACCCCTTCCGAACCATCATCACCCATTTTGCCATCATCACCCACAGAGTCGATAGACCCGGAATCTATCCCTCCTACCTTTTTTTTTCATAAACGCTATCTTCCTGGGTCCTCTCACTTATCAACGTGATAATGAAGACCCATCTTCTCTTCCCCTTCTGTATCCAGACATGATCGAAGAAGACTCACCTTCAATTAATGTTGTTGAGTGCCAGGATGACGACTCCATCCTCACTTACCTTGGTGCGGATGACTCTTATATTCAACGCGCCTTACCATCTGAAACTCAAACCATGTTGAATGAGTCGACTATAGAAATCAACATCCACACAGAGGACGATCCTCACATTGTGAAGATCGGACAATCTCTTAACGCATCAGAACAAACTACCTTCACTACCTTCCTCCGTGCCCACAACCAAGCTTTCGCTTGGTCCTACGCTGACATGCCAGAATCGATCCTGACATTCGTTGTCCATAACATTACTCTGAAACCCGACTCCAAACCAGTTAAATAGAAACTGAGAAAAATGCATCCACGCATTGCCCTCTTGGTCAAAGAAGAGCTTCAACGACTCCTTTCTATTTCCTTCATCTTACCTATTGACTATCCTCAATGGATTTCTAACATCGTACCTATCACTAAAGCAATGGGGGGACTTTGGATATGTATGGATTTGGGACCTTAACCTCGCTTGCCCAAAAGATGACTTCCCCCTACCAAGTATTGATCAACTTGTTGATCTCACTGTGGGCCATGAGATGCTTTCTCTCATGGATGGCTTCTCGAGATACAATCAAATTTTGGTAGCCCCACCGATCAACATAAAACCACCTTCATAACTCCTTGGGGAACCTTCTGCTATCGTGTCATGCCGTTTGGCCTTAAGAATGCTGGTGCGACTTATCAGTGGGCTATGACTTACATTTTTCATGACATTATGCACACTATCCTTGAGGATTATGTCGATGATCTTCTTGGCAAATCTAAACATCGCAGTGAACATCTCGATGTTTTAACCATTATTTTCGATCGCCTGTTACAATACTATGTTCGTCTTCAACCAAAGAAATGTGTCTTTGGTGTCCTTTGGGAAAACTCCTTGGTTTTATTGTCTCTTTGCGTGGCATCGAGGTCGATCCAGCTAAAGTCAAAGCTATCCTAGAAATGCCCCCACCCACTAACCTCAAACAATTGCGTAGTTTGCAGGGAAAACTCCAATCTATCCGGCGTTTCATCTCACAACTCTCGGATCGATGTCAACCTTTTCATCATCTCCTTAAAAAGGACATTGTCTTTCAATGGAGCGAAGAGTGCCACCAAGCCTTTGAGGCTCTTAAAGCCTATCTCTTACAGCCACCCGTGCTTATCCCACCTCAGGACGATCACCCTTTCTACCTTTACCTTTCCGCCACCGACCATGTTGTAGGAGCCATGCTCACACATCGTGACTCGAGCATCGAGAACAAGCCGTTTATTACATAAGTCGTACTCTTGTGGATTACGAGACTAGGTATACACATGTAGAAAAGTTGTGCCTAGCCCTATCATTCGTGGCCACCAAACTCCGACACTACCTCCTGAATCACAAAACTTTTGTCATCACCAATGCAGACCCCATCCATTATATGTACGCCAAACCTCATCTAAACCAATGCATCACCCGATGGCTTATGCTCCTCGCTGACCTCGACCTTGAGTTTGTACACCAGAAATCAGTCAAAGGACAAACTATCGCAGACCAACTCGCGGAAGCCCCTTTACCTGGGGAACAATTTACCAATTTTACTTTTCTCTGACGAACTCATCACCACTCTTTCACTCAGTGAGGAGTCGTATCCAATGACCCTCTTCTTCGATGGATCCAAATGCCAGCGTGGTGGAGGGGCCGGCGTTGTTCTCATTCCTCTGGATGCTGAACCTATGCCTCTTTCATTTCAGCTTGATTTCCCCTGCACTAATAATACAGCGGAATACGAGGCTCTTGTTTTGGGTCTCCAGGTTGCGTTACACTTAGGTGTAAAATCTATTAACATTTTCGGTGACTCTCAACTGGTAGTCAATCAAGTTACGGGCATCTATCAATGTAAAAATGAGGAACTTCAAAAGTACAAACATTACGTGGAGTCACTTTTGACCTTATTTACTCATTATTCTATCCAAACCATTCCCGCTCAACTAATAAATTTGCAGATACTATGGCTTGCTTGGCCTCACAAATTCCTGCCTCACCAACTGACTCTGACATATTTGTCTTGGTCCAACAACTCTTTGCCCCATCTTACTCAGTCCGGATGTTTGTATGGTAAATAATGTATCTGCTAATTTGTAGGATACCTGGTATCACCAATTTTACGACTACCTTACAACCTCTGTTCTCCCACCTGACCTTACTAGTAACGGAAAACGTGCTTTTCTTAAAAGTGTTTCTCGTTATGTCGTCATGGGGGGACTCCTCTATAAACGTGGCTTTGATGGCATCCTCCTTCGATGTCTAACCGGCGCGGAGGTCACCTATACCATCCAACAAGTCCATGATGGCATTTGTGGTGGACATTTTAGTGGCCTTGCCGTGGCCAAACGGATCCTTCGCCTAGGCTATTATTGGCCTACTCTTAATAATGACTACTACGAATATGTTAAGCATTGTATTATGTGTCAACAACATGCCAACCTTCAACATACCCCTAGCCATCCGCTACAGGTTGCACGAGATCTTTGGCCTTTCTCACAATGGGGTTTAGACCTTATTGGTGAGATTCACCCCCCTCTTCGCAACGTCACCGTTGGATAATCACAAGCAACTGAATATTACACTAAATGGGTGGAGGCCATTCCACTCATTTCAACCAAAAAAGAAAAAATCGTAGAATTCATTAACCATCACATTATCTATCGTTTTGGTGTTCCTCATCGCCTGATAACAGATAATGGAAAATCTTTCAAAAATAAGTTGTTACAAGACCTTTGTGACAACTTTGGTATCAAACTTAGTTTCTCATCACCTTACTATCCACAAGCAAATGGTCAAGCCGAATCTTCTAACAAAACCCTAACCAAAATTCTCATGAAAGTCGTTAACGATTCTGGAAGTAATTGGCCTGATCACATCCCCTTTGCCCTTTGGGCTTATTGTACCAGCATTCGTACTTCCACTAATGCCACCCCATTTTCTTTGGTATATGGTACCGAGGTTGTCTTGCCTCTCGAAATACAAATACCCTCCCTAAGAATATCTCTCCAGGATATTCTCACCAATGATGATTTCCACCAAGAGCGGTTAGCCCAATTGGAGTTTCTTGACGAGCGTCGTCTTACAGCTCTTGACCACCTTCAAATCTATCAAAAGCGCATCAAGCGTGCTTATGATAAGTGACTTCATGAGCGTACCTTTAAGGTTGGTGATCTTGTCCTCAAAGAGAATCAACATGTAACCAAACTAGAAAAGAGCAAACGTGGAAAATTTGCTCCAAATTGGATTGGGCCTTACATTATCACTCACACTTACGGATCAGGCACTTACCGTTTAGCTTCGCTAATGGTAAGCCTGAGCCTGAACCCCTTAATGCCTTGCATCTCCGACCATTCTACTATTGAATTTAATGTTATATCACTTTTTATCTACCTTGCGCTCGTCCCTTGAGCTCATTTACCACCTCATACACTTTGTTTCATGCATCTCAAAATAGAATCAAGCTCACGTGGTTTGGTCATCACCTCCTCTTAAAGATGCCTCCCCTTTTTAGTCTGGTCCATGACTTAAAAGTATCAAAATAACACGTTCTCAATTATACAATTATGGGATATTCTTGAGTCAAACTTCCTACAAAACTAGATGCTTCATGCCAAACGGACATCTAGACCTCAAAGTTATACATAGACTGCTCCCTCGAAGGACAGCTATGTGCAAAGCCACATCTGCTATTATAAATAGACTGCTCCCCGAAGGACAACTATACACAAAAGCCGCATCTGCTACTATAAATAGACTGCTCCCTTGAAGGACAACTATACAAAGTCAGCCTCTATCAGAAGCTTCTCGCATTGATCAGCTTCGTGAAGAGCTCAAGAACAACAACATGCATATCCCATATAGACTTCCCGCATCGATCAGTCTATATTCAAAAAAAAAAAAAAAAAATAAAAGCAGTATTTCAAAGCACTTTTGAGTCATGGACTTGTCTATTCAGGTTTGGTCCTCTTTCGTCAGCATAATCACCTTATAACAAGTTCTCTGCACCCCAGCTATACCATCCACCTCATCTCACCATTCTTCAAAACCACAAAACTCAAGGGACGTGACGTATATCCGATATATTGTGATTATACAACTCTTTTCACTTATCGACTTCTCGCCTATGCAAGGTACCTAGGGATTCAAGTTCATCCTCCGATAATACGTGGTTTGTTTAGCTCTTTCCAACTATGGGACACTTTTCCCTCTTTTACCCGAATCTAGGATTATGTGTTGACCTTAATCAGGACACGGTTCCCTAATACTTGGATAAGCTAACCTTCGCTTCACCTATACCTACACGAATACCGCCAATACCTTACCAACACCAACAACATTACCCTACCAATATCAATATTTTTACCAACCAACAAATTGCCTAACCACAACCAAATTGCCTGAATTCACTTCTCCCTGGTCCTAAGGGAGAACTACATCGGTCTGAGGCCCCTCCTTGCTTTGTGCAATGGGCTATGTAGGCAGCACTTAGGAGACATGGGGTCTCCCAAGGTTAGCTCGACCATCCCCTACCATAACCTATCATGTGTTGTAAATATAAATATTTTTGTGTATTTCTATTTGATAACATTCATCTTTATCCTTTTTCAAAACAAACATTCCAAACACAACCATTCTTATTATTATCATAACTCAAATCAACATACATATTCAGTTTTATTTAGATGTTAAACAAATACATCTTCTCCATCATCACCACGCAGGTCGGCATCCTTATTTATTCTTCTACCTCTATGAAATTCACTTAGACCCTTGCGCCTCATCCCGAACTAGGTGATGATCATGATCGTCGACGCCGCTCGCCTGGCCTCTCCATCCTCAAAGGTGCCATTGCTATTGGTTCCTCCCACTGATATGCCAATCTCTCCTATAACATATGAATACACCCTCTCACGTGGAGGAATCTCGTCTCTAGTCTATCCACTCGTGACTCCGCATGACCGCTATTAATCCCGTTGTCTCATTCACCCACGTTTGAAGCTGGTGAACTAAACCCTGCAGGTGATCTCTCTCCGTTGTAATCACAGCTATGTCAGGATGATTGGCCCTCTCACGTGAACCTCGCAGCTCTGGTACCCACCATAATCTATAAGCCTCTGTCGCTCCTGCATCCATTACCCTACGATCGCTGCTATCTCTTCTGGTCCTTCTGGAGGTGTCGGTGGGGAGGCGAGAATGATGCCTCGGCGTCGATCCTCATGTATGGTCTATAAGCCATGGGTATATCCTGAACAAATCCAAATTGTCACCGCATGTGATCTAGAGGAATCCTCTCGTACTCACCTGGCCTGTGCCCATGATCCACCTTAATCGCTCTACACCCCTCAAATCCTCAGCTATGTTCTCTGTCACCATATAGTTCCCGTAAGGCCTCCAACGGATATCTGCAATCGTCACCATCTCCCACACCTGCCTATAATACTCGACGTCATCTGTCACGGCTGGGATCTCACCTCTTGCTCTGTCTGGACCCATCGCTGAATCCCAACCTCTGCACTCCTGTCTCTCTTGACTGGATGGGTCGGCCTATTGGTCGCACACAAACAATGTGCTCATAGGCCCAACAATGTAATAAGTATGCACAATCAGTGTAGTCCTGTGATTTCACCTGCAGGCCCATAAACCCCTGTATAGCTCCGCCAGATATGCGGGTGCCCATGTGAAAGTCACGCTCATTTCTATCATTTCCCAAATAATACACATCAATGCTTTTAGAAATCTTCCCCATCCGCCCTCGGTAATTCATAATGCCCCACCGCTATCATTAATACCACTTTGCTGACCTTGTTGCCTCGGGGTGTCTTTGCAAACATTATACCATAAGTGAATGTCAAACCTCATTTGTGTCAAATCTCATGCAATTTGGACCAAATCTGTTGTTATTGCTCCCCGCGCATGCTTAGGCCCTACGATAAATTGGTCTTCCTGTAATTGGAAGCCTCAAAATTTGAAACACATCTTCCAGCGTCCTTTGCATCATCTCCCTGTTGGTAGATAGAAGGTATTCTTTTCTGGATTCCATCTCTCAATCAACGCCTGCAACATAGCATGATTGCGTGTGATTCGTGAATAATAGCGGATTCCACTTAACCCCACACGGTTTATCAATGCCCACTCAGCTGGTGTTACATCCGCTCGGACTCGTGACAACAAAGCTGGCACCCTATCATTCATCCTCAACCCTGCCTCTGCCTGCATACATCAAATCAACAAACAACCATTCAATAAATCAAATCCCCAAGTGTTTTTTCTCACATTCTAGAATTTCATACAGTAACCGATATCGGTTATAGATAACCGATACCAGTTATTTAACCGATACCGGTTATCTCTAAACGATATCGGTCACTGTCAATTCTACACAGCCTGCTTAAAAACACCACCTACGATAATTATTTGCTCGTTTACCCCTCTCTGTACCTACACACATACCCGAAATCCCTGCTTACCTACCCCATAACACTCATCCCACCCCAAACTCTTGCCTACTCACCTTTCTGCCCATTTACCTTACCACATTCTATTTTTAACCATGCAAAATCTAATTCTAACCAAAAACAAATTATACCTCGGGGATCCAGCAGCTTGAGGTGGAACCTGTCTATCTCCTCTCTACCCGCTGAATGCTTCTCTTTGTTCAGCCATGTTCACCACCCTCTTCAATATAACTTGCCTTTCTGCCTTCTTAATCTCAGCCCACAATCACTTTACCTGTCTCTTTCCTCCTTATCACTCAATTCTACCATGCAATTACCTGTATAAGTAAGTCGTCAACATCACATTCTCGTATTTAACTTGTTGCATGACTCTAAAAATAAGAACTTAAGTTGCCTCCCAAGCTTTTCTATTTTTAGAAAAACTTGTTTTGGCATAACCGATATCGGTTACCTAACCGGTATCGGTCATATATCTACCGACATCGGTTAGCTAACCGATATCGGTCACATGTCTCCTTTTGCTTAAACCTAGGCCTTTTCTTCGTTTTTGCAAATTTTTGGTGGCGCCTGCCTCTTTTCCCTGCATAATGACATCGTTATCAATATTTATCATCAGAATACCATCAACACATATACATATCATCAAAATTTCATCAAACATCATCTATATACATTAAATTTCAATACCATCGACAAAACACATAAGACATTCTAATATATGCATCAAATCAAACATTTTTTTACACACCATGTGAATCAATCTCATCTATATATATCATCATCAACTCAATGTCAAAATATACAAACTACCCTGCATGGGACCTTTGTGATATAAAAATACAAAGCGGCACGCAGGCCGCTGTCTCTGTCAAAATCTCGACTCATCTCGCAGGCCGGTCTCTCATATACAAAATATACTCGGCTCACAGGCCAGTATCAACTATACAAAATGTACTTGGCTCGTAGGCCGGTATATATAACAAAAATGAATAAATGAATCCTCTGTGGGCACGCAGGCCTCTATATACATACTCGGTTCGCAGACCGGTGTCTATATCCAATAACAAAACCCATATCCACTCCCAGGATGTCTCAACTCTCTCCACCACCCTCGGCCCATCCCCCTGCTGGTCTCTGTGTTGGCTCTCGCCTCCTCCCTGTAACCGACCCACCAGTCTGTGGCTGCGCCCCCTGTGATCTCTGACTCGGGACGTCTCGGCTCTATGCGCTGCATATGGCTGATAGTCGGCCCCGTACCATCGAGCACGTCCTGATAATAACGGGCCTCTACTCTCACCTCCATATAGCGGGCCCGTGCCACCATGGCTGGTGGGGCTGATCCCCCGACTCCTAATAGAAGTGGCCCCTGCCCTGCCGGTGCACACCTGTGCTATGGCGATGCTGCTGTGCACTGTGCGTGCTGCTGCTTTGCATGGTGGTGCTGTAGGCTGTCTTTGGTGCTGTGGTTGTGCACGAGCTGCACTCGTGCACTGGGCTAAGCGCCCTGTAGCACCCCAATCGTGCATATGCATGCGTAAGCTGCCCTAATAGCTTGCTACACTGGCCCACGAGATGGTCCCTCTCACTATAATTGACCACCAAATCATTTTGTGCATGGGATGCTCTCTCTGTTGCTCTCGACCGCCCACCACACCAAAAATGCACCTGTCACTCGGCATCATCCACTGTATCATCCATGCCGGTCTCTCTGTGACCCAGACTGGGTCCAATGGTTACGGAGTAGGTAGTGGTGCCTCTACTCATCCCTCCAGTACTGTGGGAAGGGAGGTGGCTCATCCTGTCGTAAGCCCAACTGATGTCGTACCCTCTCTGGGGTATTTGCTCATACTCCCGGGCCTCATCCGGCTATCCGAAGCTATCTTTGGATCCATGCGAGGTGTGCTCGGGCTCCTCCTCGGGGTTGATGGCCTCTGTAGGGCCTCCAAATAATATCGAGTGTCATCAGGCCCTCTAACATGTGCCGGTAGTATGCCACATCTCACCCCAAGAATCACCGCTCGTGGCTGGCCCACGACCCCCAACCACCTCTGAAATCCATACATGTACACTATCTGTGGCCCTGGCTGCTGGGGAAACCCTACTGGTCGTATACAGATGATATGCTCATAAGCCCAGCAGTGTAACAAAAATGTCGAACAGATACCAAATCGCCTCATACGGCGATAACCCCAGAGCTCTCTGTATAGCTGCACCAGATACACTGGTGCCCAGGCATAGTAGGTATGCTCCTCCACCATCTCATGCAAAACTCCCATCAAAGCCGTGGGAAGCGGCCTCCCTCTGAGTCGGGAGGCGAAGCAGGTGATACCAATCATCATCAACATGGCAAGCCGTGTCTCCTGTCTATGCGCGATACACATGCCGTAGGCAATGCTCACGCTGTGATAGGTAAGCAATGGGGCTGCATCCCCGAATACATGCAGGATGTTGTCCATCGTTGTCTCCACATCCACCTGGAACACTGCCTCACCTACGATCGGCAGTCTCAGGATGTGATACACATCCTCTAATGTGATAGTCATCTCTCTAGTAGGGAGATGGAAGACATTGGTTGCCGGATCCCATCTCTCGATGAGGGCAACCATCAGGCTGTGGTCCCTATCCACAACCCTATACCTCTGGACTCTGCTGAGTCCAACCTCTCGCATGACGGCCCACTACGCTGCAGTCACATGTGGCCGCATCCGCCCCAATAGAGGGGCATCCGATCCCGCATCGTGAGCTGCTGGCGTGCCTGTAAAATAACCCACTTCATCAGGCCTACCCTTTACAAAAACAACTACCTTAACCCTCTATACCCACTTACCCACCCAACCACAACCCGACTCTATAACACACATCTACACCCACCTATCTTACCCTATACATCTACGATATCCCCTTTACTTATCTCACACCCTACCAACCACCCCGATCTACTCTAGCCATCTAACTATACCCCCGCCAATTTAACACCTCCTACTTCATACACAACACATAATCTATCCTACCCGAACCAGCCCCCAACAACCCCATTCCCCCCACCCCCATCACCTTTCCTATCAACTCTACCTCCTCCCCCTTCACCCCCAAACAAAAACAAAACTCTAACAACAAACACAAACCACAAATTTCACAAACCTAACTCCTACCCATGATGACCGGTACCGGTCACCCTCGACCGCCATCGGTCCCCCGAGCACATTGTATGTACCGACGCCGGTCGATATATGACCGACGCTGGTCTACAAACCAAGCAATTTCTACAAACTATTATGTGACCAATGCCGGTCGCCTAGTGACCGACATCGGTCACTGTCTGATTCCGGGGCCGAACCCAAAACGGCCCGCAAAACCTCCTTTTACCTATTTCTACCCATTTACCCACAAGAAAGACCTAAAAACTTACCCACCCTGCCGTTTTGGCCTAACTAGCATACCTACCCACTCCATTTTACAAATTACCTTCATTTATTCATTATTTTATTAAATTTTGGATTCCTACCCCAAAACCCACATTCTAGTTAACTTCATTAACTTCACATAAGTAGGGGTTCAGAGCCTACCGGTACGACTACACGTCATCGTGGTGGGATAGGTGGCGTGGTCCAGCTCCTCCAGCACCTCCTACTCCTCCGGCACCTCCTGCTCCTCAGGTGTGCCATGGCTCCAAATCTCCTCAGCTGGGTCCTCAACCAATCAACCTCTACCTCCTGATCGCTGGGGTCTACCAATCACTCAATCCTCCACTCAACTAGTGCCAACTCAGCCCACAAACTCAACAAAATCACTTCACACCTCAGACAAGACAAAATTAGGCACTCAAATTCACAAAGTGACAATGACATGCCATATTTTTCTTTTTATAGGTTTTGACCTATGACCGATACCAGTTATTTCGCGCCCTAGAATACCGGTATCGGTCTTGTAACCGATATCGGTCACACATAACCGATATCGGTTACCTACTTCCTTCACCTAACTCCCACCTTTATCCAGCAATCTCCACTTTTTCCCGCATCACCTACCCCGGCTTTGCTGATTAGCCTTATTTGGACTTCAATCGGCCCGACCCAAGGCCACAACCAACCATTTGGCCCGACCCAAGGCCGCAACCAACCATTTGGCTCGACCCAAGGCCACAACCAACCAACCGGCCCGACCCAAGCCTGCAACCAACCAATCGGCCCGACCCAAGCCCACAACCAACCAATCCGGCCCGACCCACGGCCGCAACCAACCAATCCGGCCCGACCCACGGCTGCAACCAACCAATCAGGCTCGACCCAAGGCCGCAACCAACCAACCAGGCCCAACCCAAGCCCGCTAACCAACCAATCAGGCCCGACCCAAGGTTGCAACCAACCAATCCGGCCCGACCCAAGGCCACACCCAACTAATCAGGCTGGACCCATGGCCACAACTAATCAATCGGCCCAACCCAAGGCCGCACCCAACCAATCAGGCCCGACCCAAGGCCCTCACCAATCAATTGGCCCGACCCAAGGCCGCACCAATTAAGTACCTCGACCAAGACCCGTAAATTACAATTTTATCCACCCATCATGTAGCCTTTTGTTCAATCGAGCTCACCTATTTGTGTGTTAGCATGATTAGGATACTTGACTTGATCAGTCGACTAACTTTGCCTAGACCGAGACCGTGACGTTTATCTCAACCAAACCAACCATTTGGTACTACCGAACATACCTAAACGTTCTTGTACCTTACCCATTATATCCCCTGGAGCTACTTCCTATGCCTTGGATACCAGGATTATATCAACCTTGTTTGGATAAACTATCGACCTTTGCCTATGTATTGCTTGTTTTCTCTTCAAATCGTGTACCCTAGTCGCACTACTACATTTCAACGTGCGTCTACTTCTTTGAACTTACCCCACCCATCTTACCATCCTCTCATCATCATTCACCCTTTATCAACCCTATCCCTGATTTCACGTGCCTCAATCTGTGATAGATTTGAGGGGGATTACCTATACCCTTAACGGGAGTAACCACTTCTTATTATTGTCAGTGCAGCTTTACAAGACAAGCTACACGACAACAAGGGGCTAATGTAGACACCAAATTTGTGTCTTACGACACCCTGTGCCCGCATCTCATTTCGCAACCTAACCTCACCACCTAAACCTTACACAATTATTTATTAATTACCTTATAATTAATAAATCCACATCTCAAACCTGCCACCTCATTTCGCCACCTCATCATGACCTAGCCCTAACCCTAAACTAACCTAATTAAGACCTATAACTTGGTCTACATCCATACCCATGACTAATTACTCCTCACCCGCACCAAAACCAACCTAATAATGACTTGACCAAGCCCACAACTAATCCCTCGGAAGAAAAGGAGGGAAAGTTGGCTATTTTACTAAAAATAGCCCACTTTGACTTAACCGACATCGGTTCCTACTCGACCGCCATCGGTTACATAACCGCCATCGGTTCCCTGTAAATGACCTCCCCCAACCAAAAACAAAGGATCATAATTCATTTGAAAGATCCGGAATTCACTTGGCAGGGTAGAGACAAGTGAAGGAAAGAGAAGAGTTTGCACAGAGAAGGACATCAAGCCCAAGACTGCAACTGAGTAACTAGAGCACAGTGACACTCGTCCAAGCATTGGGAGAGAAGATAGCTCACTTTTGATTGTCGGATCATCCCACCTGAGCCTTGCCTTTGTCATCACAGTCCTTGAACCTATATCTTCATCAGGAACTAGTAAGTGGTGTCTTGTACGTTTAAATACCATTTTCTTGAACTTCTGATTCATAGTAATTATAAGCTCACTCCTAGATCTACTACCCGATAGCACCCTACATCTAACTTTCATTCCCCTACCCTTACATTGCCCCAAGAACAGCTCCCACACTCTCTGAGTCTTCTCCATCACCTTATTGCCTACCCCTAATCATTTACCAACCTTATAAACACCATAACCACCTTACAGCCAACCTTCATTGAAATCCCTAAATCACTGCCCCTACCGATATCGGTTATCAAAACCGGTGGTTATACATTGACCGGCATCGGTCACTGTGACTCAAACCAAAACTAGCCTTTCCTCAATTGCCTTTTAACGAGGTAACTAAATTGTAATTTCGCAATAACTTCTTTGTTAGCATTTGTGTTAATTCGTATTAAAAGGGGAACTGACCACCTTCGAAAGGAAGTCTAATATTTCTTGGGCCCAAGGCAATTCCCTCATTTATTTTCTAACTATAATCTAGTGGTCTTGTATTCTTACTTGCAGGTAGTCCTTCCCAGATAAAAAGGAGTTCTTCATAATCGATCTGATCTCTCTCTCTCTATGATACGCGCACACCCTCCCAACATTCAATAGGTATTCCTCCTAGCCCTAACCCTTATCTGTTTCTCAAGAGAATGAAAGGATAGAAAGCAACTCTATTCTAAGAACAGAAACATTCTGTGTGAAATAGTTGGTTCTCTTTATCCTTTGACCAAAAACATTTCTTTGCATGTCCTTTCTTTCCACATTTCCAACAAGTAATTCCCTTACCTCTTGATTTCAATCAGCTATCCCTTGATTTGATTTCCCGTTACTCTTACTCTTGTATCTCTCCTTTTGTTACTCTTGTATCTCTCCTTTTGCCTACCCCTACTTTCTACATTCAAAGGATTCCTAGATGACGATTCCTCGTACTCTTCCTACAAATTTCTTCATTCAAGATTATACCAACTACAACATCAAACTTCAAAGTTATATTAGTAGATGTTGTATTACTAATAACCATTACCAAGTTATCCCAACTATCACGAAAAGAACATAATAATAAACTTTCTTTCACTTCTTCATCAAATGGTATATCAACTAATTTTAAGCGATTTACAATAGATCTAAAATTATTTAAACGAGTAGACAAAAATCCACCTTCATGTAGCTTAAAACTAAATAGTTTCTTCATCAAATAAACTTTATTTGAAGCACTACATTTTTCATATAAATTAGCAATAAATTTCATTAACCCTACCGTAGAATTATTTTATGTAATATTGGAAGCCATGAGATCTTTGCCAAGCTCAATCTTATAAATCCCAAACACTTTCTTTCAATAATCTTCCATTCTTCATCATTCATTTTTTTAGGTCTAGACTTCTCATCCAATAGTAAATACAAATTTCTTTGACATAGATAATCCTCAATCTGCATCTTCCATAATTTATAATTTCGGCCGTCAAACTTCTCTACCTTGTATTTGTTTTCTTCTACCATTTTTGTAGCTCACACTCAATCATAAAACCCTCGTGCATACATATGTCAACACAAAAACCCTCAAACAAATCTCGATACTAGTTGTTGGGGTTATCAAACCGATTGTACAAATAATATATCAGATCTAAGCATATATAGAAATAAAAGTGGATATTCTACCAAAATATATATACATAACAAGAGATATAAATAAATACCATATTTAACGTGATTCACCCAAAGTGTGGGATACGTCCACCAAGAAACAATCCAATCTATTATCAAAATATTTCATTACATATAAAATGAATATTTACAATCTTCCACACCTCTCAAATGTACAATACTTTCTTTCACTCAAGCTTTTTCTTCTTCACCAAGAATTCTCTCTCACAATTATTCTCACAATAATCATCAACTTTACAAAGTGTCTTCTTAATTATTACTTCTAAAACATATATGTCATGCTTATATAGGCATATAAAAACTTAGGGCACTTAGACATGCAATTAAAATCAATAGATCTGCTTTAATACTAAAACTAGATCTAATTCCCAAGAGTTAAATAAAACACTCCCGCATTGGTAATTGATGCCAATTATCCCTAACCAATGTTGGTTAGCCCTAACTGATGTCAGTTCCTCATTTTCTGATTGATTCTAGTCATAGGTGGTCAATTCTGGTCCCTAAATAAATGATGTTAATTCTTGTTGTTTCCAACAAGTTTCATATTTCATGCTAATTCAAAGTAATTGAGCTCCACAACTCAATAGTTTCTTGATAATCAACTAGAACTATTGAATATGATCTTCTCAATCCATGAAATCATTTTGAAAAATTAAACCAAGTTTGACCATGCACACCCAAGATTGTGATGTACTCATAAAGACTAAAAATCTTCTCGAAAAACTAAAAACAACTAAAATATATACAAAACTACACTTGGAGGAAAGATAAAATCCTACAAGGCTATCAAACTAAAATGACAACCACTTATTGAAAGAAAAGATATAGAAATATGTGTATAAAAACTTAGAGGAAAACATGGGAAACTAATGTACAATGTCAACTTATCTCTTTTATAAAAAATGCTTCAGATGAATCCCATTGATTAGGATTGGAAGCTCTTCTAAATTCATTTTTGCAAGCCAGAAATAATTATGATGCTTCCAACTAATTATCATGTAGGATACACTCGGAAGGATTTGAAATTGTATTGAGCACTTGGTTTTACTCTATCCTCATCGCATTTTATCACTAAATATCCATCATTGAAAAGTCATTTTGTAGCCTTCTTATCAAATGTCCTTTTAACCTAAGATCTTTTAAGCTCTACAAAATTCATTTCTTGAGTTCTAATCTCTTCGTGCTCTGTGACCCGAGAATACCTCAATTTCATTTGTTCATTGTCCATAAGTTCAACTTGGCATATCAACTTTAAAGATATAATATCAAGTAAAATATGTCTCTTGGCTTCTAGACCATAAAAAAGCTTTGAATGGTGAGTTAAAAATTGATCTCTTGTGAGTTATTATATCATCCCATAGTGATACTTTCAATTTTGTATGCAAAATTCTTTAATCCTAGTCTGTAGTCCTTCTAATTATGCTCAAAATATGTTTTTTAGTTGATTCAGCAAGGCCATTAGCTTATGGATAATAATTTTAAGAAGTACTTGAGAAAAATACTATTTCTAACAACCCATTTAGAAATCTTTCCACGACAAAAGATTTTTCATTATTAGAAATGATGGTAGAAGGAAAATTATACCTAGTTATTATACATTCATATAAGTCTAAGATGCTTATCTCATTTGCTTCCTTCAAATCCAATGCTTAAATATAACATGTAAAATACTAATTTGTATTGGATATCCACCAATGCCCCAATCTTGATGGCGGGCTTATAAGGCCTCTAAAGTTCAAATCCCATCAAACAAAAGGTTGGTCCTCTTACATTAGTTGTGGTGGTAAGGTAAGAAACCTCTCTTTATTTGTGAAAATTGCACACTTTTGACAACTTCTTACCCAAGCATGGAAGTCCTTGAAGGGACTTGGCAAATAATATATACCTTTCATGATCTTGAAGGTTGTAGTTTTCGTAGAATAATTCCCTCCACCTTGTCCATCATGAAATTGTTCAAGTATCATTTCAAATTGGTTTGAGTCAACACATATAATCAATACATGATTAATGTCATTTTTGAATAAAACACCATTAACCAACAAGAAACGAGTTGATTTAAATCTTAAACATATTCTTTTCGGCTATTCAAGTTTGGTAGATACATGTCGTGATGAAGATATCGTATCAAATCTGAAATCCAACTTGAAGGCTACCTATTTTTGGATTCTTCATGTTAATTATGAAGTAATAAAATAAATTCCTTTCTCTCTTGTAAGTATTGAGCCAAGTTCTCTTATAAACCTTTCCCTCTTATCATCATGGTATATTTTATATTAGTGCCATATTCCATAACTCTTGTTTTCCATTTTGCTTATTTTTTACTTATGTCCTTGTTCAAAAAAAATTCTTTAATGCTTGGGGAGAATCCATTAAGTGAATTATGTTATTAAAGATCAAGTTCCTAAATTTTTTGAGGGATCTAATAATAGAAAGAAAATGTTTCGCAACTAACGAGTTCCTTGTTTCATACTCCATCATGATTTGGCTAAAAATGTTATTTTCTTCACCAATCCTTCTTTATTATAATGTGTCAACATTAATATGAATTAATCAATATTATCATAAGCATACATCATTAAATAATTTGTAAAATAATGATTTATGAGTGTAGGTGATGAATCAATAGCTTACTTGACGACTTTAAAGCTATTTAGTGCTTCTTTTGTCCATGTGAAATTTTGATTTTTCTTGAGCATGTTGGTTAATGGGTTTGATAATGAGGCAAAATAAGCTATGTATTTCCTTATGAAATTAATTTTTCCGTGAAAATTTTAAAGTTTTTTCTTATGTTTTCGCAAACTTAATGCAATAATGGAATTTAAGTTTTTTGGATCAATCCTCATACAATGTTGATTAACTAAAATATGGAATTTTACTAAGTTAATCTAAACTAGTAACAATATTGAAATTAATGGTATAAACTAAAATATGAATGCTAACGGTGGAGGCCGGAGACATGCGGTGGGGCTGTGGGGCTCGTCTCAGAGGTTCCACCCTGGTCGTGGATCGACCTTGCCTTCACTACAGGGAGCTCCATTCCTCCACCTCAGAATGGCTGTGCAAACCCTAGCCGAAATCTACCACAAGATCCATCCGGGGGTGTGGAAACGCCTGGTAATAGACATTTAAAATCTGTGTTGGAAGGATCAGTTCGTGACTGATTGGAGCTCGACAGAGATCCTAGTCGCGGCCATATTGGGTCATCCTTCAAAAACATTTTAAACAACAAGGAATCTTCCATGAAACCTGCAGACATTACCCCATCTATTACTTTCGGGGAAGAGGTCATTTCCTCTGAGATTTACTACAAAGAGCATGCTCTGATTTGTAGATTCGGGGGACTATGGCCCAGCCTTCCTACTCTTCATGCGTGGATCTCTGAGCACTGGACTCCAATTTTAGCTGGAAAAATAGACTTGTATCCGTGTGCTAAAGGTATTTTCATTGTAACCTTCTCTTTAATAGCTGATAGAAACATCATTGCTTCCAATCTTTGGACCTGCCAATCTAAATATTTGATCATTAAACCCTGGTTTCCATCCTTCAACCCACTCACAGAATCTTTCTCATGGAAACCTGTTTGGATCAGGCTGCCCCATTTACCTCTCCAGTTCTGGAGTCATGACTATTTGACATCCATTGGCAATGCCTTGGGAACTACACTCTATATTGATTCTCAAACCACTAATTACACCCATACTACTTATGCTCGAATCCTGGTGGAACTTGACACCGATAAAAATCTTCCTGCAACCATAGACCTTAGAGTGCAAAACAGAACTTGGTCACAACCTCTTGATTATGAAGGTCTTCCTTTTCGTTGTAGAAGATGTTTTTGCTTAGGGCACACCTCTACTGAGTGTGGGATGGAAAAACGTCAACATGAGAAGCGTAGCTGGTGGAGAGATGCTCTTCCGAAACACCTGATTTTTGATGCAAAAAAGGGACTAGATTCAAATGCAGATACAAATATTGAATCCATTTCAGCCCCAGAAACCGAATCTCAAATTGTGAGCAGCATGAAAAATGCACAAGCTGTTGAGGGCAGCATGGAAAATGATAAATATCTCTCTCATGTTAACAAAGTGGCTGTCCCAAAAGGAACAAATGTGACTAAGGAAAATACTCCTCCTTTGTCTTCTTCTCCAACCGCGAAGGCTCCATCAGGATGGGTTACGGTCAGCAAAAAGAAAAAATCTACCCCTTTGAAGGGTAGCACTTCGCCTGGATGATTCTTTTCTCTGCTATTGGCTGGCTGGGCTACATGGGTCTCATTTTTCTTGGCCGGATAGCAGGTTGCTTCCAATGGTGTTGTTATGCCATTGTTGTTCGATTGCTGTATTTCTGTTGTTTTTTTGTTGTTTCTTTGTCGTTTGTTGACATTTTTCTGCAGTCGGGCTCTATTGTTCTATTTGGATTTTGATCCATCTCTTGTGCTTTAACTTTCAATTCTGGCTTCTGAGCCTTGGTGTACAAGGGTATAGTCCCTTTCAAAAAACTATTTGCCAATAATAATAAAAAAATGAATGCTAACTAATTTTATTTTATATTTAAATGAGACAAAATAATTTAAATAGGAGGAAAAGGTACTAACTTAAAAATAAATTATCTCGTTATGATTCGGGAATGAAAAAGGTTATATGTGAATGAAGTAGAGTATGATGATGTGATGCAAAAAAATCTATTAGATGAAGATTTGACCAAATCGGGGCACTTAGGAAGAGGATTAAGGTGCCTGTGGGTTCCTACTCTATAATGTGAGTGATCTAGTCTCGCACAACAACTCGGGACTGAATCTCGAAGTGTTGCTACATATTTGCAATTTCTCAACCTTTATCATGGGATTGTCACAGTAAATTAATTGATGACACATAAACCTATAAAAAGATTCACTGTAAAACCCCATACAAAGCATGAAAATCCTAAAAAGAAATATGCATATTAAGGGGTCAAACTTACCTTAGGTGTCACAATGGTGGAATTACAACTAAGAATTAAAATACATTCAAGACCCAATGTAATTTTATGTTCTTGTGTGTGTAATTTTGTGCCTGGGATGTAGTGCCCACTTCCCTTTGGCACCTTTTATTACTGATCATGATAGTGTAGACTATACGATGAACATTTTAATAGTTTTGATTTAGTATGGTGTTAGATGTCAGATCTTGGATTATTGTTGAATATGATTATATATAATGCATGGTGATTATTAGAGACACACATATGTGGATGATGATATACTATTGACATAGATGTTTAATGGAAGTTATTCAGAAAGTGATTTTTGGACATTATGAGTAAACCTAGAAAAGGGAAATTATTTGATGATGATATAATTTGAATAAATTTACAAATGATATAGTTGTTACTTTGATGTTGTTGATATATATTGTGAGTGATTTTATTAAATTGCCTTGATGTTGTTATAATTCACATACTAAGACGATTTTGTGATTATTTTATATATTCATTTTGGACGTTTGATATGGCCACGAGGCCGAATGAGGTATTTATATTTTACAAGTTAAATATATGATAACAAAACATCGGAGATCGGAGACCAACCAAAATGGAATTCTAGGTGAATTCAACATGATCACCATGGCAACGTGTTTTGTGTGTGTTGTTTTGTTAGGGATTTCCATGGGGGATCACCTTTAAATGTTACCATGGGTTTGTATATTTTATTAATGTGGTTACTTTTTTTATTGTTTTTATGTGTTTTATTAGTGATGTGTTTCCTTTATTTATTTAATTATGTTGTGGAAAATTAATGTGAGAAAACATATGGTTAAAAGATAAATAAATAAAATTGGGATATGAAAAATAATTATAGAAGTTGTTGTCTTTGTAATAAATTTGTTAGTGATGTGTAAGTTGTGTAAGATCTTGTGTAAGTCTGATTTTGGAGTATGAAACACTCCACCTCCATGGAAATTCGAATTTGTCCTTGGGGGTTGTTTTTGGAGGCTTGTGGGACAAGTAAAAATTGTCCCATACCTCTAAATTTAATGTACAAACCATACTTATGGTTGGAGAAGTGATTTGTGACTCTTATAATGCATTTTATTATTCATGTTGCTTGTTTTGGAATGCACTTTCTTACATTTTAATTAAATTGTTGTCCCTTGAGGTGTGGGTTCTTTTGGAGTGTGCAAGTGGATTGTAATATTTTGACCCACCTCTTTATTGTGCTTTGGAGTTTGGAATTTGACTTTAGTGTTGGAATTGAGGATGTGTGTGTGGCATCCTACATGGATCCACATCATCCCCTTCTCTTCTCTTTTCTATATAATGAAAAATCTTGGCTTGTTTTTGGGGTTGAAGCATTTTATATGTCAGCTTGGGGCACATTTTGTTTCTTGTGTTTGGAGCTCTTACCTTGGAGTAGCTTTGGTGAAGTTTTTGCATGGTTTTGAACCTTTTTGCATTTTTCCTTGGGGCACATTTTCTTGTTGGAGCTCTTGTTTTTGGAGGAAGTTTGGAGAAATATTTGAATGCTTATGATTTGTTGTTTTGGATTGTATTTTTGACATCAAAGCTTGTTGTGTGGAGCAAATCCTTCCATGGGGAGGTAGGATTTTATTCCTTCTTTTATTGTTGTCATTTCTTTCTTGTGTTGTTGTGAATGGTGAATGTTTTACATGTTTTATGAGTTGTTTGTGTAGACTGCCATAGGAATGGTGTAGGAGAAGGCTATGGGGAATCCATGTGGGGGTATAAGGGAATTTTGTTGGCATAAAAAAAAATTTGGAGGGAGTTTGGGGTTTGGGATCCACCATGGAAAAGAAATAGCTTGCATTTCTTACTCTTTGGGGGGCATAAGGGATAAACTTTTGGGGGCATAAGGAGGGGTTAGGAGATATAAGGTTTATGGGGTATGATATGTTATATTGGTGGTATGAATATAGGTGGATTGCCCAATTCCCAATTGGGAAGAATAAGTAGCTTCCCCCATATTCCTTGCTCCTTTGGCTTGTAAGATCAAGCCTGAGTTCTATTTTAAAATAATTTTAAATGTAGTTGTGAACTACTATTTTTGTGTTGAATTGTGTTTTTTTAAAAGGAAATGTGTATGTGAAAGAATGTTGTGTGTGGGAGCCAGTTTTTTGCCATGGTTGAATTATACCTTCTATTGTATCTTGGTTGGGGCTCAAGGGCCAATAATGAAGGAAGACTTCTCCTTTCATTGGATATCTTGGTTGGGTGGAGAGCGTTGCCTTTCCCCTTCTTTTGTTGTGATCAAATTGGAAGAAAATGGAAGTTGCATGCTACTATTTTTTTGCAAGAGAAATGTATAGTTTGACAATACCTTGTGAAAACTATTCCTTTATAATCATTTCCCACATGATCTAGATGAAATTGTAATAGTTATGTTATGGAGAAATGATGTTGTAATTGATTATGAAGTTATATATTTGAAATGTGAAAGACACTTACATTCTGTTTTGTACATTGAGAAAGAAAGAGAATTCTATTATTTTTTTCCAACATTGAAAGATGTAAGTTGTATAATTGAAGTCAATAGAGGATTGCAAATTCATCTCTCATTGCATTGTTATTATTGTATTGAAACATCAAACTGTGATGAAATTGGAGTATCAAATTGTGATTGGAATCCTTGTTGTTTGGAAAATGGAAAAAGGATAAACACATAAGTCTACCATGGATTGAATTCAATGTTTCTTTGTATGGAAAAATGAGATAATTAAATCTCTGGTTGGAAGGAAGAAATGGAAATTAAATCCCTCAAGAAATTGACCTCTGCCTTAAATTTAAAACTGGAAATAATTCATTTAAAATGCATAGTTTGGACTTGCACTTGATAATCCAATGGAAAATGATATAATCTAGCATGCTAAGACATCAAGGAACTCAATCCGACAAAGGAAACACTTAGGGAAATAATTAAAACATTGCAGAATTGAGCTCAATCTCTTCCTCAACCATTTTCTATCTTTTGTTGAGAAATTAAATTTTGAATCAATTGAACAAATCAACTTCTCTAAAACACTTTAAAACCTCCCTAGATCAATTCTCAATGTATGTTGGCATGTTGAGTGATGGAAGAGATCTAATTTAGTCAAATTGAAAAGTTGAAAATTGCCAATTTGCCAATTAAAATCCTACAGATCATTTTTTTAAAATTGACCCTATAAAATTATTTAAAAGTAAAATTTATGCTTCTCGTATGTAAAGAGGGCATCGAGATCTTTCCAAAAAGTCCTTGTTTTCCCAAAACCAAGCTTTCTAGCTCAAGTTATGGAACTTTGAAGTTTTTGTGCCTTGGCAGGAAAATTTGGGAAAATTTTCCCTGGCGGGCCCGCAACCCAAAAAATTCTCATCGAATTGCCTTAGAAAATATTTTGAAAATTTTTACTTGGGAAAATTTTCATCTTTTCCTCCACTACCCCAAAACCAATCAGAGGCTACCATGTGTCCTCCATGGGCTGAGGTGGAGGCACGGTTTTTATTCACCCTTAAAACCTTTTAAAAATTTTATGAAAGTTTTCACTTTTACCTCCGCCAACCCGCAACCAACTAGAGGGTGCCACGTGTCTCCTTATGGCTTGGCAGGGGCATGCATTTCCTTTTGGACTTAAATTTTTTAAAATTTTTGGGAAAATTCCCATTTTGACCCCGCCGGCCCACGGCCAATAAAAGCGTGCCATGTGGCACTCGGGGGTGGCGGCGGGTAGGGTGATAGACCCTTGACTTTTGTTTTTTTTTTAGCCTTTGGAAAAAAAAATTCTCAATTTTCTCCCGTGGCCTGCTTCTTCATCTTCCTCTTAGAATTTGTCCCTTAGTGGGCACGTGGACCCATGCACTTCTTTCTCCCTTTTTGCCCTTTATGGTGCAAAGTGCTAAATCAACCTATCGCGCTGCCCTTCCCTTCTCCCTTCTTCGCTTGGCACTAGGAATTGACACGTGTCCCCTAGGGACCGCGGGGGAGCAAAGTGTTTTTTTCCTTTGAGCCATGTGTTGGGAATATTTCCTAATGTCGCCTCATGACCCACCAACCCGCCCTAGGCGCATTCCCCCTCCTCTTGCCATGTCCCTCTAGGGAAATTTTCCTTAAAAACTACCCACTCATAACTTGAGTTCGTAAGGAGTTAAAAGAACTTTTTTATATCACCGGAAAGGTGAGAAAAATTCCTATCCATTGGGAATGGTTTAAGGAAATTTTGGGAGTGTTATGTAGGAGAAAAATATAGTTGAATCTCTAATCCTATTTGAGAGTAGGAATAGGGGTAAGATTACTCCTTGAACCTAACTAAAACATGTAACCCTAAAATTTGAACCTTGTAAACTTGTTATAAGTTAATAAAGGAAACTTGTGTTTTGGTAAATAGGATTTGTTCCAGAACCTATTAGTGAAAACTTATTTCTTGAAACGTATTTGTAGACACTTCAAATAAAAAAAAGTATTCCATAATTTTCTAACTAAACCTAGTTTGTTCATGGTTCTCAAGTGGATTGTTGAAATGAGCACTACACAGGATGTCCTAGCACTAATGATGGAAAAATAATAGGAAATATATAGATGTCATATGTAAATGTGGATGAAATAAAATGAATGCAACCCTTCCTATGTCACGTGTGATGTAGAATAGTCCCTGAATGTAGTCTTTTTCCTTTAGTATATAGCTATCCCTTAGTAGAATAGTCTTCCCATAAGATAGTAGGTATCTTATGTTTATATAGGGTTATATTACTCAAATTTTAACACAAATGACCTGACATACATACTAGTGCCTAGGGGAATGAGAGGGAAAATGAAAAAGACCAACCTCAAAACTCTAAATCAACACAAGTACTGCCCGCACTAGGGAACCCAAAGTAAGGACTAGGGCACCCGTGGACACCCCACTTCTACCCTAGGCATCATATTCAAAAACTAAAATGAAAAATGACCAAATAATGAAACTTGAGACTCCCTAAGAGATGACCAAAACTATGAAAACTACTAATGACTATGTAAGATAAATGATGACCACTAGCTAAATGAAGACAATAATAGGAAATGGGTCATTAGTGAATAGTTTTCTTAAGAAATATCCATCTATAAAACAACATACTTGGTGGTATAAATGTAATAGTAAGTGTGTTATTTTTTTACTGCATTTTCCCCTAATTTATGTTGGTGAGTGAAAACCTCGTTAACACAAAGCAGATAGATTTTTGTACTCAAGATAAATCCAAAGAATCCCATGTTGTAGTAGAATATGCATAGACGTGGTAGTAAAATCGTGCCAAAATAACCATATAGCATGTCAAACTATGGATCATCGGGTTGATCCATGTAACGTAGAGAAAATTATGATATCATGACAAAGTTCAATAAATGAGAGTGATGATTGTAGTGATGGATGATTGATGATTTCAAACTCATATCATGACGATAATATGGGGGAGGGAGTGACCAATTCCCAACCTGATTGTATTTATACGAATAATCGATTGGAGTATTCGGGCATCCTACAACCAGAGAAAGAGTGTAGGGAGAAAAGTGTGTTATTATTTTATCTCTAACTACATCCTTAAGACCTATCCACTAAAGATGGACTCAAATCAAATTTTGATCGAACATTTGACAAAGATATTGGACTGATATAACAAAGGCACTCTTGTCCTCACTCCACGGGTGTTACACAATATGACTGATTCCAAGTTATGTCATCTAGAAGAAAACTTGAAATGTATGTGTTATGGAGAAATTACAATACCCCTTATTTCTCACAAGTGAATGGTTAAGGAAGTTAGTGTGATTTTTCAAACATGGAGTTATCCCAAAGTGTGGGAGTTTGAAAATGGGATAACCCTCCGGAGAATGCCGAATTCCTATCCTAACCTACTGCCAACTACTTCGAAGTGTAGTAATGTTTTCCCAAGGAGATATAATTAAAAAAATGCATGAACAATAAAACCTAATCTAAGGAAGGTGATGCACCAGGGAGTTTTGAAAAACCTACACAATAAACACAACACAACTAGAATCTTGCAAATGAAAATAGAACAGTACACAATAATTTGTATCTGATGAAATACCATAAGAGTTGCAAAAAAACACAAAAGGGTGTTTGGAAAATACAAAATATGTTTATATTAATCCTAAAAATTGATACAATACACCACACTCAACCTCAAAGGCACATATTTTGCATTATAATGTCTAGTAGGAAGGTTTGGAATTTCCACAAATCTCTTATAAAGAAGAAATAAGGGAGGGGCATATACAAGGTGACTTTTTTTTAAATGAAGCCCTTCCTTATAATATATAGGAAGAATGATCGAAACAAAGAGAGGAGGAATTTAAAATATTGCTTTGACCACCGAAAATTGCATTAAAAGCACCTACAACAATTATGGGTGCCACTTCAAAACCCATACCTCCATGTACCTTCATTTTTGGAGAAGAGAAGAGGTTCATACTTCATCAATTTTTGTGTTTTAACAACCTATAACTATTCCTCTAAAATGAGGATTGTAGAGGACACTTAGATCTTTCTAGAAAGTCCTATTTTGTGCAAATTTGAGCTCATAGTCAAAAATTATGGCCATCCGAAGACGAGGGTGCCCCTACTACAATTAATTTGAGTGGTTGATCTAAATTTTTAGGACCTCAACCTTGCATCGCACCCTCCAAAATATGAAATTTTGACGCCATGAATTTGAAACTTTGGGTTTTAGGGTTCAAGTTTTGATTTGCAGCAAAGTGGAGTTACAATGTTCTAAAAATCAAAAATTTCTAAATTTGAAAACACTGTAGACCATGAATGTGAGCTTCAACTCACTTAGCTTGAGAAAAAAAGTGAGCTTCCATGACTAAATTGATCCTTCTATTTTCTCTGTTGAAGGTCATGTTTATCCAATTTCTCACGAGGGGAAAAATTGGATAACATTATAATGGATTCAAAGTTAGGTCATTTATAAGCAAATGAACAATAAATAGGGTATCTTCCAAAGTTGGGTCATCCAGAAAGAAATTTATGTAATATCCCAAGTTAGTTAATCTAGAAGGCCAATTTTGTTTAACAATATTGATGATATCATTTCAAATATTATAAATATGAACACGTTGATTGATTGATTAATTTATTACTCGTAGAGAGATTTTATGCTAGTTGCCCCCATGTTAGGTCATTAGGGGGAATCAATAGAAATTAGTGAATGATTGCATGGAAATATTTTTAATCACTTTTTTCCCCTTAGGTCATTAGGGGGAAGTAATGATATGTAGCATAGAAAAATTGTATATTCTTTTCCCCTATATTAGATCATTAGTGGGAATTAATTGAGAGATGTCGCAAAATGAAATACTAAATGTTTGAAAATGATGGATTGATAATATTTATTAATCACATGGTAATGTAAGTGGAAGCATAGGGTGACCCCAATGATATGCCCCCCATCTCACTTAAATTGGAAGTGATGAAAAGAATGAACGCTAATATGAAAGAAAACACAATATAGATAGAAAGTGATAGAAATAACATAAATGTGTATAAATTGTATGGAAGAGAATATCAAGGAGAGATAATGCACACGTAAATTTTATGTTATGGTGGTATGAAGAATGCTAAAATTCCTGCAAATGGGGTATTATTCAAAGTAGAAACATTCAAGATATGACAAAAATGGTGTGGTGTATATTAGTTGTGAAGATAAGCATAAAATAATGACTACATTAAAGTAGGTAAAAAAATTTCCTATAAGTAGTAAAGTGAAAAAGTAGTCTTTCACTTAATTTTTTGTTTTCACAATTGTGAAATCGAGCAAGAAGTGAGTGAAAATTCGCAAGTGAGATCAACACATCCTAGTTGGTTTGAGAGGGGAGTGATTGTCGTAGCATCACACACAACTGCAGAGTTAGTAAATGCATTGTTTTTTGAAAAATGTATGGTGTAGTAGTCATTTTTACTATTTTTTTACAAATTTTAGAATTTTAATTTTCTTAGCGTCTTGGACCTAGATAATAGTAGTGAAGCCGCTAGTGAATCTTAGGATAGGAGCACCTAAAGTGGGTGTTAGTGTCCTGCATCAAACCACCCTAGTCCAGAAAGTATGTGTTTGGTGTATAATGATGAAAAACAAATTTATAATGTAAATGAATGTGATTTTTATGATTGAGAGGATTGGAACATAATATGGATCATAATGTGTTCTAATGTTCTGTGAAGGTCAATATTTGGTAGCATAGGCAGATGAGGATTGGGAATGGGCTAGAAGCATAGCCTCATAATATGCCAATGTTGACTGCTTTATGCAAGAGATGGTGTGTAAATATGTTTATATTTTGGTTTCCTATGAGGGATATGTATGTGACTTTAGAGGATGTATATCATATACATTGGTTGTTTGTTTTCGGAGAGAGAGTATAGGTTATGTAATTAGAGGATATGGAGAGGCAGATGCAAGCTTTGAGACAGGTTTTTGTGGGGACTTGACTACCTTCCTAGGCCTATATTATTTTGGATGTTATTTTGAGGTCTCGTGTTCCAGCTTATAGACGTTTAAGTAATTATGATTTCTTCATCCATAGTAGTAGGTGGAGGAGGTTTAGGAATCTTATATAAGATGCATGATATATGTTAGTCGATATAAGAGGGGGTACTAGATACGTGTTGATGTGGTGTGTGTTGGCCCGCCTATATAGAGATCTATACCAATTTATTCATGATGAGCAAAGAGGTGGGATAGGAGCTACTATGTTGTTGCATGTATGGGTGTATGAGCACATAGTAATGTTGAGACTAATTGGGGGTGCATGAGTAGAGTGGGCTGGGCCAAAGATATATGCAAGGAGATGGATTAATATTCATGGGTGTAAGATGGAGAACGTACCTAAAGGGCACTAATAGATAGAATGGGGCCCAAGAGAGTTATGTAATTTCCATATCGGGATTATGGAGCATGGGCTAAGGATGTCAAGAGTTTTGGTGGAATTAGAGGACCATTTGGTTGGAGGATTAATTTCAGTGTCGCCAAGATTCTTTAGGTGGAGAGAGTATTCGATAGTTTGAAATGTCTCAAGATGTGCCCTAAGAGTGACATATATGGTTGAGAGATATCAAAGCACCGATGGGGGTCGGATCTATACTAGGCCATACAACAAAGCAACTACCTCTTGGGGTGGATGAGGTCACCGCGAGTGAGATTTGATAGACTCATATGATGAGGGTTCGCAGAGAGAAGGACCACACATTGTGGGAAACACATTTATGGGTATTATTTTTCCCACTATTTTTAGGTCCAACAACATTACCACATGGAGGAGGAAGAGAGCGGGAAACTCAATCCCACCAAATGTGGTAGTGGTTATAATAGACCGTAAGTAGTATATATAGATGTGTTGTGTATATTTTTTTTGGGTTATGTTTTAACTTAATGGTTATCTAATGTGTTGTCTTATTTTTATTATAGGTGATGTGTATTAGTCATTACTAGTGAACACATCCATCCACACCTTGACATAGAATATGCTAACCAATGTACTTGGTGGTGGAGATACTTGAGCGAGTGGATGATATAGCAGCAATGCCCATTTGTTGTAGCCAGGTGGCTATAACAGTAATGACATGTAATATATTACTAAGTGAGAGGGACGAGGCATGTGAGGAGAATCAATGATCCTAAGAGGCATTGGGTGGTTTTCCCTTAGGGAATGATATATTTTCTCAATATGTGGATTTGCAACGTCAATTTTTAGAGTTTTCTATAGATAATACCTTATTATGTAAGCAAGTTGAGAGGTATCGACATGTGAACAATAGAATAGAGTTAGTGGCAAGGAATATACTTCTAGGGATCTTGAAGTACTGAGAGTGATAGTTATGATGAGGTTTGATTTGTATTATTATATATAATGTAGGAGAGTTTCCCCCTAGTCATGATTTTATTGACTCATGTGATTTGTATATGATGAGCTTATTTTCTAATGTATCAATGTTATATAATTTGGTGATGTTTTTGTATATTATTGTTGATTAATGTAATATTCATGAAATTATGACAAATAAAATGTGCATTTAATGTGATTGATCAGCTATGTGAAATGTATATTAAATGAAATAGTGAATGAATGTAAATAAAGATGGTGTATTATTATCAAACTAACGTGTTTGTGATGAGTGTGTTTCATGATAATGTAATGAAATTTTAATGTGTTAATGTGATAAATGGTGGGGAAAGTTAATGATGCCCTAGACATATGGATAATTAGGTTCATTAAATTAAGAACCCTTAGCAGTCAATAATGAACCATGGAAAGTAAGAGTGCATCCTTAGGAAGTAATTGTATGTACTAGATGAACAACAATGTGTGATGAAAGGTTCTTCAAGGAAAACCCTCAACAATCATGTAATAACCATAAGAACATAAGTGTTTCATCCGGGGTAAGGTTATAGTAATCACCTAATAAAGACAAAGGTAGCGTAAAGTGGTGTAAATATGTGTGATGGAAGCATTAAGAGAATATGTGTCAAATTAAATGTCATATGGAGTTATAGTGGTATACGTGAAGTTGTTGGGTTGTGGAAGCCAATATGAATGAGAAGCGTGGTGTGGTTGATAACATGAATTGATGTATGATATGGATGAAGTGGATGCAATGGGTGTGATGATGAAACAATGTATGGATGTGGTGGAGAACACACATGAGTAAAAACTATAGTGGTGGTCCTACCATGGCCTCAACATCAGATGGAGGAGATGACTCAACTATAGTAGTAACTCTCTTAGGAGGTAGAGGAGAGGTGCATCACTCACGTGAGTGATAGTTGAAGGAGATGATGCACTTATCATGTAATTGTATAAAGCTATCATGAAGGGAAAGAAATCATTATCCATATGTCCATTGATATGATGAAATTTACAATAGGGTCGATCACAGTCACATTGTATTCAATGTTGGAGATGATGATGGTTGAAGGGATGGAAAATAAAACACTTAATAAGTAAAAATGCAGCACATCATGTGGTCGAGCGTGATGAGAGAAATGTAAAGGCTTGTGTAACTTACGTGGAGAGGAAGGAGAATTATCTTATCACGAAGGAAGATAATAAGTATGATTTTGTGATCTAGTGGGTTGAGCTTGTTTTATTTTCTTATGAGGAAAAGGTGGAGACTGTGTAGGATTCCTAACCAAATACAATGGAGGAGGACAAGGTGATATAATAGAAGTAGATGTATGTGGAGGGTCAATGACATTTTCTGAAATAAGATCCTTCTCTAGATCTAGGAATTTGTAGTAGAAAATAAGGAATGACTCATATGTGTCATATTAAAATCATTTTTAAGAACATGAATTAAACCGCTATACAAAAATTAATTACTTCTCAAAACCTATATGTCATAATACCTATTGGTACATACAAGTGTTAAATCATAGGATATAATCCTTAATATATTCTTAGAAGCCCTGATCTAAAGTAGGTATGTGGTCATAAGTATCCTTAGGGACAAATTTAAGGATGAAACAATGGAATTAAAGCATCATACATGTCATAATAAGTACTAATGGACCCAAAAGTAAGGTGAGTGTACAATCGCAATGCCTCATTATTAAGAATATGTTGAAAGGCCTTAAGTAATAATATATCATCATGATAAGAGGTAATACCCATGTGGTAATGTAGAAGATGAAGATGAGGATCACCAATACCATCAAAAAAGTAAATGTAGGCATGATAAATTTCTTAGGGAATGCTGAATTATGAATCTTTACGGGAAAAGAGTTACCATGTAATGAGTTGTTATCAATAGAAGCATAGTAAGCCATTTTTTCTAGAGTAGGATAATGAACCTATGATTGTAATTTACCTATAACATGCATGAGAGAGAGATGACATCCGATGAAGAAGTAATGGAAGATGGAAAAGATATATTAAGAGTTTGTAATTTCACATTATGAGTGATCATAGGAATATCAATAGATGATAAAGTATATTCTTATGCTAAATGCACGAGTGGTAGTAGGTTTAAAGAAGCTATGGTAGATTATGTAGATGGAATATGTATAAAAATGGTGGGATTAACATCATAAGCATCTCTAATAGGTGAGGTGACTGATGGAGAGACATCTATATAAGAAGATGAACAAGTGGGTGTGCATGACGTAAGAAGAGGAGATGAAATAATAGGTGATGAATAAGTGATAGATGGAGGTGACTCATGCATAGTATTAGATGAAATATAACGAAAAGGAAATGACGGAATAAGAGATTTAAATTAAGAAGTATGAAAATAAGGAGAACCATGACTATCAACCACCTCACCAAGTATAAGATAGAGACTTAGAAATTATAATTTTTCTAAGCTTTTTGTTGGGGTTAGCACACCGATTATACAGAAAATATATCAGATCTAAACATACATGCAAATAAAAGTTGATATTTGACCAAAAGAAATATACAAAAAAAGAGACATAAATCAACACTAGATTTAACGTGGTTCACCTAGTGTGGGCTACGTCAACAAAGAAACAAGCCAATGTATTATCCAAATCTTTGACAAGATATACAATGAAGATTTAGAATCTTCCACACCTCTTAGATGTACAGTAATTTCTTTCTCTCAAGCTTTTGCTTCATCACCAATAATTCTCTCTCTCACCAAAATTTACATGTTCTTCTTAATTCTTATTAATAATTACTTCTAAACCCTAGCTTTCATGATTATATAGTCGTTTATAGACTTGGGTACTTAGCCATGAAATTAAAATCAATAGATATACTTTAATTCCAAAAACATATCTAATTCCAAGTGTTAATTAAAACATCCTCACACGGAGTAAGCGATGTCGATTCTCCTAACCGATGTTGGTTCCTCCTTTCCCGATCGATGGTCCTAGGTGACTAATGCCGAGATCCCCGTAACTAATGATGGTTACTATGTTTTCTAGCATGTTTCACATTGTAAGCTAAAATTAAGTAATTTAGCTCCTCAACTCTATAATATCCCACTTGGAGATTAATTCTTGCACCATACATGTACCACATCATTCTCAGATCCTTCATTAGCATTTTTCTTCCTCTTGAGTCTCACACTTAAGACTAAAAGAAGTGGAGTGTAGCTCTAACTTCTCTTTTATAATGGCTTTGTTAGTATATCTATAGGAATCTCGCTCGTATGAATCTTTTTCATATTCAACTTTCCATCATTTAATACATGTCGTATGAAGTGATACATCAATTGAAAGTGTTTCATTCTCAAATGAAACATAGAATACTTTACCAAATGAATTGCACTCATCGTCATTTTGAATAGTTTATAATCATCTTGCTCCTTTCCTAACTCTTCCATGAACCTACTCATCCATATCATCTCCTTGCTAGCCTTTTTAGCTGCAACATACTCTTCCTTTGTAGTAGACAAAGCCACAACCTTATGCAATATTGAAATCTAGCTAACTTTCATCCCACCTAGTGTGAAAATATATCCATTAGATCTACTTCTACCATCCAGATCTCCCGCCATATCCGAATCAACATAGCCACATAATTAAATATCTGAACCTCCATAGCATAATTACATGCTAGATGTCCCTTTCAAAATCCTAGGTATCCATTGGAATTATTTCCAATGCTCTTTACCTGGATTTTCCATATATCTAATTACCACTCCCACTACTACCGTGTAATGTATGGTCTAGTACAAACCATAGCATACATGAGAATCCCAAATCCTAAAGCATATGGCAATCGTGTAATGTATTTGACCTCCTCATGTGATGAAGGAAACGATCTTTTCTCAATTTGAAGTGTCTAGCCATAGGTATACTAAAATAATTTACATTCTACATCTTGAACCTTTCTAACACCCTATAGATATAATCCTCCCGAGATGAATACAATTTATTATTTTCCTATCTTTGCATATTTGTATATAAAGGATTATTTTTGCAGCTCCTAAATCCTTTATAGAAAATGTGTAAGCTATCTTTTCTTAAGCTCACCAATGTCCTACATACTAGATCCTACAATAAGCATATCATCCATATACGATAACAAAATAATATAGCTCCCATTTTCAAGCTTCTTGAAATAAACACAATGGTCGATTCACATCTCAAGCAACCATGATCATGCATAAAACTATCAAACCACATGTACCATTTCTTGGAGATTTCTTGAGCCCATATAGGCTCTCTTTCAACTAGCACACTAATTTCTCCTTACCCTTGACTTCATACCAAAGTGGGTGCTGCATATATATCTCTTCATCCAAATCACCATGAAGGAAATCTATTTTCACATCTAGTTGCTCTAAATGAAAATCAACTACTACAATTAAACTCAATATAGTACGAATGGAAGTCTTTTTAACAACTGGAGAAAATATTTCATAAAAGTCAATGCCTACTTTCGTGTAAATACATTTATTACAAACATTGCCTTATATCTTTTCTGTCCACCCTCTTCTTCCTTAATCTTGTAAACCCACTTGTTCTACAATGTTCTCATACCTAGTGGAAACTTAACCAAATCCCAAGTTTGCTTCTATTCCAAGGAGTCTATCTACTCATCCATGACATGCTCGCATTGGATGTGGGTCTTATCTGCATTGATTCATAAAAAAAAATTGGTTCACCATTATGAGTCAGTAATAAATAAAATAGAGAATGTGTAAATCTTTCTGGAGGTTTACTTACCCTTTTTGACCTTCTCATAGGACTTTGGGGTACCGGAGGCTCAATCTCGACCTCCTAGACATTTTTATCCAAATCTATCAGTGACCAACATCGATCACCTCTAACTCGATGTAAATTCGCTAAGCGATTCTAGTTTGGGTCTTCTATATAATCGATACCGATTATGATGACTAATGTCGATCGAGGGTTAACCAAAACCGAGCTACTATGTAACCTCCGGTAATAATTTTAAATTTGAGAGTTCATTTTCATTCACAACCTTCTTAACTGCTTAATCTTTGGGTACCAAAATTTCATCCTGTAAATTCTCTTTTCATTCCATTCAACATCATGAATCTTAATAATTTTAGAATTCTCTAAATCCCAAAAATGGAAACCAAAATCACCAGATCCATAACCAATGAAAGTGCATCTCTTTTCTTTTGCATCAAAATTTTTCCTATTTTTCTTATCAAGATGCACAAAAGCTTTTGAACCTAAAAATTTAAGAAAAGAAATATCTACCTCTTTTCTTGTCCAAGATTTCTCTTGTATTCCTCCATCTAGTGAACTTGAAGGCCCATGGTTAATCAAATAAACCGTTGTATCAACTTCTACTAACGAATGTGAAGGTAATCTAGAATGTATCCTCATACTTCTAACACATTCTATGATTGTCCTGTTCATTTTTTCTACAACACCATGTTCATATGGTGTTCTTAGAACCATTCTTTCTCTACGTATCCCTTTCTCTGAACAATAATAATTGAAATCCTTGCTATAGTATTCACCACCATTGTTAGATATAAGGAATTTTAACTTTGAAGTTTATTCATTCTCAACAAGGGCTTTGCATCTTTTAAAAGTCTCAAAAACATCATATTTACGTTTAATACAAGAAACCCATACCTTTTTGTAGCATCATCAATGAAAGTAATATAGTACGGGGATCCTCCATGAGAAATTATCCGAGCTGGTCCCCAAAAATATGAGTGTACAAGATCCAATTTATGCTCCTTCTTAGTTTCCGCAACTTTGAGAAATATCACTCTCTTTTGCTTTCCAAAGACACAATGCTCATAGAAATCAAGATATGAATCTTTTAAATATGATAACTTACCCTTAGCCTTTAAGATTTACATTCATTTTTGACTCATATGGCCCAAACATTTATACCACATGCATGCATCTCGACATGAAGTAGATAATGCAAAAAGGAATCGAAGAATACGAGGTAGATAAATATAATGTTCCTAACTTCTTAGCTCTTGCCCAAAAAAATCACCCTTAGTGAATTTCCAAGAGTCTCCTGTAAATGTAACCATGTAACTAGATTCACCTGATTTCCCTATAGAAATAAGATTCCTCCTGAGACTTGGCACATGCCTCACATCTTTCAATACCCATGTATTTCCATTCTACAATTTTAGATGAACTTCCCCTTTACTTGATAGAATTGCAAGGTTCATCATTACCCAAATAAACATGCCTAAAATTTCCCTAGACATAATTTTTTAAATAAAACTTATTATGGGTTGTATGGAAAGAAGATTTTGAATCTAAAACCCATGATTCAATTCTATTATCTAAAGAAAGAATAAGAGCATCTTGCATTACCTCTGATGTAGCAAGATTTGAGTCTTTACCTTTTTCTGGTTGTGAGTTCTCTTTGTCCTTTCACCAACAATATTTCTTTTCATGTCCTTTTTTTCCACATTTCCAACAAGTAATTCACTTATTTCTTGATTTAGATCTCCTATCCCTTGATTTTGATTTCCCATTACTCTTATTCTTGGATCTCTCCTTCTTCCCGCCCCTGCTTTCTACATTTATGGCATTCCCAAATGATGATTCCTCTATACTCTTCCCGTGAATTTATTCATTCAAGATTATTCTAACAACATCATCAAACTTCAAAATATTATTAGCAGATGATGTATTACTAACAGCCATTACCAATTTATCCCAACTATCATTCAAAGAACATAAGAATAAAAGTTCTTTCACTTCATCATCAAATGGTATATCAACCGATTTTAACTTATTTACAATAGATCGGAAATAATTAAAATGACTTGATATAGATCCACCTTCATGCATATGAGAACTAAATAGTTTCTTCATCAAATAAAATTTATTTGAAGCACTAGGTTTTTCATATAACTTAGCAAGAGATTTCATTAACCCTACCGTAGAAAGTCTATACGTAATATTGAAAGCCACATATGCTTCTTGGCTCAATCTCATATATCCCAAATCATTTCTATCAATAATCTTCCATTCTTCATCGGTCATCTTTGTAGGTCTAGAATTCTCATCCAATGGTAAACAAAAATCTCTTTGATAAAGATAATCCTCAATCTTCATCTTCTATAAATGAAAATCTCGCCGTCAAATTTCTCTACCTTGTATTTGTTTTCTTTTTTCATTGTTGTAGCTTTGACTCAATCAAAAATATTCTATGCATAAATATGTTAGTACACAAAACCCTCAAACAAAGCTTTGATACCATTTGTTGGGGTTAGCACACAGATTATATGAGATAATATATAAGATCTAAGCATACATGCAAATAAAAGTGGATATTCTACGAGAAGAAATATAAAAAATAAAGGACATAAATCAACACCAAATTAAACATAGTTCACCTAGTATGGGCTACGTCCACCAAGAAACAAGCCAATATATTATTCAAAGCTTTGAAAATATATACAATGAATATTTAAAATCTTCCACATATTTCAAATGTACAGTACTTTCTTTCTCTCGAGATTTTCCTTCATCACCAAGAATTTTGTCTCTAACAAAATTTTGCAAGTTCTTATTAATTCTTGTTAATAATTACTTTTAAACCATAAATTTCATGTTTATATAGTCATTTATACACTTAGGGTACTTATCCATGTAATTACAATCAATAGATATACTTTAATGCTAAAAATAGATCTAATTCCCGAGAGTTAATTAAAACATCCTCGCATTGTAATCGATGTAGGTTCTCCATAATCGATGTCAATTTTTCCTTGCCTAACCGATGCTAGTCCTAGGTGCCCAATGTCAGTTCCCCCTAACCAATGATGGTTACTATTTTTTCCAGCAAGTTTCACATTGTAAGCTAAACTGAAGTAATTGAGCTCCACAACTCAACACAATTTTATTACTAAGATCACCAATATAATATGAAGGAGTATGTAAGATAGTATGAGATGTATCATTAAAGGAAATGTCGAAGTAGAAAAATAAAGAGAAGGAACTATAATAGTGGCAAGACTAGAAGAATAATCAATATACAAATGGGATCGATTGTCGATATCAAAAACTAATCGATAAGAGAATAATAAAAAATTTACATAGAAATATTAGGAGGATCACTAGTAGTCGTATAACATGGCATACAATAAATGAATGCTATCAGATCCTCAACAATAATAATTTGAATAGGATAATCTTCAAAATGATTAGTCACATATTGTTTATTGTTGTCTCAAAAGTACACCCTTTTGAGAGATGAATGCAGGGGTTCTAAGCTTCTCTTGATCTCTCATTTTCATAGATACAATGGAAACACCTTAGGAATGTGGGTATACCTATTGTTGAGATGAGTCTCTAGTATGAAGGAAGGTTCCTTTTTTATGTATCCTAAACTAATTTTTAGGGTTTTGAGGGTAAAAAGATGATTGTAAATGAATTGAAAATGGGGTGATACACCAAAATTGTTGAGGGATTTGAATGAGTACATGCACAATCAATTTGAGAATGAATTTTGGATGCACAAACCAATAGTTTTCAACAGAATATTAAAGAAAAAAATTTTTTATTGAGGGAATTAAACACAACAACACAATAAGATAAACATGCACACTAATAATATATAGAAATTACTAAATTTGCAAGCAAGGTAAGATGATTAATCGGGAATTTGACATTCACAAGAATAAAGGAGATATAAACACCACTTTGCGCAAATAAATGGAAAGGAAGAAATCAATTCTCATTAAGGGGTAAAACTATCATGCTTTTCTTCAGCCCTCCTATTTCAAAAAATTCCTTTTGTGCCTTGTAATTGTACACAATATATAGCAAGATTTTCCACCCGGTTCATCCTAAAAATAGACTAAAATTTGTACTTGCCCATGCATGCTAATTTTAACCCTTTATCACGAATAAATAAATGAATAAAAATAGACACGTTGATTGAAAAGAGGCATTAATAGCCTTAGTAACAATAATAAAATTCAGTCCAAGTGAAGCTGAATGGTCTATTTCTAATAAAGTATGATGAAAAATTTGGCGAATAATAGCCCTTGCTTTCTGTGTAAGTCTCCTTAAATGTGCATGCAATATGTGTCTTATAGTGCTTGATGTGACACATGTAACTTGATCAACTTTAAATGATATTCTAGGCATCCTTTAATTCTTACCCTTAATGCACATGCAAAAATTTAATCTCCATGTGTGAGAAAAATAAATGTTTATTTGCAATACTTTTAAAACATTGACCCATGTCTTTCATCTACTGTGGGGACCACCTACAAGTTCTGATGTTGACATTTGTTTGTCACCTTTCTTTAACACATGCAATACTTTATTCTCCTACAAGTATAATACCTTTGTTTTGTCTTTAATTCCATGTGGGAACCACATTCTATGTGCACATGTCATAATTTATCTTCTTGTGGGGCCACCTGTGGGCATGTGCATACTTTTTCTTTTCAAGTACAAAAGGCATTTTGATAAGATTCAGGTAATAGCTTACCTTTAATGGTTTACCATTATGATAATGTTATTTTTCTAGTAAATTCTAAGACATCGATTATCTCCTTTTGACTTGGGCATATACATGTATTATTTTATCCAAACCCCTTTTGAATAATCATAAAACACATGTAATGTGTTTACCTTTTGACCTTATCAACACGCATGTAATTCATGGCATATAATATAACTTTGGTCTTTGAATAATCATTGCATTATACTTTCGGGTCACTTTTTGTTTAATCATTTAATCGGTCATTGTAAACTACTATAGTATTCGGATTTTGAAATAAATCATGCATAATAAGGTAACATTACCTTTTAAATTATCATTAGGCATGTGTATGTTTTATACCTTAGTCGATCAATGAAATGATTTTTAGTTTTAATCACGGGGTTGGCCCCCTCTCCATGATGACTAACTCATCTGTAAGTTTTTTGGTGGCAACTTGAACCTTGGTTAAGCTAGGGTTTTACATCATGAAGACACGTGGGAATTTGGTGGACTTTGGTTGAGTTCGAGTGGGCATGTTTAATCGTTGATCTGGTTATTTTGAGTCTCCATCGTTAGATCTGTACCTTGTTCTGACTATGGTAAACATGGAGTTTGCATTGAATAGGATGATGGATATCCATCCATTAGATCTTGTACCTTGTTCTAATGGTGGTAAACATGGAGTTTACATTGAATAAGATGATGAATCTCAATCCATTAGATCTTAACTAATAGATCTCAATCATTTATGTTCTGAACTTGACAGATGGGTTTGGGTTGATCCTAATGAATGGTCATTAGCCATTTGATTTGTTACCATCTTGATTCACATCATAAAATTTTACTTTGGTAGTTAGCTTATGGATTTTTATTTACACCATTGATTTTGGTACTTTGATCCCTTGACCATAGATATTTTAATTAGGTTAAATTAGATTGGCATGAGGTTGAGTTGGGTTGATAAAACAACTCAAATATATCTCAATGTTAACTTTGCATTTCTCATTTTGTTGGCGCAGCCCTAGAAAAAGTATTTGCTTTACCATTATTTCTATATTTTTAGCTGAAATATGGCACATTTTCATAAGTTTACCAACTCTTTCTATGTTTTTTTGGCGTCTCGTTCTCTGTGACATATTTTTACACTATTTATTCTAATTCTCCATTGATTTCTATGCTTAGAACTTTTGAGGGAATGTATATTTGTTTGGCTTCACCCCAGAATGTGCTTCTTTTTCTAAGATGATGGTTTCTTTTAATCTAATTTGAAAATGTGTCTACCATCATTGAGTGCTTTTTGGCTATTGAAATTAGGTTTTATGTAGATGAAAGAGTTTCTTGGTAAGGTCTCGATCTTGGAATATTCATCTTGTGTTTACCAGAGAGTTTTATTTTTGTAAAAAGAAATTTGAATCATTTCATTTTTGTTTCAGATGTGGATGAAATGTTTCTCTTTGTGGGTAAGTTATTTGAGATCTCTAATATCTATTTCCATTCCTTGTTTGATATTTGTATGTTGATTCTTGTATTTATATAGTTGTTTAGTAATTAGAAAGTGGTCATAATATTATGAACTCAAATCCTTTTCTGCATCTTGTAGACTCCATGTCCGAAACTTGAGGAAACTTTTTCTTGGAATTTATACCTTTATGAAGAGTTAATTCTTGTAGAACATGTTGCAACCCTTCCTGATTCAAATGTACTTGATCATCGGTTGTATATTTAGGAGTATGTGTCTACAACTTAAAATTATTATATTCATTGTACTTTATTTCTGGCTGTACTTGATCAAAGTTTTGATCTTTTCTTCCATATTCCCTTTTCTATTTCAATGATAGCTTCTTCAACACTGTAATTTCCATACTTGATGATTTTGCAATTTAAATAAGTTACTTTTTGAAAAAATCAAAACTATACTTAGCCATTTAAAAATTTAAATTAATCTGGAATGAGTTGTATTCTTAAGTTAGGTATCTTCTTCCTTCAATGATGATGTTGATTTGTGAATAGTCTTCTTGAATATTTGTAGATTATGATTCTATCTAGACTTTTCCATCTTCTAAGCAATTTTGAGTTTCTTGATTGTTATGAATAAGAGGTTTTTCTTAATGATTGTCTTTCATTTACGATACTATATATATATATATACATGATATATATATATCACAACATGAACTCTTGTTGTACATGCACAACTATTTCATCTTTCTCTCAATATTTTATTTCCAAATAAACTATGGTATTTAGATCATTTATGTACCTATTGTACTTGTAATTTGTACTTTTAAGATGCATTCCTTGTTTTATTTAATTTTGAAATCAGACCTTTAAAGGTCTCTTCACAATTGTATGCTCATATATTGTGTACTTGTTCTTCATGACTTCTCAATCTTGGAAACTGGTTCTCCTCTTTAGTGTGTTGTAACTTGCTTTGCATCTTACTCATTTAACCATGATTGTCCTACAAGTCCTGAATATGATACACTGTTTGTACAGAAGTTTTCCTTACATTTAATAATTTATAACTTTATGGATGCAATGTATTTTATTATATTGATGTTTGTAATGTTCTTGCTACTTTGTGAAAGATAATTCTATCTCCTACTTGTAATATTTTGCAACTTGTAAGACTTGATCCTATTGAATTACCCTTTGGAAAATTTGTCTTATAAATTTTGTAATCATTGAAGCTTGAAAAGTTCTTGGAGCTAAAATTTTAAACATATGCTTTCACTTTTATTCCATCAGTCTGGACTGATATATGAGTCTGTACTTTGATCATTTAGCTTTGATTCTAAGTTGGAAATGTCACCCTTTTTAATATAATCTACTTCCTTTGCAATATGTAATGGATGATGGACCTTATTGCACTCTTCTTTTATTCTTCTGTAATGATGTCCTTAACTATGATAGTTTATATGAATCATTTGTAAATTGTATCTTAAAGAAGTAGTACCTGTAGCTCATCTTACTTTTCTTGAATTCATACTTTTGAGTCCTGAAACTGTCTCATTTAATAAATTGTGACATTATATCATCTCTTTTAGCTTGTAAACTATATCTTGATAAATATGATATAATTGTAGTTGATCAGCATATGATGTATTCTTTGATATTTAACTCTTTAGTGTATTTCTCATTACTATGTCCTTAAAATAATCCTTCTATGTCAACCATTAACTAAGATGATGATATTATCTTGTAGAAAATAGCTCTAGAGATAGTATGCAATTGCAATCTTATTTTCTCGTGATGCATAAGTGTACTTATTTCATCCAAAACAAATTGTATTTAATGGTTTTGTTGTCCATATTTTTTCCCCGAGATAAATATTGGATCGAATCACAACCCTGCATAAAAGGAACCCAAGAAAACTCATTCAAATCCTACAAATTGGTTGTGAAAAGATTCACCAATGAAGTGGACAAAGATAAATAAAGAGAAAAGGATTCTGTATAGAAAGAAACGACTTTTTCGGGTTGTTTCTACATATTAAATTCATTCTCAAGTTATAGGCAGACTCAAAAAATGGGATAACAAGGTCAGAAAAGGAGGGGAGATGCCGCAGAGGAGCCAGAAGCAAGAAGAAGAAAGAAAAATGAAGATTCAAATTCCTCGGGCTCAAAATGGTTCAGGAAAAGGTCAAAAAATGACTAAGTATGGAGGAGGCAGTGGAAAAGACCACATGTCCTAACGGTACTTCTCCAAAAGTCAATCCAAAAGGGGAGCTCAAACTTGCACTAGCCCTCCACGTAGGAAATGGTCAAAGAGAGTCAAGGGGCAGGTAGAAAAGGATTCAAAATTTTCTAAGTATAAAAGTGTAAGCGGAGAGTGCACAGTGTCAATGTAGAGATCTCCAAAACTGGGGTAGAGACCCAAATGAGTGTGAGCTCACCACATAGCCAAAAGTCTAAAAGTAGGAGGGACCGTTGAAAATTCCACAGAGCATCGAAGGTTGAAAAGTGTCAAGTTGACGCTCTTCCAAAGGAAACTTTGGGTTGGGTTTTCCAACAAGTGCGGTACCTCCACGTGTTCTCAAAAGAGGTAGAGTTAGTTAAATAGTCAATGCATGAGCTAGGTCAGTGGAATCTACCAAGTGTCTCAAGGATGTTGTTTTAAGGGTTAAATGGAGAAAAGGTTCCTGAGTGAGCGCCAGACTGATGCATGTCTCAGGGGCAAGTGGAGCATCGGGGAAAAAGTTTGTTTTTCCCCTTGTTACCTTAAAAGGGGGTAAAAGTTACAAAATGGCCCGCATCTCCACCCAAGGAAAAAGTCATCATTTAGACCCAAGTCAAAGCCAAGGTGGGGAGTCGGGGAAAAGGTGAAAATTTTCCTTTCATTCAAAAGGCATAAAAGTAAGGATGGAAGTGCATTTCCTAGCCAACCAAAATGAGCCACGTGTCCAAGTGGAGCTTCAAGCTGCGGGAGTTTCTTAAGTTTTGCATTCTTTTGCAAAAATACAAAAGGTAAATTGCAAACCCATGGGCCCGATTTTTGTTCCAATATGGCTGCCAAGTGTCCCAATCCAAAAGGGGGACCCATTTTTCAAATTTTTTCCCGCCCATTTGTATGGAATCAATACAAACTTTGAAGGGGCATATCTTTCGACCAGGGCTTGAAATATTACAAATCTGACACCATTGGAAAGATCTCAACCTCATCTATGCCATGGGAGTAAAAATTTAATTTTTGAGAGGTTAGGTGGGAGAAAAATGGAGAAACATCTTCAAGCTTTTAATGAAGGATCCATCCGTCTCAACAACTAGATTGGATTCGATCTATTTCTGTCATTTCCTCTTCATTCAAGGCACCAAGCCAAGGATCGATGTAGTAAAGATGGATTTGCTTTGGAAGATTTTAGTAGAAGCATTAACAATGGTGGTCGATATTTCACCTACGTTTTCCCACTTCTTTCTCTCTCTTTTCTTCTCTCCGATTGAAACTATAAATACGAGGACAAGATTCATTGTAAAGGGTTGGACATTCTTTATTTTGCAGGCTCCCTTCCCTTCTCATAAAAGGATTTGTGGGGTTTAGGCCTTCCATTAAATTGTAATATGTTTCTACCTTTTGGCTATTTTGTAATGAACTGTATCAATCTACAAAGCAATAAAATACATCTGTGATCGATCTCTAGATCCTTTCTTATTTCTTTTGCTTCCATCTAGTCTCACATTACAAATCTAGGTATCTATGCTTGTTTATTGTATGCATTTTTTGGTTTGTGTCGAAGGAAAACTAAGTGTTCATCATTCCTTTGGTGCATCACTTGGTAGTTTAGTTATTTCTTATTTCCCATACTCTTTATCCATGTCTTTTGGAAAGTTTTAGATTAGGTATAGAAATAGATCCTCTGCAAATCCTTACGTATGCACCTAAATAGAGGGATAAGGAACCAACCTTTAATCTGGAGAGATTTTCCATTTTTGCAAGGTCCCACACCTTAGGAAAATTTCAATGTTATGCAATCACACCAGATGATTCTACCTTAGGAAAGTAGATCTTTAGAAAGCATTTAGGGGTGTTGTAATTTCACACTAATAGTTTTGGCACACCCAGTGGGACCAATAAGTCTCCATCTTATTATAATAGGAATTGATGTACACTTTTTGTGATTATAGATTTTAAGAAACCCTAAAATTATACATCTAGTGACTCCAAAAGAAACAAATCTACTTGTTTCAACAGCCCGAGCAAGTTCATGAGAAGAATATAAACACGGTCAAGAACTAGAGAAGAGGGATTGTTTTTCTATCTAGAATTATCCCCAGATAGAGGGAGAAGAAGAAGAAGAGCCCAAAGGTCCCTATCTCCACCAAGCAGAGCTTTATCAACACCTCCTCCTAGTAGACCATTCATTCAATCAAGAGGATTTCTAATACCGATCAAAATGGCTCAGCTAAATCCTTATGTTAACTTCACTGGTAATAGTCTACTCTGTGAATGTAGAAAATCCATTCCCTATTGCAGCATTAAAGAGTATCCCATATTTCACTTGGGAAAACCAAAATTCTCCTGGTGATCATGTCTAAGATATTGCAAATGTCTGTACAATCCATGAGATTCATGAGATGGACATTGGAGTCAAGATTCTTGCCTCTTCACTCAAAGGGAAGTCTTCACAATGGTTCAGAAGTCTTGAGGTAGGCTCTGTCCAAAATTGGAATCAGCTATGCACAACCCTCCAAAACTAGTTTGGAGAGAAGTGTGATAACTTATCTTTGTTGGAGAAACTAAAACTATCAAGAGAGCCCCGAATGAACAACTGATAGACTTCAACCTTAGATTCCAGTGGACCTGGGATAGGATTCCAATCGTGGTAAAGCCCACTAATGAAGGTGCCTTCTTATAATTTCTCAGGGCTTTAAACTCTAAAATTTCTGATGATTCAGTCAATGGGAGGAACTACATTTTAAATATCTATAGCCTTTCCATAGGGGATGTGAACCATTTGATTCAGGCTGGTAAAATTGCTCCTAGGCCATCCATGCCTTATACCTTGAGTTAGGAAACCCATATACTAGCCAAATGCCCACATTAGCTCTATACCCACCCCCAGGAGTCAAAGTTCAGTTGAAGCTTCCACTTCATCATCTAACACCTCTAAAGAGCTTAGGAAGTGATGAAGCAACTACAAAACCTAGGAAATGAACTAGTGACCATCAAAAGGCAACAAACATAGAGCTCTAGGCCATATTAGCCTCAAACTCAGTATCAGGCTAGACCCCAATATCAACAAAATAGACCACCATCTCAAAATGTAAATCAAAATCAAAACCAAGGACAACCTCAAGCTGCTAGACCTTTCAGGTCTTATGATCCAAATACAACCTCAACATCAAAGGCATTGGTTCCTACATAGAAAAATATGGCATATGAATATGATTGGTGTTTTCCATGCAATCAGCCACATAACCAATCAATGTGTTTTAATGGTGCTCTCGAATCAGGATTTGATGGTGCAAACTAGTATGTTGCCACAAGAATCTGGCCAAGAGGGAGATCAAAGCAAGGAGCTCAACAAGGAGAACCTCCAAGAGAGACCATGCTTGTCAATTGGTAGAGGCTGAAGACTTCTGTGGGATGAATCAATCCCCTCCTCAAAGTTTGGCTACCAACACATGGTCCAAAAAGAGAAGTATTGGATAAGGACAATCACTGAACTCAGGTGACCCTCAACCTTCTATCACTCCACAAGGTGCTGGTGTTTCAAGTACAACTCCCAACATGTAGAACAAACCAAGCCACCCCCAAATCCACTCAAGCACCGGTTGTGTCAACCTATGTGCAAGAAAAGAATGTGTCTAGGAAAGAGTAGAAAAAGGATAGTCCATTCAATATCATTGAGAAGATGAAGAGAACAAGTGTGAACATTTCACTATGGGAGTCATTGGCCATTCCAAGGAAGAGGGATTTGTTACAGACTGCCATGCATAATTGGTCAAGTTCAAATCGACCCCCTAACTAGCAAGAGAGAGTACTTGCCAATACAATTCAACTTGAGAAGAACTAAGGAGAACAACAAGGTAAGAACTTGATACCTCCTCCATTTTATGTCTCATTAATTATTGGGGAAAATTAGTGCACAATTTTATGATTGATTCTAGGGCTAGTAGTTATGTGATGCCCAAACAAATAACTGATCAGTTGGGTCTCCAATATGAGGTTGTCTCTAGAGGAGTAGTTCAATTAGATGGGACAACAATGACCACTATGGGAATCATCAAGATCTAAGTCTCACTCTATGCTTGCCTCAATGTGGCTATCTTGCGAAACATGTCCATCATAGATTTGCCACCACATTTTGCTTTGTTAATGTCAGTCCAAGGACTTAATACCAAAATTGGAGGCTACTCGTATTGATTGATCACATATGCTCTTTAGGACAAGGTATGGGGAAAAAGCCACAATCAGATATTAACCTATTGCTGATTATCATATTGAATCTTATGTACCTAGCCAATCAATGCCAACTGCTCATCTTTTGATCAAGAAGACCTCCTAAGCACTAATGAAGAAGATACCAAGTTGGGATGTATCCCTGACTTGACTCTAGATGAGTGGGCCAACAAAAAACATGCTTTTGACCCCTACAAGGAGATGGAAGAATCTAAGTTGGGTGTCTACTATCTACATGAAGAGAATCATCCTCTTCCTGACCTAATCAAGCCAAAATACAAGGATGACAATGAAGTATGGAAATTATTCTTTGATGGCTCAAGGAGCAGACAAGGAGCTGGAGGAGGAACTATGATTGTGTCTCCCAAAGGTATGAGATATTATTCAGCCTTTAGATTCCAGTTTTCTTTCTCAAATAAAATTGCTAAATATGAGGCTTTAGTCCAAGGTCTTCATTGGGCAAGAAAGATAGGAATCAAGAACTTTCGGGTGTTTGGTGATAGTGAATTGGTTTCCAATCAAGTCAGAGGACTAAATTTTGTCAAAAATGACCTACTCAAGAACTATAAGAGTAGGGTATGGGATCTCATGGAGGATTTCGAGGCCTTCAACATTGTGTCTATACCCAGGAAAGAGAATGAAGCTGTTGATAGACTTGCAACAGTTGGAGTATCATTTTATGTGGTGGAAAACATCAAAAGAGACAAAGAACATCCACATATCCATGTGGTTGTGAGGCCAACAGTGCCAGATAATAATTCATGTTGGTAGTGTTTGAGAATGATAGTAGATCATCAATTTTTTTGCAAAAATAAGATGAGTTCTCAACTAGAAACCATAACATACTAGAACAACAGTATGGGAATCAAATAATACATCTACATAAAAACAAGCCTCGCAAAGTCTTAGTGACACTAGAATCCATTTTCAATCCTAATGATCAGTTTAGAAAGGAGAAGGCTCACATGTAGATAAAAGGAGAAGATTCAAAGTCAATCCCAATTGGAGAAGTCAAAACACTTAAAATTGGCAAGGTGGCCATTGAGTTAGAAAGGTATGAATTCATACAACTTTTCCAAGAATTTCCTGATGTATTTCTTGGAGTTATGAATACCTAAGGGGGTTCAATCATAAACTAGCACAAAACACAATTGAATTGGATCCAGTTGCTCAGCCCATCAGGAAGAAACAGAGACTAGTCAACCCACATATTGAGCCTCTGATGAAGAAGGATCTGATCAAACTAATAGAGGCAAGTATCATATTCCCAATCAAACATTCAAGTTGGATTGCAAACCTGGTCTTGGTCAAGAAGAAAAATGGAGAAATCAAGATGTGTTGACTTCAAGGATTTGAACAGAGCCTCCCTCAAAGATCACTACCCACTCCCTTCAATGGAGTAGATCTTGCAAGTGTTGTCTAGGTCAGAGATATTTTCTCTCTTAGATGGCTACTCAGGATACAATCAGATCATGGTGAAAGAAGATGATCAATTCAAAAATACTTTCACCACCAAATGGGGCACCTATGCATACAAAAAAATGTCATTTGGACTATCTAATGCTAGTGCTACTTTCCAAAGAGCCATGGATATGGCATTCAAAGGGCTAATCAATAAAATAGTGTTGATCTATCTGGATGACATCATAGTGTTTTCCAAGAACACAACAAACCACCTTTTTCATCTAAGGCAAGTGTTTCAAAGATGCAAGAAGATTTGGAGTATCTTTGAACCCTAAAAAATGCATATTCTTGGCCCATGAGGGCAGGATTTTAGGCCATATTGTGTCTAAGGAGGGTCTAGGAATTGACCTAGAGAGATTTGAAGCAATAAAATCACTGCCATTGCCAAGCCACAAGAAGGCTCTTTAAAGCTTCTGATGAAGATCAACTTTATTCGAAGGTTTGTCCCAAACTTTGCTTCTCTAGTTAAGACAATAACACTGATGTTGAAGAAGAGATTAGCATTCAGATGGACAAGTTGAAGGAAAGGAAAGCTTTGGAGCTATCAAAGAAGCTATATCACAAGCCCCAACTCTTATAAATCTAGATTTCTCCAAGGACTTCATATTGTATGCCTTTGGTGGTAGTGACACTATCTCTACAATCTTAGTTCAGTAGAACAAAGAGAGTTCAGAACAACCAATTGATTTCTTCAGTTAGAGTCTGGAAGACTATGAGGTGAGGTACTCCTTCATTGAGAAGTAAGTCCTAGTGGTGATTAGGGGACTGAAGAAGTTTAAGCATTTGGTATCAAAAAAAAATCCAACTATTGGTCTCCCATGCAGAGTCAAAGAATTCCTTCTCAGCAAGGACCTAAATGAGAAGTGTAGCAAGATGGATCACTCATGTCATGGAATATGACATTGAAATCAAAGTCACCAAGTTGGTCAGTGGGAGGGGCTTGTGTGAGAAACTAGTCTTTACTCTACAAAATGAAACAAACGATGAGAAGGAGGTTGTTCTTATCTTACAATATGATCAAGAAGAGGGAGAGATGATGTACTTGTTCCTTCTTGGACCCAAGACATGGTGCACTTTCTTCAAAAAGGCCTATGTCCTCATGGGATGAGTAAAGCAAAAATAAGGCATTTCAGGATACAGGCCATCCCATATGTTCTTATTTATGGTTTCTTTTTCAAAAGAGACATCAATGGCATTTTGCTGAGATGCATTAGAACAAATCAGGTGGAAAAGGTGCTACAAGAATTCCATGTTGAAGCAGTCAGAGGCCATTTTTCCCAAGAGTGACAACACTCAAAATCATGAAAGTAGGTTATTACTGGCCGAGAGTGTTTAACAACTACTACACATGGATCAAAAGGTGCAATAATTGTGCATTCTTCAAAGGAAAGGAAAATCTAGTAGCACTTCCATTACACCTAATCTCAGTCGACCAACCTTTCATGCAATGGGGATTGGGATTCGTTGGATTCATTAATCCAAACTCAAGCCAAGGTCACAAATGGATATTGTGACAGAACGGATTATTTTACCTAAATGGACCGAGGCAATAACACTCAAGTAGGAAAATGAGTGTAGTATCTTGGATTTCTATAAAGGGATAGTGACCAAATTCAGAGTACAAGCCACCATCATCTCAGACAATGCATTAGCATTTATAGGTTCCAAAATCATAGATGGGCTATCAAGAATGGGACTTATTTGAGCACTTCATCAAACTATTACCCTCAAGGTAATGGTTAGGTTGAGTCCACAAACAAGAACCTACTAAAGATCATCAAAATAACTCTTGATGAGAATCAAAGGACATGGCACACAAATCTCAAAATGGCCTTATGGGCTGATAGGATAACGTCCAAGAGATCTACAGGAAGCTCTCCATTCAAGCTTGTCTATGGAAAAGAGGTAGTGTTGCCTATATCACTTGAGTTACCAGCATTGGAGCTTGTGAAGCAACTAGAGATGTCTGAATTTGGACCAATGGAGGCCAGGTATGTGGAGCTGATAGAATTAGAAGAAACTAGAGAGAATTCTCTCCAAGCATTGGAGAAGAATCAAGCTTCAATTAAGAAATGCTTTGATAAGAGGTAAAAGCAAGGACTTTCCAGAAGGAGACCTGGTTTTGAAGTGGGATGCAGATCGAGCAAAACCAGGAGACATTCTAAGTTTGATGCCATCTGAAGTGGCCCTTATATGATAACAAGATGAAAAATTAGTAATGTTTTCCAATAGTCCACATTAGAGGGTGAAGAGTTACACATTCCATTGAATGGGATCTATCTTAAGCATTACTACTAAAAGGGAAGTCTCACCTGTACATATTAGTTTAGTTTCTCTTTCCTCTAAGTGCTTCTACACATTGTCTTGTTGTAGTGTAGATTGATTTTCTCCTAAGTTCTTTACACGCTCTGCATGTTCCATTTGGAGCATGTATGATTTCAAATTTTGTACATAGTTGTGGTGCTATTTTGTTTCTCTTATGCAGTTCATTCAAAGAGACAGATGAAGCCCTAGGGTTAAAAAAATTCTACTCTCAAAAATATTCATTTTGATATTTTCTTATAAAATTTGAGAGTGCAAGCACGGTCGGGCTCATGAACTAGAGGAAGAATTAGTATCAAATTGTTATTCATGACTCCATTCCCAATAGATACGAAAAGGAAAATGATCTCTTCATTAAGTAGACAGATGTCCATGTGAGTTCCAAATTGTTATCCATATTTTGCCCCGAGCTAAATATTGGATCGAATCACGATCCCGCATAGAAGGAAATTGAGAAAACTCATTCAAATCTTGCAAATTAGTTGTGAAAAGATTAAATAATGAAATGGTGAAGATGAAGAAAGAGAAAAGTATCATGTATATAAAGAAACGACTCGGTCGGGTCATTATCACGTATCAAATCCATTCTTCAAGTTACAGGAAGACTCAAAAAATGGGATAATAGGGTTAGATAAGAAGGGGAGATGTTGTAGAGGAGCCATAAGAAAGAAGAATAAAGAATGAAAAAGATTCAAAGACCTCGCACTAGCTGAAAGCGTTTAGGAAAAGATCGGGTAGAAAAAAATGATTAAGTATGGAGGAGGCATCGAGTGTCCTCCAGGCAGAGACCACATGTCCTAATGACGCTTCTCCAAAAGTCAATCTAGCCCAAAGGGCAGCTCAAACTTGCTCCTCCAAAGTAACTTTGGGTTGGGTTTTCAAAAAATCGTAGTACCTCCATGTGTTCTCAAAGGGGCGAGTTATTTGGTCAGTGGCGGAAGCTACCAAGTGTCTCAAGGAAGATGGAGAAAAGGTTCTTGAGGAAGTTCTAGATGCGTGTCAAGGGGGTGGGGAAAAATTTGGATTTTCCCCTTGTTAACTCAAAATGGGGTAAAAGTTACAAAATGGCTTCAAAATTTGCGAGTCAAAGTATAAAAGTGTGAGTGGATATTTGCAAGTGTCATTTTGAAAGAAATCAGCGCATCTCCTTTTAAAAGTTCTTTAGAGACCTCTCCATGAAATGATTTTTAGATTTTAATCACGGGGTTGACCCCCTCTCCATGATGACTAACCCATCTATAAGTTTTGTGGTAAACATGGAGTTTACATCATGAAGAATATGGGATGATGGATATCCATCCGTTGATCTAGTTCTTTAGAGTCTAGATCGTTAGATTGTACCTTGTTCGATTTGTGGTAAACATGGAGTTTGCATTGAATAAGATGATGAATCTCAATCCATTAGATCTTGACCAATAGATCTTGATGGAGTTTGATGTTTTGAACGACATATGGGTTTGCATTGATCCTAATGAATGTTCATTAGTCATTTGATTTGTTACCATCTTCATTCACATCGTAAAAGTTTACTTTGGTAGTTATCATGTGGCTTTTGATTTACACCATTAATATTGGTACTTGATCCTTGAACGTAGATATTTTAATCAAGTTGAACTATATTGGCATGAGGTTGAGTTGGCTTGATAAAACAACTCAAACCTATCTCGATGTTAACTTTGTGTTTCTCATTTTGTGGGTGAAGCCCTGGAAAAAGTATTTCAAGCTACCATTATTTCTATATTTTGATCTCAGAAATATGGTGTGTTTTCAGAAGTTTACCAACTTTTCTTGGGTTGTTTAGTGTCTCGTTCTCTGTGATGGATTTTTACACTATTTATTCTAATTCACCATTGATTTCTATGCTTAGAAATCGTTGAGAGAATGTATATCTATTCGATTTCACCTCCGAAAGTGCTACTTTTTACGAGACGATGGTTTCTTTTGATCTAATTTGAAAATGTTTCACCATCGATGATTTCTTTTAGGGTTATTGAAATTAGGTTTTATGTAGATGAACAAGTTTCTTGGTAAGGTCTCGAGCTTAGAATCTTCATCTTGTGTTTACTAGGAGAGTTTTATTTTTTGTAAACAAAAATTTTAATCATTTCATTTTTTTTTTCGGATGTGGATCAAAATGTTTCTCTTTGTGGGTAGGTTATTTGAGATCTCTAATATTTGTTTCCATTACTTGTTTGATATTTGTACGTTGATTCTTGTATTTATATAGTTTTTTGGTAATTGGAAAGTGGTCATAATATTATGAACTCAAATCCTTTTTTATATTGTAGACTCCATGTTTGAAACTTGAGGAAACTATTCCTTGGAATTTATACCTTTATGAAGATTCATTTCTTGTAGGAGATGTTGTAACCCTTCCCGATTCAAATGTACTTAATCATCGGTTGTACATTTAGGAGTATGTTTCGCACCTTACAAGTATTATATTAATTATACTTTATTCTTGATCTGTACTTGATCAAAGTTTGATCTTTGCTTCCATATTCCCTTTTCTATTTCAATGATAGCTTCTTGAGCACTGTAACTTCTATACTTGATGATTTTGTAACTTAAATAAGTTACTTTTTTAGAAAATTCAAAACTATACTTATCCATTTAAAAATTGAAACTAATCTGGAATAAGTTGTATTCTTAAGTTATGTATCTTCTTCCTTCAATGATGATGTTGATTTGTGAACTGTCTTCTTGAATACTTGTAGATTTTGATTCTATCTAGAATTTTTCATCTTCTAAGTAGTTTTGAGTTTCTTGACTATTATGAATTAAAGGTTTTTCTTAATGATTGTCTTTCATTTACGATACTATATCTATCGCAACATGAACTCTTGTTGTAAGTGCACAACTATTTCATATTTCTCTCAATATTTGATTTCCAAATAAAATATGGTATTTAGATCATTTTGTACCTATTGTACTTGTAATCTATACTTTCTAAGATGCATTCCTTGTTTTATTTAATTATGAAATCAGGCTTTGAAAGGTTTCTTCACAATTGTCTACTCATATTTTGTGTACTTGTTCTTCATGACTTCTCAATCTTGGAAACTGGTTCTCCTCTTTAGTGTGTTGTAAATTGCTTTGCATCTTACTCATTTAACCATGATTATCCTGCAAGTCCTGCATATGATACACTCTATGTACAAAATTTTTCCTTACATTTAATAATTTATAACTTTATGGATGCAATGTATTTTATTCTATTGAAGTTTTTAATGTTCTTGCTACTTTGTCAAAGCTAATTCTATCTCCTACTTGCAATATTTTGCAACTTGTAAGGCTTGATCCTATTGAAGTACCACTGGAAAAATTTTCTTATAAATTTTGTAATCTTTGAAGTTTGACAAGTTCTTGGGGCTAAAATTTTAAACATATGCTTTCAATTTTATTCCATCAGTCTGGACTGATATCTGAGTCTATACTTTGATCATTTAGCTTTGATTCTAAGTTTGAAATGTCACCCCTTTTAATACAATCTATTTCCTTTGCAATATGTAATAGATGATGAACTTTATTGCACTCTATTTTTATTCTTATGTAATGATGTCCTTAATCTGTAACAATTTATATGAGTCATTTGTAAATTGTATTAAAGAATTAGTACTTGTAGCTCATCCTACTTTTCTTGAATTCTTACTTTTGAGTCCTAAAATTGTCTCATTTGATAAACCGTGACATTATATCTTCCCTTAGAACTTGTAAACTATATCTTAATAAATATGATATAATTGTAGTTTATCAGCATATGATGTATTCTTTGATATTTAACTCTTTAGTGTATTTCTCATTACTATGTCCTTAAAAATATTCCTTCTATGTCAACCATTAACTAAGATTATGATATTATCTTGTAGAAAGTAGCTCTAGAGATAGTATGTGAATGCAATATTCTTTTTGTGATGCATAAGTGTACTTATTTCATCTAGAAAAAATGTATTTAAGGGTTTTTTATCCATATTTCACCCCCAAGCTAAATATTGGATCGAATCATGACCCGCATAGAAGGAACCTAAGAAAAATCATTCAAATCCTACAAATTGGTTGTGAAAAGATTCAGTAATAAAGTGGTGGAGATGAAAAAAGATCAAAAGATCCGAATAGAAAGAAACGACTTTGGGCCGTTTCCACGTATTAAATCCATTCTTCAAGTTACAGGAATACTCAAAAAATGGGATAGCAGGGTCAGAAAAGAAGGGGAGATGCCGCAGAGGAGCTAGAAGCAAGAAGAAGAAAGAACGGTGAAGATTCAAAGTCCTTGGGCTCGAAACGGTTCAAGAAAAGGTCAAAAATGACTAAGTATGGAGGAGGCAAGTGGAAGAGACCACATGTCCTAACGACGCTTCTCCAAAATTAAATCAAAAAGGGGAGCTCAAACTTGTGTCATCCCTCCATGAAGAAATGGTCAAAGAGAGTCAAGGGGGCGGGAGAAAAGGCTTCAAAATTGGCTAAGTATAAAAGTGTAAGTGGAGAGTGCCAAGTGTCAATGTAGTGCATCTCCAAAAGTGGGTCCCAAGGTAGAGACCCAAATGAGCACGAGCTCGCCATGTAGCCCAAAGTCTAAAAAGTAGGAGGGACCGTTGAAAAGTCCACAGAGCAGTGGAGGCCGACAAGTGTCAACTCGATGCTCCTCCAAAGGAAACTTTGGATCGGGTTTCCAAACAAGTGCGGTACCTCCACGTCTTTTCAAAAGGGGCAGAGTTAGTTAAATATTCAATGCATGAGCCAGGCTGGCAGAAGTTGCCAAGTGTCTCAAGGACATTGTTTTAAGGGTTAAATGGAGAAAAGGTTCTCGAGTGAGTGCTAAACTAACGCATGTCCTAGGGGAAAGTGGGCCATCGGGGAAAAATTTTGTTTTGCCCCTTGTTACCTCAAAAGGGGGTAAAAGTTGCAAAATGGCCCGCATCTCTACCCAAGGAAAAAGTTAACATTTAGACCCGAGTCAAAGCCAAGGTGGCGAGTCGGTGAAAAAGGTGAAAATTTTCCTTTGTTCAAAAGGCATAAAAGTAAGGATGAAAGGGAATTTCCCAGCCAACCAAAAGGAGCCACGTGTCTAAGCGGAGCTTAGAGGCTATGGGAGTTTATTAAGTTTTGTGTTCTTTTTACAAAAAGATAAAAGGTAAATTTTGGACCCGTGGGCTTGATTTTTGTTCCAATCTGGTGCCACGTGTCCCGAACCAAAAGGGGGACCCATTTTTCAACTTGTTTTCCAGCCCATTTGTATAGAATCGATACAAAATTTGAAGGGTCATATCTTTCGACCCAGGTCTCAAAATATTGCTAATCTGACACCATTGGAAAGATCTAAACCTGTATGCACACCATGCGAGTCTAAAACTTTAATTTTTGAGAGGTTATGTGGGAGAAAAATGAGAAACTTATTTGATATTTCAATGCAGGATCCATCGGTCTCAATAACCAGATCAGATTCTATCTATTTCCATCATTTCCTTTTCCTTCAAGGTGTCAAGATAAGGATTGATGCAATAAAGATGGATTTGGGGGTAGATTTTAGTAGAAGCATTAACAACAATGGTTGAAATTGACTGCATTTTCCCTCTTATATCTCTCTCTCTTTACTTATCTCCGATCGAACCTATAAATACAGGGGCAGGATTCATTATAAATGGTTGGACATTCTTTGTTTTGTACGCTCCCTTCACCTTCTATAAAATTGATTTGTTGGGTTTAGGCCTTCCATTAAATTGTAATATGTTTCTTCCTTTTGGCTATTTTGTAATGGAGTGTATCAATCTACAGAGCAATAAAATATGTCTGTGATCGATCTCAGATCCTTTCTTATTTATTTTTCTTCCATCTGGTCTCTCATTATAGATCTAGCTATCTGTGCTTCTTTATTGTATGCATTTTATTGATTTGTGTCGAAGGAAAAATAAGTGTTCACCATTCTTTGGTGCATCACTTGGTAGTTTAGTTATTTCTTATTTCCGTACTCTTTATCCTTATCTCCTTGGCAAATTTTAGATTAGGTATAGAAATACATCCTCTACAAATCCTTACGTATGCACCTAAATAAAGGGATAAGCAACCAACCTTTAATCAGGAGAGTTTCTCCATTTTTGTAAGGTCCCACACCTTAGGAAAAGTTCAATGTTATGAAATCACACCAGATGATTTTTCCTTCGAAATGCAGATCTTTACAAACTATTTGGGGGTGTTGTGATTTCACACTAATAGGTTTTGTTGAAAATATTTTTCTCCCTTGGAATGTGTACATCTGAACTTTACTTATGTATCATACTTTTGATGGGGTCGTGGATCTGCATCCATGACTTATGCAATATACAATCTTTCTTTTCTCCAAGTTATTATAATGTATGATTTGGTTTAGTATTCTACTAATGTTATGAAGCTAGATCAACATCATTATCTTCACTTTCTGTATGCATTTCATTTGTTAGAATCTACAGTATTGAACTTATATTTCTTTTATGGATTGGTACAACTATATCTTTATACATTCATCCTTGAGTTTGAATTGAAATAAATGTACTTCTTTGATTCAACTTGAAGAATGCAATAATTTTGATATGTAAACACAACAATTATTTCTTTGTCCTTTTTCTTACTGTACTTGCACGTTTAGGCAGACTAGTTAGAAAACATTAGGATTTTTTGCCTCTCTTATGTTCCATAGTTTTATTTTCTCTCTTTTCCAAAATGATTTTGTGAATCATATGTGTTTATGTAGAATATTACTCTTATCAATTATGTATTTGTATCTGATGTACCTTATGCTTCTTCTTCTTAAAATCCATCTCGCATGTAGTTACATAGTAGATAAGTACAAATTGAACCCTAAGCTCAAGTATTGATGTTGTTATCTTTTAAATTTTCAGGTGGACCGATACTACTAGGAAGAGCTGAATGAAAGGTGGAGCTGGAGCTTAAGAAGACTTAGAAGAAAATCCCAAGGAAATGATGGGTTTATTCTATACTCTTTTACTTTTAACTTCATGCACATGTACTTCTTTCTTCAATAGTTATGAGTTACATCCCACGACTTGTGTGGGAAACATTGTACTTCTTCATGAATAAATAACATTTAATTTTTGTACTTGAGTTGTATACTTCTTTCTGCTTTCAGCTTTATGACATGGATATTGATTATATAATGAAATAAAAAACTCAATCACATAATTAAATGTATTTAACATGCAGAAATAATGAGATTTAATGTACCTGTAACTTAAAATGAATATGCTGCATGAAAACTACAACTCTACTTGTCGTTACTGAGTTTAATCTCTCACATAAACTACAATTCCTGCCTTCATCAAGGAAATGCATTGGTCCTTTGGGGATTTTTTGTTTCTTTGTTGAAGATGAACATGGAATGATAGTCTATGTAAGGTGTTACATTCCATAACAACATATATAGCTATGCATATTACATGTAGTTAATCAATTATTACATATGAAAACATAATAAAATTGTAATGCATCCCCCTAGTTAAGTCCACTTCATCAATGCCATCCATCATAAAAAAATTGAGTTTCCCATTCATGCACAAATGCAATAATTTTCATCATTTCTAACAATCTTGCTTATGGGAAAGCTTCCTAGATTGTAGACCAATATCTCACTCTTGTCAAGTGGGCATGGTTTCGAAAAACAAACTAAAGATGGGAAAGGATATGGAAACCAGATCACGTGCACAAATGCACTTTATTAAAATGAAAAACATTGCAATGTGCATGAATGCACTTATTGGAAGGTAAATCCTACTATAACCAAATCGTAGGATTTTCAATAATGGTGTTTAAGAAACATACCATTTATAAGAATGAGGATTTCCTCTCCATTCAAAATTGAAAGTTGAAATGTGTTCTATTCTTTTTAAGATGAAATCATGTAAGGACCACTCAAGATTGTATCAAAATCCTTGTGGTTTCTTGGCTTTGCATGACTAGTATCGCATTTTAACACAATGTATCCTTTATCGAATACTTTGAACTTAGCCCTCATATCAAATGTTTTCTTGATTTATTTTTTATTTTTTCCATGTTTAGATGAGCTTGATCTCTTAGCTTTGCAACTCCATTAATTCCAATAGTTCATTCTCAAGTAATTCCATCTGGTGTAGAAAATCTAATGTCAACTCAAATGAGATGGGCATTCTTGCCTCTCCTCCATAAATGAGCTTGTACGGTAAATTGCCAACCGATCTTTTAGGAATCACTTTGTCATCCCAAAGTGTTGAATTCAACATTAGATGCCGAGATCTTTGGTTGTGTTTGGGGTTCTTCGATGATCCTCAAAATACTTTTGTTAGTAATTTCAGCTAATCCATTACATTGTGGGTAATAATTTAATGATGGACTTAGATAAATTATGTGTTTGATAGCCCAATATGTTACCTTTGCACTAAGAAATGCTAAAGCATTATCTGAAATGATAGTTCTTGGAACACGAAATCTACAAACTATAACTTTGTAAAAGGATAGAATTGAAGTTTTGTTAAATTATTTTAGAGCTATTGCTTTAGTCAAGCATGTAATGTAATTTATAGCTATCAAGATCCACATGTGTCCTTGTGACAAAGTTGGATTTATCATGCTAATGAAGTTAAGACCCCACTGGATGAATGACTAATCTAATGAAATAGGTTGTAGGGGAAGCGAAGATAAACATTCCTTTCCAACAAAGAAAGCACATTTCTTACACTTTCTGATCCATTCAAAGTAGTCTTTTAATATGTTAGGCCAATAGTAATTGTTTATGTGGAATCACAACACCCTTGAATGTCTACAACTCGATGGGTTGAGACTCTAGTGTGATTCCATAACATGGAGCCTCTCCCAAACTGTGAGGACTTTTCAAATTGGGAGAGCTCTCTAGATGAAGGTCGGTTCCTATTCCTCTATTTATGTGCACAAATTCATATTGTAGAGGATCTACTCTAAAACCTACTCTAACTTGCCCAGGAGATAGGGTTAAGAGATGCAAGAAATAAAACCTAAACTAACAAGGGTGATGCACCAAAGGAATGCTAAACACCTACTTTTCCATTAAACACAAACCATCAAAAATTTAATACAACCATCATGCAAAAATAACCAAGATTGTAATGAGAGATCAAGAAGATACAATGAACATAAGAGAGGGTTGAAATCATCCACAGACTTATACTATTACTCCAAAGATTTGATACAGTCCATTACAATGGCCAAGAGGCAAGATTGCATTTACAGTTTGAATGGGAGGTTCGAGCTCCACAAATCCACTTTTAGAAAGAGAAGAAGGGAGGGTGCAAAAAAAATGTACAACCTTTAGAAAAATGCCCCTCCTTACAATATAATTGAATCATGAGAGAGAAAGAAGGAAAATTTTGAATCATTCTTTAACCATCCCAAAAGAGCATTGAATTCACCTACAAGAATGAGGGGTTTTACTGCAAAATGCATGCCTCTATTAATGTTCCTTGTTGGGAAAGAAATACCTCATTATGATGGTAGATGAGAATCCTAACAACCTCAAAATGGAAGACTATATTTATTAATTTCAACCAACTAAGTCTCATAAATTTAAAATATCCAATCATAGTTACGTAGAGGAGACTGTATGTTTTTTAAAAATTCTTTTTTTGTGCAAATATGAGCTCCCAGCCAAAATTTATGGCCATCTGAAGGTTGAGGTTGAGTGTTTAATTCAGGATCTCACAATATTTTAAAAGATCGAGAATTTGAAATTATTGGTGGGCTTCATCATTCATCCTACATTGAATTGACCTACCGCCAATCTTTTCCAAGTTGTTTTGGGTTTTGGAGTCTATCCGTGCAAGATCCATGTGGAAGCCCCACACATTCTTAAGATTTGCTACCTTTTGAGGGTCATAGGAATGTGTCATCTTTGACACTTGGCACCGTTTGCGCAGCTGCTGCTCTACTTTCTTTTGTTTTGGCTAAGTCTCTTCTATTGAGGAGAAACTATGTTGGACCCTAGACGTGGTGGGCCAACGTGCATTTGGGATCTGCCTTTGGATTTACCTTTGAAGTTGCTTGATGAGGTCATGTGGAGGATTCTCGCTAGCTCTTAGAATTTTCAATGGTCAGTAATACTTTCTTTTTCTTAGAAATGTGGAGAGCCTGTGATCGTTTGGGACCGCCTCTGGATTTTACCTTTAAAGTTGTGATGATGAGGCACATGGAGGCTACCATGGTTATTTTTTTCTTTCCCTTTCACTATTTCTAGAATGTACTGAGCTGACACGTGGCACCTTCCACGAGTCCATTGCTTTTCTTTGAGTTTAATCATATGTGAAGTTCAAAAACTTTCAAGCCTTTCTCCATTTTCTTCCTCTTGAGTTCTAATCTCCTTTAACATTGTTTGGCCCCATTTTTGACCTTGCTTCTCCATTATCGAGCCCACGTGAACTTGATTTTGGGATCGAATGTGAGCTCGCATGACTAAACCAACCTCTCCATTTTTCTCTACTGCAAGGTCATGTTTGATCAATTTTTCTTGAGGGGAAAAATTGGATAACAATTTGGTGACTCACGGGCTCACCTGCCTACTAGGTGAAAATATTAGTTGTGTTGAAGTATCCATTGGGCATGGAGTCATGAATGATAGCTGATGTTGATCCTATTCTTGAAACCTCGAGCCCGACTTCTTATAACCTATTGGCCCTTAACCTTCTCTATTGCTTGCACTCTCAATTTTAATAAGAAAATATTGAAGGTGAGATTTTATGAGACTTGAAAATTGTCTTGACTGGAGCATCCACCTACTTGGAAATGGACTGTAGGCACAAATTCACTTGGAGGCACACTAAATGCAAAATGATACAACCTGGAGCAATAAAACCTATGCCAAAGCACTTAGGGAAATGAAACCTACACTACAACAAGACAATGTGCATACACACTTAGAGGAATTAAAATCCTAGGCTAATATTTACAAGGGTGAACCTTTCCTTTCAGTAACAATGTTTAAGATAGATTAGTTAACCAGAATCATAATTTCCTCTCCATCCAACGTAGAAAATTGGAAGGAATTGCTACTTTTACATCCTGTGACCATGTAGGGGCCACTCCAAATGGCATCAAACTTGGAATGCCTACCTAGTTTTTCCCGATTTGCATCCCATTTCAAAACTAGGTCCCCTTCCTGAAAGATTCTTGCTCTTACTTTCCTTTCAAACCATATTTTGACTAAGGCTTGATCCTTCTCCATCGTTTAAACTGCATGTTATCTCATTTCTTCTAATTCAATTTGTTCTACATACCTAGCCTCCATTGGTTCAAACTCAAATAACTCCAATTGCTTCATGAGCTCTAATGCGGGTAGCTCTAATGATATAGGAAACACTGCCTCTTTCCCATAGACTAATTTGTAAGGGGGAATTACCTATTGACCTATTTGGTGTGATCTGTCAGCCCATAATGATGATTTTAGCTTTGTATTCCATGTGCATTTATTTTCTTCTAGAGTCCTTGATAATTCTTAGAAAATTCTTGTTTGTGGACTCTGCCTAGCCATTACCCTATGGGTAATAGTTTGAAGATGTGCTCAAATAGATTCCATTCTTGACAACCCATTTTGTGATCTTGGAACCTAGGAATGTCAATGCATTGTCTTATATGATAGTGTCCGGTACACCAAACCTTGTCACTATCTCTGCATAAAAGTCTAGTATGCTAGACTTGTTTGCTTCTTTGAGTGCTACCACCTCGGTCCACTTAGTGAAATAGTTTGTTGCTATGAGAATCCACTTAGCCTTGACTTGAGTTTGGATTCATGATGCCAATGAATTCCAATACCCATTACATGAATTTTCAGTCAACATAAATTGGGTGGAATAGAAGTGCTACTAATTTTAACTTGCCTGTGAAGAATGCACATTTCTTACATTTTTTGATCCATGTGTAGCAGTCACTAAACACCGTGGGCCAATAATATCCCACCTTCATTATCTTGAGAGCTATTACCCGTGGAGAAAAATTACCTCTGGCTTCTCCATCATGAAACTCTTGTAACACCTTGATTTCACGTGTTCTAATGCATCTCAGTAGAACACCTTTGATGTCTCTTTTTAACAAAACATCATCAACAAGCACATATGGAATGGCTTGTAATCTAAAGTATCTCCTATTTTTTTTACTCATTTCTGGAGGGCATAGGCATGTTTGTAGGAAGTGTATCATGTTTTGAGTCCAACAAGGGATAGGCACATTATCATTTGCTTATTCTTGACCATTTTGTAGTACCAAAACAACCCCATTCTCATTACTTGCATCAACCTGTTGACTCAAGGCTAGCTATTCACATAGTCCCTTTCCACGGATCATCTTAGTGACCTTAATTTCAATGTTATATTCCATGACACAAGTGATCAACCTTGCACATGTATCATTCAGATATTTGTTCAAAAGGAAGTCTTTGACTCCTGCATGGGAAACTAGCAATTGAATCTTGTTATTTGAAACTAGGTGTTTGAACTTCTTCAAACTCTTGATCACTGCAAGGACATTCTTTTCAATGAAGGAGTATCTCACTTCATAGTCCTCTAATCTTTGGCTGAAGAAGGCAACTAGTTATTCAGATCCCTCTTTGTTTTGTTGCACTAGGATTGTAGAAATTGTGTCCCCACTCCCAAAGGCATAGAGCATGAAGTCCTTGGAGAAGTCTAGATTGATGAGAGTTGGAGATTTGGATATGGCTCTCTTTATTGCTTCAAAAATCACTTTGCCTTCAACTATCAACATAAATGCCATAATTTTCTTCAACATCAATGTTATTGGCTTCACAAGAGCGGTAAAATTTAGCACAAATCTGGGGACAAAGTGATCCTTCCTAGAAATCTTTAAAGAGCCTTCTTATGGCTTGGCAAGGGAAATGCTCGAATTTCCTTCAAGTCTTTCTAGGTTGATCGTCAATCCTTCCTTTGACACAATATGGCCTAGGAGCTTTCCTTTGTGAGCTAGGAATATGCATTTTTGGGATTTAATGATACCCCAAATCTCCTACATCTTTGAAATACCCTGTCTCAAATGAAAGAGGTGATCTATTGCATTTTTAGAGAACACGTTGATATCATCAAGATATATCAGTACTATTTTGTTGATCAACCCTTGAATTCCATGTCCATCACTCTTTGAAAAGTGGCTCTGGCATTAGATAATCCAAATGGCATCTTATTGTAGGCATAGGTGCCCCACTTAGTGGTGAAAGTTGTTTTGAACTAGTCATCTTCTTTCACCATTATTTGATTATACCCTAAGTATCCATCTAGGAGAGAAAATATTTCCGAGCCGGATACCACTTGCAAGATTTGTTCCATTGAAGGGAGTGGGTAATGGTCTTTGAGAGATGCCCTATTCAGGTCTGGAAGTCCATGCACAACCTGATTTCCCCATTCTTCTTCCTGACTATACCAAGTTTGTAACCCAACTTGAATGCTTGATTGGAAATATAATGCTTGCCTCTATTAGCTTGTTTATCTCTTTCTTCATCTTCATTAGAGGCTTGATGTGTGGGTTGACTGGTCTTTGCTTCTACCTGATGGGCTCAACATCTGGATCCAGTTCTATGGTATGTTGTTGCATATTTGGATTGAATCCTCGCAGGTCTTCATAAATCCAAGAGAAGATGTCTGGAAACTCTTGGAAAAGTTGTGTGAACTCATATATTTCTTGTTCAGTGGCCACTTTTCCAATTTGAAGTGTTTTTCTCTCTCCAACTAATACTGGCTCTGAATCCTCTCCTTTGAATTATATGTTGGATTTCTCTTTACCAAAATGGTCATTAGGATTGAAGATAGACTCCAATGTTACTAAACCCTTCAGAATCTTGTTGGTTTGAAGCTGCACAATTTGATCCCCGTACTATTGCTTCAATTTATCTTGATTCCTTGTTGAGAATTCAGCCTCTTCTTGTAAGAAATTAATAATCTGTTGATCATTCTCAAACACTGTCAACTTGTGTTATTGTTTGGGATTGCTGGCCTTACAACCACATGGATATGTGGCTATATTTTGTCTCTTTTGATGTTATCCATCACATCAAAAATTGTTCCAACTGCTACAAGATTATCCACAACATCATTTTTTTGGGTATGGATATGGTATTGAAATCTTCAAAATCCTGAATTAGGTCCCATGCCCTATTTTTGTAGATCTTGAGTAGGTCATTATTTGTAGCATGTTGTCCCTTGACTTGGTTAACAATTAGCTCGCTATCCCTGAATACATGCAAATTTTTAATGCCTCTTTTCCTAGCCCAATGAAGTCCATGAATCAAGGCCTCATATTCAACTGTGTTGTTTGAACAGAAAACTAGAAAGGAAAAGTTGAATAATACTTGATGTTTTGTGGTGAAACCAAACATTACACCTCCTCCATCACCTTTTTTTCTTCTTGAACCATCGAAATATAGTTTCCATACTTCATTTTCATCTTCATTTTCTAGCTTGGTGATGTTAGGAATGTATGAGTTTTCTTTGTGTAAACAATATACACCCAATCCAGATTCTTCCATTTCCATGTATGGGTCAAATGCATGTCTATTATTTTCCTATTCATCCATAGTTAAATCTGGAATACCCTCAACCTTGGTGCCAGTTTCTAGATCATTTGAACACTCTTCTTGATCAAAGGTTGAGAACTTTACATTGATAAGGTTGGGGACATGAGGCTCAATGTGAAAGTTTTCAATTGGTTTTGACGTGATGGTTTCCTTGGCTCCATACCTTGTTCTTAATAGCATGTGTGACCAATTTTTTGATAGATACCCACCAATTTTGGAAGTGAAGTCTCTTGAAAAACACAGTGCAAAGAAGTGGTGGGAGGTTAATTACAGACACATCTTGCAAGACTGTGACATTTGGACAGGCATGTAGTGTTAGGCTTAAACCCTTGATGACCTCAACCATTATTACTATTGTCCCATCTAGTTGCACTACTCCTTTCAGCACTGGCTCATAATTTAGACCCAATTGATCTCCTATTTATTTTGGCATCACTAAGTTACTTACACTGAATTCATCATACGGTTATGTACCAAGTGGTTCTCGACAATCAATGACACATAGAATGGTGGAGGCTTCAAATTTTTGCTTGGTTGACCACCACCCTATTGCACTGCATTAGTGAGAACTTTCTCCTGACCTTGGTTTGATCCATTTGAGGTAAAACAATTGGCCATTGCAGCTTACAACAAATCTCATTGTCCTAGGATTGATAGTGACTCCCACATGGAAATATTCACATGATTTTTCTTCATCTGATCAATAATGTTAAAGGGGGTGAATTATCCTTTTGTTTCCCCTTACTAGTGTGACCTTTTTGGTCTTGAATAGGCACATGTGTTGCTGCAACGGGTGCCTTAGGATGATTTTGCACATTCGGGGCTGCATTTGGTCTACTAACTCCTTTTTGTGTAGGAGTGGGCTGAGAAACAACTAGATTAGATGGTTGTCCCTCCTCTACGTTCCTCTTCTTTGACTGTGTGTTTAAGCTACACCCTGAAAAAGAGTTGATTAACTCTACAGAAGTCTTCTATGTGCCAATTGACCAATGTGGTTTCTATCGGAGGTGCCTCTTGTTGTGTTTCATGCTGTCGATTTCCTTCTTGAATTGGTTCTTGGGAAAACCAATGGTATGTACCATTAAGGCTTGGTTTAGTGCACCATTAAAACATGTTGATTGATTATGAGGTAGATTGCAAGGGTAACACCAATCGTACTCCTATAACATGTTGTTCATTGTGTTGGACCAAGGCTATTGATGTTGAAGCTGCATTTGGATCATATGGTCAGAATGGCTTGGCAGCTTGAGGTTGTCCCTAGTTCTGGTTTTGATTTATGACATGATTTGGTGGTCTATTTTGTTAATATGGGGGCCTAGCTTGATATTGATTTGGAGGTTGATATGGTCTAGAAATCTGAGCTTGTTGTCTCTTAATAGTCACTAGCTCATTTCCTAGGTTCTGCAGTTGTTTCATAACCTCTTGTAGCTCTTTTGAAGTGCTTTAATAAGTTAACACCTCACTATTGCTTTGATTTCTAGGGGCTGGAATGGGATTTAACTCTGGTGTTTGACTAGTTGTAGGAGCTCCCATGTCTGGATAGAGAGGCATTGGTGGCCTTGGTGCTATCTTACTAGCTTGAATCAAGTAGTTTTCAGCTCTAATGGCAATGTTATAGGCTATAGGTAAAGTTATACCTCCCATTGATTGGATCATCATTGTAATATCTGAGTTTATAGCCTTCAAGAAGTAAAGGAATGCTCCTTCGGTAGTTGGTCTAAAATCTATCAGAATCCTATCCCATGTCCATTGGAAATGGAAATTGAAATTGATCAACTGCTCATTAGGAGCCCTCTTAATAGTTTTCAATTGTTCCAATAAAGACAGATTATCTCCCTTTTCCCCAAATTGATTATGGAGGGTTGTGCATAAATGATCCCAATTTTGGATAGACCCTACTGTGAGGCTCCTAAACAATTACAAATATTTTCCTTTAAAAGATGAAGCTCAACAACTTGACTGCAATATCCATTTCATTGATTTCATGAATTGCACAGACATTTGCAATGTCCTGGATGTGGTCAATCAGAGTTGTTTGGTTCTCTCTAGTGAAATATGGGACGTTCTTCAATGCCACAATTGGAACTAGATTTTGAGCATTTAGGGAAAGTGGGCTACTTCCCATGAAGTTGACATAGGGATTGGGTTGCACCATCCTGATTGGTCGGAGAACTCTCGTTGATTGAAGAAAAGGTCTACTAGGTGGAGGCATAGACAAAGTCTATTAGGTGGAGATGGTGATCTTTGCGGTCTTCTTCCTCTCTTCCTATGTCTGGTGATAATTACAAGTAGAAAAATAATCCCTCTTCTCGAGTATCATACCTAGTTCAAATTCTTCTCATGTACTTTGGGACAACCTTTCTGCTACACCACTGAATTCTATCCCTTTGAGTCACCATATGTGTTGGGAAATGAGCCTCTAAAGGCTAGATTTTGACAAGTTACACACCAAACTTGACAAAATAAAAATGAAAAACTTTGAAGGACTTGTGTATTCAATATTCTAGAGTTTGAAAAATGATTTGGAATGACAGTCTTGAAAACCTAAAAATGCAAGACTTCGAAATTTCCGAAATTTTTGAAAACCCAAAACCCAAAATTCAAAAAAACCAAAATTTCAAAAATCAAAATTTCAAAAAAATAAACATATCCTTTTTAATATTATCCCCATGTATCTATCAATTAGTGAAATTTGGACTTATTTTGAGCAAGTTAAGCCCCTGAAAAATCGATTCGGAGTTCATCCTGAGAGGTGAAAAGTCTGAAATTGGAGAACTTGCAATTTCTAAGTCTAAACTTACTTGAAAATGCCTTCAAATATTTTGGAATGACTTCTTTGTCCACTGGGCATGCCAAAACTATTGATGTGGAATCAAAGCACCCCTAAATGTCTACAACTCGATGGGTTGAGACTCTTAGTGTGATTGCATAACATGGAGTCTCTCCCAAAGTGCGGGACTTTACAAATAGGGAGATCTGATGAAGGCCCTGGTTCCTATTCCTCTCATTCAGTGCACACATTCATATTCAGAAGGATCTACTCTAAAACTACTCTAACTTTCCAAGGAGACAAGGTTAAGAAGATGTAATAAATAAAACCTAAACTAACAAGGGTGATGCACCAAAGGAATGTTGAACACCTGCTTTTCCATTAAACACAAACCATCAAAAATGTAATACAACCATCATGCACAAATAACCAAGATTGCAATGAGAGATCAAGAAGATACAATGAACATAAGAGAGGGTTGAAATCATCCACAAACTTATACTATTGCTCCAAATATTTGATACAGTCCATTACAATGGCCAAGAGGCAAGATTGCATTTACAATTTGAATGGGAGGTTTGAGCTCCACAAATCCACTTTTAGAAAGAGAAGAAGGGAGGGTGCAAAACAAAAATGTCCAACCTTTAGAAAAATGCCCCTCCTTACAATATATAGGAAGAATGAGAGAGAAAGGAGGGAAGAATTTGAATCATGCTTCAACCACCCCAAAAGAGCATTGAATTCACCTACAACAATGATGGGTTTTACTACAAAACCCATGCCTCCATTAATGTTCCTTGTTGGGAAAGAAATACCTCATTATGATGGTAGGTGAGAAGCCTGACAACCTTAAAATGACATGGACTATATTTATTAATTTCAACCAACTTAGTCTCACTAATTTAAAGATATCTAGTTGTAGTTACATAGAGGAGACTGTAAGTTTTCCAAAAATTCTTTTCTTGTGCAAATCTGAGCTCCTAGCAAAAATTTATGGCCATTTGAAGGTCGGGGTTAGGTGTTTAATAGGGGATCTCACAATCTTTTAAAATATCTGAGCATTTAAAATTCTCGGTGGGCTTCATGATTCATCCTACATTGAATTGACATACTACCAATATTTTCCAAGATGCTTTGGTTTGGAGTCTATCCATGCAAGATCCATGTGGAAGCCCGTGCATTCTTAAGATTTTGTTGTCTTTTAAGGGTCCTGGGAATGCGCCGTGCCAACACTTGGCACCGTCCACGATCTTGCTCTACTTTGTTTGTGGTTTGGCTAAGTCCCTTTTGTTTTGGAGCAACTATGTTGGACCCTAGACACATGGAGGGCCAGCACACGTTTGGGAACCTACCTTTGGATTTACCTTTGAAGTTGCGTCGATGAGGCATGTGGAGGCTTCCTGGCTCTTAGACTTTTAAATGGCTGGTATAACTTTCTCATGTCTTAGATATGTGGAGAGCATGCGCTCGTTTGGGGATTGTCTCTAGATTTTATTTTTGATGTTGCGTTGATGAGGCACGTGGAGGCTTCCACGGTCATTTCTTTCTTTCCCTTTCAATTTTTTTGGAATTATGCCAAGATGACACATGGCACCTTCGCATGAGTCCGATTTCTTTTCGATTTGAATCATATGTGAATTCAAAAATTTTGATCCTTTCTCCATTTTCTTCCTCTTGAGATCTGATCTCCTTTAACATTGTTTGGCCCCATTTTTCAACCTTGCTTCTCCATTTTCAAGCCCACCTATAACTTGATTTTGGGATCAAATGTGAGCTCACATGACTGAACCAACCTCTCCATTTTTCTCTTGTGCAAGGTTGTGTTTGATCAATTTTTCTTGAGGGCCAAAATTGGATAAATAGTAACCACCTTTCATAATTTTAAAGGTTTTAGTATGTCTTTGAAAAGTAACCTCCCACAAGTCCTTCATGAAATTTGGATAATAGTTGTTGAATTCTATCATAATCAATACATCACAATAAAATTCCATTTATATCTCTTTTAAACAATACGCCATCAATGAAAACATAAGGTATATACTTGTAACATAAATTATCTTCATTTTTCTTATCCATACCTTCTAGATAAGTATCGTGTTGTAAGTATTTAACTAAATCAGTCATCCATCTTGATTCCTGAACTTCTTGACTAAGTTTGGGTTGGTGATTTTCTAGTTGTACCATGATATCTAGTTATTGAGTTGCTGATACATAATTTAAGCATGGTGTTATGGATCTTCTATTTACTGCAGCATGATGTTTTTCCATATCAGCAATCAAATGTTCACACAAACCTTTTCCTCAAACTATTTTCACAACATGGATGTCAACATCATACTCCATAACCTTTGTAATCCAACCTTCTCTCTTCTCATTGAGCTCTTTGTTTAACAAGAATGCTTTAACACTTGGATGAGAAAATAAGATATGTATCTTATTATTGGAAAGTATGTACTTGAAGTTTTTTAATCCTCTAACTACTGAAAGTACTTGTTTCTCAAGAAATGTTTACCTTGTCTTGTAGTCATGCAAAATCTATCCAAAGAAAGAAATTGACTGCTCAATGTTTTCATCATTAACCTAAGTTAATATAGCTAAAATAGTCTCAACTCCTGCAAGTGCATACATTGTAAAATATTTATCAAAATTTAGATTTGCAAGAGTAGGATCTTGTGAAATTGCTGACTTGATGGCCTCAAATCCTTTTGTCCCTTTGGTGGTTGAAGACAAAGTCTTATCTTTCTTTAACATGGTTGTTAATGGCTTGACTAATGTTACAAAATGTGGAACAAATCTTCTAACAAAGTTGATATTTCCTACAAAAAATTATAGTGCTTTCTTACGATGAGGCAATGATAGCTATGAAATAGCTTCAATTTTGAAAGGATCAATAGCTAAACCTTGTCTACAAACAACATGACCCAAAAATTTACCTCGATATACTAAAAAAATGGACTTTTTAGGATTCAAAGATATTCCAAACTATCTGCAAAGATGAAAATTATTCCTTAAATGTATTAGATGTTCATCATCTAAGCAAACCAATATGCATTTGTTTGATAAGTTGGGAAAATACATGTCCATTGCACGTTGAAATGTTGCACTAACATTTAAAATTCAAAAATGAATTCTTTTGTAAGCATAAGTACCCCACTTTGTGGTGAAGGTTGTTTTATATCTGTCTTCTTCACATGCAAGGATCTGATTGTATCCCACTTGTAACCTTCCAAAAGAGACAATCCATCTAAACCTGAAATTGTTCTTAAAATCTTATCCATATTGGGCAATGCATAGTGATCTTTTAAGGAATCTTTATCGCAATCTCTAAAATCCACACATAGCCTACTTTTCCATTCATTTTTTGAATAGAAACAAGATTAGATACCCAACTTGAATGCTTAACTGGAAAGATAATACTTGATTTGATTAGTTTAGAAGACTCTTTTCTCATTAATGGATCAATTTTTGAATTTAGAGGCCTTTGTTTTTTTGTAAATGGTTTGGAATTTGGCTTAAATTATAGTGTATGCTGAAATAAAATTGGATCCAAACCTCTAGATCTTTGTATTTCTAAGAAAAACATCTCTGAATTCTTTACATAACTCTTTATATGACTATTTTTAGCAGAGGAACATACCTTTCTGATAAATAGTTTCTTTTCATCATCCACCAAGATCTCCTCATAGTTATTTATATGAGTTGAAATATTTCCTTTGTCTTTTCTTAACTGATCATTAGAACTAAAAATATTTTCTAGTATGATCAATCCTTGAGGAAAATTTATTTTCTTCAACTGATCAATATGGTCACCATAGAAGTGTTGCATTTTTTCTTGATTTATTGTAGAAAATTTAGCTTCTTCCTACAAAAATCTACTGATCTTTTCATCATCTTCGAAAATTTGCCAATTTTCTTCATTATTAGGTACTGAAGGTTTGATAATCAAATTTATATGTGGATGTACTTTTCTATTTTCGATTTGTTCTAGTACATCGAAGCTAATACCAAGCTGTTGTAAGTTTGTCTGCATGCTTGTTTTCAAATCTTAGGACAAATTGAATGTTAATAGCATCAAAATCATCCATTAAGTCTGAAACACTATATTTGTAATATTTTAGCAATGAATTCTTACACACATTAAATTTTTTCACTTGATTAATAACTAACTCTGAATCACCAAAGACTTACAAAGTATTGATACCTCTTTTCCGGACCATTGCAAGCCATGAATTAATGCTTCGTATTCAGCTACATTACAAGTACAAGAGAACTGTAAACTTAAAGTTGAAAAGTAATTTCATTTGAAGGGGAAGTAAGCATCAAACTTGCACCTTGTCCTTTCTTGTTTTTAGCTCCATTGAAGTGAAGCTTCCATAGCCCTTCTGCTGTTATTTTTTTATTTTGGACAACAAGGGGATTGGTGCATTTTCTTCATGCAAGAAAAGACACAAAACAAATCTTCTTCTGCTTCTTTGAAAGGATCATAAAGCATGTTATTCTTGAGTCTTTTCATCCATAAATAGATTAGAAACACCGTCTAGTGTAGAAACATGTGTTATAACATAAAAATCAGATTGATCTAAAGCTACATAATTTATTGCAGTGTTTGAAGCATGAGGTTCAATATGAAATCTAGTTAGAGGATCTAAATTTATAGTAAATTTGGTTCCATACCTTGTAAAGAACAAATATGACCAATCTGAAGAAAGATAACCTCTTATTTGTGATGTAAAATGTCATGATAAACATAAGGAAAAGTAGGGAGGTAAATCTATGACAATAACATCTTATAAGATAGTAACATTAGGACAAACATGTAAGGTTACCTTCAAATGTTTGATAATGCCAACTGTGTTGGTTGTTGTACCATCTAGATGCAACACTCTCTTCTATGTAGGCTCATAATGCAGACCCAATTTTTCTGTAATTTCTTTTGGCATAACTGTACTCTTTTCACAACTGTCAACCATGCAGTTATGAACTAAATGATATCTAATAATCAGAGATAGATAAAATAGTCAAGGCTTCTTGATATCATGTGCATTTAAGACCTTTTGAACCATCCATTTAACCTCTTCAATGTGGTATTACTCCATTGTTCCAAGGAACATGTCTACTTTCTAGGATTCTTTTTCTGTCATTTTTGATGAAATATGTAGCTTAGCAAGCTCATGATAAAGTAAATCTTTTTGTCCTGGAATACTTAGGGCATACCACAGTGAAATATTAATATTATGATTTTTATTACCTCAACAATATTAAAATTAGGTGACTATTTTTTAAACAAATTCTACCATTTTAGCATTAGTTGTAGTAAAATGTGACTCTGCTTTAACAAATTTTGAAATATGAGTTATGAAGAGTCTTTTCGGATCATGTTATAATTATTTTTGTTGGTGCTTTTGAGCTGAACTGCTTGTTGGTTTTTGAGGAACAATAGAATTGTTAGCTGGTTTTTACCTACACTTGTTGTTTTATCAGTGACTATGGGCATAACAGGTTTGTTTTGCTATTTTTCTCTCTCTTGAGAATTTTCCTGGGACCTAGTTGTGGCTACAAAAAAACCTTCCTCTCCGAAACTGACTAGATTTTCTTCTGGTGGTTTCTGACTATGACTTTCTTGCTTCCCACACTCCATTTGAGGCATGAATAATGCTTCAGGTTGAGGTTGTGCAATAAGACTTATATTCAGTAAAGCATTTGGAAAATTACTAGTTGAATGAGGTCGATTACAAGGATAACAACATTATGTTGAAACCATGTTAACTGGAACCAGAGCACTAGATGAACTAGTAACTTTTTGGTCAAATGCCATGGTTGATATGGTTATCTATAATTCTGATTTTGTTGATAAGGCTACCTCTTCTGTTGATTTTGTAGATTTTACTGATAAGGAGCTTGAAATGGCCTACTAGGATAGGCTAATTTTTTTGCAATTAATGTCTATTTATTACCCATAGTTTTAGAGCCTTGAATCTATCATCTAATGGAGCTAAAATAGTAGGCTCTAGAATGGTAATAAGCCACTTAATAGGTAAAAAATCTGATATAAGAGGCATTGAAGGCCTTGCTGCTAATTTCCCTACTTGAATAAGGTTGTTTTCATCCCTAATGGTAATTTCATAAGCTGCTAGGAGAGTTTCTCCTCCCATAGACTGAATCATAGTTGAAATTTCATTATTTAAGAACTCTGAGATAGTATAGAAAAACATGATCAACTTGAGGTTTAAAATTAGCTAGAATTCTTTCCCAAGTTCTATCAAAAAGATGTTGAAACTAGTCATAAATTCATGAGGGGATCTTTTAATTGTAGACAATTGCTCTATGAGAGATAAATGATCATAATGGTCTTGAAATTGCGTAAGTAATTTCTCTCCTAACTCATCCCAAGTTCTTATGCTCCCAATCTCTAAGGTTTTATACCATTGTAAGTTTTGTCCTTTAAATGATGCTAGAAGTATTAAGGAGAAGTATTAAGGCTACATTTTCATGAGTTATGTTATGGACAACAAAAATGGCTAGCATTTGGAATCTTTAATGTGCTTTGTAAAAAGGACAAGATTAGCTATATTAAACACTCAAAATTCAATCTAATTTTCTTCATTGAATGAAGGTAAAATTTTCTCCTTTGGTGAGAAGTAGCATCTATCTTGGGAATATCATGATAAACTTGAATTATTAAAGGACTACCATTAGTAAAGGTAAAAAGAAAACAAACAAAATTCCAAAAAATATTGGTTGAATAGCCATTGTAATAATTTCTCGATTTGAACAAAAATATTAATACGTGGTGAAGGAATATTAGGAGGAGGGTTTAAACCTAGACATAAACAAAACAAGGCCTATTATAAGGTAAGGTATTATGCAACTCTTCTTTCACTTTGTAGAATTCAAATGTAAAGAAATAAAGTACTTTTCGGCATGGAATTCCTCTTACCAATGATCTTGTAGTCACTTTAGGCATGTAACACTTGCTGCAACCCTTTCATGAGTTATGTCAAAGGGAAATCAGCCTTATGTAGTCACCAAATAAATATTTTGATGTTTAGAATAAATTATTATAGCTTGTTATTTCAAAAAGTGACTTTCATTTTCATTTGTAAATTGTTGATATGTTTGAAAAAAATCTGATTTGTGTCCCAATGGGCATGTAAAGAAAAAAGTGTAGGAATTTATCTCTCAAAAGTGCACCTTGTTGAGAGATGAATGTAGAAGGGTTCTAAGCTTGCTTTGATCTCTATCACTGCCACTGTTATCTCTCAAAAGTTAGGGGGTTCTAAGAACTATCAAATATACAATGGAAACACCTCAGGTTTGTGGGTATACCTATTGTTGAGGTGAGTCTTCAGTATCAAGGTTGATTACTTTTTATGTATCCTAAACTAATTTTTACGAGTTTTAAGGGTAATATAGATGACTGTAAATGAATTGAAAATGGGGTGATACATCAAACATGTTGAGGATTTGATTGAGTACATACACAATCAATTTGAGAATGAATTTTGGATGCACAAACCAATAGTTTTCAAGTAGAATATTAAGGCAAAACACTTTGTGTATTGAGGGAATTAATCACAACAACACAATAAGATAAACATGGACACTAATATTATGCAGAAATAACTAAATTTAAAGAAAGGTAAGATGATTAATCAGGGTATTTGACATCCACAAGAATTAAGGAGATAGACACACCACTGCAAATAATTGGAAAGGCATAAATCAGTTCTCATTCAAGGGGAAAATTTACGTCAGCACTCCTATGTCCAAGAAGTCCTCTTTATGATTTACAATTGCACACAATATATAACAAGATATTTCACCCAACCCATCCTAAAAATAGACTAAAATTTTTACTCACCCATGCATTATAATCTTACCCCTTTATCATGAATCAATAAAAGAATAAAAATAGACATGTTGATTACAAAGAGGATAGCCTTGTTACAAAAATAAAATTTAGTCCAAGTGAAGATGAATGATCTATTTCTAATAAAGTAGGATGAATAATTTGGGTAATAATATCCCTTTCTTATTGTGTAAGTCTCCTCCAATGTGCATGCAATCTCTATCTTCTAGTGTTTGATGTGACACTTGTAACTTGATCCACTTGCAATGATATTCTAGGCATCCTTTAATTCTGCCCCTTAATGCACATGCAAAAATTTAATCTCCTTGTGTGAAAAAAAATTTTTATTAGCAATACTTTTCAAAATATTGACCCGTGTCTTTCATCTACTGTGGGGACCACCTACAATATCTTATGTTGACATTTTTTGTCACCTTCATTTAAAATTTGCAATACATTATTCTCCTCCAAGTATAAGGCCTTTTCTTTTTCTTCAATCCCACGTGGGGACCACCTTTAAGGTGCACATGTCATAATTTATCTTCTTGTGGGGCCACATGTGGGCATGTGCATACTTTGTCTTTTCAGGTACAAAAGGTGTTGTGTGAATATTAAGGTAATAGATTACCTTTTGTTGTATACCATTATGATAAAGTGATTTTCCTTAGTAATGTCTATGGCATCATTTGTCTCCTTTTGACTTGGGCATATATGTGTATTATTTTATCCAACTTTGTTTTGAATAATCATAAAACACATGAAACGTGTTTACCTTTTGAACTTACTGACACATATGTTGATTCATGGCATATAATATAACTTTGGTCATTGAAGAATCATTGCATTATACTTTCGGGTCATGTTTTGGTTAATCATTTGATCGGTCATTGTGAAATAATATAGTCTTCCGATTTTGAAATAAATCATCCATACTAAGGTAACATTACCTTTTAAATGATCATTGGGTGTGTGCATGTTTTAGACTTATTTTAAGCATGGGGCTAGCCCCCTCTCCATGTTGACTCATCCCTCTATAAATTTTGGTGGTATATTGAACCATGGTTGAGATAGGGTTTTGCATCATGAAGTTCTAGGCATTTGATTAACTCTGTTTGAGTTTTGGTGGGCATGTTTGATCGTTCATCTAGTACTTTTGAATCTCCACTGTTAGATAGATACCTTGTTCTGACTATGGTAAACATGGAGTTTGAATTGAATATGATGATAGATTTCCATCTGTTGGATCTTGTACCTTGTTCTAATTGTGGTAAACATGGATTTTGCATTGAATAGGATGATGGAATCTCCATCCTTTAGATCTTATACCAATCAATCTTGATCTTTGATGTTATGAAACTGGAATATGAGTTTGTGTTGATCCTGATGAATGTTCTTTAGCGATTTGATCTATTACCATCTTGATCTACACCATCAAAATTTACTTTGGTAGTTGGCATGTGGTTTTGATTTGCACCATTGATCTTGGTACTTGATCCCTCGACCATTGATCTTTTACTCAAGTTGAGTTAGATTTGCATGAGGTTGAGTTGGGTTGATAAAACAAATCAATCCTAACTCATTGTTCACTTTGTGTTTCTCATTTTGTAGGTGAAGCCCTAAAAAATTATTTTAGGCCGTCATTATTTCTATATTTTGAGCTTAAAATCTGGTGCATTTGATAATTTTATGAGCTTTATCTCGAGTTGTTTGGCATCTCATTCTTTATGATGGATTTGTACACTATTTTCTCTAATTTTCCATAGATTTCTCTGGTTAGAGCTCACTGAGGGCATGTATATTTGTTCACCTTCCCCTCTGAATTTACTTCTTTTTTTGAAATGGTGGCCGCCATCGATGAGTGCTTTCAGAGCTATTGAAATGACATTTTCTATAGATGAACGATATTCCTGGGAAGGTCTCGAGCTTGGCATCTTCATCTTGTGTATACCAAGAGATTTTTTTTTGTAAATGGAAACTTGAATCTTTTCATTTTTGTTTTTAATGTGGATCGAAATATTTCTCTTTGTGGGTATGTTATTTGAGATCTTTAATCTCTATTTCCATTACTTGTTTAATACTTGTATCTTGATGCTTTTATTTGTATAGTTGTTGGGTAATTGAAAAGTGGTCATAATATTATGAACTCAAATACTTTTTTTGTACTATAGACTCCATGTTTGAAACTTGAGGCAACTTATCCTTGGAATTTATACCTTTATGAAGAGTTTGTTCTTGTAGAACTTGTTACAACCCTTCGATTAAAATGTACTTGATCATCGGTTGTATATTGTGGAGTATGTGTCTCCATATTATAATTCTTATATTCATTGTACTTTATTCTGATTGTACTCATGATTGTACTTGATCAAAGTTTTGTTCTTTTCTTCCATATTCCCTTTTCTATTTCAATGATAGCTTCTTGAGCATTGTAATTTCCATACTTGATGATTTTGTAATTTAAATAAGTTAATTTTTTTGGAAAACTAAAAACTATACTTAGCCATTTAAAACTTGAAACTAATATGGAATAAGTTGTATTCTTAAGTTATGTTTCTTCTTCCTTCAATGATGATGTTGATCTGTGAACTGTCTTCTTGAATACTTGTAGATTTTGATTCTATCTGCACTTTGTCATCTTGCAAGTAGTTTTGAGTTTCTTGACTGTTATGAATAAGAGGTTTTTCTAATGATTTTATTTCATTTAAGAAACTATATCTCTAGCAACATGAGCTCTTGTTGTACGTGCATAACTATTTCATCTTTCTCTCAATCTATGATTTCCTTGTAAGCTATGGTATTTAGATAATTTTTGTACCTATTGTACTTATAATCTATATTTTCTGAGATGCATTCCTTGTTGTATTTAATTTTGAAATCAGTCCTTTAAAGGCCTCTTCACAAATTTCTTCTCATATATTGAGTACTTATTCTTCATGACTTCTCCAATCATGGAAATTGGTTCTCCTCTTCAATGTTTTTCTAACTTGTTTTGCATCTTACTCATTTAACCATGATTATCATACAAGTGCTGCATATGATACACTCTTTGTATAGAATTTTTCCTTACATTTAATAAATTATAACCTTATGGATGCAATGTATTTTATTCTATTGAAGTTTGTAATGTTCTTTCTACTTTTTCAAAGCTTATTCTATCTCCTTCTTGCAATATTTTGTAAATTTTTAGACTTAATCATATTGAAATATCACTGGAAAATTTTTCTTATAAATTTTTTTATCTTTGAAGCTTGACAAGTTCTTAGAGCTAAAATTTTAAACTATGCTTTCAATTTTATTTCATTAGTCTTGACCGATATCTTAGTTTGTACTTTGATCATTTAGCTTTGATTATAAGTTGGAAATGTCACCCCTTTTAATACAATCTACTTCCTTTGCAATTTGTAATGGATGATGGACCTTATTGTACTCTATTTTTATTCTTATGTAATTATTTCCTTAAATGTGACAATTTATATGAGTCATATGTAAATTGTATCTTAAAGAAGTAGTACATAGCTCATCCTAGTATTTTGATTTCTTACTTTTGATTCTGAAACTATCTCATTCGATAAAATATGACATTAGATCATCCTTTGAACTTGTAAATTGTATCTTTATCAATATGATATAACTTTAGTTGATCAACATAGGAAGTATTCTTTGATATTTAACTCTTTAGTGCATTTCTCATTACTATGTCCTTAAAAATTCTCCTTCTATGTCAATCATTAATTTAGATGATGATATTCTCTTATAGACAGTAGCTCTTGAGATAGTATGAGACTACAATCTTCTTTTCTGTACTACATAAGTGTACTTATTTCATCATGAAAATGTGTTTATTGGTTTTGTTCAAAATAATGTGCCCCCTTGGAATTTGTACACATGTACTTTACTTATGTATCATAATTTTGATGGTGTGTTTAATTTGCATGCTTGACTTATGCAATGTACAATATTCCTTTTCTCTAAGTTATTCTAATGTATGATTGAGTTTAGTATTCTATTGAAGTTCGAAGATGGATCAACATCATTATCTACACTTTTTGTATGCATTTTATTTGTTATAATCTGCAGTATTTAACTTATATTTCTTTTATGGATTGGTACAACCATATATTTATATATTCATCCTTCAGTGTGAATTGAAATAAATGCACTTCTTCGATTCAACTTGCAGAATGCAATACTTTTGATATGGAAACACAACAGATAGTGTTTATTTCCTTCTTCTTACATGTACCTGCACATTTAGACAGACTTGTTAGAAAACATTAAGATTTTTGGCCTCTCATATGTTTCATAGTTTTTTTTTCTCTCTCTTTTCTAAAATGATTATGAGAATCATATGTGTTGATGTAGAATAATGCTCTTATAAATTATGTATCTCTATTATATGTACCTTATGCTTCTTCTTTTTAGAAATCCATATGTATGTAGTTAGATAGTACATGAGTAAAAATTGAACCTGAGCTCTAGTATTGATGTCGTTTTCTTTTCATTTTGTAGGTACACTATGACTTCTAGGAGATCTTAATGAAAGGTAGACCTGGAGCCTAAGAAGAATTAGAAAAAAATCCCAAGGCAATGATGGGTTTCTTCTATACTCTTTTACTTTTAACTTCATGCACTTGTACTTCTTTCTTCAGTAGTTATGAGTTACATCCCATGGCTTGTGTGTGAAACATTTTACTATTTCATGAATAAATAACATATAATTTATGTATTTGAGTTCTATACTTCTTTCTGCTTTTAGTTTTATGACATGGATATTTATAGTATAATGAAATAAACAACTCAATCACATAATTAAATGTATTTAACATGCAAAAATAATGAGATTTAATGTAGCTATAACTTAAAATGAATTTTCTTTGCATGAAAATTGTAATTTGTTTGTCGTTCTGAGTTTAATCTCTCACATAAACTGAAATTCCTAGCTTCATCAAGGAAATGCATTGGTACTTTGGGAATTTGTTGTTTATTTGTTAAAGATGAACATGGAATGACAGTCTATATAAGGCATTACATTCAGTAACATCATACATAGCTAGAGATTACATGTAGTTAATCAATTGCTGTAACTGAAAACATAATAAAAATGTAATGCATCCCCCTAGTTAAGTCCACTTCATCAATGCCATCCATCTTAACAAACTTTCAAGTTGCCCATTTTTTCACAAGTGAAAAACATTGTCAACATTTACCATCTAGAAGATATTGTTTGATATGAGCTGTTGTAGGAGAAGGAGTAACAGAGAGTCGTGAGCTGAGAAAAATGCAATGATAGCCTCATCATAGATAGAATTAACAATAAAATGAAATACTATGGGAAAAGGAGATTAACTATCCTTAGTTGGGTAAGTGTATTTCATTTGTCCTATGCGTTGTTGAAAGATTTGAGTCCCAGTTCGCGCCAGTTAGGAGCCAAAACAGGGACAAGAAAGTGAAAATGAGAAAAATGCAATGGCATTTTTAAATAATGTGATCACGTTATGTTTTATTTGGTTCAAAAATTCAAGAATCAAAAATGCATAAATGTTATAATGCATACTCATTATAACGTGTACTCATTTTGAGCTATATAAAGTTTAGGAGGGCTTAAAGGAGCCATATTTACTAAAATAAATGTAAAAAAATATACATTAAATTTATTTTATTAAAACTAAGAAGTTAGGGTTAGTTTTTACCTAATGGAAGTGGTCACATAACTTTGACAGATTTATAATCTAGAAGATAGCTTTTGAAAATCCAATTAGAGGGCTTAAAAGCCATATTTACTTACTCATTTTCAAAATTTTAGAAATGACCTAAAAAAATTAGGCCATATATATTGTAGTTGGTCTTTGTTTTGGGAAAACATATTGTCATTTTGTAGGTTTTTGACCCTTCTGGATTGGATTTTATCCCTACCACTACTCGAATTGGTACTAATTTGGAAACTTGGTCCATAATTCACTTTAGTGACCATGAATAAGCTCTATGATGATTTTTGTTTACTAAAATGTGATCCTCACTTTTTAGATAGATGATTTCTCCATAAATGGGATTCCTATCCTATGGAAAAAATGGGGTGATTGTAATGTGCCTCCTCCTTAAGGCTTGAACACACTACTAGGTTTTAAATGAGTTTTTATGAATAGTACCAAGTGAATTAGATTAAGTGAACTGAGATGATTGCTCATTCTTAGAAAGAGGGTGATCCATATAAAGATCATCCCTTCACCTCACCTAGCTCTAAAATCATCCTTTCATGGAATCAAATTTAAGATTATCATGCATGTAATTTATCATATGTACATCTCATGAAGATAGACAATGTCTTAATAATTCACACATAATGTTCTTGGATACCTCGGTGGCATGACTAAATCATTTTAGTTTGTTCTTTGTAGAGATTTGGGTACAATGTCAGAGTGAGGATATGATGATCATAAAGTCACTCCTTTAACTCCACATTTTACATTTAAATATGATTAATCCTTCATGGTTCAATTTATTGACCAAGATGAAACTTGGGTTTAAGCATGCTTATGTTACATGGAAACTTTTTTTCTCAAGTTACTCCTCATCAAAATGGGTTTGTTCCTCTGGATGAATCCTTGAATGTAATTTGAGTTTTAGTTAAATTTTATTGACCTCCATACTTCACTAAAACACAACAAATCACATTTTATAATCAATGAAACTTTTCTATAAATCTAATTATGTATGCAACTCAAAATTTAGGCCCTATTTCATATTGAACTTAGAGGGAAAAGCGAAGAGTTTTGTAGTACCTAATGAAATATTTAATCCTTGAATCAATGTTGATTATTCCACCTTATATAATATTATAATATCCTTCCAATTCTTATTTTTTTCATCCTAAGTCTTTCAAGAACTCCTAGAATCATCAAGAGAAGTCATCTTCTAATGTTTTAGCTTTCATTCCCTACACCTGAAAAAGCCATTCTTAAAAGATTGCTCTTGAATGAGATTTTTATTTCCTAAAAATTCCAAAATTTACATAAAAATATTCAATTCTCTCTAAAATCACCCTTAGATGCTTTATATTTTCTCTAAAAACTTCAAAAGGGTGTTCAATTAGCTACAAAATAGCAAAAAATGGCCTTTTAGGCCATGAGATGAAGTATTCTCTCTTCAAAACTAAATGTTTTGATCGATCACCTTAGACACTATTCCCTACACACATAAACAAATTGAATGATCTTATTATGACTTTCCTTTGGTTTAGGGTTTATTATTTATGGTTTAGGGTTTCGGGTTAAGGGCTCTATGAGAAGATGGATTCTTTTCTTCTATCTACTAGTTTTGTTTGTTGCCACTCCGATCATATAGTGTATCTCTAACATGTTGGTGAGGATATTGTGATACTTTTATTTTATGTTGATGATTTGTTACTTACTGCCAGCTCTTTTTCCCACATATAGAGTATTCAAAAGGTTGTTTCTATAGAGTTTGACATGAAATATGTTGGGTTATTGCATTATTTCCTTCATTTGCATATTTCTCAAATAGATTCAAGGATTCATTTGATCATCTAAAGTACACCCATGATCTTCTTCAGTGGTTTAATATGTCTTATTGCAAGCCAAGTCCATCTCACTTTCAGTGTGGGGTTACTCTTACTTCCACATGTACCACTACACTTTGTGATCCTACATTTTAAAGGTAGTTGGTTAAGAGTCTCATGTACTTGATTCCATACTCTCCGTGATATTTCATTTATTATAGGGCTTGAATCTTGGTTTGCACATTCTCCTCATGGTAGTCACTAGCATGCTGCTAAAAGTATTTTGCACTATTTGTAGGGCACTTCCCAGTTTGGACTACACTGCACTAGGGGCTCTATTCATTTGCTTGGATATATAAATTCAGATTAGGTAGGTTCCATTAATGAAAATATTTCAACTTTTGGCTATCTTGTTTTCCTTGTTTCTTCTTCAATTGATTAGGCGTGTAAAAAGCAACATGCTATTACACTTTCATCTTTAGAGGTAGAGTATAGTGCAACAGTTATAGCGAGTCAAAAGATACTTTGGATTTGACATTTATTAACAGAGTTTGGATTCCCATAGGATTCACCAACTTTACTTTTCATCGACAACCACATTACAATTCACATTTCTCACAACCCAGTTGAGCACCAGTAGACCAATCATATTGAGATACACATCCACTTCATTTTTTAGAAAATTTAGGATGGAGTTATTTACTTAGAGTACATTTTGACTCAGCAGTAGGTTGTAGACATCTTTTTGAATCCTTTTGCATCACCTTTTACCTTGACTTGCATAGCATGCTTGGGATTTTGGAAGTTGTTCCTTGGGGGTGTTCGTGAGAACATCTTCCTTCTTCTTCTTATTTCTCTTTCCTTCTAACAGTATTCTTTCCTTATTTTGGTTTGATATTTCTTCATGGATATATTATAGATGATTACCTCATCAGGCCTAGTAGTTGAGACTCATAGTACATACATGCCACTTCAATTTTGGCCCCTAGATTCACTTAAAGGGGGGTGTTAGAGTAAAATTTTAAAATGTATGATTTTTCATCACACAAAAATCTCAAATTAGTGGTTGAGAGGGATATCATCATGTAAACAAGTTGTGATGCCAACACACCCCCACATGATAGAGAAAGATGCAACCACATGATCCCTGGACACACCATTTATTCATTTAATTAGGTCTAACAACATTAGGAGGAACCGATACTAGGACTTCCTATGAGGTCACCCATCCTAGTACTAATCCAATTCAAGAGCGCTTAATTTCTTAGCTTTGATACCGTGTACGATTTTCATTCACACCAAAAGCTTGAACTTATGGTGGAAATTAATCTCATCGTGTTAACTAGCTTCTACACCTACATGCTTAGAGTTCAACGCTTAGGAATTTAATGGTTTAGGGATTAGTGTTTAGTTTTTACAGATCATGGTTTGGATTTTAGAGTTTAGGGTTTAGGTCTTAGGGTTAAGGGTTCATGATTTAGGGTTATGTTGGGTTTTAATTTAGCACTTTTTTTTATTAACAGTCAGGGGACAGCAAGTCCCTCCTATTTATGGGAGAGGTTACCTTATTAAAAGAAAGCATAAAAAGTAATATAAAAACATACAACTTTCATATCAATGAGGACCTCTGGTACCTTGAAATTTTCTTACACAAAACTAGATTATCAATACAAAAGAAAAAAATAACTAAGAAATAGGAAGGGTATAACACAACAACACTTTTAGGACAAATAGATAGCAGAATATAACCTTATACATACCGAGAAAGAGTGATACAAAATAAAATCATTCACATTCATAGCATAAGATATCATTTCGTAGACACAAAGTTCTAGAAACCATATTAGTAAGAACAAAATGTTTCTTATCATAAAATATAAATGCTCCATAGATTTCACATAAGAAAGAAAGGATAATAGATGAAGATAGAATCAAGATGAAAATTTTTCTTATTGATTTCTTTCAATTCTATTTACACTTCAAAATTATCAAGGTCCAACAACAAACAATGGCACGGAGAGCCCATTATATAGCTTACAAAATAGTTAATTTTGGTTACAACTTCTTTTAATTGAAATATTAAAGATTAATTTAAGAAATACATTAATAAAAATTCCTTAATCAAATATTACATCATGGGTGTCACAAAACCCAAAATAAAAGAAGTGTCTCAAGACCCCAAAGTAGAAACATCCAACTGAGGCTTAGCAGTGCCAACTGACTTCAGAATTTGATGTCTGATTTTCTTCAACGCCTCACCTATCTCCATGCATTTTGGAATGGTAGTGTTGGAAGTAGCATGAGTCCACGTGCCAAGACACTTCTCCATATCCTTATCAAATTTAGTATTCTCTAGAAATTCTTTGTTGGCTTTGGTGATGGATGAATGGAGAGAATAGACATCCTTCATCTTTTCCTTGGTCATCGATTCTTCTATGAACATATTTTCTCTTACAAAGAAAATAATCTGAGCCTTGATCTCTGGATGGAAAAAGGAACACCTGAACTTCATTCTGAATTTGGCAATGAATATCCTTGAAGGCAGACAAAACACAAGCCTTGAAATCTTTTCCTTTTTGCCAAATATTGTTCATTTCCCTAGTGCTTCTCCCAAAACCTTAATCTTCCATTCAACGCTAAAAATCCATGTTCTTGACAAGTTGTTCTTGGCTTCAACGAACACTTTATTGGCCAATAGGATTTTCTCATCTATTTGGCCCATCAAATAAAGATCTCGAATACATCCACACCAGAGCTTTAATTCTTTTTCCAAGCCATTGGTTGCTGCAGTGAACTTGAGCTACAAATTGGACACCTTCTCATATGATTTAAAGGCCTCCCCAATGAATTTCAGTCCAGCTACTATCATATCATCCATCAATTCTTTAATGGCTTTCCCATAGGTGGTATATTTGTGAATGTAGATATTTTGAACTTCATATTTGTTGAGAACCATGTGAGGTGGATGAGTGGCCAATGGAGTTGGATCCAAGACTTCATATTTTGCCAATAATTATTTTATGAAGTTGGAAAGAACTTGGTTATGTTCTTCCAATTACTCCATAGTTTTCTTTCCCTTATCCACTCATTAATGACTTTGGTTACATTTTTTCTAAGGTTGTGGACCTCACTTTCAGGTGTGGATTCTCCCAGTGGAACTCTTGTAACATCTAAGTCTAAAACCAAAAGATCTTTCTCCTCCTTATCCACCTTAGTTTTATCTATCTCCATGAACTCCAACCCTTTGAATCTATCACCATCTTTGAGGTGGTATTTGATTTCTTTCTTGGGGGAGGAGGAGTAGTGTCAGTAGAGCTTCCACAACGTCAAAATTAGGAACTATCACCTGAGAAGAGGATTTCCTTTTCTTGTTATTAACAAAAGGTTGAACCCAAACAAAGGAAGAAGAAGAAGAAGTAGGGGCAATAGGTCCAAGTGTAAGTGAACTCATTACACTTAGTGTTTGTACTACTAATGTCTCTAGTGGAGAAGTCAGCACAATTTAAGAGAGATCTCTGGAAGGAGTGTCAACCAAACGGAGAGGTTTGAACTCATTTGTTCTTCATTTTCAATCTCTGCAGTAATGAAAGAGGTTCTCTTTTCTTCCTTCATCTCTTCACTATCATCTTCACTCAAAAAAATAATATTTTCTGTCCCAATAGGGGATTTTGGTTTTTCCAGGAGAACTTCTTCTTACTACTTCTTTTTTAATGGCCTTATTATTCTTTAGATATTATTTTTTGAAGAAGATGGAGTAGACTATTTAGGCAACTTCTTTGAAGAAGAAATGGTAGATTGTTAAGGTGCTTCCACAATGGGCGTATGCTCCTCCTTCATTGGAGAGGAAGTTTCTCGTGAAGAGGACTTGGCCTTGTTCTTCCTGAAGATTTTCATCTTTTATCAAACTAGAGTTTGGTTCTTACATGATAGGGTTAATTACCTCCTTCAAATCATCTTTCTCTTTCACAAACCAATCAATGGTTTAGAGATGGGTTTCTTGAATAGACCTTTCATATTCAATAGACTAAAATATTCATCATCATCTTCGAGCCCTTAAGGCACTTTATAGAGGTTGAAGTCTATGAATTGTTGAAGAGAGAATCTACCGAAATATCTTCTTCTTGCCTCAAAATCATCTTGCACGGTGAGCCCAGTAATCTTCAGTGTTGGGACGATTATAGTAAACTATTCTAAGGTTCTCGAAATATAGCCCTTGATGTTAAAACAAGTTTTAGATTTGAAGAAATGAAAAGTGAGCGGAGAAATGGTCCTATCAATATTCTATGCATCCAAGGCTATCTTTCATGTATAATTTCCCAGGGAGATAGGGAAATGAATGCCAAAAATATTCTTATCTCTATAGGTTTGGTGAAGTTTATCTAGATACCTGCAAATCTCAACTAGAGACATTTTATCAATGCAAAACATGGGTAGCTTTAGGGGTGCTCCCTCGAAACAAGCCGATCGATATATGAGAATTTCTAAATGGATTGAATAAGATTCCATATTTAGATATAAAAGTCTTGGCTTCTTCATAAAATCTCCTAGTAATGTCACCCTCTAGAAGTCTTACAATGTACATGGTGAATGCATCAATAACCCTCCTGAAATTATGGTTGCTGACTTTGAGTGTGAACTGAGGGCAACATTAATATATGGGGGGATATTTCTTGTCTGCAACAAAATTGAAGCCAAGCCCTTCCCTGGAGGCCTTCAGGGTGTATATGAGGTAGGAGGTCATATAGAATGTTGTTTGGTTTCTATGAACATTCCTCATCTACTCTGTAAAATTCTCACAAATGATCTCGCTCCAATTCAAATTTTTTTTACCCTCACAAATGATGTTGATGAAAGGACACATCTAATAGTGAAATTCATTTGTATAAGGCATCCCCATGATTCTAGAAAGTAGGGTTATAATGTATGAGAGCTCTTTTTTGAACTAAACCCTAAACAATTTTTTGAAAGTCAGGATGCCCCCTTTTTAGGGTTCTTTAACCAATATTTGGCCACCCTAGCTTTGTATTTCTCACTATCAAGATCGAACAACGTTTGTGCTTATGTGAGAGATGTTGGCTCCTTCCACTACAGGAATGTGTAGGGAAACACTGATGGCGTTAGAGTCCAAGCATGTAACCACTTCACCACAAACATCAATAATTTATTTTGACTCAAGACTGAAATGAGCACCACACGTGACCATAGTATCTGCATATTGCATAGAAATAAGAAATCCTACAGCAAATGCAATCCCGATATATTTGATCATCTGAGCAATGGGGGTAGGGTTTTCACATCCTAATCTATTCCAGAAATCATCAATATCTAGATGTCGAGCTTCATTGTCTCCAATTTTAGGTACAAAGGTTTCCAAGGAAGAGAGGAGTTCGTGCCCTTGATATTGCATTTTCATTGTGATAGAGGTAGGAGGGGAAAACTTTAACGAAGTGAAACCCAATCTCAAAATAATCCCTATGAGAGAATATATGGAAGCACAAACATGAGTGGGCAACGACTTAATTTTACATAAATACAAGTGAGGAGAAATAAGCAGGAAAGATGAAAAATGAATGAACGATCATCAAATTTAAATAGCCGTGAGGATAGAGATAAACATAAAAGCAAAATTAATAGTCCTCTGCAGCGACTCAAAAAGGAAAAAGTAGAAAAAGTGGAAAAACTTAGCCTAGCGACCCATGTGACATTGGGACGCGAGGGATGTGTGGAGATGATTTAGCTGATGCGGGAAAAATAGGCGTAGAGAGCACATATGGTCCATTGGATGCGAGGACATGAAAAACACAAATTGAAGAAATCTAAATGATCATAGTAGTGTGGAAAAAATGGTGAATAGTGAATAAGAGGCCGGGTGCACTTGGGACATATGGAACAAAAATATCTGAAAAATCCACACAAACATAGTATTCGAAGAAATTGGTAAATTGGGGAACTGGGGGCCTAGAAGTACTTGGGATATGAGGGAAAGAAATATCCAATTTACCTACACAACACTAAAAAGACTTCAAAGAGTGAATTTTTTTATCTTTCCAAACTTCTTACTTTACTTAAACACTTCTAAAGGGGACCAACTCAAAATTTTCATATTTTTTCTTTCACAAAGAAGGGAATTTTGAGGTGACAATAGCTGGCTCTTTCAGGGGTGACTTGACTTGAAAAAAGGAACGAGGAAAGATAAGAATTCAAGAAAACTCTAGGAAAAGTAGACCGGTGCCTTATCCATTGGGAAAATAGGGTCAAAAGGAAAATAAATACAGAGGACAACACACGGAAGGGAAAGAGGAACAAACCAAAAGGGAAAGACCCAAAACCAAACACTATACATGATATACAAAAGGACTGCCTAATCACCTAGGACTTGAAAAACTTCAAATATTGCCCACTATAAGGAAGTGGGAGAAAATATCCATCCATATAATCCAAGTAGAAATAATTTTCTCCAACAAAGTGTCTAATTTTGAAAGGACCAAGCCAAAGAGAATCAAACTTACCATGACTCCCATGAGGTTCATTCCTTTTTCCCATCAAAACAATGTCTCCTACTTGAAAATATTTGGGTGTAGCCTTCTTATAAAAGAATTATTTCACCTTCAGTTGATGATTAAGACTCTATCAAAGACCTACATCTTCATCCAACTTATAGAGATACATGATCCTTTTATCCAAGAAATTGATAAAACTTGAATCTTAAATAGCCTTCATTAAGTGCAAGGCTGGTAATTCCATTGAACTAGAATTTGAGCCTCAACACCATACACCACTTAAAATGGATACATCCCAATTGCTCTTTTGGGTGTAATTCTATCTTCCAAGAGAGTCACAGAGCTTCTTGTGCCAATTCCTTTGAGATTCATTGACAAGCTTCCGAACGATGGCTACCAAATTTTTTTGTGGATTTTTCTTGTCCATTTCCTTGAGGGTAATAATTTGAAGAATGAGAAAGGGAAATTCCATAGCCATAGCAAAAATCCATCATCTCGGAAGAAGAAAAAAATGGAATCGTTGTTAGTCATAATTTTGTTTGGTATACCAAACCTTATCAAGATGTTTTCTTTGATGAAATTACATACAACCTCGAAGTATTACTTTTGAATGGAATAGCCTCTACCCACTTGGTGAAGTAATCTATAGCAGTTAGTATGTGATTATGTCTAGTAATTGAATGTTGATTTATTTTTCCAATTAAATACAATCCCCACTGTTGAACAGGCTCATCAATTACTACTGGTTTGAGTGGAAAAGCATCCAATTTGGGTCTCCCAACAAAATTTTATAGGATTCACACTTCCCTACCCATTTTGATGCATCTCAAAACAATGTAGACCAATAGTACCCTGCACGAAGAACTTTGTGGGAAGTGATAGCAGAAGAGAAATGTCCCCCACAATTTTGATCATGAAAAGATGAAAACAAATGTTTTTGTTTCTCTTTGTCCACACACTTAAGGAATCTTCCATTAATGCCTCGCTTGAATAAAGCATTTTCACATAATACATATTGTGCAGACCTTATATTAATGGCTCTCTTTTCCTTGGCACTCAAGTGAGATGGACATTCTCCATAAGTAATAAAATCTGCAATATCAGCATTTCACTCGTTATTTGAACTCAAAAAGAGGAGGATAGGAATCTCAATTGCTTCTATGGATAATTCCTCAACAACTCCTTTTGCAATAAGTTCACATAATACTTTACCCAGAGACTTATTTTTTTGCCTTAATATCAAGGTCATACTATTGAAATTTTTTTACCCAATTGCCCCTTTTAGTTCTAAACACTTGTGTAAGAATAGACTTAATAGTCCTATCAAGAACAAATACAATGAAGTGGGAATTGAGGATATAAAAATGAAACTATTTGACAAATTGACCACTATAAAAGCATCTTTCTCCATCGAAGTATAATTCAATTCATGGGATTTCAAAACATATCTCATGAATGCAATCGGAAGTTTTTGATCGTAAGAATTTTTTTGAGTTAGTATAGCAGCCAAGGTACTATTTGTGGCATAGCAATATATAATAAAATCCTTGTTGAAATCAAAACATGCTAGGATGGGAGTTTTAGTGATGGCTTTCTTGATTCCTTCAAATGCTCCTTTCCCTTTGGCATTCTAACTAAAGGTTTTCTTTCCTTTCATCAAGTGAGAGATACTCATAGTTAGTTCTATAAAATATGGAATGAACCTCCTTAAGAAATTTATCTTACCAAAGAAAGAGTGAACACCTTTTTTTGCTTGTGGGAAGAGGAATCTGTTGAATTCCCTAAACTCTTTCTGGATCTATCTTAATTCCTTCTTTGGAAACAATATGCCCCAGTAGCTTACCTTCAGTAACACAAAAGATAAAATTCTTAGGATTAAGAGATACTCCATGCTCTCTACATTTCTGAAGGACCGTTTCAAGATGTTGAAAATGATTTACTCTAGTCTTAGAGAAAATAGTCAAATCATCAAGGTATACAACAATGCATTTTCCCTTTAGACTACCAAAGGCTAAGTCCATTGCTCTTTGAAAAGTGGAACCAACATTGATAAGGCCAAATGGAATTCTCTTATAGGTGAAGGTGCCCCAAGGAGTAGTAAAAGAAGTCTTGTGTTGATCTGGGGTGTTGAATTCCACCTGATTGTATCCAAAAATCCATCCAATGTGGACAACATCTCAGAGCCTATGACTACCTACAAAACTTGATCCAACATGGGGAGGGGGTAGTTGTCTTTGAGAGAATCTAATTTGAATTCTTGAAATCCACACACATATGAATCTCACCATTTTTTTCTTACTAGAACAATGTTGGAAATCCATGTTGAATGATGTATAGGAAAAATAATCTTTGCTTTCAGTAATTTTTGGATCTCTTGAAAAATGGTATCAACAATCTTAGGATTGTATTGCCTTTGCTTCTACTTGAAAGGTTTGATCCCAGGTCTTAGAGGAATATAGTGTTTCATTTATTTTGGTTGAAAGGATTTGAGATCATCATATGAGTAGGAAAGAACATTGGCATACTTTCTTAATAAGTTTTCTACTTTCTTCCTTTCTTCTTGAGTGCAGCATTTCCCAATATTCACCATTTTGGGTTCATCATTACTTCCAATGTTGATCTTATCATACTCAGTAGATTGATGAGCCCCTTAAGAATATATGGATTTGATATACCAATCATGTTTATCAAATAGATCTTCTAGACTCACTAGCCCTTTAGGTATCTTGTTACCCTTCAACTTAATATAGCCATCCTGATCCATTTCTTCTTTTATATCTTCTTCATTAGAGGGTACATACTCTCTACACCGATTCTCACTTCCTTCAAAATATAATTGAAAGAAGTTATCTTTAAGCTCCAAGAAAGAGAGAAAGTGTTGATCATCATTGAAAACTTTTCAGTTGCATGCATTATCCAACACACTAGGCCTATGGATCATCTCAATGGAAAATTTCTCTTGAGAGAAATTTGGGTGAGGAATCAACAAAGATCTTAAGATAGCTAGAGAATCATCTCTAGTGTTCTTTTCTCTTGGCATAGCTTCAATGGAGAAAGCATCAAGAAATTCAATGGAATCCTAGACAAGATTTCTATAATGTTTCAACCTCCTATTCTTGACTTGAAAAAGATCCCTAACCTGTTTCACAATTAACTCTACATCACCATGAGCACAAAGATTCTTCACTCCCATTTCTTTTTCCATGTTCAATCTAAGGATGAGAGCCTCATATTCAGTTGTGTTGTTTGTATTTTCAAAGTAAATCTTAAATGAAAAAGGATGAATCTTCCCTTCTTAAGAGATTAGCACCACGCCAGCTCCTGAACCAGCTGAAGAACAACATCCATCAAATTCCAGAGTCCACATTCCATTAGGATAATGTTACACTCCATTAGGAATTTTTACCTCAACTTGTGACATGATCATATAGTTACCATGCCCGATATCTTCATAGAGTATTTGTGCTTTTCAATCATCGAGTCTTTTTGTACTATGTACTTAGTTTTATTTCCGTAACAAATTTTTTATTTTTCCATTGACCAAGATCAAAGCATGTGACCAATCCATCTGAATTTCACCTCCTACCTCCCTACAAAAATTTCTACTCAGCAACATACCATATGAGGGAGGAATATCAACTACTAGAATAGTGGCTTTGACCCTTTTCTCTAGAAAATCAGCGAAGGCTACTTGTGCATCTTTAATCCTTCCAACCAAAGGTACTTCCCTACTCTCCATAGAGTAGCAAGAACCAAAAGTATGTGTTAGAGTCAAGACCCAAAGCATGAGCTAATTTTGCAAGCATTACATTATCTGATGCTCCTGAATCAATGACATAATTACTGAGTTTATGGCCAGCTATGAGAAGTGTTACATAGAATGGTTTAATTTTCTCATTAGGTGAAGTGACTGCAGCTACAAGACTTGGTTGGGAGAAGGGGAGTGGGTAAAAGACCTTTAGAAGTATTGGGTGAAGTTTTGGATTTGGAATTGACAAACTTTACTACTTTAGAAAAGCATTTGGATGAGTCTGGTAAAATTCTACCTCTGAAATTTGGATCTTTGTCTTCTTAAGGTGGTCAATGATATCAAAATACCCAAAGGTGGATGGGGCATCATTACTAGGAATAGGAGAAACTTTTGATTTATCAGGTTTAGGAGTTGAAGGACAAGAATTTTTGAAGAAGAGGTAGAAGGAGAAGAATTTCCATTACTTACCTTTTGTGTGGAGGTGGTGGAACCTGGGACTTCTCTTCTCACAAATACTGTAATAGTTATAGGAAATTACTTGGATTTTGTAGTAGACCGCTTCACTTTTCCTTTCTGTTCATTTTCTCTCAAGTCATAACAGCATATGACTCACTATTCATATCTACCACTACTTCATAATATTCATCTTCCTCATCAATACCTTCAGTAGTGAGGAAATGAACTTGACATTCACCAAGATCCTCATCTTCTTCAACAATCTCTTCTTCTAGTTCTTCATAGACTTCATTAACCTCCCCATCATCAGGTTCTTAAACTTCACAATTTGCATTGACTAGAACCTTGATAGGTGGGCATTTAATAGCCAATCTAGTTTGAGAAGAGGGTAAATGGTTCCTAGGCTAAAAAATATTCCTTGGAATATCTTGATAAGGAGTATGTTGAGAAAATTGTTTCTTGCTAGCAATGAGATCATTTGCTAATTTATGCACTTACTATTCAGAGTTAGCTCCCGAGGAGGAAGAAAAATATGCTTTAGACTTGGAGGGTTCTCTTTTCAATTTTCCATACATGATTCGATCATCCTCAACGCTGATAGCCAACCGTTAATCAACCTTTAGAGTCTCGACGTTACCTCTCCTTAATGCATAACTTACTTTAGGTAAATGATCATTGAGGAAGAATCACTTCCGGATTTGATCTATAGGATGAGTGTTCTATGAAATTTTATGAATTAGTTTGTTGAATTTGGCCATGAAATCTCTCATAGGATCATATGGTTCCTTCTTGATATGAAATATTTGAGCTAAAAGAGCATGCATATCTTCATCAGGTTTGAAGAGTTACTCAAACTGAGTTGTCATGGTGGTCCAATTAGTAATCGACCTAGTAGGAAGATGATAAAACCAATCGAGATTATCATTATCATGCAATGTTTCAATGAAAATCCTAACAGAGATGTCCTCATGTTCAACTCCAAGAATCCCACATGTAATAATGAAGGCTATGATGTGTCCATTCGGGTGCACTTTCCCATCACCTCAAAATTTAAGAAAACGTTTCCTGTTATCCCTAGGTAACTCATGCAATGGCGGAGGAAGAGCAAGAGGCCCAACCTATTGTCCCCAAGGAAAAGGTCCTTCCATCTTTGGGAAGATTTACTGTAGGGGAACTATAAGTCTAGCAAGTACTAGGGCACGGAGAGTAGGATTGAGTTATTCTTAAGAATGTTTTTCTTAGAAATCCTATCTTTAGTATGAGGTGTGCTCGTAGAATGAGTTCTTTTGTTCCTTCTTACTGGAAGAAGAGGAAAGTTTTTTTCCTTAGAAGTTTAAAATGGGAATCTTCTAGCCCATGAGATTTCTTCCCACGTGTATATTGTAGAGTCATCAGACCTGTAAAATGATCTTGAAGTTGTTTTTTTCTAAAGGAATTCCTTGGAAACGTAATCCCCAGTGGAGTCACCAAAAACTGTTGGGTTTTTATTTATCACTTTTAGTGATTAACATTGGGGACAACAAGTCCATCCTCTTTATGGGAGAGGTTACCTTATTGAAAGAGAGAAAAAACCTTATATACAAATGTACAACTTTCATATCAATGAGGACCTCTATGATACCTTGAAATGTTTTTACACAAAACTAGATTATCAATACAAAAGAACGGAAGAACTAAGAAATAGGAAGGGTAGAACATAACAACACTTTCAAGAAACATAGATAACATAATATAACCTTATACGTATTGAACAAGAGTGATATAGAACAGAATCATTCACATTAATAACATAAGATATCATTTTGTAGACAAAAATTTCTAGAAACCATATCAATAAGAACACAAAGTTTCTTATCATAAAAGATTAATGATCCATAGATTTCTAGATAAGCAAGAAAGGATAATAGATGAAGATAGAAACAAGAGGAAAATTCTTTTGTATTGATTTCTTTCAATTCTATTTACACTTCAAAATTATTAGGGTCAAAAAATGGCATAGAGAGCCCATTATATAGCTTACAAAACAGTTACTTTTGGTTACAACTTATTTTAATCAAAATATTAAAGACTAATTAAGAAATACATTAATACAAAGTCTTTAATCAAATATTACATCATGGGTGCCACAACCTCAAAATAAAAGAAGTGCCTCAAGACCCCGAAGTAGAAAGACTTGACTGAGGCTTAGAGGTGCCAACTGACTTCATAATTTGATGGCTGAATTTCTTCAACACCTCAGCTATCTCCATGCATTTTGGAATGGTAGTGTTGGAAGCAGCATGATTCCACATACCAAGACACTTCTCCATATCCTTATCAAATTCAGTATTCTCTAGAAGTTCTTTGTTTGGATTTGGTGATGGCTAACTGGAGAGAGAAGACATCCTTCATCTTTTCCTAGGTCATCAACTCTTCTTTAAACATATTTTATATTACAAAGGCATTAAACTAAGCCTTGATCTCCTGGATGGAAAAAGGAACACATGTAGCTTCATTCTGAATTTGGAAATGAATATAATTGAAGGAAGATAAAACACGAGCCTTGAAAGCTTCTCCTTTTTGCCACATATTGTTCATTTCCCATAGTGCTTCTTCCTAAACCTTAATCTTCCATTCAACGTTGAAAATCCATGTTCGTGACAAGTTGTTCTTGGCTTCATCGAACACTTTGCTGGCTAACAAAACTTTCTCATCTGTCTGGCCCATCAAACAAAGATCTTGAATACATCCACACCAAATCTTTAATTCTTTGTCCAAGCCATTGGTTGCTACAGTGAACTTCAACTACAAACTGGACACCTTCTCATATGATTTGAAGGCCTCCGCAATGAAGTTCAGTCCAACAACTCTCATATCATCCATCAATGCTTTAATGGTTTTACCATAGCTAGTATATTTTTGAATTTCCTTGATAGTCTGAACTTCATCTTTATTGAGAACTATGGGAGGTGGAAGAGGAGCCAATGGAGTTGTATCCAAGACTTCATATTTTTCCAATAATGATTTTATGAATTTGGAAAGAACTTGGTTATGTTATTCTAATTTCTCCATAGTTTGCTTTCCCTTCTCCACTTGTTAAATGACTCTAGTTATGGTTTATCTAATTTTGTGGACCTCACTTTCAGGTGTGGATTCTCCCAATGGAACTCTTATAAGCTCTAAGTCAGAAACCAAAAGATATTTCTCCTCCTTATCTACCTTAGGCTTATATATCTCCATGAACTGCTAACCATTTTAATCTATCCCCAACCTGAGAGGTGGTCTTTGCTTTATTTTCACAAGGAGGAGTAGTAGTGCCAAGTAGAGTTCCCACAACATTGAAATTGGGTTCTATCACCTGAGAAGAGGATTTCCTTTTATTGTTATCAACAAAAGGTTGAACCCAAAAAATGGAAGAAGAACAAAAAGTAGGGGCAATAGGTCAAAGTGTAAGTGAACTCATTGCACTTAGTGTTTATACTACTGATGTCTCTATTGGAGAAGTCGGCACAATTTCATAGAGATCTTTAGAAGGATTGTCAACCAAACCAAGAGGTTCAGTCATTTTTTCTTCATTTTCAATCTCTGCAGTAATGAAAGAGGTTCTCTTTTCTACCTTCATCTCTTCACTATCATCTTCACTCAAAATAGTAATATTTTCTAGCCCAATAGGGGCTTTTGGATTTTCCAGGATAACTTCTTCTTCAATTGGTTCTTGTTTAATGGTGATGCCTTTATTCAAATATACCTTTATTGAAGAAGATGGAGTAAACTGTTTACACACCTTTACAGAAGAGGAAGGGGTATATTGTTGAGCACTTCCACATTGGGTGTATGCTCCTCCTTCCTAAGAGAGGAAGTTTCTCATGAAGAGGACTTGGCCTTAATCATCCTAAATATTTGCATCTTCCTATCAAACCAGAGTTTGGTTCTTACAATGATAGGTTTAATTACCTCCTTCAAATCATATTTCTCTTTCACAAACCAATCAATGGTTTCTATAGGGGTGTGTTTAATAGACCTTTCATATTCAATAAACTACAAATATTCATCATCTTCGAGCCCTTCAGGCACTTTATAGAGGTTGAATAATATGACTTGTTGAAGAGAGAATTTGCCGAAATATCTTCTTCTTATCCTCAAAATCATCTGCACAGTCAGCCGAGTAATCTTCAGTGTTGGGATGATGATAGTAAACTATTCTAAGGTTCTCGGCAATATAGCCCTTGATGTTTAAACAAGTTCTAGATTTGAAGAAATGAACGGTGAGTGGAGAAATGGTCCTATAAATATTCTATGCATCCAAGGTTGTCTTTCATGTATAATTTCCCAGGGAGATAGGGAAATGAATGCCAAAATATTCTTATCTCTGCAGGTTCGGTGAAGTTTATCTAGCTTCCTTCAAAGCTCAACCAGAGCCATTTTATCAGTATAAAACATGGGTAGCTTTAGGGGTACTCCCTTGAAATAAGACAGTCTGATATATGAGAACTTTCTAAATTGATTGAAGAAGCTTCCATATTTAGATATCAAAGTCTTGGCTTCTTCAGAAGTCTTACAATGTACATGGTGAATGCATCAATAACCCTCCTAAAATTATGGTTGCTAACTTTGAGTGTGAACTGAGGGAAGTATTCATATATGGGGGCATCTTTCTTGTCTACAAAAAAAGTGAAGCCAAGTCATTCCCTGGAGGCCGCCAAGGTGTACATGAGGTAGGAGGTCATATAGAATGTTGGGTATCTATGAACATTCCCCAACTACTCTCTCAAATTTGCACAAATGATCTCGATCTAATAAAAATTTTATTTACCATCGTAAATGATGCTGATGAAATGAAAAATCCAATAGTGAAATTCATTTGTAGAAGGCATCCCCATAATTCTAGAAAGTAGGGTTATAATGTCGGAGAGCTCTTCTTTGAAGTCAATGCTAAACAATGTTTTTGAAAGTTGGGATGCCCCGTTTTTAGGGTTCTTCAACCAAGATTTGGCCACCATAGCTTTGTATTTCTTGTTATCATGATCGAAAAATGCTTGTGCTTGGGTGAGGGTGAGAGTGTTGGATCCTTCCACTACTGGAATGCATAGGGTAGCACTGATGGCCTTAGAATCCAAGCATGTAACCAATTATCCATGAACATCAATAATTTCTTTTGACTCATGACTGAAATGAGCACCACACACGAGCACGATATTTGCACATTGTGCGAGATATAGGAAATCTTGGAACAAATGCAATCCCACTATCTTTGATCATCTGAGCAATGACGGTAGGGTTGTCACATCCCAATATATTCAAGAAATCATTAAGATCTAGATGACAAGCTTCGCTATCACCAATTTTAGGCATAGAGGTTTTCAAGGAAGAGAGGTGTTTGTGCCCTTGATATTACATTTTCATTGTGATAAGAGGAAGGATGGAAAAATTTTCAACGAGCGAAAACAAAGTCTCAAACTAATCCATGTGAGAGAAGATATGAAGAAAATATGCAAGAGGGTAACGGGTTAATTTTGACTAAAGACAAGTAAGGAGAAATAAGTAGGAAAGGTGAAAAATGAATGAATGGTCATCCCCTTTAAATAGCCGCGAGGAGAGAGAAAAACATAAAAGTGCACTTAATAGTCCTCACACCAACTCAAAAAGGAAAAATATGAAAAAATAGAAAAACTTAGCCCAAACGGCCCATATGACATTGGGACACGTGGAGCATATTTGGCTGATGCAGGAAAAGCGAGCCTAGAGAGCACATATGGTCCATGAGATGTGCGGACATGAAAGACATGTCACATAAACTGAGACATTCGAATGAGAAGAGTAGTGTGGGAAAAATGGCGAAATTGGTGAACAAGAAGCCCATGCGTACTTGTGACATATGGAACAAAAATATCTAAAAAAGTTTTACAAGCATAATATTGTGGAGAAAGTGGTAAATCGGGGAACTGGGGGCCTAGAAGTACTTGGGACATGAGGGACAAAAATATCTGATTTACCAACACAACACTAAAAAGACTTCAAAGAGCAAATTTTTTTATCTTTCCAAACTTCTTACTTTACTTAAACATTTTGAAAGGGGACCAACTCAAAATTTTCATATTTTTTTCTTCACAAAGAAGGGAATTTTGAGGGTGACAACAGGTTCACGATTTAGGGTTGGTTTAGGGTTTAGGGTTTAGGGTTTAGAGTTTAGATTTTAGCATTTATGGCTTAGGGTTAAGGGTTGAATGTTTAGGATTTAGTGTTTATGGCTTAGGGCTTAGGGTTTAGGATTTAAGTTTCATAGTTTAGGGTTTAGGGTTTAGGGTTTAGTGTTTAGGATTAAGGGTTTAACATTTAAGGTTTAGGGTTTATGGATTCAATGTTTATGGTTTAGGTTTTAGGGATTAGTATTTAGGGTTTAGGAATTAGGATTAGGGTTTAGGGTTGAGGGTTTGAGGGTTTAGGGTTTATATTTTAGGGCTCGGGGTTAGGGTTTAGGTTTTAGGGTTTATTTTATTACGCTCAAGGTTAAATTTTAGGGTTTATGTCTAATGTTTGATTTTAAGGTTTATCGTTTAGGGCATAGGGTTAATGGTTTAGGTTTATGGTTTAGGTTTAGAGTTTAGGTTTTAGGTTTCGGTTTTAGGGTTTATGGTTAGGGTTTAGGGATCAAGGTTAAGGGTTTAGAATTTATTGTTTAGTTTTATGGTTTAGGGTTAAGGGTTTAACATTTAGGGCTTATGGTTTATGTTTGATGGTTTACGGCTCAAGGTTTCAGACTTACGATATTGTTATCACAATTCCCCCTGGGACAAATTGGTCAAACACGAGCCTACATAGGAGGTAATCGAGGGGATGGTTTAGTCATGTGAGTCCATAGTGAATATCCAACAACTAAGGGGAATTTGGGCTCAACAATGAAGGAACAAGGTCGGTGGTGAGGACAAACAAACTCAAAGGAGGCTAAAGGCTAAAAGGTGGAAATTGGAGAAAGGGCTTGAAGTTTTCATAATTCACATACGATTTGACTTGGCATAAAGAAATACATTCACTGAAGGTGTAACATGCATCAATGATGCAACTTAAGGGTTCGGACCCAAGACTCCAAGAGGTGGTCCCCCAAACAAGCATAGGCTCTCCATGTGGTCAAAGTAGAAAAAAGGGGGCAAAACTAACCATTGAATTGGATAAGTAAAGAAGGGATAGAGGAAGCCTCCATGCATCATCTTGGTGCATATTCAAAGGAAAAATCTGGAGTGGGTTCCCAAATGAGTTCATCCCTTCATGTGAACTAGGTCTGAAAATGGGACACTGGCTATTGAAAAGTCTAATCTCGGGACAGGCTAAAGGAAGCTTCCATGTATCGGTTCAACATAACTTCAAAATTAAAATCCGGAGGTGGTACCCAAACAAGCACGAGCTCGCCACGTGGTCGAGTCCAAAAAAGTGGTAGAACCGGCCATTGAATGACTAAATAAAGGAGAACCAATGGAAATCCCCACGTGTCCCTTCGATGCTCTTTAAGGGGATGAATTCAAAAGCAGGTCCCAAATATGCACTGAGCCTCCACATGTCTCGGGTCAGGCATAATGTCTCCACCGATAGGAGGGAATCAGGTAGAACATAGAGGAAACTAAGAAGGCCTATGGATGATGCCACGTGTCTTATGGGTGTAACTGCAAGAGTGAAAAGAGGGGAAAAATCTTAAGATGCGTAGATCCGCCACGTGGACCTTGCGCAAATAGATCCCAAACCTAGAGTGCCTTCAGACGGCCATATCTTTCGACTGGAAGATTATAATTGAGCAGGAGAGGACATTTTGGAAAGCTCTTAGTGCCTTCTACACATGTACCACCATTAATGAAGAATGGTAAATTTGGTCCACAATTTTTGAGGTTGTCAAGTCTCCCACCTGCCACCATGATGAAGAATGAGCCTCCTTTCTTTCCCAATAAGAAACAACACATGGGGCATGGGTCATGCATTGAAGCCCATCATTGTTGCGGTTGGATTTTAATGCTTTTGGGGTGATTGGAGTGGTTGGATTCAATTCTCTTGGAGGGGTGGTTGAAAGCAGGGTTCAAATTTTCCTTCTCTCTTTCTCTCTTTCTTCTATATATTATAAAGGAGGGGCATATTTTAGAGGGTTTGGTCATTTTTCATCCTACCCCCTCTCTCTTTCTTCCCTAGAGTCAAATGTGGAGCTTAAGCCTCCTCCCTTAGATTTGTAATGATTTTTTTAACTCTTGTCAACTAATGATGTACTATGCAAACTCCTAGAGCAATAAAATTTGTTTTGTGATGCATTTTATCCATCCTTCATTATTTTATTGTCTCTTCTTGCCTCTCATCATTGTAGGGTATACTGGGCATATCTCTAATGTCTATTACATGTTTTCATAGCTTTATTTAATGGGTTGATGTGGTGTTCTATGTGAACTCTATCCTTGGTATATGATGCATCTATCCATCCTCTCCATTTCTCATCTCTCTCCATTTCAGGAAACTAGATTTGTGACCAACATTCCCCTTTTCTTGGTTCTATTAGCTTTGTAGTATAGGATTTCTTTATTTTCATACTCTCTTTCTCCATGTCTCCTAAGCATTGTTAGATTAGGAGTAGATAGTCACATTTACTTCCTTAGAAGTAGTTTAGCAATAGGATCAGGAAGAAGAATACAACTTTCTCTGGAGGTCCATCTCAAGTTTGCAAGTCCCAGAGCTTGAGATATTATCCCATGTTATGCAATCACACCGAATGCCCCATTCAAAATCTAGCCATTCGGGGGGTGTTGTGATATTTCACTAATAGTTTTGGCATGGGTGGTGGGATAAGTCTAAAGCACCTCACCACTTCACTTCATCAGGATCGATGTGCCCTTGGTGAATATTTCATCCTTTAGAGGCACTTTCAAGCACATCTGGCGACTCCATCTAGTCAACAACCCATTCTCTGAGTTGTACACCTTATTTCCATCCATTTACACCCATTCATCTTTCCACATCTTCCATCTTCTGTCATTTATGAAGTTTTGTAGTCATGAATTCATTCCGCCCATTTAATCCACACTTGTAGTAGGACATGGAAGAGTTTGATCTCTTATTAGACTTGGAGGAGTGTTTTGATGAGGAGGGGCCTGTAGAAATTACAACATTCACTACCCCATCATTCATCCTTCAACCACAAGAAGCCAGTCAAAGATTTTCCACCAGTCATGCTTACTTTAGAGCATGACGTAGAGTTTCAGCATGCCCAGTCAACAAACCTCCAGATTTAAGCTAGAAAAATCCGGGAAACCTCATCTTGATACTTTGAGGAGAGTGAAACACCATATGAAATTTAGATTGTTTCCGACCATGGGCCAAATCATACATGGTCAATTTGTGAGGAAGGGGAGGTTCTCCCTACCAGCTAGGATTCATTCGAGCCCCCTTTTCAAGGTATTAGGATAGAGAGGAGTAGATTTTCTTTCAATAGAAGATGCTTTTCATCACTTGCATGCCCAATGGGCATGTATGATCTTTTAGTTTTGGCTATTGAAGTGTTGTGGTGTTTTTTTTCGAAGGTTGAATCATTGTAGGTATATGTGCCCCAGGGTGAATGTAGTAAGAGTCCATTTTAGGGACAAGTGAGTGCCCAGTCAAGAAAATTTTCTACTCTCGAAACCTTTCTCCATGATTTTATTATGAAAATTTGATTGCGGTTAGTGGGGTAGGAGGGTGAATAGGTTTGAGTCGAGCTCGAGGTCTTAGGGAAAGGATCATACGGGATATCATTCATGACTCCATGCCTAATGGATCCAAGGCTATCGAGGGTCTCTTCATGTAGTAGGTATATGTAATGAGTCAGAACTATTATCACAATTTTCCCAGGAAAAAGGCCAAACAATGTGCGAAAGGTAGGCTGAGGGGACGTTTTAGTCATGTGATTCCACATTTCATATTGGAGAAATGGATTTCAAGATCGATAGTTTTGGACTTCTGGCCAAACAATGTGAAAGGAGGAAAAGCTCACACGGATTGGAGAAAGGGCTTCCACGTGCCTGGAATTCTCATACGATTCGACTTGAGGAAAAGAAATAGACCCAAGAGGCGGTCCCCAAACAAGTACAAGCTCGACACGTGGTCGATTCCAAAAAATGGGGTAAAACTAGACATTGAATTGGCTATGTAAAGAAGGGCAGTGGAATCCTCCAGTGTCATCTTGGCACATCTTCAAAGGAGAAATCGGGAGTGAGTTCCCGGATAAGTGCCATCCCTCCACATGTCCCAAGTCTAAAAGGGACACCGGTTGTTGAAAATTCCAAGCTTCGGGACAGGCCGAAGGAAGCCTCCATGCTTCATTTAGCGTAACTTCATAGTTAAAATCCAGAGGTGGTCCCCAAACAAGCGCAGGCTTACTACATGGTCAGAGTCCAAAAAAGGGGAAAGAATCGACCATTAAATCATCTAAGTAAAGGAGAAATACTGAAACCCCACATGTTCCTTCGGTGCTCTTTTGGGGTGAATCCAAAAGTAGGTCCCAAATGTGCACTGAGCCTCCACATGTCTCGGGTCAGGCATAGTTTCTCTGCGATAGGAGGGACTCAGGCAGTACATAGAGGAAACCAAGAAGGTGCACAGACAATGCCATGTGTCTCATCAACACAACTACTAGAGTGAAATGAGGGGGCAAAATCTTAAGACATGTGGGGCCACCATGTTGACCTTGTGTAAATACATCCAAACCAAAGCGCCTTTAAATGGCCATATCTTTCAACTGGAAGCTCAAAATTGAGTGGGAGAAGAAATTTTGGAAGCTATCTCGATGCCTGCTACACACACCTGCCACCATTAATGAAAAAAGGTAAATTCAGTTTGCCATTTTGAAGCTAACAAATCTACCACTTAACACCATGATGAAGAATGGGCCACCTTTCTTTCCCAACAAGAAACAACACATGGAGGCATGGGTCATGCAGTGAAGCCCATCATTGTTGCAGGAGGATTTTAATGCTTTCTAGGGTGGTTGGAGTGGTTAGATTCAATGCTCTTGTAGGGGTGGTTGAAGTAGGGTTCAAATTTTCTCTCTCTCTTTCTCTCTTTCTTCTATATATTGTAAAGGAGGGCATATTTCTAGAGGGTTGGTCATCTTTTCTCTCTTTCCCCCCTCTATATTTATTCCCTAGGGTCGAATGTCAAGCTTAAGCCTCCTCCCTTGGATTTTTAATGGAATTTTCTTGCCTCTTGTCGACTAATGATGTACTATGTGAGCTCCTCGAGCAATAAAATCTATTTTGTGATGCCATTTGTCCATCCTTCCTTATTTTGTTTATCTCTTCTCACCTCTCATCATTGCGGGGTATATTGTGCATATCTCGATGTCTACTACAAGTTTTGGGAGCAATGTTTAATGGGTGGAAGTGGTGTTCTATGTGAACTTATCTTTGGTCTGTGATGTATGTATCCATCCTCTCCATTTTCACCTCTCTCCACTTCGGGCACTTGGATTTGTGACCAAAACTCCCTTTTATTTTTTCCTATCACCTCTATAGTGTACGATTTCATTATTTTCATACTCTCTTTCTACTTGTCTCCTTGGCATTTTTAGATTAGGAGTAGATAGTTCACATTTCCTTCCTTAGAATTTGTTTAGCATTAGGATCAAGAAGAAGAATACAACTTTCTCCGGAGGTCCATCTCAAGTTTGCAAGTCCCACATCTTGAGAGATGGTCCCATGTTATGCAATCACACTGAATGCCCCATTTAAACTTAGGCCATTTGGGGGGTGTTGTGATTTTTTACTAATAGGTACATAGTTTAGGGTTTAGGATTTAAGGTTTATGGCTTAGGGATAAGGGTTTACATTTCAAGGTTTATGGTTTAGGGTTTAGGGTTTAGGGTTTAGGGGTCATTGTTCATGGTTTTTGCTCGGGGTTCGGGATTTGAAGTTACAAGTTTAATGTTTAGGGTGTAGAGCTTAGGGATATGGATTTAAGGTTTAGGTTTATGGCTAAGGGCTCAAGGATTAATGTTTAGGGTGTATTGTTTAGGGTTTAGGGTTAGGGTTAATTTTTTATTAAGGGTTTTATATTTATTATTCAAGGTTTAGGGTTAATTTTTTTAGGGTTTAGGGTTTATGGTTTATAGTTTATGGTTTTGGGATAGGGTTAGGGTTTAGGGTTTAGGTCACATAGTTCAAGGTTTATTTTTATTGTTTAGGTCTCATGGTTTAGGGTTAAATGTGTAGGGTTTAGGGTTTAGGGCTTAGGGTTTAAGGTTTAGGACCTAGGATGGAAATTTGAGAGGATTTTGAGGTTCAATTTTATTTTCACGATGTGTTACTCCAATTTTTTAGAATGGTGATCCAAATGCAACAACATTTTGATTGAGACACTCAATGATTCCTAAATGTCCAATCCTGCTATAAACCCCAATAGTCCTCAATCCTTGGATACAGGGAGACACCATTAATTGGATTTGATTTATAATGATAGAGATATTTGTAAATGACCTCTAAATATGTATGCATTTCATGTTGTTTGGAAATCACCTAACACCCTTCACTAGGCTTGATGACTTCCTATACCTTTTTTAAGGATATTTTTTAAGCATCCATGGGTTTATCATAGGAATTATCAATGAATAGAAGGTCACCAAGCCATAGGCCAACTAACTCCCATTCAGAAATAATCAAGAAATATTTACTAGGTGATTGATAACCCATGTGTGTTCTATTCATTCCCATGTTTCTATGCTTAATGTTTACAAACATAATCTTTGACTATTCTAGACACGAGACTAGGAAATACGGTCCTAATATAGTCATGCCCTCTTAGTTAAGTAGAATAGATGTTACGGGTTGTTATTACTAAGTAACAATGCCAAGGTTTTAATTTTCAAGGTATTATGAATATGTTGACAGGAAGTACTAATTACCCATGAAATGTAATTCTCCATCTTTAATTTGATTTACTCATCTTCCACTTCATATTGAATAACCGATTTGACATGTGAGTTTCCCTCTTCGATGGTGATACACCGAATATGAATATGATCCTTGAGATTTGACCCTCATCTAACCATAATACCAGTACAAACTTATTTGTTGGTAATGTTGCATAGTCATTATCCTTTCTACTTTTGTTAACAAATCTTGTTGCATATTTTATGTTGTAAAAACATAACCTATATTTATAATGAGAGTAGTGTGCATGGACATAGAAAAAGAATGGTGAAGCTGAGTGTGATGGAGAGAGAAAGGAAAAATTTGAGTGAGTGACATAGTAGGGCCATTTCCCCAAAAAAACACCTCTGCAGCACCTGGAAAGGTCACAAATGAATGTTTAAGATTTAACATTTAGGCCTGGCCATTTAGATTCTAGAGTTAATTTTTAGGTTTTAGGATTTAGGGATTGTGATTTATGGTTTAGGGATTAGCATTTAGGGTTTAAGGAACAACTTTTAGGGTTTAAAATTTAGGTTTAAGGCATAGGGTTTAGGATTTTAGTTTTAGAATATAAACGCTAAAATATTAGGTTGAATGGTGAAATCTCAATTATTACCTATGTATTGACTAGATTATACTATTAAAAACTATATTTGAAACCGTGACTCATGGAGTTGTGAGACTAGTTCCATAAGGTGAAGAGTGACCCTAATTTCTTATATTTACTAAAATAAATTTAAAGTATAAGAAATAATAAAATATAAATAATAATAATTGAAATAATAAAATATAATTTTTTGGTAAATAGAAGCATCCCAAAAGAACATATAATATATTATGTGGAATTTTTGTGTGTTATATAACTCGTATGCATTATGTTATTCCCCTTTTTCCAAGGCATACCTCAATGATTGGATCTGGTTTGGATCCCCAAGCATGAGGCATGGACTTGCACAAACACAACAAACAATGTGTTTTTGTATAAAAATGCTAAAATTTCACTTCCACCATAATAAATCAAATTAAAATGATTGATTCGTTTAATAAAAATATGACTATGACGTAGAGCAAACTTTCTTCTTTCTAAAAATATAATTTTTCAAATATTTTGACTAATATAAGGTTTTCATATTATTTATTTTTTAACTATTCCTTTTTGTATCTATTTTTGAAGTTTAAATTCTTGTATCTTTCATCATGTATCTTTTTTAAGCTCATCGAAATTAAAAATATATATACTAGCCCAAACTAGGCCTAATTCTATACATATTCAAAAAAAAACTTGTTTTAGATATTTTTTGAAGTAGTTAGGGGGGCACGATCAGAGATCCGTAATTTTAAAAATTTTAATATTGTGATAATAGAAACATCATAAAAAAATGCTTGATCAAAAAGCTATAAAAAATGGAGCCGAAACTAGATGCTCCTAGCTAACTTTCTAGTGAAGGGTTTCCAAAAATACCAAATGGTTCTCGAGAAAATGGTGGCAGCCACAAAATTCACTCTATTATGTTTTTTAACAAAAACAATAGAACTTGTTGGTATTTTAGTTATTTGAGCCACCTAAACTTAACCATTTTCAATAAAATTTGGTAGCTTAGCAACTAGACTCAAAATGCTAGAATTCATGTTCTTATAACATCTACCAATTTTAATTGTTAATATTTCAAAAATCATAAAAGTTATAGTTTTTATTGTTCAAAAAAAAATCCACTTAAGACCCCCATTTTCCCCCAAATTTTTGCACTTACCCAACTATTAGAGTTTGAAAGGATCCTGTGAGAAAAATATTGGAAAGTACAGGTTCACCAAAAATATTAAATAAAATATGAAATTTTACTAAGTTAATCTAAACTAGTAACAACAATGAAACAAATGGTATAAATGTAACTATGAATTCTAACAAATTTTAATTTATATTTAAATGAGAAAAATAATTTAAATAAGAGTGGAAAGGTACTAACCTAAAAATTACTTAGCTCGTTGTGATTTTGACTGAAAAAGATGATACGCAAATGAAGCAGAGTATGATGATGTGACCTAGGAAATTGTAGAAGATGAAAATTTGACCATACTGGGGTGTACGGAGGAGGATTAGGGTGCCTCTGGTTCCCTAGTCTATAGTATGGGTGACCCGGTCTATAGAACATCTTAGGACCTGAATATGGAAGTGTAGCTAGATCTTCGAAATGTATTTACCCTTGTGGAATAATTGTTGTAGTAACTTTGATGATGATCCCAAGAACTTGTAATAAAGATTCATCTACAAAACCCCATAAAAATTATCAAAATACTAAAAAAATAAATATACATATGAAGGGGTTAGGATGACCATATAGCTACCACAATCGTGGAATTACAACTAAGAATTGCACTACATTCTAGACAAAATGTAGATATATGTGCTTGTGTTTCCACTTATGTACCTAGGTTTCCCTAGCACTAAGGATGCCAAAGTAGTGGGCAATAGCTAGATGTAATATGTAAATGGTGGATGGAATAGAATGAATACAACCCTTCCTATGTAGTGTGTGATGTAGAATAGTGCCTAGATGTAGTATTTTTCCTTTTTAGATAGCTAGCCCTTATCGAATAGTCTGCCCATAAGATAAGAGGTATTTTATGTTTATATAGGGATCTCTTGATAAAATTTTGACACTAATTACCTGACATGTCGAATAGTACCTATAGGAATGAGAGGGAAAATTATAAAGACTGACCTCAAAACTATAAATTAGGCACAAGTGCTTCTAGGATCAAGGCACCCAAAGTAAGGACCAAGGTACCCATGGGCACCATAATTATACCCTAGGCACCCTAGTCAAATACTAGAGATGAAAAATGACCAAATAATGACACTTGAGACTCTTAAGAGATGATTGAGACTATGTAAACAAATGACAATTGTGCAAGACAATTGATGATGATGAACAACTAACTAACAACCAGACTAGGAAAGGTGTCATTAGTAAATACTTTTCTTATTCAAGATACTTATATCAAATAACATACTTGGTGGTAAACATGTAATATTAAGTGCCATATTTTGTTTCTACACATGATTTAAAATGACATGACCAAGAATCTTACCCCCATTAACAAAAAAGACACACGTTTTGGTATTAAGTGCAACTCCATATATTCTCTACATATTTCAAATGCTTCCATGATTTGAGACAAGTGGTCACTTGCAAATTTTGAAAAGACTTTTAAATCATCCAAATAGAAAATAACAAACTTTTTAATAATACCTTCGAATGCATTGTCCATGGATCTTTGGAATTTTCACCTGCATTGGACAAAATAAATGACATTTTATATATGCATAGGTGCCCCACTTAATTGTGAATTCTATTTTAAACTTGTGTTCTTCCTTGACAAGTATATTTTTTAACCAATATACCCATTAAGAAAAGAATAGCTTTTTGAAATAGAAACTAGCCGAAGTATTTGTTCCATAGATGGCAAAGGATAATGATCCTTGAGTGAAGTATTGTTTAAATCATGAAAATCATGACATAATCTGATCTCACCATTATTTTTTCTTACCAATACAGGGTTATCTACCCAAGTTAAATACTTGATGGGAAATATAATGGATAAATCAATCAAATTTTCAATCTCTTTCGTCGTCAATGGTTTTTGTTTGCGGTTAATTGGCATTAATATTTATCTTACTGGTTTTTCGTCAACTTCTAATTCAATGGTTTGTTGAGATAATAAGGGATAAAATCCCCTTAATTCACTATATTTTCATGTAAACACATCAACATATTCTCTACATAACTCAATGAATAATTTTTTTCAGATTTTGAACATACCTTTCAATGATTGAGGTTATTGCCATCAAGAATGGTAACGCTTTCATGTTGATTTGTACTTGTAAGAAGAAAATATCTCTCTTTCTTCATCTCATAATTCTTTCCATATATTCTCTCCAAAGTCATAAGAACTTTGTGAATTTTTTTGTCTTGAGTTGCATAATTTGATACATGTTTTTGAGTTTTACGTGATTTTGGGAGGAAAATTCAGCCTCTTTCTGCAAACATTTGACTATATGATGATCTTCATCAAATAATTTCCAACGTGACTTGTTATCTAGGATTTATGGTCTCACTATAACCTTTATATGGGGATATAATTTTTCATTTAAGATATTTATAGGTATGTCAAACTGAAATCCAATGGTTGCAAGACTATCATCATGTTTGTTTTTATCTCTAGGAATAGTTTGAATGTTGAAAGTAAGAAAATATTCAAGCATATCCCATAGTCTATGTTTTTAATTCATAATTAATGGGTTTTTACAAGCATTAGAACATTTTACCTAATGTATAAAAATATTGTTATCACCACAAACCTATAAATTATTGATTCCCTTCTTTCTTTCCTTTTGTATACAATGAATGAGTGCCTCATATTATAATACATTTTCAGAACAAACGAAATTAAACTTATTAGTTGAAAAATAGATTTTTTTGTTGGATGAAATATGCATTAAACCAGCTCCTAAAGCATGTTCATTTTTGGAGCCATCAATAGATAAATTCCATAAACCATCCTCTCTCTAATTTCTCTTTTTCATGGTTAGAATAGGTATTTCAGTGTTAAATTGATGAATACAGTAAACTTCAAGGTTGTTTTCTTTAATAACTCTATAAGGATCATGCTCATAAACTTTTTAGTCAATTCATCCTTAAAAAATTTATAATACCTTCTAATGCATGAAGAGTTTCACATTCAATCTCACCTAGTTGTTCATCAATGATATCATAGTTCACATTTATTATGATAGATGTATGAGGGTCAATGTGAAAAATTGACAAAGGTTTAGAATTAATAATCACTTTAGTTCCATACATGGTTCTAAGAAAAGCGATAAGACCAATAAAATGAAATGTAAGCTCCAATTTTGGATGTGAAGTTTGTTGAAAGATGTATCAAAAACTAGGGTGGCAAATCCACTACCATGAAATCCTACAAAATGAATACAATCAACTAAGAATATAGAGTAACTTCAGATTTTTAGTCATTCCTATTGTCTTTGATAGTGAACCATCTAGCTATAAAACACATTTGGCACTTGGCTCATGTTTAAGACCCAAATTTTCTGCAGCTAATTTGGGCATAACATTACTACTTCCTCCACTATCCACCATACAATTATGAACTAATAAGTCACCAATAATCAATGAAAGATATAAAGAAGGTGGTTTTACCAATTTTACCTCTCAACGACAAATTTTTCCTCTTTACATGCTTATTGTTTTATATTTTTTAGCTTGCTACTCTATATTTTCCATCACCATGTTGGTTGTGTTTTTTGCACTTTCTACTGGTTTTGATGTTATTTTTAGACTTGCAAGATCTTTAACAAGAAAATCATTTTGTCCTAGAATGGATAATGTGTCCCGCATAATAATAGTAACATGGGATTTGTTTATATGCTCAATATTATAAAATGGGATAGATCCTACCTTAAATTGTACTTTTGTATCAATAAATTGCTCTATTACTTATAGTGGAAAAACAATATTACAAATAATTATATTCTGATTTTATTGAGCCAATACAATAGGGTGATTACTCATAATTGCATGCAAAGACCTTTTTCTAGACCTCATATTCAACAAACTCATCTCTCTCCTTAGTTCTAACCTATTTATTTAGAGCATGACATGGTCGAGTGATTTAAAACTTTACCATAGTTTATCTAGTTGCCCCTACATGTAATTTAGATCACCCTACATGCTACAAGATAAGTACTTTCTTACACCTAATAATATTCTTCCTCTTGAGTCATCTGTGGCATGGGAAAACCATGTGGAACCACATCTAAGTCTATATTTGGCTCACAAGGCTACAAATTAGGATCCAACATCATGTTGTTTTACAAAGTATAACTAATGCTCTACAAGTTTAAGGGGAACTAAGATCAGCAACTACAAGTTTTTTTGTAGTTGTAATCACTCCTTGAGCTTTAGATGGAGGTATATAGTTGTTGTAAGAATGAAAAAGTGGTTGATATGGTCTATTTTCTTGAAATTGATTTATGTTCATCTAAACTATCTCATTCCCCATGGTTTTTATAGTTACTTTTAGCTCATCTATGCCACTAGGTTGAACTATGGGGGGTACTTGTGGCTTTACAATTAGAGGAATATTATCTAGCTCTAAATAAATGGGCATAGAAGGTCTAGTGGAAAATGTTCTAGCTTTTATAAGGTTTTTTGGCTATTATTATTATGTCAAAATCTATAATAAGAGTGGTACCACCCATATACTGAATCATAACAAAAATAATGTTGCTTAGTGCACAGAAATAATACAAAAATACATGTTTAGGTGAATGTTTAACTTCATGTAGTATCCTTTCCCAAGTCCTAATAAATCTCAAATGAATTTTTTTCATGAATTATTGGGGTTCTCTTTTAATGATTGTAAGATGTTTGTTATGTAAATAACTCTCCTAGTTATTTGGATGACATTTTAATCTCACTTTGTCTCTAATGATTCACATTTTAGGTTGTGCACCTGTAGGATTTCTCATCTAGCACTTTATAAAGATTGTAGTGCTTATGCATGCTCCACGTATACTTACTGATTCTTCGCATGCCCATACTGCGGATGCCTTCCAAACCAACTAAGTTTCGGCTCTTCCTGTTGTGCACCTCTTTTCTTTTTCCTTCACACCCTCCTCGCATGCCAAGAATCCACCTAGATTAGATTAGCATCCTCCTCTCACACCTCTTCAAGACATATCAAGGAAAAAGAACAGGTGAAAAATCTAGGTCAACACAATTTTTTACTCTTAGAAACCTAATTTTAAAGATTTTCTTATGAAAAATGAGAGTATAAGTTTTATGATAGGTTCAAGATTCAAAATACAAGATCAGTATTAGGCTATCATTCACAACCCCGTGCCCAATGGACAGTTAAAAAAATGAAGAAAACCAACTCGCTAAGTCAAAATCGAGCCCAAAGAGAGTTGACTTGAAGAAAAGCAACAGAATCCGTGGAAGGTGCAATGTGTCAGCTCAGTGCACTTTCAAAAGGTGCAACAAAGTGAAGACCCTAGGGATGTGCTTGAAATTCCATGTGGTACAAAAGTAGAGCAGGCACGTGGATGATGCCAAGTGTCTAACCATCGCAACTTCAAGATTGAAAAGAGGGGATAAAGCCTCCACGTGTCTCTTCAGTGCACTTTTGGTATGATGCTTAAAAGAAAGACTCCCAAATGAGCACATGATCTCCATGTGGCGAGATCCCAAGAAATTACACTCACCATTGAAAAGTATAAACATGGGAAGAACCAGTGGAATCCTCCACATGCCTCATCAACACAACTTCAATGGTAAAATCCAAAGGTAGATTTCCTAATGAGCACGTAGGCCCTCCACGTGTATAGGGTCCAACATAGTTTCTCCTAAATAGATGGCAAAGGCAAAACAAAAAAAAAGAGTAGGCTCGTGGAAGATGCCAAGTGTCTAACCGTCGCAACTTCAAGAGTGAATGGAGGGGGTAAAATGTTAAGAATGCGTGGGATTCCATGTGGAGCTAACTACAAAGTTCCCACCTAAAACGGGTTTTGAAATTATATATAGTGTGGCCCTTTACTCACCTAAAGGAACAAAGTAGCATGTTCGCAGATGTGTAAAGTGTAGGTACATCACATTTCTAGGACCCTAAACGGCAACAAAAAACTTAAGAATGTGCGAGGCTTCCACATGGATCTTGCATGGATAGAATCAAAACCAAAAATAGTATGGAAAAGATTGGTGGAAGTTCAATTCAATAAAATATGAAACATGAAGCAAGGAAGAATTTTAAATGCTTAGGACATTTTAAAATATTGTGAGAACTTGCGTGGAGCACTCGACCCTAGAAAAATATAGTTTTCCATTTTTTTAGGCTATCATGCTTCTCACCTACCACCATTATGAAGTATGGCCTTCCTTTCTTGCCCAACAAGGAAAAACACATGGAGGCATGGGTTTTTCAATGTAAGTCATCATGGTTACAAGAAAATTTAATGCTCTTTTGGAGTGGTTAAGGAAGAAATAAGAATCATCTCTCATCCCCTTCTCGCATTCTTCTAGATATTGTGAGGAGGGGTATATTTATTAGGGTTGGACATTTTTGCTTTGCACCCTCCCTTCTTCCCTTGTCTACAAGTGAATTTGTGGAGTTTTAAAACCTCCCATTCAAACTATAATGCAATTTTGTCCCTCTTGGCTATTGTAATGTACTGTATTAATTTTTGGAGCAATAAGATAAGTCTGTGGATGATTCCAACCCTCTCTTGTGTTCATTACATCCTCATGTTCTCTCATTGTAGTTTTTGGTTAACAATGCATGGTGGTTGTATTACATTTCAATGATCTATGTTTAATGGAAAAGCAAGTGTTCAACATTCCTTTGGTGCATCACCTTTGTTAGTTTAGGTTTATTTTCTTACATCTCCTTAACCCTAACTCCTTGGTAAATTAGAGTAGATTTCAAAGTAGACCTTCTACAAATTATACGTGTGCACCTTAACATAGGAATAGGAACCATCCTTCATCTGGAGAGCTTTCCTGATTGTAAAGTCCCACACTTTGGAAAAATATCCATGTTATGCAATAACACAAATAGTCTCAACTCAACTAGTAGCATACATTTAGGGGTGTTGTGATTTTTCATCAGAGTTTTGGCACGTCCAGTGGGACACTTGAGTTAGATTTTCTCATCTTTCAAGGTGTCTCATTATCAAACAACAAATCTTAAGCCACCATGTGACCAAAATCAACAATTTTTGGCATGCTCGGTGGGATAGGTTTGAAGCACCTTACCACTTCATCTTAGCAAGTTGGTGTGTTCTTGTTAAAGATTAAACCTTTAGAAGCAAATGTAAATCACATCTGGTGACTTCATCTGATCAACAACCCATTCTTTGAGTTGTAGACTTTCCTTCCATCCATTTCCACCCATTTTCATTCATCTTTCTTTCCACATCTTCCATCTTCTTCCATTCCATGAATTCATCCAATCATGAGTTCATTCCCATCTTATAATTTGCACTTACAGCAACAACAATGCAGTACACCTCCAATGTATTTCTCATCTCCTCCAAATCAACATTGTAATCATATTCACAACCATCATGCTTACCCATATGAGTAGTATCAAAACCAGTCTCGTTATGGGGATTATCAAGAGAAAGAGTATGCATATGATGATAAAATATATATGGAGAATGTTGATCTTCTCAATAAGATTCACAAGGTGGAGGAAAGCATGGTGCAATCTAGGGTTACAACTCAAATGAAGGATTTTAGAATTTGTTGTAGGGCACCTTGTCCATGGGAAGGCCCTTTTCCAAGACATTATATCCCGTAGGAGAAGCTTGACTTCCTAGTTGAAATGTTGTCTCAACTTGCACAATGGACTCAGGAGATTAAGGCTTATGAGCTGGATATAATACAACCTTGTCAATGGGTAATTCCACCACCTCATAGCTTTTCTTTTCCTCTTTCTCAATCAATATCATTTCAGCAGTGTCAAGATTCAAGCCCATTATATGTTGCCCCAAGTGTTGATTTCCCTTCTCCATATTCTAATCTTACATCTCATCTCAATTATTTTTCCCTTTTCCCTTCCAATCAGTCATTCCCTCCAAACAAACAAGAAGTTCTATCTCCTCACCATTACAAGAAATTACAAAACCGGTTGAAATCCCCATCCACTCCTCCCCTTTCCTTTCCAATTCCATCGCGGGAAGAAATTCCAAAAGCCAATCAAGGAGAGAAGCAAGAAGGAGCGCCAAATAGAGAAGAAATAATCAAAATCTTGGTAAGCTTAGCTCTTAGATTTGGGATAGAAAAAATCCCCTTGATGGTTAAACCTTCAGAGGAGGTCGGGGTCAGACCATAGGTGGTGGAAGTTGAGTTTGTAGCAGAAGGAGAACAAGAAGAAGAATATCAGCAGTCCATATTCTCTACGATGCAGTGTCCATAATGGTGCTTTATCTTAAGGGAATGCTAGTCTAATCCAAGTTGTACAACCAATTAAGAGGGAGGAAGAACTATTAGCTCAATGTCCTATTGAAGAGGAGCAACTGGAAGAGATCGAATCAGAGTTAAAGCCACTTGATGAATAAAGAATTATTGAATATTTTTTGCTTTCATTTGAATGACGTGATTTGATCGATGAATCCATGATGGGGGAGAGCTACCATGAAGAACTTGCTTCCTCAAATAGTCCTCTAGAGTAGATAATTGAAGATTTTGATTTGATAAATTTCATGCTAGAGGAAGAGGCTATCCAAGAGCAATTCATTCTTTGAGAAATGATGAATGAAGGAATAGATTACGAAGATCCCATCTCTTCCACACCATCCACCTAGGAAGGATTGCAAGGGGACTCCATTTTTAGAGCTGAACATTAGAGAAAAGGGCACATCCATAGGATCAGATCGTACCCAATCGTGCACGGCTTCATTGAAGCTAAGGGAGAATCCAAAACCGGTCATGTTCATTTTAGGGCATGAGGATGATATACAAATCACCAAGGGTCACCATCAACACCTCCAAGAGTCCAATGTCAATAAGCTTGAGGAGGTATTTTTGATTGATGTTGATACTTTAGTTATTTGGGTAGAGGATCATCCTTTTGTAAGTTTTTCACTCATAATAAAATCCATGTCCAGTGCCAAATCACATACATGGCTACCTATTTTGAGAAAGGGAAGCTACTTCTCCCTGCCAGTTGCAAGATTTGTTTGAGTTCCCTTTGCTTCCGGATAGAGTAGAGTAGGTAGGTTTTCTTTTCAAGAGAGCAAGTTCTTGTGCACACTCTGTATGTTCCCCTTGGTGCATGTATGATCTTTCCCTTTTATACATAGTGTGTTGTGATGTTTTGTTGCTTGTGCATAGTCCATTAGAGGTAGCGTTTGGGGATATCAACTCCTGTTTCAGGAAATTTTGAAGTGATTTAGGGACAAGTTGTTGGAAATTCATATTAGAATTTTGTTTATCAGGCTTGACTCCATGCCCAATGGATACTCCTAAGGCTATTAATCTTCCATCTAGTAGGTAGGTGACCCCGAAAGTCACCAAATTGTTATCTAAATAACTCTCCCAGTTCTTTGGATGAATTTTTACTCTCACTTTGGCTCTGATGCTTCACATTTTAGGTTGTGTGCTAGTAGGCTTGTTCATATAGCACTTTTGAGGTTGTAGTTCCTTCCGTGCACTCGCCATGCCTTGTAATTATCTTACATACCCTTCTGTAGACACCTTCCAAATAAGATAAGTTATGGGTCTTCCTGTCACGCGCCCTCTTTTCTTTTGTCATCACACCATCCTCGCGTGCTAAGAAGAAACCTAGATTAGATCAACATCCTCCTTGCATGCCTCTTCAAGACAGATCAAGGTAGAAGAACAGGTGAAAAGTCCAAGTGAAGACAATTCCCAAGATTTTCTTATAAAAATTGAGAGTACAAGCAAAGTGGGGTAGGTTCAAGATTCTAAATACAAGATCAATATTAGACTATTATTCAAGGCCCCATGCCCAATAGAAAGTTGAAAAAAAAAGAAAACCAACTCGGTAGGTAAAAATCAAGCTTAGAGCGAGTGAACTAGAAGAAAAGCAACAAAGCCGCAGAAGGTGCCACGTGTCCTCTCAATGCACTTTTAAAAGGTGCAACAAGGCGGAGACCCTAGGGATGCACTTGAACTTCCACATGGATTGAAAGTAGAGCAAGCTCATGGATGATGCCAAGTGTTCAATCATCACAACTTTAAGAGTGAAAAGATGGAATAAATGCTCCACGTGTCTCTTTAGCAAACTTTTGGTATGATGCTTAAAATAAAGACTCCCTAAATGAGCGTAGGCTCTCAACGTGACGAGCTTGGAAAAGTTGCACCATTTGTTGAAAATTCTGAGGATGGGAAGAGCCAATGGAAGCCTCCATGTGCCTCTCATCAGTGTAACTTCGATGGTAAAATACAAAGGTAGATTCCCAAATGAGTGCAGGCCATCCATGTGTCTAGGGTCCAACATAGTTGCTCCTAAATAGGTGGTAAAGGAAAAACATAAAGAAACAGAGAAGACTCATAGATGATGCCAAGTGTCCAACCATTACAACTTCAAGAGTGAATAGAGGGGGTAAAATATTAAGAATGAGTGGGGCTTCTACGTGGAGATATCTAAAAATTTCCCACTCGGAAAGGGTTTTGACATTATACATAGTGTGGCCCTTTACTCACCCAAAGGAATGAAGCAGCATGTTCACGAACGGTGCTAAGTGTCGGCACATCGCATTTCCAAGACCCTAAATGGAAGAAAAAAACTTAAGAATGTGTGGGGCTTCCACATGGATCTTGCACGCATAAACTCCAAACCTAAAGCAATTTGAAAAAAATTGGCGGAAGGTCAATTCAATAAAAGATGAATCATGAATCCCACGAAGAATTTTAAATGCTTATGTGTTTTAAAATATTATGAGAGCCCACGTGGAATGCTCGACCCTAGAAAAATACAAACCACCATTTTTGAGGTTGTAATGCTTCTCACCTACCACCATAATGAAGTATGGTCTTCCTTTCTTGCCCAACAAGGAACAAAACATGGAGGAATGGGTTTTGCAGTGTAACTCATCATGGTTGCAAGAAAATTTAATGCTATTTTGGAGTTGTGAAGGAAGGAATCCAAATCATCTCTCATCCCCTTCTCTCATTATTCTATATATTGTGAGGAGGGGAAAATTTCTAAGGGTTGGACATTTTTTCTTTGCACCCTCCCTTCTTCCCTTGTCTACAAGTGAATTTTTGGAGTTTTCAAACCTCCCATTCAAACTGTAATGCAATTTTGTTCCTCTTAGCTATTATAATGCATTGTATCAATTTTTAGAGAAATAAGATAAGTCTATGAATGATTCCAACCCTCTCTTGTGTTCATTGCATCCTCCTGATCTCTCATTTTGTGTTTTGGTTAACAATGCATGGTGGTTGTATTATATTCAATGATCCGTGTTTAATGGAAAAGCAAGTGTTTAGCATTCCTTTGGTACATCACCTTTGTTAGTTTAGGAATATTTTCTTGCATCTCTTAACCCTATCTCCTTGGAAAATTAGAGTATTAGAGTAGACACTCTGTGAATTGTATATGTGCACCTGAAAAGAGGAATAGGAACTAGCCTTCATCCGGATAAATTTCCCGATTGCAAAGTCCCACACTTTGGGAAAATCTTCATGTTATGGAATCACACTAATAGTCTCAACCCAATGAGTTGTAGACATTCAGGGGTGTTGTGATTCATCATCAACGAGTTTTGTTATGCCTAATGGGACACTAGAGTTATATTTTTCTCATCTTTCAAGGTGTCTCATTATCAAATAGAAAATCATAAGCCATACTGACCACAATCAACACATATTTTGGCACCACCGGTGGGACGGAGTTTGAATCACCTTACCACTTCATCTTAGTAGGTTGGTGTGTTCCTATTAAAGATTCAGCCTTTAGAGGCACAAGCAAAGCACATCTGGTGACTCCATCTGATCAACAACCCATTCTCTAAGTTATAGACTTTCCTTCCATCCATTTCCACCGATTTTCATTCATCTTTCTTTCCACATCATCCATCTTCTTCCTTTCCATGAAGTCGTTCAATCATTGAAAAATACATGCATGGGTAACTATTTGATATTTTTAACATATCTAAAGCATGTACTAACCTAAATATATTTGGATAAAGTTTTTCCGCTTTCTTTTACATACAAAAATTAAATGACTAAAAAGAAATTTGCAAGACCCCGGACATGGGAAAATGGCATAATGGATAAGGTTAATCTAACCATAGTCAAATTAACCTAACCCTTGTAAAAAAAATTGAATTAGAGCTCAAGCGTAAAATATACCTCATTTGGGATTTGTGAGGAACTTCTAGAAACTTTTTTAATAAAGGGGAGACTTTGATAAAATTTTAGTAGGTCATCATGATTTTGAGTTCGGGAGTTTTTTCATATTTCATGGATATTCTTGGATGCTTCTTTTTAATCTTACTATGAATCCATTTCTAGGTTTCATTGTTTTTTTTGACTCTAACTCAAATCACTCTATGATATTTTACTCATAAACTCTTTTCTAATTTAATAGTGACTCGAGCTTACAGTCTGTAAATTTAATTGAACTAGGAGCTTATTTTTTTTCTTGACATGAGCTCGTGGAGCCCATTTGTTGGGTTTGTATTTTTGTTTTATGGCCACCAAAACTTTCTTCTTCCCTTGACTTGGCCCTATCCATGGTCATTTGCTCAACTTTGTAAAAATGGTGATCTCTTTTCACCCATCTCATTGGGTACTTGGTTGGACAACTCGCATGGGTTTGTGCACTATCATTGCACATTTAATCTTAGATTCTCTAGGATCAAATCAACCATGGGTTTATATATCTTCTTTGCATTAATCTAGTACAATCTCAACCTAGCTCATTGTGGGTTTCAGCTTTAGAGAGTTGGTTTGCTTATAATGGGTTCAATAGAGTTCTGAAGTGACTCACACATAGCTCACTTATTCTCTATATTGACTCGTACTGTAATGCCCACAAAATTACCCATACAAAACCCAAGACAAACACAAGTCATACTAAAAAGTTATGGAATAAACATTTTTGTAAAACCCACTTACAACATTAGGTTAAATTCACGGTCAACACTTTCTCATTTTAAAATTACATTTAATTAATATTATTAATTTCTAAATAAGGTCCACAATGCCCTCAGATTCCTTCTTAAATAAATTTAAAAAAATTCTCAGTACCATTTAATAATTTAATTAGTTTATGGTAAGGCTTCAACTTCCCTCCCTTTTGTTTTAATATAATTAAATTCAATCTTAATTATACACACTCAAATTAATTTCAAAAGTATTGTGGTCTAGTTATTTAAATAATAAAGTTTTATTCTACCAAACACAAGGGGTCAAGGCTTACATTTAAAAAGGTCTCCATTAAAACATTTGGGTTAGAAAGGTAATAACACCACCTACACCACTTAAGTGGCCCAAAATATAGTCTACCGATCCATTTTAATTTTAAAAATAACCTCACCCACTTCTCATCTAATTTTTGTAGGGATGAATCTCATCCATTACATGGATTCATTTGAGCCCTTGGATTTAGGGCTCCAACTAACCCTACACGTGATTATAAAGACACTTTTTCATTACATTTGACTTATTGTTTCATTTATTTTTACAAATTTTGAGGGAAAGGAGTTGGAAGCCATGAGAGGAAAACTCAAGCTCATGGAGGAACAACATTCCCCTTTTTATTTAAATTCCATTAATAACCTCTTATAAGGTTTGTAAATATTTTATTATTTCTTACATTATTCTCTCTTTTGTATTTATATATATATATATATATATATTATATATATATATATATATATATATATATATATCATCATCAAATTAAAAAAGGTGTTCGTTGAAGAAGGGACTACGCATTCTGAATTAAAAAGGAGGGACAACTATGTTTAAAGTTACAACGGTGGTGTGAATATTAAGAAATGTTAATTGAGATGGGGGGAAGGAAGGTTGTCGACCCCACCCCCATCCCATTTTGAAAAGGGAGGCCTCCCCTCGTGGTATAACCCCACGCGGCCCCAATAATTTATTTATTTTTGTTTGATTTCTTTTACTACAAGCATTATTAAATATTAACATTTTAATTAATATTAAAAAAAAATTTATATATATATATATATATATATATATATATATATATATATATATATATATTATATAAGTTGATTTCTTTTATTATCTTAGTAGTAATTATACATATTATAATATATAAATGTATAAATATTATATAATGGTATAAGTATTAATATTACATTTAAACCTTAGCCAATTTATGTTGAAAGGGATTAAGTATGTATTTAAATCCATTTAATTTTAATTAAAGGTTAGATGATTTACAAATTCTTTCCTATACATTCCAATGTAAATAGAGAGATTAAGTAAGGTTTATTGTCCAATCCAAGACAATTAAATAAGATCATGTGTTCACAGTTTAAGGCGCTAAAACTCCATTTCTACCTCATCTATTCTTATGAGAAGATTAGATAAGTCTAAAACATTTCCAAAATATTTAAATGTTCATAACACAATAATTGTCTTCCTTTGCTTCAACAATACAAAAAAAAAAATACACTACCATTTAATATTACCATGTCTTTCATTTAATATGATAAAAGTAACTATTTCCTTCTTTCACAAAATACAAGTTTCAACCATTCCCACAATTAATTTATAACAAGATTTCCCAATAGTTTTAAAAACAAGAACAACACACTTTTAAAAGATAATAAATCAACTAAATTGAGAACAAAGTTGTTTTCTTCTTATTCACATTTCAATCCTTTTCTTCATCAAATAATACACAAGCCTTTAAGGAACTTGATTCAATTTAATAATCTAATAGTCACTCATAACAACAAGTAATGAAATTATTTTGAATCTTTTCCTTTTATTTACAATGTAAACTAAGATCACATTTTTGATAATAAAACAACTAAAAACTTCATTTTAAACAAATACAAGTTTACAAGACCTCTATACATAATATAGACAACATGGTGAAATATTACAAGACGGTTCTTGATTATTTTCTCCAAATGCAACAAGAACCATGATTTATCCTTTGATCTCCCCCTTCTATCAAGATCAAAAAGAACAACCACAAATGGGAGGGTAGGCAACACTCTCCACCCAACCAATACTCCAATGAGGAAGTTCAACCTTTTTCCTCATTGGCCGGAGCTCTAATAATGAAATAATATGGAATATTTGACAACCATTGGAAACAAAATATAAGGCTTCCACATTTAATTTCAAAACAACATTCACATAAGAAAATAACCATAAAACATTCATTTTTACACACATAAACTTCCCAAAACAATTTCTCTATAGTCAAGCCAAGTAGAGAAAGGATTATGGGGATTCCCTTGAGCCTTCCAATGGTTTGGGTGCCCACATCAAACCTCCAAAACTCAATAGAACCCAAAATCAATTATGCTTGCCTACAAGTAAAATATCTCTTATGTCTCCCTCACTCTTCTGCCTCCCTCACTCTTATGCCTCCCAAAATGAACAAAACAATAAGATAAGCCCAAGGTGGGGCACGAAGCACACTCCCTCCTAAATACCAAAGAGAAAATCTTATGCCTCCCAAAAAAATTTGTCCCATTTCACTTTCTACACATCCTAAATCCATTTCACTACCCAACAACACTCATGCAATAAATCATTCATTCAACACATAAACACACAAAGAAAGAGAAGAAACCAAGGGTGAAGACCCTACCTTGCCATAGCAAGAATCCACTCCACAAGAAAGTTCCAAAATTCACCAAGCTCAAAAAATTCCAAGAAATCTTCAACTCCAACAAGAACTCAAAAAGGTAAGCATCCCCAAAATGGGAGACCAAAAACAAGGCAAGTAACCCCCAGAAATTCACAAAAATTCAAATAAATAGAAAAGAGGGAGAGGGAGATGATGTGTCTCCATGTAGGATGTCACCTAATTTATTCTCCATCCCACATCACCAAGGTCAAACAAAAACCCCAAATAAAAAAAAATGGTGGTTGGGGAAAATATCACCCTCTTACAAACTAAACCCAAACCCACACCCCTTAATGAAAAAAACATAAATACCGATGTAAGAAAATTTCAATTAATTTCCTTTTTTCTTTATTAAAACACAAAATAGGACCTACAATAAGTCCCTCATATCATAGGCCAAGAAGGTGGTGACTTTAAGAGGTGTGGGACAAGCTTAGCTTGTCCTACAAGTCTCCAAAATAACCTAGAAGGTAAAAATATGAATTTCACAAGGAAGAATGAGTACACACTTCCTAAAACAAATTGAAATCATTCCAAACCAACACACATTAAGGATACCAACTCACATTTATTTCACCTCCTTTTGTCACATCCTAATTAGCATTAGTTAAACACTTTTAAATTAAGTCAAGAGGGGTGTTGGAAAAAATTAATAAAAGTGACTCCACATACTAATAAAATGCAATACTCACAATTAAATAAAATCAAAAGATAAAATTACAAACATTCCCAAGGTCACATTTGAGGTCACCCCCTAATGGGGACCTCCTAACAAACTAAAACAACATACAACATATGAATACACATGTTTCCATGGTGACCTATTGCCCTTTGGTTTATTGTGTTGTTCTCCTATCCCCTTTAGTTTATTGTGTTGCAAAACACCTGTAAAATTGAAGAAAATTCCTTACTAGCCTCATCACCATATTAACTTCATCGAAATAGCAAAAACACATGTATATACATATCATCAATTATCACAACTAACCATCTCTAACAAGTAATTTACCACTATTCATGATTTCAATTATTTCAATTTTATCAATTATTAACTAAGATCATGAAATCAACTAAATCATCTAGCAAATATATAACTATTGATTTAAATGTAGTATTCTACTATAAACTCAAGATCATCAAATTTTGATATATCTGAAACATGTATATAATCCATCCTATAAATCATGTCATAATTCTAAAAATCCATATTGTCTATTAATTACATAATCAAATATAACAATGTCCATATCTGTCAATAACTAAAATGTCATAGCAATGGCCATAACTCTAATCTATAATAAGCATAATCATAATCATATAATTGTCAAAAAGAGTGGGCACTACATCCCCCTCCCCTTAGACTTGACTTCCTCCTTGAATTCACTAGAACAAATGTGGGAACTATGCTCTTAGAGGCATGGCGTCCTCCAACATAGTTGTTGTCTCATCGTATCAATCCCACTGAACTCAAACCTAATCAATCTCTCCACCTCAAAGGCCCATGGTCTTGTGCTCTAAAATACAGATGGGCTCCACCATCTCCTTCCCCTGATCATGCACATGCAATTAGGTCCAATCTAATATATGAGAAGGATCTGCAATGTACCTCCTAATTACAGATAGATGAAATACATCATGCATGCGAGAGAAGTTCGGTGGAATTACTAGATGATAAGGAAAAAGACCGATAAACTCTAATATTTTGGAGGGACACATAAACCTAGGAGTAAGATTAGAGCCTTTTCCGTAATGGATAGGGATCTTATGAGTCCTGACACAAAGAAAAACCTTTGTGCCCACCTCAAAACTATGATCTATCCTTCGTTGATCCACATATTTCTTTTGTCTATGTTGAGCCTCCTATAACCACTGTCATATCATAACAACCTACTACTCCATATCCTACAATAAAGCCGGCCCAAGAGAAACCTTGTCCTCCAATCTTTCCTAACTCAGCAGTGTCATGCACTCTCTTCCATACAAATCCTAAAAAGGAGCCATGCCTATCGAACTCTGAAAACTATTATTGTAGGAAAACTCCACCAAATACAGGTACTCCTCCCACCTCAAATGATGGTCCATGAAGTACATCCTAAACATGTCCTCAAAGATCATATTCACCCAATTTTTTTGTCCATCTATCTCAGGGTGTAATTTGTACTGAATTTGATCTTCGTCTCGAGATCATGCTACATGGTAGTCCAAAAGTGATAAGTTTACAAGGGATCGCGGTCACAATTGATCTTCCATGGGATCCCGTGTAGTCTAGAAATCTCATCAAAGTATACTTGTGCTACTACACTAGTTGTGTAGGTGGTCTTTACTAGAGAAAAGTGAGCCACTTTCGTTAATCTATCCACCGTGACCATGATGGCATCATGGTGGTATCTTAACGTAGGTAGCCCTACTATGAAATCCATGGAAATAGTGTCCCATTTCCACTCCAATTTGGCGTGAGGGAAGAGAAGGCCAACTAGGTGTTAATTCTCGGCCTTCACCTTTTGACACTCTAAAAAATGTGACACAAATTGAGATACGTCTCTCTATAGACCTCTCTAATGGTATAGTTGTATCAAGGTTGTGTGCATCTTCTTATTCCCCATGATGGGATGAATAAGGTGCACGATGAGCATCTGCCAAAATATCCTGTCTCAATTCTCCATCTCTAAGAACATATATTTGACCCTTGTTTCTAAGAAGACCATCTTCCTCTAATGAAAATCCCTCAAATTTCCCCTCTAGGGGTCTTTGAGACTCAATCTTGATCTAACTATAAAGTAGAAGTTGTCATGAGGAAGGTGCTGCAAAATCTTGCTTCGCAAATCTATACCCACTGAAGTAGCCATAACCAAATTTCTTCATCTTCTCAGAGTGTTTGTAACCACATTCTCCTTCCCCTTCACATGATTTATCTCCATGTCCTCATAAAGAAACTCCATACAACTCCACTGACGAGTGTTGAGATTGGGCTACGTGAAGAGGTGGCGAAGACTCAAGTGATTAGTCCTGAGTGTAAATCTCGACCAAGAAGGAGATGTCTCCACCAAACCAAGGCATGAAAAACTACTCCAAGCTCAAGGTCATGAGTTAGATAATTGATCTTAGAATCCTTGAGTTTTCAAGACTGAAAAGAAACCACTTAGCCCTCTTGGATAACACACCTTTGAGTCATGCGAGAGAAGCATCTGTGCAAATGAAAAATTCACCTCGAGGGTCCAAAACTGCAAGAATAGGTGCTTTCATGAAGGCATTCCTTTAGTGTCCTGAAGGCCTCTTACATCTGTTTGACCATAATAAATTCTTCCCTTTCTGAAGAAGGGAAGTGATGTTGTGCGCAACCCGAGAAAAGTCTTAATCAAATCTCATGTAGTATCCTGCCAATCCCATGAAACTACACACCTCGGTCACACTAGTTGGTGTTGGCCAATCCATAATGGGATATAATCTTGGAAGGATCGACTATGATACCTTCCCTAGAAATGATGTGGCCCAAATAATGCACCTCGGACTGAAATAATGCACACTTCTCTAGGTTCCTTAAATTTGTTGCTCACGAAGACACTGTAGAACCTAACGAAGATGATCCTTGTGCTCCTCACCCGTATGTGAGTATATGATAATGTCATCAAGAAAGATGAGCAAAAAGTGATCCAAAAACATCCTTAACACCCCATTCATCAAAATCATGAACATTGCATGGGAATTCATTAAACAAAAGGCACAACTATGAACTCATAGTGCCCATACCTTGTGTGGAAAGATGACTTATGGATATCTACCTCTACAATCCTCAACTCATGGTATCCGAACTTAAGGTCAATCTTATAAAATATTGTGGCCCCTTTCATCTAATCAAACAAATCTTCAATGTGAGGAAGAGGGTAATGATTCTTGATCATTACTTTGTTCAGCTATCTGTAGCCCACACACAACTGCAAGGATCCATCCTTCTTCTTAAAAAAATCATTAGTGTGCCCCAAGGGGATACGCTAGGATGGGTTAGACCTTTCTAAAGAAGGCCCTATATATGCAACTCAAGTTCACAAAGCTCTTGGGTGTGGTCATCCTATAAGGAGCGCATGAGATAGGTTCTGCTCTTGGAATAAATTCAATGTGAAAGTCTATCTCACGTGGGGGAGGCATTTCTGACAACTCGCTAGGAAAAACATCAGAAAAATCCTACAAGATGGGGTGATCATCAATTGAAGCTCTATGAGCCCCATCCGCCAACCTATCACTAACAATAATAGCATACAACTAACACCCATGTTGTGCACACCGCTTAAGCTACGTAGCGGAAATAGTGCGGATAGAAATGGGTTTCTAACTCAGGTTATCACTAACTCAACCCCCAAATCAACTGTACAAGATATAATCTTATGGTAATAATCAACTCTTGCTCTATGCACATATAGCCAATAAATGCCCAAGATAACTTCCGTATGAACCCAACGGAAGAATACAAAGATTTGAGGTAGTGGTGAAGGGTCCCAAAACCACTACGCATCACTCCATAACTAAGGATTCTACAAAGATTTTAGCTCTAGAAGCAATCTCGATGTCTTAACTAAAGCCCTATCTAACTAAGCACCATCCTGGAATGCTCTACCAATGATGGTGCAATAAAGGAATCAAATGAACTAGAATCAAATGAATATAGGTAATAATATAACCAATGATACTTGTAGTCTCAATCAACGTGCCCTGGTTCTTATCCTAGCGGTTATCTACCGCTGCATAGAACCGATGGATATAACCCATGTAACAACTATAGGCTCTAAAATTGGTGCCTTACCCTTATTACTAGGGTTGCGTCGGCACTCTCTCCAATGATGTCCAAGAACACCAAATCCATAGTAATTTCTTGGACCTCTCTAATGAGATGCGGCTCCAAGAGGTACTCTAGTGGTTTGTTTTGTGGATCATAATGATCCTGCTATGAACTACTGTGGTCAATTCTTACGAGTTCTTACTGACTAAGCTCCTAAGTGTACCCTGTGTCCTAATAGGACCCCTAGGGGGAGTCCCCATACTCCCTCCTTATGAGTTTTAAATATATGTGGAGGTATAAATGGTGGACGAGTCTACTATTGTTGTTGGTGACTGGATTTTGTGGAGGCTTGAATGAAGACTGTGTAGAACCATGTCCACCACGAGGAGGAGGAGATGACCCCCTTGACTTGTTATCCTCCATCTACTGGATTCGACTCCGCACTATATCTGACCTGCTTAGTCTCTCCCCTAGTCTCCTCTGCAAAGTAAGCCTTCTCCACAGCCTCTGCTAAAGTCTATAGATAATGAATGTGTACAAGCACCTCCCAAATCCAAAGAAACCACTTTTTTGCAATCTACATTATCTGCATTCATATGGTCTTCATGTGTCTTACGTTATACATTGTCTTGTTAGATTTCATATTGTCTTCTCTATGCATGTTTGTCTTTTCTTGTACTAACACATATATCTAGCCATTTTCCTAGCTTGTACCTTCATTTCTACAATGCACACTCACTCCCCTATAGGATTCAATTTCAACACAATAGTTGGTCCTCTGCATATTTGGGACCGTATATCTCAAACGAGAAGGGGCATCATTTGGGGGAATCACTCACTCCATTAAGTTGTCTACATTCAAATTTCAACACGACACATTATCATTATATCATAGTCATTAGTCTCAGACAGGACTCATAATCATACTTGGGTCCTTTGTATAGCACAAACACTAGCACCAAGACCCAAATAGTAGTAGGTGAGCACCCCTTACCCTTACTAGACACTTGTGACTAGGGGTTAGTTACACAACACTTCTCGGTTCAACATAGTCTATAACATTTCACATAGTGGATTTTACTCGGGCATACGAGTCCTTAACACTCAAGTATACATACACCATACAACATTTTATATTTTCACATTGGATCGAATTGGTCAAATGGGATCATATTTTTACGCACCATTTACAATGTTGTTATACATTTAGAGAAGAATTTAAAGGTTGGAGGATGACACTAGAATTTTCTCCCTACACCACTTCTTTCATAGCGTGGGATCAATGAAAAACTTGCAGTCAACGCAACTGACATTAGATCGCCTAGAAAAATCGTTCTTCTACATTATCTTCACGATCCTTTGCAGACTCTTTTTTCATCATGGATCAGGTGCACATGTTCTCTTTTACATTTTCACATTCTACACACTTTCTTACATGATTTTTTCATATTTTGATCATACATGCGTATTTGACTACTTGTTCATTATTATCTTTTGTGGGTCCATCCTTATGGGAAGTGGTAGTCACACAATTAACAACATCAAACACATCAACAACAATTGACATAAAAATAGTTACAATCGCGACATCTACACATACGCTCATTCCCTAGGGTGATCATCATCACATTTTATACTTCCTCTTCTATAGTTCGGACGCTTCACATTTTTATCACTCCACCCTTTTTCTTGTATCTCGGCACGCATTCTCCGTCCATCTACATGGTTATTAGGTACGCATCTCTTATCTACTTTATGTTATCTAGCATTCTCTTATCAACATAAAGTGGAGAAAAATGTAGACAAAAATCATGCACTTTGGGTATCTATTTAGTCTCGATTACGTATCACTATTCATATGATTCCAAGGTAAGAAAAATATTAATTAACCCATGTCCTTTATCATTTTTGCTATATTTTTTTTGCCACTTTTGGTCTTACACTATTTATAGCTCTTCTCTGTCTTTTCATACCTCGGCATTTCTAATCCTTTACCCTAGTGCCTAGCTAGAAGCTAGCGCTAGGAACCCCCATCCCTTCTAGGTACCCTTGACCTCTTTGTACTTTTTCACATCTTTTGGGTCCTTTCTAGTTGTTTGAGCATCTTATCTTTTTATTAGTTGGATTTTTGGGATTAATTCTGAAAATCAAGCAAGGGAATGATATAAATATAAAGTTATGTGAACACAATAAAGGACTAAGCAGTAATCACTAGTAATCACAACCTAAGGTGGAAATTAAAGGACATTATAAAGAGCATTCAAGCATTCATCTAGCATCCATACAAGGGCAAGGGGCTGCATTCTTCTACATACACTTCCTAGGAGGGGAAGTTGATTCTATTTCATGCACACATCTACTTAGATATTTTACATGTATTTATTGCTCACTATCGAGTGCAAAATGCACAAGAGCCACCTAGGGAACAATTCCACACACACACCTCTAACTACATTGGGTTTGAAATTTCATGCAATGCTCAGTTGTATGATCACTTTTTTGATAGTTTAAGATAGTCCAACCCCTCATTTGCATTCTTTTCTTTTTGGGATTTGATGCACTCTTGAGGGTTTTGAAGGTGAAATCTTTATTGCAGGTTACCAACGATATATGCGGACTTGATACGACATACTAGAGAAATAATAAGTGAAGGACAACAAACATCTCTCAACCCTTCGAAGGATGTTTCCTGAGAGTTTCAATAGTCATAGGCGCCTTGAGGAGGTATAGGGCCCCTATAAGTGCCCCTACCCCTTTATAGACGCCCAAATCCAGGCATATCTTACGGCCGAACACTTTTTGATCTCTCGTGTGACACTTTCCCCTCTCTGGTCATCAAGCCACCACTATGGCACAGTCCTAGGATTAATTGTGAAACAATTATGTCATTCTATCCCTTCTTTGCAACTAGGGTTTGATACTTTCTAGCTTGATTGGCTTGTGTATAATTTATTCTAGTACATACATATCTATTATAGTTCTTTACATGCTTAAAGTAGGAAAATATTTTATTCATAAATAAATTATTTTCTTAATCTGATTCCGTTTAAGTGCAAATTTGACTCATGTAAATAATGGCATCGAGATTGAGGTAATAAACTCATATACATATTGTATATATTAACTTCATAGGAACAATTTGAGTCATGTAAAATGTGTGGGACATGCAAGATTAAATTCCGATAATTTTCTTTCCAACTTTCCATTCATGTTTTTGTCTTATCTAAACAATTAAATGTTGTCCAATTGAAAACTTTCAGGCCATAAAACACAAAATAAATAAATAAAAGATCCTTTTTTTGCAACACGTTTTTATCACTTTCTGTTTGTTTCAATTGTGTAAGATCAATGTAAGCTCAACATTATTTCTAAGATAAACTTTATTTTTTATTAGTTTGAACAATGTTATTCAATAATTTTATCCCATTTTTACAATTGACAACCAAGTTAACATTATTTTTAAGCTCAATGTTATTTTTATTAGTTTGAACAATGTTACTCAATAATTTTTTCATCATGTCCTACAATTATTCCACAACTCAACAAGAATGTTGATGATGGGAAACCCTAATCACTACCTTAATCACTACAAAGATACCTTGATTGTACATGTGCATGAAATGGATGACATAAGAAACGCTAAACACAAAATTTCCATATCTAACATAAATAAATTTTAGGATTGAAACAAATTGAAGTTTTCATTTGAATTATTCATTGATGACGTTTGCTTTCTAAGATATCTCTAAAGTGTGTTGCCGTAACAACCTACACACAACACCCCTTTCTGTTTCAAATTATTGAAAAAATGACATTTGCTTCATATGTGCCTCATCGTAAAAAAGAAGTATTTCACATAGATGTTCCACCCCATCATTTTTCTTTCATGTTTACTTCTCCCTCAAATCCCTTTTCCATTGTTTTTCATCCTCCAATACATTTTTCTGGCAATTTTAACTTCTTCTACACATCCCCGTTTGACATTTCGGTCAAACCTTTTTCTTTTTTTAATTGGGCGTAAAATCGGTAGTGGTAAGCATCTATGTACATCTTTAAAATGATATGTATATATGGGTGATGCGTTCCAATAGTTTTTTTAAATAATCCGTACAAATCTGCATCATCCACTCTGAAACACATGATATTTTTATGGGGAATTAAATAATAAAATATTTGTAGCACAGTCAGCAACAAAATAGTATTCGCTTTGAATGAAAGTGGGTGATTCTAACATCAATTTCAGCGTTAAACAACTAGGACCTGGTCTTGTTAGGGAAATAGGAGAGAACTATCAATGATGTAATTGTGACCGAGCAACAGCGTACCAGAAGGTTTTCTTTACCTGGTATACGGAGAAGTCAAAATTCATAACAATGTAAATACTCACGTGTTTTCTGACTGGAAGGCTTCTTTGAATTTATACATGAGCAATTTCACGCGGTAGGAAAGGCTATTTATACTGTTCGGCCTCATTCATGTCCTTCACAAACAACCTCTCTTATTACTATTAAATCTCTGTTACAAACCCTCTTGTTCGATTCGACTTGTCTATCCCCAATGACTTCAAAATCTTCATTAATATCGCTTGTTTTGATCCTACCCATTTTGTTCTCTATAGTCTATTCCCCTGCCTCTGTTCGTGAAGTTATTAATGTTTTTCTGAATTTGGGTGAAGAGAAGATGGTGTTTTACGTGCAGGAAACCGCGAGTGGACCCAATGCTACGGTAATTACAGCTGGAGGAGTGAATGGAACTTCTTCGGATGTCGCAGGGTTTGGATCCATACTTGTAATAGACGACCCTGTTACGCAAGGTTCTGACAACACCTCCAATATTTTGGGAAGGCTGCAAGGAATCGAGGCCAATTCAGGTCAATATAACGGCCCAAATTATCACATGGTTTCATCTATTATTTTCGAAAATGAGGGCTCGCTTGAAATCCATGGCACAATCAGAACTCCTCTTGCGGTAAGGGAGTTGGCTGTGGTTGGAGGAACTGGACGATTCAGATATGCGCGTGGATATGTTCTGGTCGAAGTTGTGACATTTGATGCAGTGAATCTCACTTTCAAGTTTAACGTTACCATTCGATCGCATCGTTGGCCAAGAGTTTCAGTAATATCATTTTAAATGAAATTTGAGACTACGCGGCTTCTTTCCTATCTTAAAAGAAACATCTACAAAAATGGGCTTCAACATACAAATCTGTTAGGTGTATTTTCATTTCATTCCTAATGTTTTGGGTGTTTCAATACCCTCGCTTAAACAAAAATATACTTTTGTCTTCGTTTTTCATATATATTCACGTTTCAAAATGATTTTTGTCCTTTCACATTAAACAAATTATTTTACTCTAGAGAAATCGCTTGGCACGCGAAATCTGAGCTTGAGGTACCCAAAAAATCCTTTAAAACGCCACAACGAAGTGAAAAATGTGTAAACACGATAATTAAGAAACTTCTATTCAAAAATAAGAGGCACAGCTGTGGGAGAAGGATCCGGCATCCTCCCATAACTGGGAAGACGTTTTAGGTTATAAATTTCCATTCAGAATACTTGTCTACAATTGTTCTTCATATCATAAAACACCGAGAGTAATGATATTCATTTGCTACAAAACCATTTATGTAAACTGATCCTAAAATTTGGATTGAATCTGCAGTCACGTAAACCATATTTTTTACATAACGCCTTGAGTAGAATCACGGTATACAAGCGGTAGTTCGCCGAAATGAATGGTGGGTGGACCGTGGGATGACTATGGCATAGAAGATGCCTTGCTGACTCGGGGCTCATTACTGGGTTTAAATTTGATAGCCACCAATAACAGTCAAATAATTTTTCAAGTGACAATAATTTTTCAATACTGCCCGTTCATTTATCACAGTAGTTTTGAGAAGATTAGTTCTATTCCCTTTGAGGGCAATGAGAATGTGGGTGTCAAGGGAAATGACTCGACGCTTTCCCCCTTCAACGTGGGTCATCAAGAAGGATCTCATCGTCCACACCATTCTATTTTGGGTGTTGAGATTGTTGCATCACTTTAACATGATTACTTATTCATTGTGTCTTGTTTATATGTCTGAAGTCCTCAAGTTTTCTTGTGCGATCGCATCTCTACTTATTATTCCCTTAGGCACATCTTTCCACCAAGTACATATACATGGATGATGGAATGCTTTTTGTTCTAGTGAAAAATTGTACCACCACCATGGTTATCCTGTGGTTGTGTTGTCATATGTTATTGCAAGGAAAAATTTAACTTGATAACTTTACCCTAGTGTCATAATTATTGTAAACCTTCCTAGGCACCCTTCTAAACCAGTTCATCCCCGTGTCAAGCTTATCCCCATCCTTAGTACCCATGTATATGGTGTTAACCTTTCCCATGTGTTGACAAATTGAAAACAAGTTCGCAAGATCCTTCCGAGCTAGTGTATTTCAATGAAAATATTTCAACAAGATTAGGAGTGGCTATTTTTGGCTTTTAAGGCGGGTGCATTTTTGGAGAAGATTTGAAAACCGAAATTCATTAGGGAGGCCTATTAATGAGCCAAGAACATTTTCCAAGTTATTTAGGAAGATTTAGGAATGATTCAAAGGTTTAGGAGCAACTTCAAAGAAAAGCGGGTTTTGAGGGTAAAGGAGCTTCAGACCGCTGAAAAAAACCTAACCTTCGAAAGATGATCTCAGGATCTACAAAATGAATCAAATACCGAACAAGATATCAATGGAAAGCTGATTCAATTACCTACATGGTGCTAATTTTAAATTTTTCTCAACACCCATTCATTTATTTCTACAACTCATTCTCGGTAGGAATAACTAGCAATCCCTAGAAAAAGGCCATTTTGAGGAGGTTGTAGGCTGAATCAAACCTTAAAACCCATTCCATTCTTTGTAAAATTTCTTTCGTAGTTCAATTCTTCTAAAAAAATCCCAAAAAGATCTTCAAGAGCTCTATCTACGTCATTTTCAAGGTCCTTCACAATGTACAAGCTTTGTCCTTAGTCAATTTTTTGAGTGCCACGTGGCTACATGAATCTAGAGACACACTTTTTGTCACATTCATCCCTTTCCAGGAGACAAAGGGTACAAAGAAATTCCCCCCCAACCTTTAATCTCATGGACCCACCACATGACCATGGGAGACCTCATGCAAGCATCTTTCAGAAATTTTCTAACCCCGTCTCGTGCCATGTATGTCCACCACTTATCACCATGAGGTTGAGGCACATATTTGTGTCCCCTTCATCCCCTTCCAAGGAGACAAGGTGGATAAAAAAATTTGCCCCCGCCGACCTTTCTCCCACATGGTTCTCTAAATGACTTCAACTCATTTGATCTAAAAATAAGCTCCTCCCCTCTCTTCTCCCCGAGTGCATGTATGTCACTTGTCCTCCTAGGGCTAGGGCGCACTTTTGTGTCCCCTTCATCCCTTTCCAAGGAGAAAATATCAAAACAAAAATGTTCCCCCCCAAAGGCATAAAAACTAAGGAGATAGTGATTTTTCCATTTCTCCCCATTTTTCTCAAAATCTACCCCTAGATGTGGAATTTTTTCCACAGATTCAATTGTCTATATTTTAAATTTGTTCCATTAGCAAAAATCATGGTTTTTAAAAAATTTACAACATGGTATTCAACAAATATTCTGGCATTATTTCTTGTTTGTGTGAGATCTTTTAGAAATGCTTTTTGATATCAAGAATGGGTTCAGAAGAGGGTATCCCCTTCGGGGAATGTACTAGAGAGCTTCCCATACTCTGAGCATATAGAATCAATTGATACCTAAAGCATTTATGACATTTGTATTTTTGATGATGTGTCCTTGTGGAAGCCTTTGCATCTTTTGTCCATTTCATATAAACATCACATATGCATAAATGTTCCTTACTTCCTTCTATAACCGGCTGGCCCTATTGACACGATCATTGAACCTTTTAATACAATTGCTATTTTTTATTGTAATCACCATTTATATTATGTATTTTATATGGTCATATTTCATTATGAAACAGAGACATGTTCCAAAAGTAGCTAAACAAAAAGATGATACCACTTCAATTATGGTTACGGATCAAATTTAAATTTTTCGATGCAATTCAAATGTATTTCAGCTTGTCATAGAAGGGTGTTTAATAATTTACACTTCAAAAAAAAATTAAAAATTAAAAATTACGTGTTAATACTGAAATGAGGTCACTTATATTAATTTTTCATTAGAAGGGCCAACTAAAAAATTACTTGTCATACAAATATTAAAAGCTATGTTAAATTTTATAAATATTGAATTAATTTTAATAAATAAACTATTAAATGAATACTTGTAGCACTGAATAGTTCTCATACTTAGTTTCTATTTTCTGTGTTAAATAAATATGCTTTAGTTTACACAAATCATGCACAAAATCTAGGGAGAAGATGAATCACCACTAAATAAGAAATTAGTTGAGTGTTTCTATTTTCATAATAGCAATATTATTTTTTTAGCTTTTTCTAGCCACTAAATCAATTTGGGGATTTTATTCTCAATGCCCTTATTTTATTTTGGAAATTAGGTTCTTAAATATTATTATTACTTTTTAAAATTGTAGTCATATTGTTGTTTTTGTCAAATTTATATTCATATTGTTGCTGAAATAATAATCCTAATTGTTATGCCTCTAAGTTAACAACTTCAATATTGTGTAATCAATGGATAGCTGGATTATTTAAGGACTCCTCCATGCTCTAAATTACTCTTGTATTCAAGATAGATTAAGGTATGTAATATTAAACCACATTTAGTTTTTTGAGGTTTGAAAAATCATATGTTTTACATTTGTTTTGTATGTAATAAATGTCTTGTGATTATTATTACAACCTTAATAGAATTTACAAAATCAAACTTTTTTTAATTGCTCTAAACTATCTATCAAATCTTATTCGTGAATAACAAAGAGTTTGTTTCTTTTAGGAATTTTATATTTGTTATACCAACAATTTGGCACTGAAAGCCAAAGGACATTTTATATATAGCCCTTAAAAAATTAAGACTAGAAAATATATGAGAAGTAAAATATAAGTTTTATTGTGAATCTAAATAAAGCATATTGAAAGAATCCCATGTTAAAGGCATGAGATTAATTTGGTGAAGATGAAACACATAAAGATTCATTCCATTATTTAATTAAAATATAGAAAAGAGTTCTCACACTTCTAACAAGTACGTCAATATGTAAAAGAGGATTTTCTAAGTTAAATGTCATTAAACTATTGAGACATCCAAATTTTGCCTCTGGATACATTAAACACATTAATGTTTTAATCTCTTTTTGCATCTCAAAAGTTGGATATAATAGATTGGAATGAGGTATATGTGGAATGAAAAAGAATGAACTCTCACAGACCTTTTCCTTTGAGTGATACAAGTTGAACATGTACTTACTTTTCTAAATCTTGATTTTTTTCTTTTATTAATGGTAAAAAGTTTTTTGACAGGGATCCTACCCAAAAACAACAAAAATGGGTCAACACCCAGATATAATAATGAGTACAAAAGAGGAAAAAATAAACACACGTAGTACCACAACTAACAAGAATCAAAGCTACTATCCAACGAAAGAGACAATCATCGGGCTTTGTGTCGAGACCCATTTCTCGTTTTTGACTTGCCGCCTCATCCTAAGTTACGATGAAGAGGGGGTGTTGGTGTGTGTATTTTCTACATCATCAGGTGATTCATCTCACTTAGGTGAGATCATAGGTCCGTGTGCCATTTAGGGGTCATTATGAGATTCCCTTACATCGGTAGCGTCGGTCGCACACAAAGCACGTCGACGTCGGTCGCGTGCGTCGCATATATCGTATCTCATCGAGTTACACTTCTATTATGGGAATGTAACTCCCCCTCTCCACTTGAGTTGTCATGATTGCAGACTTTGGGGTTACTCAAAGACCTCCTATATGTACACCCCATTTGATCTATGAGATAGAGAAGAGTTTTATGGCTTAACCAAGTTCTGCCCGTTTGTTGAATCTTTGCATGCACATTCGGTTGATGCTTGCTCCTCCCGAGATCTCTTCACGCTGCCGTTCACACGTCCATTGATGTGCACATCGTCCCTCGTGATCCTCGCTTGTGGGTTTTCAAACCCTCTTTCATGGTATCAGAGCAGATCTTGTGGATCCATGCACTCATCGGCGTTTCTGTGCGTGTTTCCCTTCTTCCGGCGTGATATACAGATCTCTCTCAGCATGTGTCGTAATGGATATTCCAGTTGTGCTCTTCTTGCATTGATTCAGATGTTTATACTTCCGTTCGGGTTTGATCGTGGTTTGTTTGGGTTGTTGTTCGAGTTTATGGTGTTTTTCGAGATTCTAGTGGTTGTCTTTTTGGGTTATCTGTGTACTTCTTGCTGGTTACAGGTTATGTTCAGGTCTAAGGAGGAATCAAACCTGCCTTGTTCCCTTCAAACGGCTCCTCCAGCTTGTGCAAGCCTGCAACACCTGCTCCCAACACCTCCAAAGGATTGCTTTACATCATCTCAAAGAACTCGCAACCCGCAACGTCATATTCAACGGATTTCGGCTCTTTGCTTGAAACATTTTTGGGCCTTTTTTTTGTGTTTTTGGGCATTTTTGGGCATTTTGGGTCTTCAAACGACTCCTCCAGCTTGTGCAGCCTACCACACCCGCTCCTTGCACCTCCAGCGACCTCTCACGTGCTGCAAAGCTTCAACTACCTCGGCATTTCGGACCTATGTTTTTTGCATTGAAAAAAAAAATGTTTTTTGGTTCAAACTCGTGATTACTGCTCGCGTGGAAGGTTTTTTGCTCAGTATTGGCATTGTTTGGGTTTCTTGGTGATCGCCACACCTCTCGGTGGCATGTGGCAACCTGCAACACCTCTAGTAACTTCCAAGAACTCTGCTCCATACTTTCGCAATCAACACTCACGGCTCACCACGTGGACACCACATTAACTTAGCTTAGCGTTAAAAACAACAGGTTCAACGCCTTGGCCTTCCAATGTGGGCGCCCTCTCAGCGCTTTTTTAATGTTTTATGGCTTAAAACAAAACATTATTTTCAATTCATGGCATTGTAATAGTTATAGGCTATATTTTGGCTTATTTAATACCCTCTTACGCTTGTCGAAGACGGAGGGTGAGGTCCGAGGTTGGCAGGAGGCTAATCCCCCCTCGCAAGCAAAACAAAACCTTGCTAAAATTTGATGTCATTTCCAATGAGTAGTCACACGACACCCTTTGCACCCATTTCAAGTATTTTTTTAATGTGTTTGCAGTGTCTAGTGCATTTTTCCATCAGTTGCAGGAATCGTTTTAATGCGATAACTTTTGACTCGCTGCTCATTTTTTAGCGCTTCCTTGGTCAAAGTTGCATTATTTTTCACACACTACGTGATGGAATTGTCAATTTTGTAAATTCACTACTTTTATAAAGTGCCACATTTTGGGGGGGTTGCTTGTACTCTTGGGCCTACACACGCAGATGCATTATCGGCCGAGTCCGACGTCTTGCACCTTGCATCTTGCATTTTTTTCATCATGGAGAGTGCTCTTTCTAGACGTGAGCGTCGTAGGATCGCCTTACAGCCTCCGCCACTTCTCACCGGGAGAGAGACCTATTCAGCCTGGCGTGCTTCCATGGAACGTTACTTCGCCTATGAGGGTCTTTCAGCCTTCTTACTTGGGCCAGTTCCTGCACCCACTGATCATCGTCATCTAGAGGACTTCCTCGACACTTGCGACCATGTTTTTGGTCACATGATGATGCATGTCTCTCGTTCTCTCTGGTTTCACGTGGCAGACTCAGATCCACCTCATCGTGTCTAGAGCATTCTTCAGTCCCTCTATGGAGACCCTTCACATACTGCCAACGTTGTTGCTACTACTAATTCAGTTGTCTCCTCCATTTCTTCATGTGATGACAGTTCCACTGACATAGGCTTGCTTGGTTCTACTTCTGATGACGAGGATTGTGCATCCAGTTATGATGTCGAGAGTACTACAGAGGACTCTTCTCCTCTTTCTCTCACTATTCCAGACATTATTGTCACCCCTCACATCTCATCAGATATCGAGCAGTCTCCTCCTCAGTCTCACACCGTCATCACACCCACCTCCTTTCCACTTCTAGTGTGCGAGGCCCTTTTCACTCCTCTACCTTCATTGGATGACTCATACCTATCTGACATCGCTCTTATGTTTGTTGAGCCCCCTCATTGGGACGAGTATCTGCCTGACCTTAGTCATCTTTTCATAGATTCCACTTGTGATGCTCTACAGGTCCCTCATCCATCTACAGGTGTTTCAGAGGAGTTCATCATCTCTGTTGTTGGGAGTGCCCCTTCCGGGAATCATGTCACTTCCACATTTCCAGAGACCTTCATTGATCCACCCTCAGTTGTGGATCCCTTTTCTATTGTGAAGGATATTTTGTTCCCTTCACATCACTTGGACATCTTTTTTGTGGGTGTTCCTCTTCACTCTAATAGTTCTACGCACGTGGCATTACCTTCGGTTTCTTGGCACTCACTGCTAGACCTATGTCACACTTCCGTGCACCAGACTTAGAGTTCTTCGTGTTGCTGCCTTTAGTTTCCTTTGTGGAGTGGGCGGACTTCCAGCACGTCATTTCTGTCCTTCCTAAGGGTAGGCACACAGTTCATTGTAGGTGGCTCTTCTTCAGTCCAGAGGCAGACGATCTCGTCATTGACATTCTTCTAGGAGACTTCCTAGAGCTGCAGAGTTCAGATCCGTCCATGGCATCTTCTGCATTCCTCTCGTCTCCCTCTTCTTCTCTCTTCTTCTTCTTTCTAAGAGATTGCCTCTTTGTACATGGGTACCCTTTCAGGCTCGTCTATGGCCGGGACCCATTTTTGGCATCTTTCTTAGATTAGAGAGTGTTTTGTTCTCTTGTGGTGGATGTTTTTCCCACTGGGTTTTCCTTCACTGCTTGGGACTTCTTTCTTGTACATGGGTACCTCATCAAGCTTTGTGTCGGGACCCATTTCTCGTTTTTGACTTGCCGCCTCATCCTAAGTTACGATGAAGGGGGGTGTTGGTGTGTGTATTTTCCACATCATCAGGTGAGTCATCTCACTTAGGTGAGATCATAGGTCCATGTGTCATTTAGGGGTCATTATGAGATTCCCTTACGCGTCGGTCAAAAGAGGCCAACACATCAAGGCCGTCGCCAAGGCCATATGTGTCATTGGGAGTTACACTTATATTATGGGAATGTAACTCCCCTCTCCACTTGAGTTGTCGTGATTGCAGTAGTGGGGGTTACTCAGCACCTCCTATATGTACACCCCATTTGATCTATGAGATAGAGAAGAGTTTTATGGCTTAACCAGTCTCGCCCATTTGTCGAATCTTTGCATGCACATTCGGTTGATGCTCGCTCCTCCCGAGATATCTTCACGCGCCATTCGACGCCTGCATGAGAGGAATGATGTGCACGCGTCGTCCCTCGTGATCCTCGCTTGTGAGTTTTCAAACCCTCTTTCGGTTATGAATTAATTTCCACCCATCTAAAAATTCCTTAGTAGGAAGAACAACTTCAATATCTTTAATTGGTTGAAATGTGTTTTTTATACAAGGAGAGTGAGCAAGTGGAGGTGGCATTCTCCACCCATTTTCGGTGTGTGGCTCGAGAGCCACAGGTAAGCCCCATCCGAGATGACGAGAAGGTGGTGCGGAGCCCCAACCTATATGACAAGCTAGTGGAGATATATTTCTACATGGTTGACTATGCAGAGATTAGCGAGCCTGACTGAAATGATCTCTATTGGGAGTGGCTTTGACGAACTCCTTTGGGATGGTGGTCGTAGGGCGAAGAGTGCCAAGATGAAGAGGATGGCTCCTGAGAAACCTAACAAGGGTCATCCCCTAAATGTCACAAAATATTCTATACATGATCCACCTCAAGGGACACATTGTTAGCTTACACTTTTATGTGAAGCCTCACATTGGATATAACCTCCAATTTATTAGACACAAAGAATTTTTGATCAACTTTAGTATTAGAAAACAAAAAGTAATTCCTTTCTTTCCATAACCAAAAAAATATATCCCCTCTGAAAGTATGCCAAATCTTGGAAAAAATGTGGTATAATATAGGACTATCTCCTAAAATAATATGTTGTCAGGTGAAACACTCTGACCGGAGGTGGGAAAAGAATGAATGAATCCAATTCCAAGCCTGTTAAGATTTAGAGAAAACCCAAAACAGATTCGATAGGGTTTCCAAGTGTCCACACAGGAATTTAGGGAGCCTGAACGCCAATGTGAACCAAATAGGTACAGATCGTAAGACCTTGATGTAAAATACACCATAAAAAAATTCATAATTCTAGGCTCCACACATGCGACGGACTATGTTGAACCTCTTTCTCCATCGGGAAGGAGAAGACTTATGCCCCCACCGAGTGTTGATTTTTTCAACCATGGGTAAGTGTGGAAAAATCTAGCAATATCATTTACTAGTTGATTAATTCTGGAATGGGCTATCCACGAACCATTTCTAGTCCATCTACCAAAGATGGGAGGAACACATAGAGATCGTATGAAGCATATGAACAGGAATTACGTGAATCATTTTAATGATAAAAGTGTGATCCTAGGTGGTAAGTTTGTATCGAGATTTTAGCTCATTCCAAGAACACCAAGATTGTGTGTCCTTGTGATATAAATCTTATATTGAATGAATTACATGCTTGAAAATATTGAGCGTAGGAATTCCATGGACTTTTGCGAAACTTCGATCCTAGAATTGAATGACATGTAATCACCACAAGGATTACTAGTTAATGGAAAGGCCATTGTGAAAGTCATTTCCTTTCCATTGAAGCCATGGTCTGATTCACTCCCATGCTTTCAAAAACTTATAATCATGAAAGTGACGAAAATTTTGATAGGCACCAGAGAAATGAGATGATTGGAAAAACCTAACCTTTTCCACTATGGGTGGTCAAAAGGGATACCCTCCTCAATGCCATGTCACATAAGGATTTTTGAGTTTCGTGACCATCGATGGAATGGATAATCCATTTAGCACAAATATCTAGCACTTGTCTCAAAATTTCAATAATATCCATTCCTCTAGATTAATGGGGAAGGAAACAACTCTCCCATGCATCTCTGTGAAACCCTTTATAGAAGCCCAAACAAAACCTTTAAGAAGCTTCTCCAGATTTTGCAAGAAGTTTTCGGAGGGAACCCAAGAAGATAAAATGTAGACATGAGTAGCTTTAAGGACTTTGAAACAAATCTTGAATTTATCCGCTAAAGACAAAGTTTTGGTTATAGTACCAATTATAAATAACATTAATATTAAATTATATATATATATATAGCAGAGAAGTGCATGAATGGTGTGGGAGGTGGAGGAGTAAGTGAAGTTGGTGGAGGCGTGTGGAAGTGTGTTGAAGGCACATGGGCATCTGTATGGCCTATCAGACATGTCTTCTCCCATTTCATAATGAAACTGCAGTTGTTTTTTTTTAAGATCTGGAGAATCTACCCAAGGAAACATTGTAAGTTTAGCAGTATTTGGATAGTTGCAGCAACTGAAGCTTAGAATACAGGGTTTTTTTTTTTCTCACGGGATAGTCTCACTGTTTCATGTGAGCAGAAAATAGATCTCAAACCTGATCTGTTACATTTGCTTGCACACTCTAGCCTATGCCAAAAGGGTATGGACGTCCTCGAAGGCATATTTACATTCTTAAATTTCCCAACTAAAGATATGTACTCACATGGAATGCCACAGTTGTAGGGAGGCGATTCATTCATTTGGTCATTTTTTTTTGAGAATAGGCTCATCCATGGAGAAAAGTAGATCTAGGATAGATTGGTCTCGTGGGGATTCATTTCTTCACAAAACAAAACAGTCCCAACCTCATTCCAGTCAAATATTGTTTTGTGAAATCGCGTCAACAAATCTCACAAATGAATGCCCTTCAGATGTGTCGTTGGTGCTCCCTGTAACATATATGTGCATACAATCTGTATATTCATCTTATTACCTATAGTAATTGTAACTAGCTGTTGTTATTTGCAATAGAGGGTTCTTTATTTGTTGTTTTCCACGCATTTGGGTTATTCTGATTATGAGGCTCAAGCTCTTACCCCCCCCGCCCACCCTCGCCATTATTCAACTTACTGGATGATTTTCTGCTTGGGTGGGTTTCAGATCTGAAGCTAAGTGCCTTATTTGGTTACACACCCATTCATTACTTGGTGGCTTGCAATAGTAGACCAGATCGTGATGTTAATGTTTTGCATTGGAGGATGGAATTGTACAGAGCTCCAGCCATTTTTGAGGTAGAAAAACGAAGAACAGTTCGAAATGGAGCAACAGAAGTTTTAATATTTCAAAACCATTATGTATTCGGTGAAATAATGGAGCATTAGGGTTTTATTTTCCTAAGAGACATACATTGATTTAGTCCTTGGAACCTTTGTTAATATTTAATGGTTGGCAAATTGTAAGCAACTCATTCAAATCCTGCACAGTTTGAAAGTGTTTTCTGAACATGGCGTTAAAGCATATTTTGTACAGTGACTGAGCTGGTTTAAGGTTTAGAGGAGGGAAAATGTGGGTTCTTTATAGGAAACAGATTTTATTTTGGTTATATTTGTAGTTTTTCCGTTTTTAATGCTTTTGCTCCAAGTAGAAGTGGGTTAAATCAGAGAAGAGCAGCTAACAAAGATGATTTTCACCGAAGGGTTGGATTCAAGTCCTATTAACTAGGTTTGACAGATGTCATATGCAAGGTGCGCTGGAAACGGAAGCAAAAGAAAAAGATGACTCATCTATCCGAGCTGCGCTCTATGTCAAGTTTGGAAAAGGAAGCCGAAGCAAAAGACTCAGCTTCTAACTTGCAGTCTGCCCTGTATAGTAATGTATTTTGAGGACGAGTTTTACAATGTCAAGATCAACTAATTTGCTCTTATAGGGTATGTGGAGTAGCTGTGAATTAAGATGGATAAGCCTTCTGAATGCGTGTAACCATTTTAAGAAATGCCTAGCTATGACGCAGAACTGAGTCCCTCATTTTCCACCAGCTTCATTTATCCAGGCATGGTTCATATCTCCTTGTATTTCGTAATTTTCGTATTTTATTTTCTCTTTTGTGACGAGAGATAATTTTAAAATATTATAATTATCATACATTTAATTGTTTATATTAACTTGTTGCAAAACAATAAAATGTCATATTGTAACTCACGAAATCAAAATAACCATTTTTGTAGTCAACCATGAACTTCAACCCTCATTCTGAGGTGATTTAGAAAATTCCTAACCCAAACTAGATCACTACAATATTGTTTTATCGAGAAGATGAATTTGACTTCCGGTAAATATGTTGACCATCTCCTTGTTTAAATAGATAACTTTGTGTTTTTTGGAGACTCATATAGTAACCTTCGTAACTCCGAAAATGGGATGTTAAGCTTCATACATATACCTTGTTATGTGAGGAGTCACCTTAACCCTTGGTTTGACCCCAAATGATCATTTGTGATCTTCTTGATGCCCTTTTGGGAGCAATGTTACACCGTTTTGTAGTTGTAAGAAGCTACTAAAACAAAAAAAGTTGCCTTTCGTTTTAAACTTCCTTTTGAATCTTGAACAACGGAATGCTTATCCGTCTTTGCAAAACTCTAGTATTTTTACTTGATAATTTCTTGGAACTTTCAGCCCGAGGAAAAAAAATTCCTGATAGTTTGGCAAATCCATTTTGTAGGCTCGGTCGTAGTTTGACTAGGTCAAACTGGACCAATTACGATCGGAGGCTCCATAAAGCTTGTTGCCATTTGTAAACCGTTCGCTAGTTCTGAATTCCATCAATTCCTATGAATTTTTGGTGTATAGGAGGACACATATAAACTTACCTAGACTATTTTTTCTCATTAGAGGACAATGTTTAACGTTGGTTTCTTAGCCTCTGAGTGATAATTGAATGTTTTTGCAGCTAGCAAGGAAACGTAAGAAGGAAGTTGTATGACCCATGTCGGGCAGCCCAACCATCGTGGAAATTCGTTGACACTTTTAAATAACTATTTAGAACTTTATTGTGTGACTTGTGTGAAATTGAACTTCTGGCAAAATAGTGTTTCTCTCTCTTCCCTTTTTCTTTCTCTCTCCTTGATTAGGAAATGAAGCGAATTGAAATGAAATAAATGTGTCTCTAACATTTTTATTTCAAATTCAAAATTATTAATGTTATTATGTAAATGGGAAACTAAAAATGATAGTTATGATAGATTAGGTTGGATGTCATGCTAGTGATTTATTGTTGATTTTATGCTCACATGGTTTGCAGGATGCAAGAAAGATGGCAAAAAGGCATTGTGCAATTCATCTATTATTTTGTAATTTATATAGGTCATTGTAAAATGTACATATGTATAATGTACGTCCCATGTTACAGAAAAGTTGTATTTGAAATTTGTTAATTCATCCGAGATGCTAGTTTTAGGGATACCTTGGGAAATGTGCATATAATCATAGGTGCAATTTGATTCATAGTTAATTTTTGTAAAAGGATATGTGTGTGTGTGTGTTTAATGAATTTGAATATAATATATTGTAGTGTGTTTCTAGTGTGCCATAGAGGATTAAATAATTGGTGTTGTGTTCCTTATCTTAAAAATGTAATAGAGAAAATCTAAATAAAACAATCTACCTTAGTTTAAAACTTGTGCAGATTTACCTTTCTCGCACGTTCCTTCTTAGCATAGAATAATTTGAAACCGTAAAATGAACTTAAAATCTTGTTAATGAACTCTTTAGTTCCTCTCAGCTAAATGTGTTACCTTGGTTACTAAAAGCATATCACCTTGGTCTTTCATGAAGGTTGTCTATCATAAACATATCTTCTCTCCTTAAACTCATTCATAGCTAGGGTGTAGATTCTTAGGTGTAAATGGAATATAGAAAAAAGTTAGTTTTCCTACGATATTCCCATGATTGATCTCTTGGTGGGATTATATGCACAAGTGGAGTTAACTCTGCATGTATAAGAAAAGAATTGGGTTATCTTGTGTTAGGTCACACTCCACTACTATAAGGAGGGGCCATTTGAGACATTAATAGAGACAAAATTTGACTAAATTCTCTCAAATAGAGACAATTAAAAAGTTGTATATCATCTCTATTATTGTCTCAAAGCGGGTGTCTCTAATTATTGTCTCTCAAGAGACAATAATGATTGATACATATTTTGTCTCTTGAGAGACAATATAATTTTTGTCTCTCTAGAGACAATATCATTTTCGTCTCTCTAGAGACAATATCATTATTGTCTCCTTAGAGACAATACCGAATACTAACATTTTGTCTCTCTGGAGACAATACTAATTTCAATTTTTATTGTCTCTCTAGAGACGATACGAATTTAAAGAATGAAAAATATGAATTTTAAAACTACACAATAACCAAATATCATATAGTGCAATCAATGAAGATACATATCATCTATGATGTCGGAGTGGTCTGGTAATTAATATTATAAATTAACAATAATTTGATTTAAATATTGTGCCCAAAAAATGGGTCCACAAATATTTTATTAATATCAAATAAGATAAGATACAAAAGGGTGTCTGAATTCCTTTAACCCTTGAAATACAATGATAAAATACAAAAGGGTGTCTGAATTCCGTTAACCCTTGATATACAATATTAACACCTTCTCTCCACCACCAACTTCAAGTGATCCATATGATTCCCTAGTGCTACTTTGAGGTTATTTTTCTTAACTTCAATTTTGAGCAACTTCCTTTTTGAGCAATTGCCTCTCCATCGGCAGCAATCATCTTCATGTTCTTCACTTTGATTGTCTCAACTTTGATGCAATTCTCTACTATCATTAGTAGCGAAGGTGCATTGGATTCTAAGAAATTATGATCACATATTTTACTCCAATTCTGCCAAAAGTATTCACAAATTACATTTAAATTAGGACAATAATTAGTTTTCACTAAATCGACCGATCTTTATATTTTGTTCTAAAAAATTAGTTATCACTAACTCATTACTGTCAATCCATTTTCATAACTTATATCAAGGACTAACCTCAGACATTATAATCCCTAGAATTCCACACATGCCTAGTGAAAATGTTCTGATATAAGCCTGTACAGAAAAACAAAAAAGAAGCCATTATTCATCTATTTTTTCTTTAGTGGATATTCTACACTACATGCATGAAAATTGAGTAAAAACGTACAAGCATTATATACAAACAATGCCCAGTGAAACCATTGAGGCACAACACTCACCAATAGACCAATTAAAGCTACCTTGCTTCAAAGCAATTTCAAAGCAGATTGATGAGAATGCCCCTGTATAATAGAAAATGAGTCAAGATAATCCACAATAAACATGAATAATTGTGATCTTGCTGAAATCAATCTATTCTATTCTATTATTCTATTCTTGCTGAAATCTAGAAGCTTAAGCTGTGTACAATTGGCCAAGGATGCAGGCAGGGTCCCTAAGAATTTATTTGAATGAGCAGATAGAACCTCTGTAGAACTGGGGATAGTCAAAAAATGTCTACAAGATGCGGAGAGGAGCAAGCACCAAATCGACGACATTGTTTTGGTAGGAGGTTTGTCTCATATACCAAAGGTGCGGGAGTTACTGAGACAATTTTTTGACAAAAAGGAGCTGTGCAAAACAATAAATCCCAACGAGGTCGTCGCCTATGGTGTGGCTGTGCAGGCAGAAACATTAAATGATGAAGATGTACCCTTCATACTCACTGATGTTACACCTTCGAGCCTCAGAATTTCGGTCAATGGTGGTATCATGAAAGTGGTGATTCCTAGGAATACTCCAATTCCCATTAGGATAGAGACTTCTGTCACCACAAGATATGATGATCAGAAAACCATATAGTTTCAAGTCTATGAAGGAGAGAGACCCTTGACTGTAAAAAACAATTTTTGGGTGAATTTGAACTGGAGGGAATTCAACCAACACGACATGGGATGCCAAAAATTAAAGTTTGCTTCCAAGTGAGCGCGGAAGGGATTCTAAAATCCTTTCCCAAGACAAACAGACCGGGACATGTAATGAAATCACTATAACTAACGATGGTGGAAGACTGAAAAAGTGGAGATTAAAAGGATGATAGGTGATGCACAGAGGTTTCTAAAGGAGGACGAACAAATGAAAAAGAAGAAAATGGCCAAAAACAATCTGGATTGTTATATTTATGACACAAAAAGTAGGGTGACCGATGCCAAGTCTAAAGGAACATTAAAGCATTCCGATGCGGAAGACATCATTAAGATTTTAAATGAAGTTGAAGAATGGTTGGATGACAGTGAACAGGAAGAAGTTGGGGAATTGGAAATCCAGTTGGAACAGCTGTAGTTCAATCGGTTGCCTCCATTTGTTATGAACCTATAATATCTAGATCCCCGAAGAATGAATTTTTGGACAACTTTAGCCTCCTCAATGTTGTGTGGTTACCCAATGTTGCAGGAAATAGTGATAGCAGTTGAACCCACAGTCACATCTATAAGACCATCCCCACATCTATAAAGAACATTATGATCAATGTGTAAATGTCAATGTGTGTTTTTGTAGGGCACATTATATTCCACATCTAAATATGTTGGTTATAACAACGTAGATGATTCTGAGTGGTTGAAATCAAGATTTAGTTCAACAAAATGGCACATGAAATAGATCTTTAAATGTTAACAACTCAAACTACCAGAAATTTTGAGCTATATGGTGGTTAATCCTAATCATGAACTCAGGTGGTTCATACTAGCTTTTCACATATCAGTGCAACAGATAAAAGATGAAATCAGTTCTTTTCTATAAGGAATATACTTTATCATCAAATACAGACATAAATATAAACAAGTTACATCATAATATTGGTTAGTTGACCAGTAAACACATATGATAGACATATATATTAATAAATGAAATAATTATTACCTATCATGTAGATCATAAACTTCATTGGATAGGGCAATCTGGGAAACACATAAAAATGCTTCCTCCACGTTGTAATCTTCCTTAGCAGATGTTTCAAAGTATGGGATGTTCCCTTTGGAGGCACACCAATCTCTGGCTTTCCTTTCAGAAATCTAACCTACCATGAACAAATTAAATGAAAATCCATCACTCATGCGTCATACAATTCCTAGTGTTGTAATTATATATTTGGAGAAGAACCATACCACTCTGCTACTTCCCCCATTTAGATCAACCTTGTTTCCCATCACAACGAATGGAAATATTTTCTAGCTTGGAGATCATGCCTGGCAAACATGAATGGAGTTTTTTAAATAATTAGAAAATGTTTGTTACCCTGGAAATTGTGTGCAGGCTAGCAAAAATTAGTGGGTGTTTAAAAGAACCCTTAAAATCTTTAAATAAGAAAACACTACCTACAGCCGATTGTATAATATCTTATATATTGACATACCTGATTGAGAAATTCATTGTACCAATTGTGGAGGTTTGTAAAGGATTTGGCCACATTCACATCATACACCAGAACACAACAATCTTCCCCTCTGTAGAAGCCCACTCCAAGGCTATGGAATCTCTCCTGCCCAGCTGTATCCCATATCTACCTAACATTATTCCTCAAAAAATCATTCATCATGACACATGCACATAGATTTCTCAAAAACATTCACATATAATATAGTATAGATTCGAGTTTGGATATTCATATCACAGTTATACACGATATTTATTTATAAATCCAATACTGGACCCATCATCAGGGAGATGAAGCTTACATATTTCTAAACATGAATCAACCCACATATTTTCATGGTTATAATTGTTAGTTCCCTTCAAAATCATAGTAATTTATCCAAGGGTCGTTGAAGGTATTAAAGACTGAGCTATGGGTCAATATAAATGTAAACAATGGCGTACATATTTTACTCTCTGTAAGATTCAAAATTATAACCTGTCTTTCAGGAAAACAAGTCATTTACCACTAAGAAATGGATCCTTCTCAATCTTTATTTTCATAAAACAATTAGAAGATGCTAACTTATTAAGAAATGGATACTTCTCAATCGTAATTGTAAATCTGCTATATGCTTCCTGCAAAACATGAACAAAATTGCCCATAATCTATCTAATCTAATCTAATCTAATACATCAAAATATATATATATATATATATATATATATATATATATATATATATATATATATATATATATATATAGAAGATGCTAACTTATTAAGAAATGGATACTTCTCAATATTTATTCCCATAAAATTGTAAAACTTGGCAAACCTGCAATGTAACCAATCTATCTCCAATCTAAATCTCCCTGGTCATAAAATCTGCACCAATGGTTGCCTTGTATTGATCACTAAATGTAGCGTGAGCATATCTGTGTCGTCTGCGTCTTGGTTGCATACACGTAGTGTTATTGGCATTTGGAAGTTGAGAACAAGATAAATAGCAGCAACAATAGTTCAGTATTCTCTATTCTTATGTCTAATATGCCTTTGTGTACCCACTCACAAGTGGTCAACAAGATATCACTAGGACATGCCTCATGGACTATGAAGACAAATTAGATCACAATCTTGTCTTCTTCATTCATTTTTGTAACTCCCCTTATAGCCTTGCAGTTTACACTCCGAACTCATGATTATAGAATTTTTTATAAGATTGAATGAATTAGTTGAAGTTCATAATTCCTTGATAACAAATTCTTGGTTCAGTTTAGATTTCTGTTATAGAAATTAGACAAACACTATAAGAAGGTAGAAGCTTCCAATGAAAATACTTTAAGCAGAAACAAAAGTCTAAGAACTAATTTGAAATGAAAATAGATCATCCTCCAACAGGAGAAACTCAGTTGAATAGTATGTAAAACTGTTTGTGGAGTTGTTTTATCATGTGAAAACATTTCTACGTGACAAGAACCTGAAGATATTGTTTCTTTAAATGCCTTAATCATTCAAATGTAAATGAAATAAGAATATTGAAAATTGTTTCTTTAAAATAAAGTAAAATATTTGCTTTTTTTGAAAAATACCTGAAAACACAACCAATTCAAAAATGAATGTCTTTCTCTAGCATCAAGTTTTTCTGCAGCCACATTTGCATGCCACGATGACCTACTTTGTTAAAATATTCATATTTATTAGGATAAAATACTATGACATTACAAGAAGTTGTACTATCAATATTATTAAAAAGTCTAAACTACCATGTAAAGAATAAAATATTGGGCTTTTACAGCTAGCAAAAATTAACTATTGGTATAATATAGAAATAACAATTGCACCTTACAATTTTTTTCATGGTGGTCAGAAACTTGTGATAACAATTGTGACAGCTAAGTGATGAAACATGTTTGAGTGCTACAGAGAAAAAACTTATGTTATGATATAAGTAATTCTTTCTTTCTTCAAGAAGATCGCCATAAGCTTATCAGATACTATGACAGACTCAGCCCAAGGCCGCCATAGCTCATCCTACATATATTTCGAGTGTAATGAAGCATACTGATGTTAACGAGATGGGTATTCTGTTGAGGAAAATACAGTAGATATCTATTACTTCCTTATTCAATGCCAATGAAGAAGAGACAAGCTTATTCAATGGAGGTAACAGTAAGTAAATGGGGTGTGGAGCAGAGACCTATTTTTGATACAATATACTTCAAGTGAAACAAGCAGGCCTAAGCCAGTCTTGATAACAGCAGGATCTGCAGCACACAATGTAAAAGTTGCAAGAAAAGGCTATGATCTTGAGCCTTGAAGTGTCAAGGTTTCATGGCTTCCTCAATACCAAGACTATGGTCTCATGTTCCTTTTTCTTACCATTGTTAGTGCTGCAACTTGCATTTTAAATACACTTTTCCCAATGACTGCAATAAAAATTATGTCTTATCAATTGCTTTCATTATCAGCACCACAAACTCTTCTCACAAGTTAGATTTGTAGTTACTTTGTATTAAGGTGGTTTCAAAAGCCTCCATAAAAGATATAAGATGTTAAATGTGGAAGACATGGGATACATTAAATCCATTGGCCAAAACACCCATTCATTCGTATAAGCCTAATCATACTGTAATGCATACTGGTAACTGCAATGCAATGTACTGTGACTGAGACCAACACGTGTATATTACTTCAGGATGTAATCAAAATCGGATACAAATCATAAGTGCCTCTCTTCCATTCTAGATGAGCCTATGTTCAAGAAAAAAGAGGCAATCAGCTGAACTGCTACATCCATCCTAGCACCTTTCATTGATATTTTCTTCTTGTCTGAGTTTTCAATTTGGTACTCTTAAACAGAATGACAACTCTGATTTTTGTTCGCATTGGCACTATCAATCACAACAGCGGTCTAGACCATCAAGTGAAAACTATCAGTTTAGGGTCATCATTTTACCAGGCCACCAGCTATTTCCTCAAACGAGCCATTATCTGCAAGTATTATCTCCATGAACATACTATAGGTTTGCAGTGTATATATCATTCTCCACAAGTATTATCTCCATGAACATACTACAGGTTTCCAGTGTATATATCAAAACTTTTAAAATTTGAAAGAAGTACATACTCCTCAACATATTACTGGTAGTATGTATAATCACCAAAATATATAGCCAAATTGGGGTTTCTGAGACAATCATTAATTAAAATAGAAAATGATGTTCACTTTGCCAAATGCTGTGTGCGCAGGATTTTAGTTCATTTCCATCCCCGTTGTCTTCATCTAAAATAATTAGCTTTGGAACAACATTTATGCCAATTTATCACAAAAATACATGGTGAGGGACATTCTTATAATGATCACAGCCAAAATGATGTCCATCATCGGTTATGTACCCTGCAGAACTTATATTGTGTCCAGTGCTCTTAATAGGTGGGTGCCACAGTTTCTCGGTGCAGTAAGATTTATCAGAGCCACCTGCCTCTGTCTCATGCTCCTCAGATTTGCAGTAGTGATTACAGTGGCCAAATTCTTCCCACTCTTCTTTCGACGAACCTGACATATCACATCCAATAAGTCTCATGAGTCATCTCGTCTTTGGCAATATCCACGTCAGGTCCATATTTCATAGTTTCATGTCTGGAACCATCGTAGAGATTGCTGGTGCATTTCGCCTTTGGACATAGAACTAAATGAATATGGCCTCGACCCTGTTTCTTGTGATATGGCCTCGACCCTATTTCTGAGACAAGTTCATACTCGAAAAATCCCCTTTGACCCTGGAAAACCCGAGTTTGTCTGACTAGCTCTGTAAAGATCTCGCATATTCCGAACATTTCGCATTCTTCAGGGCAGGCATGTTCATTTCCACACAAATGCTCTGCATATGGATCCAGATCATGGAAATGGTCTTTGACTCCACATGTCCTGCTGCAACCCTTTATACTGCAATTGCTCTGGCAATATCTCTCATGGCACTTATGTCGCTTGTGTTTACGCTCGATTGGCACAGCACATGGATTGTTGCAGCTTGGAAGAGAGCATTTTTTGTTGCACACATGTTGTGGGGAATTGCACTTGTGCTGACCAAAGTGTTTCAAAACAAACTAAGGGCTTTTTAAGACACCCTTTATCCTCCTTCAATTCTCCAAGAAGTTTCTTTAACAAATTCCAAGCAAATTACACTTTTCTTAAACCCTGCCTTGTCCTGATTAGGTCTATCAAACTCTTTGACGCCCAGCGCCGAGTTTACGTATAACAAAGAATGGTTTAGGGAATCACAAAAATTATATTAAAAGGCCAAACTAAGGGATAGAGATATCTACCAAGTTTCATGGGATTTCAAACTCTTTGGTTATACTCCAAATCACAAAAAATATGTTAAAAGGCCCTGGGACAGAGATATCTACCAAGTTTCATGGGATTTCACTGGTTATACCTCCTTCAAAATGACTTTCTTGCTCACAAACCCTAGACGAGGGTTTACAGTTCTGGGTTTACCTGAGAAGGATGAATTTGAAGTTTTATGAGTATTATTGGGTTTCAAAGGCTTCAGTGAGTTCCTGAAGGTCTGTGCTACCTAATACAACTTAATTCATTCACAATTTCCCCAACTTATAACCACTTTTGCTCTGTAACATGATTTTTCATAAAACTGTGACAGTAGATGCCCTGCTCTTGTATACAAACCAAACCACCCCTGCTACATCTAGTAACAAATACTATGCTGTCATGAAGTAACTATACATCCTACCAAAATTCAAGCATGGTTTACTCATTCGATGCTACAGTGCAACTGATGTATACAAGAGCATACCAGCTTCAACATCATATACAACCAACACCCATGCCAAGACCAACAGTTCCAAGGAGAAGATTTTGTTCTATAAGATGCCCATATTTAATCCCAAGAATCCAAAAACTGTATGTTTCCATAATAACTTACATATCTATGATTGTCCTCAAGTGGGAAATATGAATTCTTAGGTCAAGAATACTTAACTATGAAGATCAAATATCCTCCTGAGAAGTTACACAGGCCTACTGTATTGTGAAGGCAAATTCCAAACAATGCTCATAATGGTAATTCAAACACACTCACAAATGCATAAAGCTTGAAATTCTTAGCACGCTTCAAAGAGACAACGACCAATTTCATTTAACTATGATAACCCTTGTGATTTCTGGTGAGGGGAAGAATTAGTCTAGTTGTCAATGACTATTGCAGTAATTCTCAGTATTGTATAGTACATAAAGATAGCAACACTTCTTCCCTCAAACATCTAGCAAATTCATACATACCTGGTATGAAAAAAAAAGTACAGATCTAAGCGAGGTTGGATATAAATTGTATCTAGGCTGTAGATAAGCTAAAAGGTTTCATACATCAATCTGAAGCAGCTAAAGCATTCACTTTCTCATTTATCTATCAATCAATAGCTTAGACTAGTCATTTTATATTTAACATCTCAGTCGGTGTTCTTATTACCATTTTTATAGTCTTGAATCGGTCAAATTGTAGCCCACAAGGCGTTCCTTTCCACTCAACATAATAGGATATGTCATGCTCAAGCAAATTACAGTCCAGGCAAAGCCAGGAACCAAACTCATTTACAGAGGTAGTACTTCATAGCTATTTGAGAGAGACTATAACAGTACCTATCCATACAGTTCGACATTGTATAACACAGCCTCTAGTTAGGGTTTACAAGTTATTCAATGACCACAAGAGTACTAACATGCATGATTCAGAACATGGTAGACCTTATGATGCGATACAACTCTTCACACCTATATTTTGTCAGTGAAAAACTAGAAATCCTTTTTCATAGATCAGCAAGAAACCAAACAACTGAAGGAAAAGCTTATTTTATTTCTTCTCAATTTCATCTTTAATACAGTCAAATAAAAACCATATTTCCAAAATTATATCTTTTATCATACAAAAACTTGCAGATTTACAAGAGTAATTTGTTATTTCTTCAGCAACTTATGAGTCTAGAACACGAGCAACTTTTCATGTTTTCTTCTCATTCCCTAGGGGTTGGGATTTTTAAGGGCATGATTTTTCAGAAAACTGTGACAGTAGATGCCCTGCTCTGTAACATGATGTTTTCTTCTCGATCCCTAGGGGTTGGGATTGGGTTGCGATTGGTTTTCTGTTGGCGTTTTTTCCTAGCGGAACTCTCGATCCTTTCCTTTGTTTTGTATCTCTCCATTCTGTCTCATGTTTCCTATTTTACCCTGTTGTGGCCTTGTTTGTATATTTAGCTTGGGGCTCTGAAATTTATTTGTATGCCCTTTGGGGCGAAGGAACATGTGTCCAACAGATGGACCCCTCTATGACTCGACCTTTTGAGAAAGGAGAACCCTCACGATCATCCTTTCGCGGAGATGGAGCCTTACAGAGGCAATGGGGGATGCTTCGGAGGGAGGTTATTGCCTTCGCCATCCAAGAGAAAATTTGTGCTAAATCTAGGTGTGGTTCAGTAGAGATCTGCGAAGAAGTATCCAAAGTGAAGTCCTCTGATTATAAACTATTGGAGGAGGTGGGTGTGGGTAACACTGCAATAGTTTACAGAGCTCTCTGCGTTCCATTCTAGTAGATCATTGCAGTCAAAATTGTGGGCCTTGACAAGTCTAGTGCTACTCTGGTAGGTACAAATAATCAGAAAATGCATTATCAACGACAAATAATGTAAACCGGCCATAAAATAAAAGAGGGCAAAATAAAAGCATGGCAGATACCTGCTCAACCTGGCCTCCTCTGCTCAACCTGGCCTCCTCTGCTCACCTAAGATCTGCAGTATAACCACCAGACTACTTGCCATTGTTTTGCATGCAGAGATTAATGAAACCGACCAACTATCTCCCGCCTACTTCTCAGCTACCGCAATAATTTTCCCTCCTTGTAATTCACCACCACATTGTATAAGTGTGTATTTTTTTAATTAAAAATTGATATAAAAGATACCATAAATATATATGAGGAATATTAGAGACAAAAATATATTTTTGTCTCTAATTAATGTCTCAAAATACCCCCTCTTGTAGTAGTGCTCCTTGTAGCGGTGAATCCATTAGTGAAAAGTATGTGTTATTTTTGTTTACAAAGGTGATAAAACGATACTAAAAATGAGACCATAGTACAAATGTAAGAGTAAATCGGATAAGAGGAAAATGATATTGGAGGTTAGAAATAATGTCACTCTTGGAATCCTTATAACTCAGTTAGACATTTACTTATGTTAAGAAAAGAATATGAATTTTCCTTGGTAAGAGAAAACTTTGAGAAAATAAAATATATACTTCTTTGAGAAGTTAGACAAGTACTTTCGTAAATCTTTATGTGATAAAGTGACACCAAAAAAAAAGATACCTAAGAAACAATGTAAATGAAATGAGAAACAAGAGTATATATGATGATGGATTAAGACATCAAATTCACTTGAAGTCCTTATGGTTGATTTGATAATTGAATTTTGTTAAGAATGGATACAAATTGTTCATAGGGGATGTAGGCTTTTGAGCTAATATAGAGTCCACAAAAATAAAATAAAATAATGTCATGTAGAGGCTTAACTATATCAAACTAAATTTGGAACTAAAACAACCACAAGACAATCATGTGCTTCGAATGCAAGGAAATTTATAGGAAAGAGAAAATTGAACCTTCCCCTCCTTGAATCGTTTTTTTCTTTTTCTCGACAACTTTTGTTTAGTCCTCATGCATAATGAGGATACGATTAAACATCAACTAAACATTTTTTTTAGAAAAAAACTTTTAGCGTAAGAACGAGAGAAGTAGGAACCTTGTATTTAAATCTAAAATATGGAAAATAATTATGTAAGTTATGGAGATTGTCATAAGGGATAAAGAGCAAACTTAAATGGTCGAACTATAAGTTAATTGTGGAATGAACTTATGAATCTGTAGGTTAAAAAGAGAGAGAGAAAAAATTATATTTACCTAATAATGTTATTGGAATGTTAATCGTAACGGAGATGTAATCATGGTAATGATGTGTTGTGGGTTTTCCAATCCTTGAGTCCCTTTTCTTGTGGTTGAGTCATTCCTAGTATTTGTTCATTGAGTAAAGTGTGGCATTGACTTGTAGATGGTGTTTTCAAGTGTATATGTGAGTCAACAACTTATGAAAGTGTCATATGCGTTGTTGAATTTCTTTACTTGGAGTCATTGTGGTGTTGTGTAGTGAGCAATGTAAGTCAAAAAAATTATCCTGGTATTTTACTATTGTATTTGTGTGTGTAAAATGTGGACGTTACATTGGTAATCCAAAGTATTCAAGATTTTGACCACCGGTTGAACCACATATTACCATATATCCATAGGCAATGCTTGAAAGGAAAAGGGGATACCAAGAAATTTAAACATCTCACCATGAACTAACATTTTCCAATCATAAAAATCCACCAAGCTGGAGTGCAGGGGAAGAAGGATTTCCTATAGCACTCGTGTTTTTACCATTGAATGGAGGATCCTAAATCCCGACAAAAATATGAAAGCAATTCATGGCATTATGAATGTTGTTTTATTCCTTAATTAAGGTAAGGAAGGATTCATTTGTAAAGTTTCCATTGAGTAATTGGGAGCAATCCAAGTAGGCAAATTAGAAATCCCTTTGAAAAGTGCTTGGGATTTTTCTTGGGAAAGAAAATACCCAAAACCCTCAGCCATAAGAACATAAAGAGAAGGTGCTAAAATCTAACCTTTGCGAATGAAGCGAAAAATATCGAAGGGAGTTGAGATGTGGCCATTGATGGTGATTTTGGCTGAGGCATTGGAAAAAATTATTTGGACAGATTGGATGAAGATAGGGCCAAAGCCCAAGGCTTGAAGCATAGCAATAATGAACGACCATTCTATCCTGTCATAAGCTTTCTCAAATTCAATTTTAATGAACACGAGAAGATTGATTAGATCTACGAGCCCATTCTATACCCTCCTAGATAGATATGATATTATTAAGGATGTAGCACCCATGAATAAATCCAGTTTCCTCCAACTGAATGATAACAAGAAGGATATGACGTAACCTAATTGCAAGGGCATTGAAATTAATCTTGTAAAAGACATTGGGGAAGGTGATAGGGAACCGTTGGTAATTTTCTTCAGATCTCCAATCTTGGGAATGAACTTTCTATTCTCGCTTATTAATGTGTACACCAAGGGACTGTTCTAACATCCTTCAAGATAGACTTTACGAAGTTCCGAACCAAAAATATCCCACAATGTTTTATAGAACTCGCAAGGGAAGCCATCACCCCTAAGGCCTTATCATTAGCCATTTATAAGGATTATTATTAAAGATCATCAATGGTGAGCATACGGTGTAGCATACCATCGAGCCAATGAGACCTTACAAGGAACAACATCCAAACATTTATCAAGCATTGCACCTTTCCTATCTGAGGGAGCTTGGGCTTGATAAACTAGCTTATAATTCTTAACAAAGACATGAAGCATGAGTGGGGATCACTAAACCGAGTTCTACCATCACAAATGGCACAGATTCGCTAAGAAGGTTGCTTGGATTTAATGGAAAGATAAAACTCTTTTGACACTCGATCCCCCAATTTAAGCTAGTGTAGATGGGAATGAATTTGAGCTCCCTGAGCATTATAATTATCTACTATTTGGATTTTTGACGAAGCTCGCCACCTAAAGTATAAAAGTATCGGATAAGGTATCACCTTCAACCACAACCACCTCTTGGATAATAATCAAAGTGTTAGCAGAGTATGAATAACGTTGAATTTTAGCTAGTTGTCAACCATAGATTCTAAGGTATCTCATTGAAATATCCCTTGTTGGGATCTTACAAAAATTGACAAAATACGAGAAATTTGCAGCAAATACTAAATCGATTTTATGCGAGAAAATTACAGCTAGGGTAGCGAATAAAATATGAATAAATCCCAAATTATCCGCTAAAATCACTTGAAATTTTAAATAGAGCTTGCTAATACAATAACAGATATTATAGAACGTTTTTGGAATTTTCGAATAACAAAATGCTGCCAGAAATTTACAGCGTGCCTAAAATAGCGAAAACTTCTAAAATTAATATCTTTTGCTAAAGAAGTCCAAATGAGCTGAAATTTTGGATCTTGGGCCACAAAAATATGAAGAATAATATTCGAAATTAGTTTTCACACAGAAAACATGAAACCCTAATTTTTCCCTAAAAATTAGGTCGCCCAACACATTTAGGGCATCAATTCAGCTCCAAACTTCTAAAATTCATATCTTTCCGATTACAAGTGCAAAAATATGAAACTTGGGAAATAACATATATAAATATAGTATATGACCATCCAACCTTCGGATCTGAAAATGGCCAACCTGGAAACCCTAAAAATTAGGGCTGCAATCTCCCAAACAAGTCACCCTCCTTGGTAGATGACCAAAACCCTTGTGAAAAGTTACGTAGATGATGCCAAACCCTTCCTTTATTGCTGACGTAGTTCGATCGAAAACCAGCTGAAAATCTCCACCCAAACTCACCAAAACCTTCAAAACCCTATCTCTGAAAACCCTGAAAATACCTCTGTAAAACAGCCCTGAAATCAGCTTCAAATGACAAGCTAGGGTAGATCTCTCACTACCGAAGAATGCCCTGCTAGCTAGGGATGGATCTCTCACCACCGAAGCTAGGGTTCCCGTGGGATCTTACTCCACAAGCTAAAAAGTTGCAAACAGCAGTTGCACATGAAAGAAATATAAGTGTATGCATGAGTGATCTCCCACTACACCCTCCATCTCCTTATATAGCTTTTTATGAGCCCCAATGAAGAAATATAACATTTAATGCAATACATATCCCCTCAAGTCACCAAAAAGGGACTTTAAGTGGCCCCAACGAAGAAACATAACATTAAATGCCAAAAGTGCCCACTTAAGTGATCCCACGCCCAAAATATAACAAAATCATAGTAGGAATCGACAACCATCCCCGATAACCTCCAAAGTCGTTAGTCCTTGGGAATGACCAGGCTAAGACCAAAATAGGGCCATTAGGCCAAGCTGCTTGGAATTGGGGACATTACAATCCTCCCTCCCGAAAAATGCTTGACCCCAAGAATTATCCTCGTGTCTTGTAGAAACCGAATACCACAAAGTAAGTGCCTCCATCTCACCCTACATCACAAGAAGATCAATGTGATCGAAGTGACCAAAACACCACATATAGTCATCATGCTCTCCATGCAAAGTGTAGATAACAATGTTGTCCCGAAGTAGAATAATGCCCACATCGATTCTCTACCTTGGTACCCATCTCGAAACCTGTCAATCTGCCCAATCCTCGCCACTCGCAAAACTGGCTTGTCATCATGTGATCACTCACAAGCATCTCTGTCGACTCCATCCTCGGCTAGCTAGCACATGCTCGTCATCCTCATAAGCATTAAAACATATAGGAGTGTTATCCCCTATCAACTCCAAAAATAAGGAACATGCATACTCCAATTTGTCACCATGACAAACTACACATCCTCGCACAAAGTTGAGGATATCCTCCCTCAACCCATGCCATCTGACCCTTTCCCATATGAAGTTGAAGGTCTCATCAAAGCTCAAGTGTCCAGACATGGAATAATAATGCACATGTCGCAGTATCTCCATCCTCAACCATGAATCCGACACGAGGTACAAGCTGTCCTGATAGAAGATCATCTCATCCTCCAATCTCTAGTTGTCATCCTGTATGTGACCATCCAGAATCTCACAAGTGTGTCGGTTCTTAGAGTACTCAACAAGCAAATGAGATCTCCAGTCTACCGAAACCTCAGACAACCAACATAATGATAAACTCGGATGATCTAAACCTGTAATCCCGATCTCTGTAACTGCCTTATGTGCAACACTATTGGTCACACCCGCATCCATCATACTCCACATCGATCCGCAATAATAAAACCCCTCATTATGCCGGAAAGTCCTCTCCATCCCCTCAGCTGCAACCACCCTAGGTGCTCCTGCCAATAATCCCCTCAAAATCACATTCCTGCCTTCGGACTTAAACTTCAGCTCCATCGTCTGGAAGTTAGTTTGAAACTCACCAAGAGAGTGAAGCCACTGCACTCCCAACACTATGTGGGTCACTCCCATACCAACAACGTGGAAATCATCGGTAACTGTGTAGTTACCCATGGTGATGCTCAATTGTGGAACTCTCCATGTGCATCTCATATACTCCCCATTGGCTACAACAATGTTGAAGCCCTCAAAGTCCTTCATTTGTAAACCTTGTCTCTCCACCAATGATGCATCAATAAAGTTGTGGGTAGCCCCACTGTCAATGAGTACCATAACTCGTTGGCCCTGCATAACTCCCCTAATCCTAAATGCCTTGTACATCGGAGTACTAGACAATGTGGCTATAATCTCCCGAGGGAAAGTCTCCTCCTGCTCCGCATCAGCACTATCCATCGCAACTCCATTCCCATCATCCATCTCGTGAGTCTCCAACTCCTCACCTCTGTCATCCTCACTCTCCTCGAAGACCTCAATGAATTGGGCCTTCCCTCTACCTCTGCAATCATGTCCTGGAACCCAAGGTGTGCGGCAATCGAAACATAATTTCTTTCACCTCAACTCATCTCTATCCTCTCGGGAAATGAATGGCTTCTTAGCCACCTCTTGCCTCGGTGGAGGCTCCCTCTGCTGAAGTTCGTCTGATCTAGATGGAGGTTCTCTTTGTTGAATGCGAGGTGGAACCCTCGACTTTGGAGTGGATAACTCCAAGTCTCGAGATCTCCTAATAGCCTCATGCAAAGAAGAAGGCTCAAATGCCTTCACAAACCCTGCTAAGGCATTAATCAACCCTGCCATGAAGAGTGAAGTCAACCTCATCTCTGAAACATCAGATACCATAACTGATAACCTCGAAAATCTGCAATGTACTTGATCTAGAGAACACATGCGTCGCCTCAAGTGAGTCAACTCCTGAAGTGCCTATCTGGGTCCCTCCTGTCGAACCTGCTCATCAACCTCTGTGTAAAATCTGCATAAGTAGTGATATGCATGTGCCCTTGTGTGATCAATCCATGATGCCACCAGTCATGAGCATCTCCCTCGAGGTGTAGGATAGCAAACTTAATTGCATCCTCTTCACGCATGGGATTCAAGTCGAAGTAAGTCTTCAACTTCTGAATCCAAGATTGCGCGGTACACTTCTTAGAGCCATCGAAGTGTGGAATAGAGATTTGTCCCAATCTCCTCTGAAACTCAGGTACCGGTATCTGGTAATCTCTCCTGGGCCTGCTGCCAATCTTCATTTTACAATACTCCTGAAATGGCATGTTGTCCCGGAAACCCTCACTCAATGTCGTACTTCTCCCAACAAGATTCCTCATCCACAACGTCTGCGGGTTGTCGTGTCTGCGAAATTTCTGGATCCTTCAAGAAAGAAGGCTCGTGGAGTCCCAAGGGCCTGGTAGAAGCATGAGGGGACCCTTGTCCCGAATGTCCACTCTCACCTCTATTACCATGCTATCCCATATTGCTAGCTTCTCCTTTCTCCGCATGAGCCTCGATCCTACCCTGTGCTAACCTCTCAGTGAACTGGCTCAAATAGAGGTTGGTAGTCTCCTACTGCTTCACCATATTGGTGAATAGTCGTTTCATCAGATCTACACCCAACTCTTCACTATCTTTGTCTCTGTCTCCCATCTTTCAACCCCAACAGGCTGGAGAAACAACAGCTCTGATACCACTGAAATATCCCTTGTTGGGATCTTACAAAAAATTGACAAAATACAGAAATTTGCAGCAAATACTAAATCGATTTTATGCGGAAAATTACATCTAGGGCAGCGAACAGAAAATAATGAATAACTCCAAAAATACTTGCTCAAATCTCTTGAAATTTTAAATAGAGCTTGCTAATACAATAATGAGATAATATAGAACTATTTTTGGAATTTTCGAATAACAAAATGGTGCAGAAATTTACAAGCGTGCCTAAAATAGCCGAAAACTTCTAAAATTAATATCTTTTGCTAAAGAAGTCCAAATGAGCTGAAATTTTGGATCTTGGGCCACAAAAATATGAAGAATAATATTCAAATTATTTTTCACACGAGAAAACATGAAACCCTAATTTTTACCTAAAACTAGGTCGCCCAACACATTTAGGGCATCAATTCAGCTCCAAACTTCTAAAATTCATATCTTTCCGATTACAAGTGCAAAAATATGAAACTTGGGAAATAACATATATAAATATAGTATATGACCTTCCAACCTTCAGATCTGAAAACGGCCAACTGGAAACCCTAAAAATTAGGGCTGCAATCTCCCAAACAAGTCGCCCTCCTTGGTAGATGACCAAAACCCTTGTGAAAAGTTCGTAGATGATGCCAAACCCTTCCTTTATTGCTGCCGTAGGTCTGATCCGAAAACTAGCTGAAAATCTCCACCCAAACTCAACAAAACCTTCAAAACCCTATCTCTGAAAACCCTGAAAATACCTCTGTAAAACAGCCCTAAAATCAGCTTCAAATGACAAGCTAGGGTAGATCTCTCACTACCGAAGAATGCCCTGCTAGCTAGGGATGGATCTCTCACCACCGAAGCTAGGGTTCCCGTGGGATCTTACTCCACAAGCTAAAAATTTGCAAATAGTAGTTGCACATGAAAGAAATATAAGTGTATGCATGAGTGATCTCCCACTACACCCTCCATCTCCTTATATAGCTTTTTATGAGCCCCAATGAAGAAATATAACATTTAATGCAATACATATCCCCTCAAGTCGCCAAAAAGGGACTTTAAGTGGCCCCAACGAAGAAACATAACATTAAATGCCAAAAGTGTCCACTTAAGTGATCCCAACGACAAAATAGAACACAAAGGGCCCATTAGACCCTCCCAATGCCCAAAATATAACAAAAACATAGTACGAATCAGAAAACCATCCCCAATAACCTCCAAAGTCGTTAGTCCTTGGGAATGACCAGGATAAGACCAAAATAGGGCCGTTAGGCCAACTCCTTGGAATTGGGGACATTACACTCATCATCCGAGTCATAACATCTTGCCACCATTGAATCCAACTAACACACATAGGTGGATGATATTTATAGAAATGACGTGGTGAGGGGACAAGTACCACACCCACTTGATGTGGTTGAGAGTTGGACCATATTCCATCAAGGCTGTATTGAGGAAAAACTAATGTTTATGACAAAAGGAAAAGTGATATAGAATTGAATAGGGATTGGTCCAAAAGGATGAAATATTGCATAACTTCCATAGGTAATGAATAAATGTTGTCAAACTAAAAAAAAAAATCTTCATTTGATGAGAATAGCTTGTCGAGCCGTTTGAGGACCCGATTTGATTCTCCTTTGAGATTAGACCATGTGAACTGAGCTTTAGAGGTGGGAGTGTGAGAGGGATAACTATCATAAAACTCAAATTTATCACCCTTAAATAATCACACCTCCTTTTCACACATTGTCCATCACATAGGTAGGTTCCCACACTTATCGATCGGAAGCTCGACCATATTAAAATTGCCACATATAACCAAATATGCATTGGGAATTACACTAGCTATCCACCACCAAAGATTGGCCCTTTTAGCTACATCATTAGAGGTGTAAATGTTAATGAGGCCAAAAGTACGGCCGTCAATATTAAATAGGACCCATATGGAACAATTTGTGGGGTCGACACCATGATACATTAAAAAGGTCATCATTTAGGAGTAAAAAAGGAAATTAAACCCCAATGCCCCCCATCATGATTAGTATAACTTTTTCTAAACTGGAAAATTATTCACAAGCATCTCATACAATTAAATTATGGTTGGAGTATTTAATACCTCAAAATTCCATGATATGTAATTAATGGTAAATGGTTGTCGAGGGCCATGCTGTTTGCATCCAAGAAAACCAAGGCATCAAATTGGTTATGCAGGAATTGAGTAGTATTATTCTTCAAGAAATCATGCAGCTCAAGTTTTCTTCACTCGACATATTCTATATTATATTCTACCTCAGTAAAATCCACATTGTAACTTGGGCTATGATCATGGTAGTGGCAAGGAGACCTTCGAGCCCTTTTAGATGGACCCTATGAACTAGTTGTTAATAACAACCGTGATTATAGATGGGATAAGGAGCTACATATGGAGTTCATTTGGTCCATGAGAACCAAGGCCACCTTGGGTACTGGACAATTTAGGTAACAAAACAAGTGATTTGTTAGAAATTATCGGCTCCTTGTGGTGTTGGCCACGGGGTTGTTCCTTAACATATGGCTCACTCGAGCCATTTGAACCATGAGCCTTGGGTTGTGTTGTCTTGTTCTTATTTTTTTGTCCTCCAACTATTTTCCACCCCTCCCCTTGAGGGGTTTTGGTTGCTTCTGGATCCACCCTAGCTTTTGGGTGGTTGCATGGCACATAAAGAGGATAGTGCTTGATCTTTTGATCAGATACTTGACACTGGAGGAAAGTGTTAGGAAGATTTGTGTATATGATATGCTAGGAGCAACATATGTCTCCCTTTTGAATCTCCACAAAATATTTCAATTCTTGAGAGAGGTCCAATTCAACATAGACACACTTCTTTGAACGGGTGTTATAGAAAATCCGAGGTTCCATACAAACCACTAGCCCTATAGAAAGGGAAGAAAATGAAGACATGGAAAGGGAAGATAAGGAAATTCTATCCTTACCAGAACTTTGAGGGCTGCATAATCAAATACCAAAGAATCTTTGGTCCATGGAGAAAGGACCAAAAGAGAGTTTTGAACATACTAAGTGGTTGAAGGGGTCATAATGGCTAGGGCATGTGACAAGTTAGAGAATCGGAAAAGTAAAACACCTTTTCTCGTGTTCTGAACAATCTCGACCCAGATGTCGTGAGGATCCCAATCCAAGTTAACCCATGATTTTAGCATACATTCAAACAAGATGCCACACACAAAATATACAATGAGACAAAAATTCTCTAATCATTGGCATACAACATTATACTTAGGAAGAGGTAAAATAACATCATTGGGAGATTCATTACCTCTTGGAAGAGATTCAAGAAAAACTTCCAGGGGCGTTTTCGGTGGTGGTACCATTGTTCAAGACTCCACAAGCTACAACTACGGTTTCAAAAATTGGGCTCGAAGTGGAGGAGGCCATTATATAGATGTACCTAGCGGGAAAGAAACCCTTAAAAACCCAATAGAGGTATTGTCCCACAATGCCCAAAGAGCTTGTGGAATGACATGTACACGGAATGGAAAAATGTTTATTATGATTACAGGACTAATAATAATATAAAAGATAATCGGACATATAACACACACACACACACACACACACACACACACACACACACACACATATATATAATGTATGTATGTATGTATGTATATACATATATATATATATATATATATATATATATATATATATATATATATATATATATATATATATGTATGTATGTATGTATGTATGTATGTATGTATATATGTATGTATGTATATATGTATATATATATATATGTATATATACACACACACACACACACACACACACACACACACATATATATATACATATATTTGTGTGTATACATATTTATATATATATTTATAGGTTATTTATGGAAGAATATGTTTATAAATGGCTTTAAAAAAATTAATGGACATGAATAATGGTAAAGGGAAACCAACTTAGTTGAACTATTTTATTTCAACTTTTTCTATAACATTGTATCATTTATTTCATTTTTTTTAGAGTGGAGGGGATATTTCCCACACACCTTGGACCAACGCAACCAAGTAGGATGCAAGGCGTCGCCACGTGGACCAGTGGCAATTTGAGAAACTTATATTAGTTTTCAAATTAGAGATGTGTAGGCAATTTTAGTTCATCACAAAGAATCTTCTAGGGAAATCCTTATCCAATATGCACAGAGTGCTCCCCATGTTGTCTAGGTAAAAATGAAAATATTTTAGTCGATTAACATATAGTAGATGAAAATAATCCGTTTTCGATATTGTTCTATATAGTGTGCATACGTGGAGTGGTGGGGACATTGTTATCAAAACGGAGAGAAGGCCAAGGGTCGAATCCCAGCCAGGAACCTGATAAAATTTAGCTCCTGGATTTTCTATTGCTGCTAGTTGACCAAACAGTTTGCACATGTTGTTTATGCTCAACTATCCTCTAGACCAACCATGAACTATGAATCCCCAACTCTGAAATATCCATGGAATAATGAGTTGTTATAATAGTCTTGTGGAAGTTTCTCTAGGAAATTGCAAGATATATGGCAATGGTAGAGTAGCTAATGCAAGATCCAGTGAGAATGCTACCGTGTGAGATGATATCTAGGAAATCACTTGAAATTAATTTTTGATAGGCACATTTGAATAAGAGAAAATGAGGTTCATAATGAAGAAACATGGATGAAATGACGGAAATGCAAGACACGTGGAGGAAATAAGTGAAATAACATTAATTATGGTTGTTCGAGTGAATGGAACATATTCAGAGGGGTGAGAGAAACATTTTTGAGGTAATTATAGTTTGGATCCATATTTATATTAAACAACCATGTTACGCAAGGATATAAAATCAAGAAACATGGAGGAAATAAGGGAAATGATGGTAATTATGTCGTTTGAGTGAATGGAATATCTTTGGAGGCGTGAAAGCAACATCTTTGGAGGTAATTACAATTTGGATTCATATTTGTAATAGACAACCATATTACGCAAGGATTTGAAAACACCTCAAATATTTTGGGAAGGTTGCAAGGACTTGAGGACAATTCAAGTGGATATAGAGGCCCAAATAATCATATATTTTTTCATCAATTATGAAGACTATGTGAAGAGTCTTAGAGTAGGGGAAAATGTTAAAAATGGGAAGGATACTATGTTAGAAATGTTTAGAATTCTATATCCGAATGATTATTTTCTTCACAAATTCAAAGGCTAAATGGAAATAAATAAGATGCTTCAACCGAGAGTTAATACATCATGTCTTAAAATAAGAAATTAAGTAATCTGGGAGTAGGGAAAATGTTAAAATTGGGAAGGATACTATGTTAGAAATGTTTATAATTATATATTCGAATAATTATTTTCTTCACAAATTTGAAGGCTAAATGGAAATAAATAAGATGCTTCAACCGAGAGTTAATACATCATGTCTTAAAATAAGAAAATAAGTAATCTCTTTAGACATGCATATTACATGGTGCTCTTCAATGGGTTTATTAGTGAAAATCCATCCTTGTAAATCAAAGAGTGATTTTATATTAATAGCATAAGAAATCATATGGAGTCTCATTCTAAATTTCTTGATGTGAAAAATAAAATGTACTTATCACTTTTATGAGAAATTAACAAAGGGTCTCAATTATCATTTATTGTTCACACATCACTTGTTTTGTTGTAATTACTCACTTTTGAAACTAAAAAGTGGGGTTACAAAGTGTTACAATAAGAAATCATTTTGGGTTGGTTTCAAACTTTGAACCTAATGGATTTTCTCCTTTTTTATTTTTCCCACATTTAGCGTAAATTATGTTCGTGTGAATAATGTCAGTGAGACTTAGACAATAAAATAGAGAATAAATAGGAAATATGGCTATGCTACTTGTTGTTGATATCCCTATGCTACTTGTGTCAGCCACTACATTGAAATAGATAGCCATCATGTGTCAAGGATCTTGGGCTTGTGTTTCTACAAATCTTATAGGTAGGCTAGAGCCCAATCTATAATTATGTCTAACATTGTGCCATCATCGATGTTGAGTTTGCATAATTTTACCCTCCCACTAGAACAAGATAGCATTGACATGGTAATTTTTCACCACGAGCTTCATTGAAAACATGCACTTCCTCGTTCTAATTTGTGAATAAGTTTAATTGTTTCTTCTATTTCATTTGTAATATGAAGAACTCACGAAATTTCAAAGCAAGTAAATTCACAAAGACACAAGATGGAAAGCTTAGTATTTAAAACTCTTTCACCTTGTTATATAATAATCGGACCTATCATGTTTATCTTACCAAGGCATGTTTTTTATCTTCTCTATTATACCAATCCTTGTTATAACTTGCATACCTCAAACTATTGATATTTGAGATAAAAATGAAAAAAGTCTTACATTCACAAATGTCTCAAGAGTTTGAGGCCGAATCACCTATGCATATCATCGGCTTCTTCATTCAAAAGGTAGTATAAGATGTCTCACGAGTCCTCCTTCCGCCTTAAGAAACAATACGAGTTATCACTTCATGGCTCTACACCCTTTCTTTGCTTCTTCATATCTTTATCTCTCCAAGTCATTGCTTACTTTGTATACATTCACATAATAAAAAATTCTCTTTTTCATGTCCTTCTATAGTTGTTTCATTCTTCCAATTCAATACTTGATCTTTCCTCTTCAATATAAAGTTATCTTGCATTCTCTTTTACATTTACACTTTGGTACACTGAAGGATGCATTTCCTTCAAACAATTTGGTTTCATATCCTCTTGTGCAAAGGAAACAATTAGTTCTTTTGCACATACTATCAACATTATCATTTCACCCCTTCGCTGTGATCACTAGTTTATCTTCAAGCATTTATATTATGATTTCTCAAGAATGTGTGTGTGTGTGTGTGCGTGTGCGTGTTCGTGTGCGTGTAAAAAGCGTGTGCGTGTGCGTGTGCCCACGTGCATGTGTGTGTGCTTCATATTTGTGTGCAATTCACCATAAAAGATTCGCGCGTGCGTGCTTGTGTGTGCGTGTGCGTGTGTGTGTGAGATGCGCGTGTGTGATGCATTCTAGTAGGCAAATCAAAAAAAAAGAGAAAATGCTTCAATTGTGAACTCACGGGTTCAAGTTTTGGACCAGGAAACCCACCATGAAATATAAAATACTTCATATTTGTGCGCAATTCACCAATAAAATATTTGCGATCAACCTAACTGTCACGTAAGTTAGCAGTTGATAAAAATAGTTATTTTTCCAACATTAACTCTTTAAAAATTGTGTGGCGCAATGGTTAGCAAGGACACTGGCATTGCAGAGGTCACTCACGGGTTCAAGTTTTGACCAGGTTGTACTAACATGCGTAAAGCCGTATATAATTTTGCTTTAATCTCCCCTGTAAAATTAGTCTAATAGTATACTGTTGCAATGTAAATAATCACATGTTTTCTAACTGGAAGATACCGTTGAATTTAAACATGATGAATTGCACGCGGTATGAAACGCTATTATATAGTGTTGGGTTTAGTTCATATCCTTCAAAACATCCTCTGATCTTATTAGTAGAGCTCTGTTAAAAACCCTATTGTGATCTGCAATGGCTTCAAAATCTTCACTAATATCGCTTTTATTGGTCGTGCCCATTTTCTTCTTTGCAATCTATTCTCCTACCTGTGTTCGGGAAGTGGTTGATGTTTTTCTGAATCTGGGTGAATAGAAGATGGTGTTCTACGTGCAGAAACCGCGACTGGACCCAATGCTACGGTAACTACAGTCGCAGGAGTGAATGGAACTTCTTCGAATCTCTCAGGATTTCGATCCGTATTCGTAATAGACGATCCTGTTACGCAAGGATCTGACAACACCTCCAATATTTTGGGAAGGCTGCAAGGATTGGAGGGCAATTCAGGTCGATATGGCGGCCCAAATTATCATATGGTTTCGTCAATTATATTTGAGAATGGGGCCGGCAGCCTTGAAATCCATGGAACAATCAGAACTCCTCTGGCTGTAAGGGAGTTGGCTGTTGTTGGAGGAACTGGACAATTCAGATATGCCCGTGGATATGTGCTGGTGGAAGTTGTATCATTCGATGTGGTGAATCTCACTTTCAAGTTTAGTGTTACTATTCGATCACATCGTTGGAGATTCCACGGATCACATACCGAGTTATAAAGAAAGAGTTTCATGAATATTGAAACAATGGCTCTTTCTCTATCTTAACATTGACATCTTCCAAATGGCCAAGTGCGGAACAAGAATGGACTCGCCATCCAGTACTGGATTCAAACGGTTTTATTTTCCATAATTCAAACCACCACATGTATTACGATTCAATTATAGTTCTGTATTGTCATGGCTTGCCTCCGTTAAACTTTTCTAAATAAATGTACTTTTTTCAAAATCATATCTGTAATAATTGTGCTGCATTCCTTTATTTCCAAAGATTTTGGTCTATCTACAAAACCTCTATCACAATAATTCAATGAAAAACATATGTTTTTGTAAATAATTCATTATTTTGTGAAGTATATATTGAAAGATTTTTTCAAATTAGTTGTTGCCATAATTTTATGCTTTCAAAATGGAACGCATTATTTCACCTATTAATTTTTAAGTGGCATGCTGCTCCGCCCTTACACTATAATTGGCATAATTGCAAGCATACCGCATGCGTGGAGTGATTACAACCTAGTGCCACTGCAGTCGCCCTATTTATATATATGGCGGGGGTATTGAGATGTAAAAACGGCCAAGTGGAGAATGTGATAATCAATCACCTTAAACAAATTGAGAAGTCCCATCTAGACTCCTTTAACCCGTACAGAGTTATAGTTATACAAAAAGCAAGTAGATGGGAAATATGACCGTAGTTGCTTTATATAACACGACACAATTTATATTGATATTTCTAAATATATGTCAACTATCCGACAAAGATTTGAGGTTATTACTACAAATACTTGTGACAATAATCGAGACATTACTTAATCAAATTGTCTCGAATAGAGCCGATAAAAAAGTTGTAAATTGTCTCTAATATTGTTTGAAAGCGGGTTCCTCTAATATTGTCACTCCAAAGACAATATAGATTGATACATATTTTGTCTCTCTAGAGACAATATAATTTTTGTCACCCAGAGACAATATACCAAATACTAATTTTTTCTCACTCTAGAGACGATACAAATTTAAGAATGAAAATCTGAATTTCAAGAATAAATAATAACGGAATATCATATAATGCAATCAACGGCTACATATCGTCTATGATGTCAGAGTGGGAATATGGTAATTAATATTAAATTAAAAACAAGTTAATTTAAATCTAGTGCCACTACAGTCGCCCTATTGATATATATATGGTAGGTATTGAGATGTAAAAGCGACCAAGTGGAGAATGTGATAATCAATCACCTTAAACAAATTGAGAAGTCCCATCTAGACTCCCTTTAACCCGTACATAGTTATAGTTATACAAAAAGCAAGTAGATGGGAAATATGACCGTCATTGCTTTATATAACACTATACAATTTATATTCATATTTCTAAATATATATTGACTATCGATAAAGATTTGAGGTTACTAGTCAAATAAACTACTATAGAGGGTGTTTTGTGACAATAATCGAGACAATACTTAACCAAATTGTCTCGAATAGAGCTAATAAAAAAATTGTATATTGTCTCTAATATTGTTTGAAAGCGAGTTCCTCTAATATTGTCACTCCGGAGACAATATAGATTGATACATATTTTGTCACTCTAGAGACAATCACTCTAAAGACAATACCGATTTTTTTCACTCTAGAGACGATACAAATTTTAAGAATGAAAATATAAATATCAAGAATAAATAATAACGGAATATCATATAATGCAATCAATGGCTACATATTGTCTATGATGTTAGAGTGGGATGGTAATTAATATTATAAATTAAAAACAAGTTAATTTAAATCTAGTGCCACTATAGTCACCCTATTTATATATATGGCGGGTATTGAGATGTAAAAATGACCAAGTGGAGAATGTGATAATCAATCACCTTAAATAAATTGTGAAGTCCCATCTAGACTCCCTTTAACCCATACATAGCTATAGTTATACAAAAACAAGTAGATGGGAAATATGACCGTAATTATTTATATAACACTATACAATTTATATTGATATTTCTAAATGTATATTGACTATCAGATAAATATTTGAGGTTACTACTACAAATACACTACTAAAGAGGGGGTGTTTTGTGGTAATAATCGAAACAATACTTAACAAAATCGTCTCAAATAGAGACGATAAAAAAGTTGTATATTGTCTCTAATATTTTGTGAAAGTGGGTTCCTCTAGTATTGTCTCTCGAGAGACAATATAGATTGATACATATTTTGTCTCTCTAGAGACAATCTTATTATTTTGTCTCTAGAGATAATACCAAATACTAATTTTTCGTCACTGTAGAGACAAGAAAAATTTAAAGAATAAAAAAATCTAAATTTCAAGAATAAATAATAACCAAATATCATATAATGGAAGCAATGACAACATATCGTCTATGATGTCAGAGTGGGATGGTAATTAATATTATAAATTAAAACCAATTTAATTTGAATCTTCTAACCTACAAATGGGTCCACAAACATTTTATTAATATCAAATAAAATTAAATACAAAAGGGTGTATAAATGTCGATAACCCTTGACATGCAATGATAAAATACAAAAGGGTGCCTAAATGTCATTAACCCTTGACATACAATATTAACGCCTTCTCTCCATCACCAACTTCAAGCAATCCGTCTGATTTCTTGGTGCTACTTTGAGGTTTTTTTTATGAACTTTTTGGTTTAGTAATCTGCCTTTTCCAAAGAGTTGTCATCTTCATGTTCTCCACTTTGTTTGTCTCAACTTCGATACAATTCTCTACTATCATTAGCAGTGAAGATGCATTGGATTATGAGGTATTAAGAATACATATTTTACTCTTGTTTTGTTAAAAGTATTCCCAAATTAAATTTAAACTAGGATAATAATTAAAACCTCGCATAAAACTAATAAGCTAAGTTGCGCACTCATATACATGTACTCCCAACACATAAATATCAAGGTGATCATTTGTACCCACCATCTAAGTAAAAAAATTATTTCTTTGTTGATAGAGAAAATGTACTAGACCAGTCTATGGTAGTTTATAAGTCTCTTCCACTCACGAGGAAGCTTTCTATAGTCTATAGCCAGCTTATGGAAGTAAAAACAATTAAGGTTAAGAAGAAAATAATAATTTAAAACATTAAGTTAATGGGTTCAAGAGGAAACAAATACTCTACCTTTTTATTATGAAAGATTCATGTCCTCATACTCAACTCAATATCCAAAGCAATAACCTCTACTTATTAAACATGTTGTCAATCATTCGACATTGTAAGATATGTACAAAACCATAAAATCTATGAAAAGGACTTCGATACAAGAAATACAAAACTTGGGAGTTTACGCTTAGTGTTTCCCTGCTAAAAAAAAAAAAACCATTAATAACATTGCACAAGGAAATTCAAACTCATTTACTCACAAATAAACAAAAATAGAGATTAGATGAATGACTAGTAGCTTATTATAAATATAAGATTCTAAGAGAGTAGAACCTTTATATTTTTTAAGATAAAAATTTATAACATTTTTAGGACATGAAAGGAAGTGAATAAAACATAATAGATGAACTTTACTCTATAAACCATAATTGTATTCTCCTTTTCTCAACTTATTAATATCTAATTAAATGTACTATTTCAAAATCATATATGTAATAATTGTGTTGCATTCCTTTATTCCATTGATTTTGGTCTATCTACAAAACCTCTATCACAATAATTCAATGAAAACATATGTTTTTGTAAATAATTCATAATTTTGTGACGTATTTATTGAAAGATTATTTTAAATTAGTTTTGCCATAATTTTATGCTTTCAACATGAACGCATTATTTCACTTATTAATTTTTAAGTGGTATGCTCCTCCGTCCTTACATTATAATTGGCATAATTACGGGCATACTGCATGCGTGGAGTGATTACAACCTAGTGCCACTACAATCGCATATATATATATATATATATATATATATATATATATATATATATATAACATATAATGGAGAATGTGATAATCAATCACGACCAAGTGGAGGATGTGATAATCAATCATCTTGTTGGTTCTCAAAATAGTCTCGCCCCATTTTTGCCTTTGAAAATTTATTGATTTACGGCCTCTGTCATTTTCTCCTTCCCTATGTTGTGCTTGGTCAATCTTTGTTGCCATTTTTAGTCAACTCCTGGGTCGAAGATCATGTATGGGTCCATATTTGTCTCCTCGTTTCTTTGTTCCTCTAGAAAGGTCTATATTTTGAGTCTCTTGTGCTCTATTCCTTCAAAACTCACGTTTTCCCATTCTCTCTATTTCCCACAGTTAGGATTTGTTTTCCTTGATGTTTCTATCCTAGATACTTGAAGAAGAATGAATTGATGTGTCCTGAGAAGTGTATTTGAGCCTTGTAACATTTCTAAACTTTCTTGTCCTTGAAGAAAATTTCATTTCCAAGCTCAAATGATCATTTTTTTGTATTTTATGGTTTGACGAGCATTTCTCCTGGTCAAATTTGCATCCTTGCATCTACAGGGGACATGGCACCTTTTGGTTGGATGCAGCTCAACTAAATACTTCAAAATTCTATGAAAAGCCTCAACTCAAAAATCTGTCCATGTGGGTGAATGATGCTCATTTGAAGATTTACTTTTTGGTTTGGCTTTGGAATGTGGCGGGAGGACATGTGGAGATTTGGTAGGATAGAGACATGTGGAGGCTTCCACTGGGTCTTCTCATACTTAGTCTTTTTCAAAAATAAAATTGGGAAGTCCGGGACACGTGGAGGAATGACGCTCATTTGAAGATCTACTTTTGGGTTTTGCCTTAGAGAAGCGCCGAGAAGACACATGGAGGTTTCGTCGCTTTCCCCGAGTTAGAAATTTTTAATGTAGCTAGATAAAATTTTTTTGCGAGATAGGGACACGTGGTGAGCCCGCACTCATTCAGGGTCTTAAACTTGGGCACCATTTGAAAATAGTGTCTAAGAGGACACGTTGGAAGACTCCACTTACTTTACATTTTACTTGGAATTTTCAACGACCAAAGGAGACTACCTTGGACCATGACACTTGGGACATTTTGTTGAGCTTCAAGCCTTCAAACAAATTTTTTGGGCAAGGCACGTGGCAAGCCCACGCTCATTTAAGGTCTTAATTTTTGGGGACTATCTCAAGATGCGTCATTGTGACACGTGGTAGTTTGACAAGTCAAAAGGAAGGGGGAACGGACCATCGGAGGCAACTTAATATTTTGCCTCTTTGTCTCAAAAGGGTTAAAATATCAAAAAGGCCCGTAAGCCCGACAAAAGAAAAAGTCAAAATTTGTTTTTGGTCAAAGGGGCGGGAAGGCGAACCATCGGGGAAACTTGGAAATTTTGTCCTCTTGCATGAAAATGACTAAAATCATCAAAATGACCCACAAGCCTAATGGAGAAAATTCAAAGCTTGCCCCAATCAAAGATGAAGGTGTGGACCCACAGAGGAAAGTTGGAAAATTTTCCTTTTGAGAGAAAAGAGTTAAAAAGTAAAAAGGGAGCACACTTCCATTGGGACCCACTTTAGGACACATGTCAGGCCCATTTTTCAGAAGAGGACGAGGTGGATAAGAATGTAAATTTTTAAATTTTTTCAAAGGGTCAGAAAAAGTCAAAAAGAAGCCCCCGAGACCATTTTTGAATCTTCCATGTGGACATGACCCACATTCAAATCAAAGATCAACGACTGTTGAGTGTCTAAATCTAATTTTCCCCATTTTTCTATAAAGCTCTTGGAAGTGTGAGTCTTCATGATTTCTTGTTATTTTATACATGCCAAATAGAGAGGGGAGTTAATTTTGATATCTAGAGCTTGGTGGGAGAGATCTGGAGACGTCTTTCACCATTAAAATGGCCTAACTGTCAAGACCGATCAGGTTTTCTATTTTCTTCTCCCGAGCATGCAAGGAGTCAAATTTGATAGATTAGGTGAGGAAGTGGTTTGAAAATTGAAGGAGTAATCTACTAGAGGAAGGAGTTAAATGCAGGAGATATTCGATGAGATTTTCCCCCTCGAGTATCTGGCGAATTTTTGGAGATCGGATCCCAAAAATCACGATTGTGATCATGGCAAGCACTGGTGCACTCAATGTCTATTTTGGGGGAAAAGGGGCCTATTGTAAATGTTATAAATGGCATGAATTTTTCATGCAAATGGTTGGGAGTGTTAGAGGTCGAAGAAAATTCCCAAGAGGAAAATTTGACAAAGCCTTTCTTTTGAGAATTTGATTGAGAAACCTAGTTATCTCTTTTGTACTAATTTTTATCATTGTCAAGGTGGTTGCAAGTGTACATCCATTGACAAGATCTGAGATTGTTCTAGAAACTTTCCCCTGCTAATAGATTTAATCAAATTCAAGTTATTTTGTGTTGTCCTGAGCAAAATGTGTTTGTTTTACTTCTGAATGTGTGCAAGTAGTTTTCCTTGTTTATGTTGCAATCTTGTATTGAAATTTGATTCAATCACACAGGCCTCAATCCTTGTGATAGTTTAGTGGCATCTGCAATTTCATTCCTTAGAAGATCTTTCATCTGGGATTGGAATAAATGATTTAAAATCACTTTTCTTTCATTTGTCTGATAAAGATTGTCTATAAGCCTTTGGGTGTACCACAGGCGTGATTTGACTTAGATCTTGATGCTTTGTTGGTTTCTCTGACTCAAGCCTTTGTGTTATAATCCCATAGGTTGTGTGAAAAAGTGCTAATCTGGGCCTCCATTGAAGCATATATTCTAGTTAAAGAAACACTCTAGCTATTCTCCAAAGCATTTTGTTGGTCTAACCTTCCATTTTGTAAGATTCCTCAAGGATCTAGCGAGTCAAGTTCATTCTGCCCCACTTCCCACCAAAAAAATTCATTTAAAACAAATAATCCTACCCATACTACCCCTATTTTTGCTGTATACCCACACAAGACCAAAATCCATTTGCTAAAGTATGTAGAATAGATCAAGATCCCAAATGTCTTTAGTAACCTTAGCCTTGTGTTGAAAATATCTCCATAATCTGGAAGTGACAACTCATGAGAGTCATATTTGGTGTGTTGATCATATTTTCCCAAGGTCTTCTTTATAAAATTTATGCAAAAGAAAGGTACCTGTATCCCCTTTCAAATACCAGAGGTTACAAAATAGGTTCTCTTACCTTGGTTGAAAGGCACAACCTAAAATAGTTAGGATAAGATCATATCTTTTAAGGTGTTATCCATCTCTCCACAAATCCAAGTAACAAAGGGACAATTAGATTCCTCCCGGCTACAAAACAACATATATTTATGATCTAGCTACCTCTAAGCTCCTTGTTGAATCTGTGTTGTTGTTTGGCTTGAAAAGGAGAACAAATTTGGATACCAACACTAGTGGCGCCATTGTTTCCGGGGAAGAAGAATGCATTATCAAGACTGGTTTGTTGATTTGCTTCCAGTTCATATCTATTTGGCTCATCAACAACACTAGTGGCAAAGTTTTCGGGAAGAAGAATGCATTATCAAAACAAATTTGTTGATTTGCTTCTAGTTCATATCTATTTGGCCCGTCAACAACACTAGTGGCATCGTTTCCAAGGACTATTTTGAAAGTTGCTGAGAACTGATTTATTCATTGTGATGAAATTCATATTCAGACCCTGGTGAACATTTCTTGTATGCTCTAAAGTGCCAGAAATTTATTTTAAATATTATCCTATGTTTGACCCTATATGAGGTTTCAAGTTACAAGTGTTGTATATGCAACTTTTCTAGTCTCTACAATTTTTTGCATTAGTATTCATTGATAAATCTTGGTAAAGGAAGGTCAGATTCTTCATTTCCAGTTTCTAGTGTTGATAGACATTTAATTGATCATATTTTAGTGCATTTGCACAACTAAGGTGGAAATCCTTAGTGGTGACTCCCTGTTGATTTGATTTTGATAAGGACTAGTGTCTTAAACCTCTGTCAAGTAAGATTTGTTACTAATATTTGCAAAGCTGGAAGGAAGAAGATATTTCTTTGCTAGGGATCCTACTAGGACATTGTTTCTAGAGCTAGGAAAATCAAAATTAGAAGGAAGGAAATCCTAGAGAGTTGTGGGAGATCAACAGTCAAGAAAAGTGATCCCCATTCATGAAAGTGATCGGCCTATCATTGAAGACTACAATTCAAGTGACTCTGAATTAGGTAGCCTCTTTGTGGAATTGAATTCTCCAACTGGAGAGGGGCCTTCATTTGATTTTGAAAGGTTTTCTTCCCATTCTTCCCCTGTCTTTTCAAAAGTTAATAGGGATTTCCAAGAAGCTAGGCCTTTGGAGGGTGTCCATTTTGAAAGCTACACTCTTGTATTTCAGAGACCCCCTGCCCCTCATCAATTTGTTTCTCCCCAAGATCACCTCCTCGAATCAATATGGCTCAACCCAGGACCTCCATTTGTTGTAAACACCTTTGGACCTATAAATTTTGTGGGAATGGTTGTTATCCAAATGCAGTACCTCAAGATGTAAGGAACAGACTACCAAAGTTCCAGGGAAACAATGCTATAACTGGTGATCAACATCTGAAGCTTTTTCTCAATATGATGGAAGACTTTGAGATTGAACATGAGGATGTATACATCAAATTGTTTGTCCACACTTTAGAAGAGGATGCAAGGGACTGGTATAAAGCATTACTAGATAACTCTATTGATTCTTGGGCTGAGATGAACAATGCATTTAGATTACAATATGGTGATAGGAATGACCCTAGGTTTCTTCTATCAGAATTTGAGAATATCAAGAAGAATCTAAATGAGTCATTACATGATTTTAACACAAGGTTCAATAAGACCTTTAGGATATTTCTAGTTAGGATAAGGCCATGTGATGAATCATGTCTGATCAAATACATAGATACATTTGATAAAAAAAGGTTTCTTATTATTTAAGAGACAAGAACCCTACCAATTTGAGGCAGGCCTTCACCATGGCTCTCCAAATAGATTATAATATCAAGGCCATTGGAAAACCTCTTGAGACGTATGGTGTGAAGCTTTTTAACCCAAAAAAACCCCAAGCAAGTAAGGGTGCTGATTTGGAAGAAGTTGTGAAGACTTTGGCAGGGGCTGTCAAAGAAATTTCCTAAAAACTAGCCCGAGTTGAGAAAGGAATTGGGAAGGGATCACAAGGACAACACAAGCAATAAGAGCCAAGAAAATTTACAAATCATCAAATATCTGATGATAAAGGTAAAGGAGTTATTGGATTTGGAAATAGGTAGCCCCAGGGAAGGAAAATAGAATGGTGCCTGATCCTTTGGCTGCTAGAGTTGTTGTGGTGGAAGAAATAGAGGTCATTGATTGGTGTGACAAATGTTTCATGCCCCATGCTCCTTGTGAAGAAGATCAACAAGAAGAAGATGAAGCTGATGATGATAATGATGATGATGTTTGCATGATGGGTTGCTCCACCAGCTCACAACAAGGGGAAACCTCAACTGAGGTGATAAGTGCTAGAACTACTACCACTTTTTGGGACTGCATTCATAGGGTACCTATTCTTCCTCTCTCTCATACTTTAGAAGTAGATATTGTACAAGCTTTTGAATTTCCCAATAATGACTTTGAATATTTAAGGGCCTTAATGATAAAGAAGTATGATGGAGGAATCCCATCTGAGGAAGACATGTAATTGTTAATGAATGTTGTTGTGGCTCAAGAGAAGGAATATAACACAAGAAGTAAGGTTGTCAAAGGGATAGGGCCTCAAGCTAAGCCAAAGGGCTCTTTTACTTTCAAACATTCCTAAAGAGGCTCCTAAGAAGGATCATCTGCCAAAATCCCTGTAGTTCCAAATAAGAATAATACCCCTCCTCATGCCTAAATTATCAAAAATCAGGTACCACCTAATGAGTGTGTTGGCTTTCCTTCCAATGCTTCCTTGCCCAAGAATGTCCCATATGACACTGCCTAAGTTTTAAGTGAAATCAAAGTCTCTGTTCTAATTGTTGTGTTGCTTATGATTCCCGAGCACAAAAGGAGAGCATTTGAATACTTGGGATTGAATGAAGAGAAGACTGCCTCAAGGAGAAATGTGAACATTGTGGAGAACCCTCCAGTCATTGAAGAGTCTGAGACACCATCAACATCAAAAGAGATAGCTGAACCACACGAGGTTTATCGGGGACATCCTTGGTAGACTCTAGATGAATGTGGACCCATTCTTCACCACTCGATCATCAAGGATAAGGTGCTCCATAATTGTATGTTTGAATCAGGGGCATCATGCAATGTCATGCCTCTGGAAGTCATGAATGAGCTGAATATTAAGGTAACAACAACATATGGAAGTGCCTTGCCATGGACTCTAGAGAAGTTCCGGTAGTGGGATGTGTGAAGGGTTTGGTGGTGCAGCTTGTAGCTTACCAGGTACAAATTTAAAACTTGATGTTGTTATAATTGATTTCCCAACCAAGTGGGGTATGTTGTTGTCAAGGAAATGGGATGCAAGTGTTGGTGGGAGTGTCCAAATGGATATTTCCTATGCCACCATTCCAATTTAAGGAATCCTTGACGAGGTTGTATGGAGAAAAGAAAATGTTGCATCTTATTGAGGACCCCAACAATGCATCTTATGAAGTATTGTACACAAATGTTGATGTCGACAACTTTATAGGATTTGCTGATGGAAAGGAGCACAAGATTTAGGAATGCAAATTCCTTGAGCAAGAAGGTTCTCCTTGGACTCTATTATTTGATGGAGCTTGCTGTAAATTTGGAAATGGTGTTGGTGTTGTTTTGCTTTCTCCAAGACAAGAAAAATTTGTTTTCTCCTTCAAGCTTAACTTTGAGTGCACTAACAACATTGTTGAGTATGAGGCATTGTTGCTAGGTTTAAGAATTTCTTGGAAGTATGGTGTCAAGGACATTGTTGTCAAGGGAGATTTAGAGTTAGTTGTCAAGCAAGGCAAAACATTATATGCCACAAAGAATCAATGAATGAAACAATACAAGCATGCAATTTGGGATTTCATTGAGATGTTTGACTCCTTTAACATTGTCCATCAAGACAAAAAGCTCAATGACTTGGTAGAAAAACTTGCAGTGATGGGGTTTCGGTTTGATAAACTATACAATGTCCCTATATTGTGAATATGAGGTTGAGGTATTGACAAGACCCTCTATCACTGATAATATTAAGCACTGGCGGCATATTTTTGATGATGATACTTAGATCAGAAGATTCCTGCAAAACAAGGGGGTGGTTGTTGATCAATGCATTGATTTGAAGCCCATGGTATGTACAATAAAAGGAAAGGAAACCTTGTTTGGTAAGGGCATCATGCAACTAAAGACCAACACCATTCCTAGAGGGTTGGTTGCTCTTGAGTCCAATTTTGATAATTATGACCGCATTATTAACAAATGCATTGCAACCTCAAGAGATATTGGGGAGCATGACCTTGGCACAAAGGAGAAACCAAGGAATATTTGGTTAGGTAGCAATCTCAGAAAAGAGGAAAAATAGTCATACATCCAATTGTTGAAAAAATACCAAGATTGTATGGCTTGGACCTATTCTGAGCTCAAAGCATATAAAGAGGACTTGTTTCAACATGATATTCCTTTGGAGCCCTATGCAAAACCATTCAGGTAGAAGCAAGAGGCCCATCAACCCACTATTGTCTCTCAAAATGCAAGAGGAACTGAAGAAGATGAGAGATTGAGGGATTATTCAGCCCACTAGGTATTCTTCTTGGATTACAAACCTAGTACCAATCGAGAAAGAAGAATGGTGATATCAAGATATGTGTGGACTTTAGGAATATTAACATAGCTTCAATGAAGGATAACTATCCTTTCATCGAACATGGAACACATGCTGCAATTTGGTGACTCGTTCGAGTTTTTCATCTACTTTAGGTTTCTCTGGTTATAACGAGCTCATGGTAAAAGAATCGAAAGGATCAAGACAACCTTCACTACTCCTTGGGGACCTATTTTATGTTAGGATGCCCTTTGGTCCGATGATTGTTAGAGCTAGTTTTAAAGAGCAATAGATGTTGCTTTTGCTGGTTACATCAATGAATTTATTGTAGTTTATCAGGATGATGTGACTATGTTTTCTAGAAGAGAAGTGACCACTTGTTGGACTTGAAGAAGATCTTGATAAAATGTAGAGAATATGGAATCTCACTCAATCCAAAGAAATGCCATTTTGGAGTTTAGAAGGAAAAGTTTCTAGGTCACATCGTGTCACAAGGAATGATGATTGATCCAGAAAGAGTGGAGGCCATCAGAAAGTCCCAATTCCAAGAACAAAGAAAGGAATTCAGTCCTTCTTTGGGAAGATAAACTTCATTAGAAGATTTATATCAAACTTTCTTTGAGTTGACCATCCCAATCACTTCCATGCTAAAGAAGGACTAGGTCATCAAATGGGAGGAGGCTGTCATCCAAGCTTTTAATGGAATCAAAGAGGCATTGAAGCATGCCCCTATTTTGGCAGCCCCAGATTATAAGAAACCTTTCTAGCTATTTTCCTTTGCTTCAGAAAACACTATTTCTTCTGTCCTGTTGTAGAAGGATAATGAAGGGGCTGAGAGGCCAATTGCCTTTTTCAGTAAGGCATTGCAAGGGGCAGAACTACGGTACACCATTATGGAAAATCAAGAATTTGCCTTGGTAAAAGCAACAAAGGTTTTCAAGTCTTATATTCTAAGCTCAAATGTTGTTGCTTATGGTCCCCATACCATGGTAAAGGACATATTATCAGAGATGGAGGTCTCAAGAAAAAGGTGTATATGGGTGAACAAGTTGCAAGAATATGATTTGGACATCCAAACCATGAAGTTGGTGAGAGGTTTAGGCTTGGCTAAGATTATGGCTAAGAGCAACTTGCATACTATTGATGTAAATGAGGTTGAGGAAGAAAGGGTAGGTGTTTTTGATAAGTTGAGGAATTCTAAGTGGTACAAAGATGTGATGTTTTATCTCAAACATTTAAACTACTGAGCATTTGAGTAAGAACAGAAAAGAGATCTTAAGTTGGATTCCTAGAAATATGTCATTATTGATTTTGGGTTGGTGGAAAGAACTCGGATGGAGTCTTCTTAAGATGCATCATGAAGATGAAGCCCCAAAATAATTGTTGATCTCCATGGAGGAGTTTGTGGGGGAACTAGCTGCAAGATTCGACGGAGAGTTTCCAACATTTCTATGGAAGGATGAAGCATTTCTATGGGTCCCTTCCTTCTGACTGTGTTATCAAAATGAGCCCCCTACTTATTTTGGTTAACTTGCTTGCATTCTTGCCTTCCTTGTGCTTCAATATCAAATTTTACAAATTTTAAGCACTCAAGGGTTCTAGAAATGGCTCCATCAGATAGGATTTTTCTTCCCCTTTCCAGAAAGGTAAATTTTTCCTTCTAACTCCTTGTATTTTGCAAGATATGGCCTAGCGGAGTTTTCTAGGGAAAATTTCCCTTAACAAGCCCCAGCATGGCCAATGAGGAGCCGACACGTGGTAGGGTGGAATGTTGGAGTGGTGGAGGTAAGTTGGAAAATTTTCCAAAGGATGGCGCAAAGGAAAATTTTGGCCCGAAATCCCACCAAGCAATGTGGAGGTGCCACGTGGCAGGGCGGAATGTCAGAGCGATGGAGGGATTTAGTGAAATTTTCCAAAGTGATTAAAAGGGGCTCAAAGGAAAAAAGAGGCCCAAAGGCCCACTGACCAATAGGAGGATGACACGTGTCCTATTTTCAGCAGAGGTCAGGGGCACAGGGAGAATTTGGCAATTTTGCCAAAGTGGTCAGCGGTGTCAAAGGAAAAATTTGGAGTGCGTGCCCGCAAAGAATGTGGAGGTGCCACGTGGCAAGGTAGAATGTCGAAGTAGTGGAAGGATTTGGTGAAATTTTCCAAAGTGGTCAAAAGGGCACAAAAGAAGAAATTGGCCCGCAGGCCCGCCAAGGAGAAAATGGAATTCTAGTTAAGTCCCCGCAGACCAATAGGAATGCGCCACGTGGCTCGGAGTGGCGGAGCGTGGGGAAATCTTGGGAAATTTTCCCAAGGCAAAAATCAAAGGGAAAATTTTAAAGTTTGACCCCGCCAACCTAATTTTGACCCTGTTTTTGCCATTTTTGCCCTAAATCTTTAGAGGGCCATATCTTTTGATCAGAGCTTGGTTTTTCACATTCTTGATATCATTGGAAAGCTGGTGAAGTCCTCTACATGATGGACTATTCAATTTTGATTTTTGGTCAAGTTTTGTGGGTGAAAATTGAAGAAACGTGTCTGGCACAGGAAAAATACAGAAATGACATTCAACCACCAAAATTAATGAAGTATGGCGTCCGTTTCTTCTCCAACATGGTCGAATGCATCGAAAAATGAGATTGTAGAGGAGCCCATCACTTTGCAAGCTGATTTAATGGATCTAGTCGGTGGTTGGAGATCTAAATCAGATTTTCCTGTGTTTTTTTCCTTTCTTCATTCTTGCTTCATGGTTAAAAGCCAGATTTGGCTCATTTGTAAAAGGTTGTTCATCATTCTTCTCTTCCTCTCCCTTATTTTATTCCCCAGAGGGTTAAAAATGGAGTTAGAACCTCCTCCCTACTACTCTGTAATGGTGTTTTTTCCTCTTACCAATGAAATGATGTTTTGTGCAAACTTCTAGAGCAACAAAAACATGTTTTGTGATGCATCTATCCATCCTTACTCATTTTTACTTATTTTCTTCTTACCTCTCTTCATTGCAAGTATTTGTGCATGTTTGAATGTTCATTGCAGGTTTTGGAGCTGTGTTCATGGAGTTTTGGGACATTTAGTGTGTGAAATCTATCCTTGGGCCTGTGATGCATTTTCTCATCCTTCCCATTGCTCACCTCTTCTTGTCCCATGGCAGTTTTGATAGATGTTCAGCATTTTCCTTCTCTAGTGTATCACCATTTTAGTGTAGGCTTTGTTTTTTCACTTTTTCTCTCTCTTTTCCCCTTGGCATAGTTATATTAGGATTATATTAGCTTTCCCTGCCTTTGAAATATCTTGTGGTAGGTAGTTTAGGAAGAGGAACCAACTTTCTATGGAGAGCTTTCCCCATTTGCAAAGGTCCCACACTTTGGGAAAGCTCAATTTTGTGCATTCACACCAAATGACATTGCCTTAGAAAAGCATATCGATAGGTCATTTACGGGTGTCTTTGTGAATTTGCACCAACATTTTAGGCATGCTCGGTGGGACCTTAGAGGTCTTCCACTTCATCTTTGCGGAGTTTATGTGTTCTGTGAAGATTTCAACCTTTGGAGGCACTTGCAAACACATCCGGCAACTCCATCTAGTCAAAACCCATATCTCGAAGTTACAGACCTTCCTTTCCATTCATTTTCATTCATTTTTCATCCACTCTTCCTTCTATCTCTTCCATCTTCTTTATTCCATGAAGTTGTGTAATCATGATTTCATTTCCATCATGGAATTCACATTTACAACAACAACAATGTTTTCCACTTCCAACATGTTTTACAAATCCTCCAAATCAACATTTTGGTCAAGTTCAAGATCAACAAGCATACCCATATGAGCAGCAGTGCCAAAATCAGTTTGGTTGTGAAGCATGTCAAGCACAAGGGTATGCTGATTGTGAGGGCAGCCAAGAAGAAAATGCAGATCTGCTGGAGAAAATCCAAAATATGGAGGTAAACATGGTGCAATTTACGGCTCAAGCATAAATAAAAGCATTTGGAATCGGTTGCAGAGCACCTTGTCCATGGGTGGGACCTTTTCCAAGGCATTACAGCCCTCAATAGAAGCTTGAGTTCATGATTGCAACACTGCCATTGCTTGCAAAGTGGATTGAAGGAATAGAGGTATATGAGAGGAGTATTCAGCAACCTTGTCAATGGGTAAGCACACCATCTCATGTATTTTCTTTTCCTCTTTCCAATTATGTTTTATCTCAGCAGTGTTAAGTTTTAAACTCCCCATCTGCTGCCCTAAGTGTTGAATCCATTTCTCTAGTCCCTAGTCTTCCACCTCATCTCAATTCTTCTGTCCTTTTCCCTTCCAAATAGTCATCCCCTCCACAAGAGCTAAATGAAATACCCTCTCCTCCAAAAAAAAAAGAGGTTTCATCTCCTCCACCACCAAGAATAATTGCCAAATCAATTGAGTTACAACCCATCCCTCCTCTTGCATTCCCGATTCCATGTGGGGAAGAAGAAATTGCAAAAATCAGTCATCAAGGACAGTCAAGAGGAAGAGCCAAGCAAAGAAGGAATGATTAAGAGCTTAGTAAGTTTGGCTCTTAAATATGGAATTGAGAAGATCCCTTTGCTAGTAAAGAAAAAGAAGAGGCCAAGGTTGAACAAATGGTGGTGGGACTAATTTTGTTATAGCAGAAGAGGAGCAAATAGATGAGATCAAGTCAGGTTTTACAACAGCAGAAGAAGGAAGCATTATTGATACATTTTTGCTTTCATTTGAAGGGGCTGATTTGATTGATGAAGCCATTATGGAGGTGAACAAAACAGGTCCAAATTTTGAGCAAGAGGCACAAGAAATTTTATGTTTCTCTCCCACTTCATCTCTCCAAAAATCTAATTTTTTGGATGAGTTTGAATTGACAAGTTTCATGTTTGAAAATGAAACTACACATGGTGAAGAAAATGTAGATTTGGAGGTCACCATACAAGAGGGAGAGACCTTGCAGCAACAGGACATTGAAGAGTTTGATTTGCCATCAGACTTAGAAGAATGTTTGGATGAAGAGCTAGCTAAAACTACAATATTTTCTTCTTCACCATTTGTTCTCCAACATCAAGAGCCTGCTGCCACAAAGGAGAACATTGAAAAACAGCAGCCTGTGTTTTGTGACAACTCTTTGGAACCAATGTTGGAAGATATTAATCTTACATATTCTTCACTCGAAAAGGAAGGAAAACAACAGAAGAACTTCATCATTTCATCCACACCATCCACCCAAGAAGGTCCATAAGAAGATTCACCCTAGGATGGGCGGAATAAGGTGCATGATGTGCCTCTATCAATATATCCTACCTCAATCCTCCATCTCTGGGAACGTAAATTTGACCTCTCGTGCCGAGAATTCCATCTATATTTAGCTCGAAACCATCAAAATTCCCCTCAAGGGGTCCATGGGACTCAAACTTTGCTCGAACCGCAATGTAGAAAATGTCAAGAGGAAGCTGCTTTAAAGAATCTTGCCTCGCAAATCTGTACCACCGAAGTGGCCATACTCACATGTCACTGCCGCTAAGTGCGTCCGCAACCACATTATCCTTTCCTTTCATGTGCTCTATTTCCATGTCATACTCACAAAGAAACTCCATCCAATGCCCTTGCAAGCATTTGATTGGGAGTTTGTATGAAGAGGTGGCGAACACTCAAATGATCTATCCCGAGTATGAAACTCGACAAAGAAGAAAATGCATCCATCAAACCAAAGTGTGCACAAGCTGCAGAAAGTTCAAGATCATGAATCGGATAATTAAACTCATAATCCTTGAGTTTGTGAGACTCAAAGTCCACTACTTTGCCTTCCTACATTAGCACACCTCTAAGGCCTACTAATGAAGCATCCATGCACACAAATAACTCACCATGTGGGTCTGGTACTACAAGAATAGGTGCGGAAGTGAGACGTTCCTTCGGTGTCCTGAAGGCCTACTCACACCTATCCGACCAAAAAAACTTATTCCCTTTCCGCTGAAGGGAAGTGATGGGAAAGGTGCTATCAAGAGAAGTCTGAACAAATCTCTGGTAGTAACCTACTAACCCCATGAAGCTACGCACCTCTATCACGGTAGTGGGTGCTAGCCAATCCATAATGGCTCTAATCTTGGAAGGATCGACTTTAATACCTTCCCGAAATGATATGACCCATCGCACTTCGGACTAAAATAAAGCACACTTCTCCAAGTTCCCGTAAAGTTCTGCTCACAAAAAGCTCAAGAACTTGGCGGAGGTGCTTCTCATGCTCCTCATGCGTGCGTGATTAAATCAAGATGTCATCCAGAAGATGAGCACAAAGCAATCTAAGAAGGTCTTGAATACCCCATTCATAAAACTCATAAACACTGCGGGGCATTCGTCGGACCAAAAGGCACCACGGTGAACTCATAGTGTCCATACCAAATGCACGAAAGCGGTCTTGTGAATGTCGACTCCGTAATCCTCAGCGATGGTAACCCAACTTAAGGTCAATATTAGAGAACACCATAGCTCCTTCATCCGATCAAACAAGTAATCAATCGCGAGAAGAGGATAATGATTCTTAATCGTCACCTTGTTCAAGCGGGCGGTAGTCGATACACAACCGCGAGGATCCATCCTTCTTCTTCACGAGAGATCACTTTGGTGCACCCCGAGGGGATACTGCTTTGGGACGGATCACGCCTTTCTCTAGAAGGCCCTCCAATTGCAACTTGAGCTCACAAAGCTCCGGGGTGGTCATCCGATAAGGCACCGTGAGATGGGCTGCTCCCATAACCGTGAGATCTATATGAAAATCAATCTCACGTAGGGGTGGCATCCCGATAGCTCCCCTAGAAAGACATACGCAAACTCTCCCGAGAATGGGATGATAATCCAAAGTAATGGTCCACTATACCCATCCTCGACCTATCACCGACTATAATAGCATACATATGACAACCCCGTCACACACACTGCTTGAGCTACATATCAGAGATGGTGTGAATAGAAATGGATCTCCCGCCCCTATAATGACCGACTCAACTCCAAGATCATCTACATAAGATATAGTCTTGTGATAACAATCCACCCTGGCTCTATGTGTAGATAACCAATCCATACCTAAGATAAATCCATACGATCCCAAAGGAAGGATGTGAAGGTCTGAAGAAGTGGTGAAAGGTCCCAAATCTACAACACACTCCTTAACCAAGGAATCAATGGAGATCTTGCGTCCGAAGCCATCTCAACGTCCCCACAAGGACCACCGCCTAACTTCGCCACCAACTTGCATCGCTCCACTAAGGGTGGTGTAATAAAAGAATCGGAAGAACCGAGAATCAAACAATATTGAGGTAAGAATACCCCCAATGCTACCTGAAGTCTCAATGACTGTGCTCTGGTGTTTGGCCTAACGGTTCTCAACCGCTACATAAATCTTGTGGCTGCACCCCATATCACCAACTATTGGCTCTGAAATAGGTGATTTACCCTTGTTAGGGTTATGAGGGTAGTCTCTCCAAAAATGCCCCACTACTCCACATCCAAAACAATCGCCTACTCCTCTCCAAGAGGTGGCACTACCGGAAGGTGCTCTAGGAGTAGGTGTTGTGGATCCTGATGATCCAGCTATGGTTTGCTACAGCCTCTGTTGACGAGCTCTCGCTGAGTTAGCTCTAGGTCCACCATGTGTCCTTAGTAGGACCCACAGAAGAAGAGGCCCCATACGCCGACCTCTCGTGCATCGGCTCTGTGGAGGCCTATACGGTCTGGCGGGGCTGCTTTGTTGAGGTCGAAGGATGCCTATGAAGGCTGCTAACTTACAACGAGGAGGAGGAACTAACCCCCTCCATCTACTATCCTACATCTGCTAAATGTAGCTTCTAACTCGAGTCTCTAGCCTCTGCTGGTCTTCCCCGAGTCTCTTCGCTATGTAGGCCTTCTCAATGGCCTTTGCTAAAGTATGTGGGTAGTGGATCTAAGCTGCACCTCTAATGTCTAAATTAAGGCCCCGAACAAAATGGTGGATCCGTACTTGCTCATCCTACATGTACCCCACGTCTTGAAGTATGTCCAAAACTTACTTTCATACTCCGCCATTGAAAGGGATGCTTGTCGAAGGTCAAAGAACTCATCGATTCTCTACTATACGAACCTCCGAGACGGGTATCTACTTCTAAATCTCTCTTCAAACAACTCCCAAGTGACTGTCTTTAAATCCACATGGAGCTTCGCTCCTCAGTCCTCCACCATACTCCAGCTCCATCCTTGATAGGTGGATCGCAACGTGGGCTTTCGTGTTGTTGGAGCAAGGACAAAGCTTAAAGCTACGCCCAAGCTCACTAGCTAGCTCTTGCTGAAATCCTCCTATGTCACTGAATACTTGTGATGGTGAAGCTTTAGGATTTCCTTAATGTGATCTCTCATGGGGCAATGACACCTTTAGGCCTTTCTACACATTCATCCCGAGCCTAGGGCTCAGAGATCTCTCTGTGTCCCGAAATTTGGTCACCATGTCCCCTCAAAGGTGACTCAGCTCTAGCTGATTCTCCATGGAAATTCTCTCCTCCATGCTCCTCACTGAGTGGAGGTGGTGCATGTCCCTCAATGGAAGTGATTCTATCATGCCTGTCATGCCCTCCAATTGAACCTCCTCGTAAAGCGACATTCACATCCTAAAGGGTCTGCAAGATCTGTGGCAAAATGGCTGCCATAGCATTTTTAGAGGTGGTATCTCTAAGTCTATGTGGATAGACTCAAAGGCATCTTGTCTGCGTCTCTGCGCATAAAACAAAATGAGCATTAGCTCATCATTCCCAGTTTTCTTCAGTTCAAATTTTACTACCATAACCAAGTTTCAAACAGTTTGTTCTCTAAGTTAAAGATGTGCTAGTTTTAAAGTTCTTGTCTCAAGTGTTCTAGTGTGCCCAATGGTCCAAGCTTTTGAACCACTGCTCTGATACCAAGTGTAGCACCCGCTTCAAACCACCACTTGAGACCTATGAACTAAACTAGGATTAGCTAGGAAAATTATGGAATAATTTTTCTTTTCTATTTAAAAGGTAACAACAACGGGGTTGTAAGGCATCGAGTCTCACAACCAAGTTTAGGGTTCGATTACCAATCTCCATTTTAGTCTGACATTTTCCTACGGAGGAGTTTTCAACATTTTCTCTTGACATGCGTCAACAACTTCTAGTTTTCATGTGTCAACACCTCCTATTGACATGCATCAACAACCCCTAGTTTTCACGTGTCAACGCCTCCCACTAACGCGCATCAACAACCCTTGGTTGTCGCACATTAATGCCTCCGTTGACGTGCATCAACAACCCCGGTTGTCACACATCAACTCTTCACTTGACACGTGTTGATGACCTTCTTGTCACACGTCAATACATCCCCTTAACGTGCGTCAACGACGCATCAACAACTTCCAGTGACGCGCATCAACAACCTCGGGTTGTCATGCGTCAACAACCACCGTTGTCGTGTGTCAACAACTTCTCCTTGACATGCATCAACAACCACCATTTTCACACATCAATGACTTCTCCTTGACATGCATCAACAACCCCCATTGTCGCACATCAATGCCATTCCTGTCGCGCGTCAACACATCTCCTTGATGTGTGTCTTCTACGCGACGACACTTTTCTCCTTACGCGCGTCAACTCCTTTACTTGTCACGCATCAACACAAGAAACCCTTCCATGCCACATGGCAATCATGCATGTCACGTGTCAACTCGTGATTGAGCACGAGTCGACAGAGAAGCAGATAAAACTGGGAACATATTTCCGAGGAAAAATTTGATCCTTTTAACAATTAGATTATTTTACTTACATTTTTCGACCTTAGACAAAACGGCTGTATAGTTTCAAATTGGATTTTAATGAGTTTGAAGGTTCTTTCTTAAGTGTTGAAGTCAGGTTAAGTTCATTAGCACAAACTATATCTAAATTTCCATGTTTCAATACTTAACTCAAAAGAAGATTCAATTGTTCCTTTCTTAAGAAGTTGTTCACCTGATTTATATTAAATAAACCAGAGATTAAACTCTAGAGTTTCTTAAAACATTTTCCATACAATCCATTACATTAATTCCAACAACATCTGACTATCAAGTATACCAAGTCTGATTATCAAATTTTCAACTTAAGTAAAAGAATAAACATTATCTTTTTCCTTCATACGTATTTTCCTTCCAAATAGAAAACTCATTTCATCACAGCAACTCAAATCCAATACACAATACAATTTTGTAAAAGAGAATGGAAACGCAACTCTTTATTGATTTCAACAACAACTTTACAGCATCAAAATTTCCTTTCGATTTCCAAAACAGTCTACAGAATATATCACATTCTTCCAACAGATAACAAATTTCAACTCTTACATTTTTATATCAAATTTAGTCTTTCACTTTCAATACAGAAGCCATTCCAATACAAATAACAAAATGTTTCATCCACCTCAACGTGGGAAGGGTTACAATAATTTTACAAAACAAGAGACTGTCAAAACTGTACATTTATTTCTCCAGAACAAGCAACAAGCTGATTTTCTTCATTCTTCAGTTGGATCACAACAAGACAGGGGGAAAGGCAATGCTCTCCACCCAACCAAGATATCCAATGAGTAGGGAGAAGCCGTCCATCCTCATCGGCCCCCGAGCCCCAACCATAATGCAATAAAAGATGAAATCCAACACATGGCAACAATGGCTTCCACAAAACACACAGGTAGCAAATGCACATTTCAAAAAGACATGTTTTACAAAAGATGTAGTTCCCAACTACATAACAATGATGCAAACAGAATAGAGGCTTCATTTAGCAAGCCAAATACAAGAGCAAGGATTCTATGGGGAGCTGCTTATGCCTCCCAATGGGAAATGAGAAACCACCTGAAACAACCCACCAAAATTCATCACCTTCCATACCCTTATGCCTCCCCCAAACTTACTTCTTATGCCTCCCGAAATTATCCCTTATGCCCCCCAAGAGTAAGGAATGCAAGCTATTCCTTTTCCATGGTAGTTCCCAAATCCCAAACTCCCTCCACAATAATTGATGCCATCGGCATTCCCTTATCCCTCCGCATATGAAATCCCCATAGCCTTCTCCTACACCATACCCTAAGCAGTCTACCCAACCAGCCAACAAAATAAAAAGCAAGGACCATTTTATACAGAAAACAACATATAGAAAATAGCATATAAAAGGTCAGTTTCCTACCTCTCCATTAATGGAGTCCTTTCCAACACAACAAGATTTTCAAACCCAAAATACAGTCCAGAAAAAGCAATATCCATCACGAAAATGATCTACAATACCTTCACAAGCAAGGTCTCCTAACACAAAGAAAAAATCTTGCCTCAAGAGGGATGCGCTAAGCTTTACCCAACAAGGAAATGCGCCCAAGGGAGAAAGGTGCGCAAGGTTTCAAAAACCAGAAAAATGTGCCCTAGGAGGAATCCGCCAAAGGTTTTACAACCAGTGAACAAGCACCCGGAGTTTTCAATAACCTTGAAAATGCGCCCAAGAGGAAGATGCGCAAAACATCAACAACCCCACAATAAGCAAGGAGTTTGACTTTTATAGGAAGGAGAGAGAAGAGGGTGATGTGGATTCCAAGTGGGATGCCACATCATTCATCCTCAACCCTAAAAGAAGAAATTCAACAACATTAATTAATCACAATAAATGAAAGGACAAATCAACTTACACACTCCAAAAACCCATACCCCAAAAAGGACAAAATTAAAAGCATGAAAGAGAAGTACCATTAATTCTTTCAAAAAGGTCAAAACTTTCCCTCCAACCCATAAATATGGTTGGTAATTAATTTTAAGAGGGGTGGGACAAGTCTAGCTTGTCCCACAAGCCTCCAAATTTAGCCAACAAGGCCAAATTCGAATTCCAAGGGGATGAAGTGTCTTACACTCCAAATCTTATTCTTAAATTCTCTTACAAATTCTCTTACAACTTGCATTTACATTAATAACTTCATTTATTACATTCCTTTAACATATTGATTTATTTAATTAACACAAGGGTATTCACATTATTTACTCAACACATAACAATTAAAGAAAGGGGTAACACACTACCAAAACAACACATACAAACATTACAAAAAGGAAACACATAAAATCAAAACAAGAAATCCCAAGGTCACATTTTAAAAGGTGACCCCCATGGGAATCCCTAACAACACAACACACAAACAAAACAGTTGCCATGGTGACCTCGTCGAATTCATCCAGCATTCTATTATGGTTAGTTTCCAGTCCCCCGATATTGTTGTGATGTTTTGACTGCAAAATACAAATACCCCTTCGGCCTCGTGGCCATATCAGAACATCCAAAAATGATAAAATTAACATCTCAAAATCAACTATAAATCACAACAATATCACGAATTCAACATCATCATTCAAACTTAAATAGCAAGTATATCATCATCCAAAATCTTCATACTAGATCTATCCACAATATCACATGTCACAATTCCGAACAACATCAATAATATGTCAATGGTAAACAATATATCATCATCCATGTAAAGAACATCTCGAATAATCAACATGCATAATAATTGAATCCAGATTCATAATAATCCATGGTCTAATATCTACACATCATAATAATCAAAACATAATTAACATCCAAAACATGATTAACAGTATCAGGATTAGTGTCTAAAAGTGCCAAAGGAAAGTGGGCATTACACAGTCTGTATAACTTGATTCATTGAAGATATCTTTGACATGGCGCTCTATTTACTAGCCAATTGACATTTTTTTTTTTTCCACCATTTATTGTTTAACAAATGTCAATTCTTCATTCCTATATGTGAGTGGGTTTTCAGTTGTTCAATGAGCATTTTCCTATGCTCCAATTTGAGTTTCAAGAAATTTAATTCCTCATCTTTCTCACGATGATAAGTTCTTTTCTAGATAAGAATAGATTTTGTTTAAAGTGTTGTTTTTCCTCTTTTCCGAGAGTTCCTCAAGGGATGGACATTGTTCTTCTACCAAAGGGAATTTTCCTTTCAATATCCATAATGCTAGTTGTTCTTCCTCATGTGACATCATTATTGTGTCACCATCTCTGAAAAACTTGCTCTTCAAATCTTTGATCATTTTCTCCAATTCCTTGGTTTGACTTGGTAGAGGAGGAGAAATTGCCATGTTTCCCATAATATCAGCAGCTTCTTTCTTCAAAGCCTCCTGTATTTCAATATCCATTATAGTTTCCATAGACTTCTTATGAACTCTTTTTCTTCGAGGAGCTTCAACATGTCCTAAAGTGGGGTTTCTTCTTAAACTTCTTCTATTTTTACTTCATGGTCCAGTTGGGCGAGTTGTCATTGTCGGATACATGTATTTGTTCTTCTAGTATTTCTGCAGAGGAATGAGTTTCTTTTGAAGACATGGCAGGTTTTGCATCTTTGATCATCCTTTCAGATCTCCTCCTCTTTGGCACTTTAACCTCACTTATTTCCTTCTTTTTCTCTTCAGGGGGTCAATCTCCAAATTACTTTTAGGAGAGAAAGGGGTTGGTATTCCCCTTTTGATAATATCAAGGATTTGTTTGAACTTTTTAAGGAATTTTTTCCATGCTTCTTATCCATTTTTATTTGAGAGAAAATAGTGCTGACATACCAAATGGACTAATCCATGGTGTCTAATTTTCCAAACTCCCAGGAATACCTATGAGCCATTGTCTACATGGAGTCAAAAAGGAAAACAAGAAGGTTTACTATATACTCTTGTTTCTGACCTCATACCTAAGATATATCAACATCTTAAAGACCTCTCTTCCCACAGTCCCAAATTGGCCATCGCAAGTTAGATACTTAACTACCCAAAATGTCACTTTGTCAAAGGGTTTGGATATGCTAGCTCTTCTGACCCCCTTGATGATTTTATTAGTATTATAAATATATTGGGGTTCAGATTCCCCCTCTGGTACCAAGGTTTCCACCAAGTCTTTTAGGGTCCCCTTTACAGGATTTGGAACATATATAATTGGTACCCCAGATACATTTCTCATTGTATTTACAGTAAAATGAATTACAATGCTTTTAAACTTAGTTACGGATGCTCTAAATTTACAACAAAATCCCTTACTAATTCATCATTGTACCTTGAAATTTTTTTCCAAGAATTCCAACCAACCCGCTTGTTCAAAAATGGTTGTTACCTCCCATATGTAAGAAGTTGTGTGTCATCTTACGTATCTTACTTATTTTTATCCCCATGGTTCTAAGGACGATTCAAATTCTTGCTTCTTTCAAACCCTTTTTTACATAAGGAGATAGGTGTGGAGCTCGCTTTATTTGGCTGCAGTAATGTTGGTTTTGGGTGTGGAACTCTGGTTTTAAGCTCGCAGAATTTAAAATATGAGTCAACTATTTCTTCCTTGAATTTCTCTCGCAACTTATCTCAATTTTTGTTTATTTAGCCCAAATGATAATTCATTATTAATACGCCGCAACGTTTACTTATTTAGTGCCATCACATTCATCATGATTTCCTTTTAATCATAATGTACAATGAATGACTCATAATACCGCCGACTTAAGTCAAGTCTAATCACACATGCCAACTTTAATTTAAATCTTTAATAAGATCCAGAAATAATTAGCGTCCCTACCGATGTAATTCCTCCACCTTGATGACTCATCATTCTTAAAAAAATGAAAAATTGAAACGGTTAGAAAATACATATGGAATTCCAAAGAAGTTCCTTTTATTTTGAATTAGCCATTTATCGAGGAGACCAACTTTGCCATTTATGGTTTTCAATTGGTCTCGAGAGATTTTTTTTGGAAGAGAACGCCATTATTGGTTTTCATTTGTTCCCTTTTTATTTTTATTTTTTCAATTTTTCATTATATATATATATATATAATTTTTATTTGGAGACGAGAATGTCATTTGCTAGTTTTCATTCTCTTCCCTTTATTTTGGATCCATGCATCGATTACTTGATCATTTTGGAAGAACTAGGTTCTTTCATATGATCAAATTCCTTCTCTCGCTTCAATCTACTTCAAGAACTCATCCTTGGCAGGAGGATTCCTATAAATTTTTAGTCTATTTTTGTTGACCAAAATTGTCCTTCTACTACCATCAATTTGAAGTAGCTAAATAGAGTCATTGTCAAATATCTTCTCAATCGATAAGTTCATAACCACCGGTTCTCAACTTACCTTTGAATTGTTTGTACTTTGAATAAAAAAAGTAATGCCCAATCTCCTACCTTGAATTGCTTTTCCTTGATATGTGTATCATGCCATCTTTGTTTCCTTTGGTCTTGGATCATCACTTTTATTGAAGTGTTTCCAATCTCAGCTCATCCAATTCATTGAGTTGTAGAATTCTTTTTTTTTTGTTGTATCTAATTCAATACCCAATTTAGTTGTTGTCCTCAATGTTTGTAGTTCAAATTCAATGGGTAACAAGGTTTTTTTCCCATAGACTAACTCATATGGTGAGAACCTTGTTGTAGTCTTCCAAGTTGTGTTATAATCCTACAGAACAGTCTCAGGTAACCTCTTCACCCAATCTCTTCTACTTGCTTCAACTATTTTGGTGAGAATGTTTTCTAATTCTTTGTTTGTCACTTCTGCTTGTCCATTTGATTGTGGGTGATAGGGAGATGACTTCCTATGATTGATCTCGATAAAGTACATTGTGAAGTTCTCGATCATATTAGACATGAAGCTGTGGCCATTGATCTAAAACTATAGTTCTTGGTGCACCAAACTTCATCATAATTATGTGTCAAAGAAAATCAGCAATCGCTTCTTCTTCGGTGTCATTTGCTAAAACCTACACCTCTGCTCACTTTGTTACATAATCAATACACACAAGAGGACTAAAAGGACCAATAAAATCTAGCCCCCACCTTTCAAATGGTTCAATCACCACTTGAGGTTATAGAGGCATTTCATTGGCAATACTGGGTTATCTCATCCTTTGACACAAATCACACCACTTGATATATCTCTTCACATATTTGTACAGAGATGGCCAATAATAGCGAGTGCAAGTATTTTGTGAGTGTTATTTTCACTGAAAAGTGTCCTCCACTTGGTTCATCATGACATGCCCTGAGTATGTCAAAGATTTCATCTTCTCTCACACACCTACGTAAAACCAAATCAGGACCACATTTAAATAACATTTCATTTAACCATTTAAATTGTGCACTGGTTTTGATTAACCTTTTCATTTGTTTCTTAGTAAAAGAAGGAGGAAACTTCCATGTTGCAAGATAATTCACCATATCAGCAAACCATGGTGTATTAGCTGAAATAGCAAATAATTTTTCATCTGGAAAGTTGTCCGTAACTAGATCTTCTTCCCCGTATGGGTTAATCTTGACAAGAAATCAACTACCACATCAGATTTTCCTAGATTATCAACAATGATAATATCAAATTCTTATAACAGCAATAACCATATGATTATCCTACCTCCAACCACCTTTGGTTTGTTCATTAAGTATCTAATTGCTAAGTGATCTCGTATGTACAAATATTTTGTACACTGTAATGTAGTGTATCGAACTTATTAATTGAATAGATCACAACAAGAAATTCTTTTTCAGTGGTGGTGTAATTTATTTTAGTGGGAGTAAGATTTTTACTAAGGTAATAAATAGCATACATTGTTTCTTCTTCATCTTTATATCCCAAAATTGTACCAATTGAGTTATTTGAGGCATCTGTTTGGATGTGAAAAGGTTTCTCCCAATTAGGTCCTCTTAATATTGGGGCAGTTATTAATTTTTCTTTAATTTCCTCAAAATCATGTTGACATTTTTCATCCCATAGAAATTCACAGTCCTTGGTAAGAAAATTAAACATGGGGGCAAAAATGTTACTAAAATCCTTGATAAAACGCCTATAGTAATCTACATGTCCTAAGAATGATTTGATATCCATGGAGGTTTTAGGAACAAGTAAGTCTAAAATAATCTTGATTTTTTCTTGATCAACTTGAATTCCTCTTTTTGAAATGTGGTGTCCCAGTATAATTCCCTCATCAAACATTTCTCATGACTAATAGACAAATGGTGTTGCTCAAATCTTGTTAATACTCTCCAAATTCTTCAAAGCATCATCAAATGTGTTTCCATGCATGTAAATTCATCCATGTATACCTCTACACAATCATTAGTTAGATCTGTAAAAATTGCAAGTACAGCCCTTTGGAAGGTTGTTGGAGCATTACATAGTCCAAATGGCAATACCATGTAGGAAAAGGTACCCCATGGACAAGTAAAGGTAGTTTTGTCTGATCCTCAACAACAACTTTGATTTGATTATATCCACTAAATCCATCTAGGAAGGAAAATTATTTTTACCTGTAAGGTTGTCTAAAACTTGATCTATGAATGGTAAGGGAAAATAATCTCTAAGTGTAGATTTGTTCAATTCCCTATAATAAACACAAATTCTCCATTTTCCATTCTTTTTAGGAACAATTACAAGAGGAGACACCCACTGACTATATGAGATAGGGTAGATAAAACCTACTTGTAATAGTTTTTCAATTTCTTGCTTGACTATGTCCCTTAAGGCTGGATTGATCCTTCTCTAAGGTTGTCTAACTGGTTTAATGTTTTCAGTATAAATGTGATGGGTGCAAATACTTGGATGGATTCCTTTCATGTCTTTATAGTCCCAAGAAAAAGATCTAGTATGACTTTTCAAAACATCAAACAATTTAGCTTCTTCATCATTCTTCAACCAACTATTAATGTTTAAAATTTTACCTGGTTGAATCTCAATTTGTTTGGTTCTAGTGTGTGATGAAATAATTTGTTGAAAGGGTTCCATTAGGGTTTTTAGTGGACATGAATGTGGTAACAACATATGATATGCAAAAATGTCTTTAAATTTCCCTTGAGAAATAATACTGGACAAAGGATAGTAGGCGAGTTATGATACTTATCTTGTTCTTTGGTCAAACTCCTCATCACTGCTACTTTCCAAATATTCTTCACCGTTCCCTGATATCTTTGAAACTTAAGCTACTGATTCAGTAGCTATTTCTACCCCTCCCCAAGATAAATTTCGTTCCTCCTAAGTCAAATTATTTACATTTGCATGGGATTGTTGTGGTTCTGGAACTAAGTATGAATGTTCCATAACTAAGTCGAATGTTAGGAACTAAGTTTAAAGGTTTTGAAACTATCCCCGATTGTTCCAAAGACAATTGGTGATCATTCAATGGATGATTAATCATATTCTCCACCTCCCTTACGTGATCCTGCAATGTTATCATAGCCAAAGAAGACAAATTATGTTTATTAGTATCAGGATCATCAACCCATAATTGTTCTTTATTATCAATAAAAGGTCGTGCAAAAGGATATAAGAAAATTTGCTTAGAATTCTTACCATTTGAGATAGTCATATCACCTAATCTACAATCAATTAAGGTAGAAACTGTAGCTAACCATGGTCTGCCCAAAATAATGGGATAACCAAGTGTTTTTCCTTTTGGCCATAATATAAGGAAGTCCATTGAATACTCCCATGACTCTGCCATAACTACCACATCTTCAACGATTCCTTCTCGGTTTCTCTACATCGTGATCTTCCATCCGATATGGTGCTAGTAGGTTGTATACATGTTAATGGTAATGTTTTCAAAGTGTCCATTGTCATCACATTTATAGTTGCTCCCAAATCAACCAAAACATTATGTATATGTTTATTTCCTATAGAGATAGAAATAACAGGGCTTCCAGGATCCCCATATTTGGGAAGTAAGAGTTTTCCTGCCAATAAATCAGCAAGTTTCCCATCTACCTTAATAGTCCTAGGGTACTACTTCTTCCTTCTAGGTCTTTTCAAACATAACATTTTGATTAATTTGTTTAATTCAGGAATGTCCTTGATTGCTTGCAACAATGGTATTTCAATATTTAGTTTCCTTAATTCCTACACTAATTCAAATTCCTTGGTCTCAATAACTTCTTTAAATATTTTTGGAAATGGAGTTTCAGTAGAGTTGTTATCTGGCTCCTTCTCTTTTTCTTTTTCATCCTCCTTAGGAACAATGAACTAGGGGTTTCAGTTTCTTCTGTCATCTCAGTAATTATAACAGGTGGACTATTAATTATTTTTCTAGATCTGGTTTGAATATCCTTACAATCCATGGCATTAAGATCTACTTGGATTTTCTTGTTATGCTCCTTAGACATGAGTTGTTTGTTTGTTTCGGGATTAACCATGGTTATCTTTGGTATTTGTGTTTGAACCACATTTTTAGTTTGTGAACCTTGTCTTTAGGGAACCCATTATGGCTTGTTGATGTTTGTTGGGATATGTCTTCCCTTGAGCATAGTTATAAGGGTTCCACCTAGTTTGTGACCAAGCATAAGGGTTACCTTGACTAGACCATGGTTATTGGTGTCCTTGAGCATACCAAGCTTGTCCTGCCCAATCTTGGGGATTTCATGGTGGTTGAGGGGCCCAAGGTGGTTGTCCCCAATTTTTTGGTATTTTCTAAGCCGCCCATGGCATCATCCAAGGACTAGGAACTGACCTTGGCATGAACTGCCCCTGGCTAGGTTGTCTCTGAACAAATTTTACTTATTCTGTAGTGAATGGAGTGTTTGTTTGTTTATGCTGATTTTTATGAATGGAAGAAGAGAACAAGCATTAATCTCATGTTCCCTAGATTCACAAATAAGACATACTTTTGTTTTATCCAGAGGAAAATCTCTTATTGTATGTTTCTTTCTGCATCTAGGACAATACATAGCTAATGGTTCAGTTTTAGAATTTGTTTTGGCTTGCAATCCATCCATGGTGGAAGTTAATTGAACTAAAATATCTGTTTTAAATTTTGTTAGTTCATCTATAAGTTTTTTCATATCTGGATTCGTATTTTTTCTTTTTCCTTTCCTAGGTCCACCCCTTGTTCTTGAATAGCTTCTACAAATGTCTTTAATATCATTCATTCTTAATTGATCAATGTTTCCACCTCCTATTAAATTAAGGGTTTCCCTAGATTCATCATCCATACCTTTAAGAAAAATGGTTTTGCTTAGCTCTTCTTGAAGTACAAATCCACACCTTTTACTTACAAAGAGGAATCTATCTAAATAATCTTCCATATTTTCATCCTCTTCTTGTTTGACCTTAAAAATTCTTCCTTCATGTTTCTCCCTCTACAGTAGTCTTGATATTTGTCTAGGAAGGAAGTTTCCATTTTCTCCCAAGTGGTAATGGAATTGGATGTTAATCCCATAAACCATCTCATTGTTGCATCTTTCAGAGTAGATGGGAACAACTTGAGTTTTTGATTATTTGTTTTGTAGTCATAGGTCTGACACAATACTTTAAATTCAAACAAAAATTGGTCAAGGTCCTCAGATGACATCCCTCTAAATGTGGGCAAGTGTGCAGGTGAAATATTTTTCATAGGTGTATCATCATCCTCCAACTGAATTGGATAAGTAAAGGTCCTATCAAGTTCTCTTTCAGCTTCTCGTGCCATATCTGCAATATCTTCTAGATCTTTTTCCCAATCAATGTGGTATGTGATTTACTTTAGAGAAGGTGAGAAGTCAGGAGTAGGAGGTTGACTACTTAATTGAGAATCAAAACTTTCTCTAAGTGGGTCTTGGGATATAATCCTTCTCCTAAAAGTTCCACTTCCTTCTGGTGATTGATCCAAAAATTCCAAAGGTGGAAGTTCTTGCTTCTTGTCTAACAGGGGACAATGGTGCTTCTAATTCCTTCTCAACTTCCTTACTTAAACAAGAGGATGCTGATAATTTTTTTTTGAGATATTTTTGGGAGAAATCTACCATTTTATTTTCTTGCTTAGATACTCATAAATTTTATGATAACGTAGGGAATATTTTTCAATTACTAGATGTATGATTGTTTCTCTTGTTAACACCTAATTAGACAATTCTAACTAGTGGGTCCCAACAACGGTGCCAAAAATGATGGGTGTCATTATTCCCTTCATTTAATCAACTCTTAGTTGATGTCATATTCAAACTAGGGGTGTGTCTGAAGCTATATGCAATAAGAAGAATCTTAGTGATCTAGTAATTGATTGTAGGTATTTGTTATTCTTAATTTTTGGGGTTTTTTTTGCAATGTCTTTAGGATTTCTTGGCCAAATCCTTATTAAATCCAAACTATAAGAAACTTGTTGCAAATAAACACTCTTTGCATAATCAAACAAATTGCTAGAAATAAACACACACCGTAGAATGAAATAAATTATTGAAAATAAAAACACGTTACAGAAGTAAACACACTTGCTTGAAAATAAACACACATTGAAAAAGTAAACACACTTCCTTAGGGATAAACACATGTTTGATAATTCTATGAAAAATCTTGCAAGGAAATAAGAGTCTAATATATAACACCTGCAGGGACAAGTACATAACAGAATTCAACTGAAGAATCAAAAGCATTTGAGAATTAGTAATTAACACATTTACACGAATTTATTAGAAATATAAATACCAATAAAACAAAGAACCTTGCTTCTTGGAGGAGTGGGCCCTTACTCCACCTTGAATCAGAAGTTGACAAAGTATGATTATCTCAAAACAAAATGGCTATCTTATTACTGAAATGTTTTGTCTTACAAAACTTCATTGTATATCTATATCATATATATCCTCTATATCTTTCTAATCTATCTACAGGTCTTTATATATATTTCATCATCCAAAGATGCATTTACAACCATAAGTTCTCAATAGTTTTCCATCCATCTATAGGTTCTAGTGAAACAAAATAGTGCTCAAAGTAGATGTGGAATTTAGAAACCTTGTTAGACATACAATTGTTTGATCCTACATAAGTATTTATGGAGTATGAAGAATCAACAATCTATTGATCTGCTCCTGATTGGAAGGCCCATTAATTTCTCTATCACCGGATTTTGTCAAAATAAACAGATTCCCATTGATTCCAAAACTTTGGAGAAGTTCCGAACCAAAGGGAACTATTCCAGACTAATTGCGAAAGTTACGAAGCTAATCACAGGAGTTCGAAACTAAGTGTTGGAGTTCCGGAACTAAGTCTGAAGGTTCCGTAACTAAGCGATAGATTTCCTTATTTGTGTGAATTTGTGTGATGGAGTTAGGAACTAAACACGGAGGTTAGGAGATAAGTCAGTATTGAATCCAATGTTCCAAAAAAGGTGTTGGTTGCTTCATACTTTGATTATCTGACCAAATGTGACCTGTTTTATTCACAAAAATTGAATTTCCACACACTTTGTTAGGAATTACAAAGTTTTTAGACGTTAGAACTAAATCAAACAAAATATGGACAATTACATCCTAACTTATATCTAGATCAAACAAAAGTTAAATAATGCAGACGAACTTGGCTAAAAAGGACGTAAACTGAGAGCATTCATTGTACATTGATGAAGCATATTTTAGCCTCATCGGGCCTCAGAAAACTAGTCATCAATCGTATAAACTGTTCACCATTCTGAATTTTGTTAGTTCGTATGAATTCTTGAGGTATAGGAGGACATGCGAAACTTACCTGTGGTGTGTTTTTCATCGGAAGACAACGTTTGAAAGTAGTTTCATAGCATCGAGCTGAATCAAACATTTTTGTAACTAGCAGGAAAATGTAAAAAAAAATTGTAGGACCCTAGTCAAGTTAGCAAACCATCATGGAAATTTAGTAACACTTGTAAATAATTGTTTTAAACTCTATCATGTGACTTGTTGTGTGAAATTGGACTTTTGGAAAAATAGTGTTTCTCTCTCTCTCCTTATCTCTTTCTCTCTCCTTGGTTAAGAAATGAAGTGAAATGAAATGAAATCAATACATGTCTCTAACCCTCTCTTTTCGAATGAAAATTATTATTATTATGTAAATGGAAACTAAAAACGTTAATTATGCTAGATTTAGGTGGATGTCATGCCAGTGATTTATCTCGATTTCATGCTCACATGGTTTCACAGGATGCAAGTAAGATGGCGAAAAGGCGGGGTGTAATTCATTGTTTATTGTTGTAATTTATATATGTTATTAGAAAATGTATATATGTATAATGTATTGCCATGTTACAGAAAATTTTATATTTGAAATTTGGTAATATGTATGAGATGCTAGTTTTAGGGATGCCTTGGGAAATGTGCATTCAACTATAGGTGTCCTTTTGATTCAGATTTACTTACTGTAAAAAGTTGAGATATGTGTGTGTGTGTGTGAATGTGTGAATTTGAATTTAATATCTTGTAGTGCATTCCCAATGTGCAATAGATGATTAAATAATTGATGTGGTGTGTCCTTTACCTTGAAAATGCAATAAAAAAATCTAAACAAAATAGTCAACCCTAGTACTCAATTTGTGCATAACTAACCTTCATGTGTTATTCCTTTTAGCATAGAAATCTAAGACCTTATAATGAACTTAAATCTTTACACTTGATAACACCTTCTAGTTAAGTAAATAAGAGCCCAAGTTTGAGTTTATTATCATATCCTACATGCTTAGTGTCATTGTAGTGAATTCGGTGATGAGGAATGACATGGTCAAACATTATCTAGAGTATGTGCTACCCTTCTAGGATTCGTAATCGCGTGTGTAGTAAGGAGAATGTGTTCTCTTAGGGTAGTACTCTTGGGAACCAACATTGAATATATTGTAAAATCCTCATGGACTGACATACATTTTGAGTGGAGAAGATCGCCAACTAACCTTGAAAGTCACCTTTAAGAGTTGAGATCATAAATGAACTTGATATCCAATCTCATTTATCATTCGAATTCTACGATACAATACTAAGAGTCGGTTGTGAAAATTATCAACATTTTAATTTATGATTAGTTTGTGAAAATGTAACCATAAGATGATGTGCTTGGAGAAAGGTGAAATTTAGATCATTCATATAATGTGTTTAAACCATCTTGTGGCGAGGGACTAAATCCATAACATGTGATTCCTAATGTGAACTGTAATCCTTTAAACGAAGGAGTATTCCCTCTTGTTTCCCCACTTTTCCTTATGCGTATTAAATGTACGTTGTGAAACCAAGTAATCATGTTCTTGAGGCAATCCCCTAGGACGAGAGCTAGTAGGCTCATGAGCATGCAAATGTCCTTATTATCAAATGGGTTATCAAAAATTTCAATACACTAATTAAATCAAATTAAGTGAAATCATTTTAAGATGAATGTAAATGATTCAAATAGGTCCTATGTTTTAGATACCTACACATGAGAATACTAAGTGTGAATACCCTTTAACCCCCTCTCAAACAATAGTGTCGGCTTGACAAGAAGTGTCGAATGTACCTAGAGTTACAAGATGATTTTGGAGATAAGGGTGTTCAATCACTCTAGTTGTGACCTTAGTAAGGTGGGTAAAATTTATAATTGAATGTCTCCTGATATCATACATCTAATACTTATTGCCCGGGAATCCAAATTTGGTTAAGTGTGAATCATACTCCTTAGGACCTTGATGACTGAGCATTTAAATGAAGAAGATAGGATACATGGTTAGTTGTAATTACTTAAAACATGAATCAAGTAACCTTAGTAATTAAATGCTAATATGAAAAGAACGTGTAATCTATTCACTCTTGAACTAATAAACCTCACTGGTTTCATGTGAACCTTCCTTGTGGCAACTGAGATAAATTGCAGAACCAAACAAACATGTAACTTAAAAGACAAACCCTTAGAACAAACACCAAAGGCTCATGTGGGAGTATATGTTTCTATCAACAATCAGGCCATATCTTTCTATTGCGATAGGGGAAACAAAAAAAATTAGAGGGAGTAACTACAAGTGAAATGTTAAGTAAAGTAAGGATAACATAGTATAGTTTTAAGAAGAATGAAGGACCGCATGATAAGTGATTTTCAACAATTAAGGCCAATAACAAAAGATAGAGGTAATGAAATTGTAAACTAGGAAAGTGTGGTGTCGTGGATGATAGCCTTATGTGTAAATGAATATCCTATTAATGAATGAACAATTAAACAAGTAATGGAAATAAGGTAGATGAACCTTATTTAATGGGATACACGTAAGTTAAATGTTAAATTGTGTAAAGGTAATCTGGAAAAATAAAAGAATGTAGGATTCTCACATTCTAATCCTTCTTAGAACTTATTTTAAAGATTGAAACATGTTCTCAACAAATTTTTAATCTTGAAAATATCGTGTCGTAGGAAGACCCTATCTATAAGTTGATATTGTAGTTGAATCCTTATGTTGTGTCTTGTTGTTAAAGTGGTCTTGATATGTATCTCGTGTTTTCATGTTTCATATGTGGGTTAGTGCTTGTGCAAGAAGATCATGTGTTGTGTATTGTTATAAGTGATCCCTTGTAGTGTCATGTGAACTACAATGTGAGTTAAAAAAACAAAAACAAAAACAAAATTATTCTGGTATTTCTACTGTAGTTTTTGTGTGTGTAAATTACGGGTGTTACAATCCCTATTTCCCATGGTTGTAGCTTCCAACGCCCTGCAGGAGAGCATACACATGTGTGGATCCATCCATAGCTTTTTTGAAGTCGTTACCTGATTTGGCTTCCACATATCTGATGTTCCCTTGGCCTGACTTGATGTGCTCTACCCCAGGTTTGTCTCCTCCGTGGGATTCGTAGCTGAGCCTGGAGCCAACCCCTGTTCTTACACATTGTGTGGCCTAAGAACCATTTTGTCTCCGCTTGTGGTGTGATTTCCACTCCCTTTAGAAGGGAGAGCCAAACATCCATTGTCATCATCGACCTGAGTGAGAAGATCAGCACTAGGGTTTTTTTGCATTGTTCATTGAGAAAGTGAATTTATAGGAAAGATTGAAATTATTTTTATGTTTGTTTGCGATATATTGAGATATTTGGTGGATTAAGTTATGAGAATTTTTGATTCAATGGCGAAATTCTATTTTGCTTTGTGAGATTTTTTTATCTCGTAGCTAAATTTGAATTTCAATTTGAATATGCTTTCTTCTCCATTAAATACATTTTTAAACTCTTTCTTAAGCCTTATAGAGCTACACATTTTGTCTCAATGTGAAGTTATTATAGAAGTTGAGATGAGAAGTGGCAGCTAAGCGGATGTTTAGTTGGAGATAATTGTTTATATTGTATTAGATTTCAAACTTAATCTTGGAATAAATATCTTCTTACTTTGTTTACACAAGTACCATTGATGATTTTATTATTTCAAGATTGTAAATGTTTTTTTAACTTCAAAATACAACCTCGCTGGGCGGCAGTGATTATAAACTGTTCAATGGTCTTAGTGAAAGTGAATGCCAACAATTCTGTATGTTGGAATGCATGTGCATCGTTGTGACACCGTCTGCCTGATGAAATAATTGCCGTTGCACAGACATTACTAATAGGGCTTATGTCAAAGTATCTGATGTGGTTGTAATAAGTAAGCCATTAGCCGTTTTAATTATGTATTTAGTATATGAAGATGTATAACTGTTTTAATTTTTAATGTAGTATATGAAGAAGATGGATCCCGTAAAAAATCTCTATCCATGGGTATGGTGTTGTTTTAGATTCATTGGCTGCATTAAAATATTTAATAAGTGAATAACCTAAGTTAATTTCAGGACGATTAGTTATGTCAATTGTTTTAGTTGTTCAAAGATTCTCCAACTTAATAGTATTTTTATACTTGGTTGTTCCTCCTTATGTTGAATTAAGTTAACATATTTTCTAATCTTTTTGTTCTATTTCTTTCAAATAGTTCTACTATGGAGACAACTAGTAATCTTTCCCAATAGTTGATCCCAATGTCCACATACTTTGGACATTCAAGCATAAAATGTTGGTCACATGTTACTTTTAGATTTTATAATATATCTCCATCTATATACAGACTAGGTGATTAATTTGAGAGCATACATCTTAAAACTTTCACTTGAATGGCTATGAATGACAATAGTGGCATTACCATTGAAAAGGGCTCGACTTCACAACTCTATGACATTAGGTTTTATCTGTAGGATTCCTCTGAGAAATATACAGTGGCCCACTACACCTAAAAAGGTAGCTACCATTGCATTGCTAGCCAATGACAACTAGGGATGTGATTTGACACCTATCCGTGGCATTTTTTCCTTTTTGGGATGGATTTTACAATTTTATTTTATACTAAACCATCAACAATAATGTCTAAGCTTTTTCAAAAACCTTAACAATGCCACCCATAAATGTTGATAAAATATAATAAATACTATGCATTGCACACATATAACTATGTAGCTTTATGTTGATGCCTTAGGCGGTTGATGATTCGGTTAATGATTTTAAATATAATAATAAATAAAGATTTGAGAATACCAATTTTAAAAATGAGAAAAATGAGCATGTCGTAGCCATTGTAAATTGTCCTAAAATAGAGGAACCTAAACATAATGTGGTCAAAATTGGCTATTTTACATCGAAGGCATATTCACACTCAAAATGTATATCTATTGAACACACCCAACTCTGCCACCACCTTGGCTTGAAATGTCATTTACAAAACCATAGTTTGCTTCAAATGTTGATGAATTATTGTTCTCGTTTACATAACACAAGAAACATTGAGCATTCCTTCCACTTTGTTTCTTTCATTGATATTAAATGCAACCCACCTACATGTTTTAAATTAAACATAAAAGTACACCTCTTTTATCGGTTTTTTTGCTAGGAAGATTTTACATGTTGATACCTTTCACGAGTTAAGTATCTATAATGATTTGTACATGGAACTATGCTTGCATAAATGACTTCTTTCATCCCTATAAACATGACCATCATGCCTATTGGTGAAATTTCTAATTAACTTAAAACTCACATTAATAAGAATGATGGTAGAATAGTAATTTACAACACGTCACATGTTCTACGCTTTTTGCTTATGAAATGAATGGACTAAAGGGTTAAAATGTGAGAAATCCAAGGAAGTATGTATATACTATCTTTTCACCTAAGATGAAATAATATAAAAAAATAGTGTTTTTATTTTACTGTTCTTATATAATTTGTAAGTTCATACACTTTTTGCTTCTGAAATGAATGGACTAAAGGGTTAAAACGTGAAATTATAATAAATTAATGTTTTTTATTTTATTGTTTTTGTATAATTTGTAAATTCAATCAATATAACTATATGTTTTATAAGGATAATATTAATGAGAAGATTATGTTGATTACCTAATACATATTTTTAAAATGTTTTTATAAATAACTACACGTCATCAAGAAATGGATTACTAAATTATTAAAAACTGTAAAAACATAAAAATGCTACCGGAAGCTTTTGTTTTAAAATTCAGAGGTAGTTTCTTCGATTTCCTCAACTAACTCCTCCAACATAATCCTCGTGTGCTCGAAGAGATGCAGATGTGCTATATTCATCAAAAAGGAATTCGATTGGCACTGGTGGAGTGGGAATCTCCTCTTCCGATGAAAGCATGCGTAACACTTCAGATGCAGATGGGCGTACTTTGGATTCCCTTTGAATGCACCAAAGGGCTATCATCATTGTTCTTAATATCTCGCTTAAATTAGACTCATTGCTTGAATTTAAGCCATTGGTGTTCACTAGTTGAATTTAAGACGATCCTTTTGTGTAGCTTCCATGCCTGCATCCACACCATTCCAAACCGTAAATTAAAGTACAAATGACTATTTATATATGTAACTTGAAGTGTAATTCTTAGCATTTCCCAGACACCATATTTAACAACAATATTCCAAAACTGTAAATGTCTGCTTTCTTAGTCAGCTTACCAGACATCATATACTCAGGATCAATGTAACCCCTGCAGAGCCAAACATGGTTCAAGAAAAACTCATTTTAGCTGGGCAACCTGGCAGATTAATCTCGGAGAAAATGAAATTACATACGTGAACTAGTTTCATAGTTAATGATCTTACACTGTTCCAGCAACACCCGTCTTTACATATGTATCCTCTTGGGCATACTCCAGAGGAAGCACCCCACTCTCTGTCCACTTCTCTTCGTGAGTATATAAGAAATTCCGAAATCTGGGGTCTGAGTTCGTCAGCCATCCATCCAGGTTCTAATCCCCAGGTTCCAGGGGAGCGGTTACCCTTTACCCTTGCATTTACACAACTGGGTGGGAGACTTCGCCTTACATTAGTGTGCCACGAAATGTCTCAGGTCACTGAGTCATTAACCCCTATATCGTCAAAAAAAAAAATCCAAATCTGAAATCTTAGCACTAAAATTTTCATCCAGAAGAATGTTTCTGGGTTTAATGTCTCTGTGCACCACACATCCATCCGCGCCCTCATTAAGGTAAACGAGTCCCCTTATTATATCAAATATAATGTTCAGTCTTGCTTGCCAAACGATATATGTTGGTTTTCTCTGCTGTCGATTTAACTTTTAAAAAAACAGCCACAGAACAGGGGAGGATGCTTAAGGGAGAGGAGCCAGTAGTTGTGCACCCAAGTTGAGGGGTGTACAACACACATATAAATACATCAAATTTTGAAAAAAAAAATCCTTTAATAGATTTTTTTTTCTTAATCTAAATACTTTTTTTTAGCATTTTTATTTTATGGAAAGTGGTTTTTAAATGGATTTAAATCAAGTAGTTTTCCATACAAAGGAAAAAAGGGTGGACCATTAGTAGGGCATTATGTCATGCATTTTTTTCCACTTATGTGGCATCATGTGATTGGGTGATTCTTTGATGTGATTTGATGTGACACATTTTATTAGCTTTTTTTTTTTTCAAATGTTGAATGACAAATGTACATGTACTAGTCACTCACTTCACAAATACCCTCACCATTATTGGTCCATGCTCCACTATTGGCTCCTCTCCCTTACCTAGAAGTGAATCTCACAGATTTTCTCCGTCCATATATTCAAACACCAACATCAAATCATCTTTAAAACAATTTACCCTCTTTACTCCCAACTATTATCTTTACTGCCACTTTTCTTCCAGGGACCGGTTATCCTTGCATTTACACAGCGCGTTGGGAGACTTCACCGTACATTAATGTGCCACAAAATGTCTCATGCCGCTGGGTACTTAACCCTTGTAGTATAATATTTTTTTTTTTCCAAAATCTGAAATCTTAGCACTAAAATTTTCATCCACAATAATATTGTTGGATTAATATCTCTGTGCACTACACATCCATCCGCACCCTCATTACGGTAAATGAGTCCCCTTATTATATCAAATATAATGTTCAGTGTTGCGTGCCAAACGATATATGTTGGTTTTCTCTGCCTGTCGATTCAAACTTTTCAAATTACCTTCATATTTGAGTTAAACGTTCCATTTAACTTTTAAAAAAAAAATCAGCCACAGAACAGGGGAGGATGCTTATCTAGAAGTGAATCTCACAGATTTTCTTCGTGCATATATTCAAACACCAACATCAAATCGTCTTTATAACAATTTACCCTCTTTACTCCCAACTATTATCTTTACTGCCACTTTTCTTCCATCATACAAAGTTCCCTTAAGGAAAAAAAGTTATAAAAATAATGAACCTTCACACGGTTATTTTCATATAAACATGTTTGCCTTGAAAAGCAAGGGAACTTAAGTAAACGGTGCCGAAACCCCCTTTGCCTAATTCTTTTCCAAACCCGTTAGTTGCAATCCGCAATTCCTTCCTTGTGAACTCAATTGCTGAAGGTTGGATTTTCTTCACCAAAAGTTCGAATTCCATATAACGAGAAGCCTTTAACTGCCTTCGGAATATCTGGGGAAGGATTCTTCTTAAAAATCCAAGAGAGAGAAAATTGGGTGGTGCCATTTCTAATTGTCGGTGCCTAGAGGTGTGCTCTTAGAAGAGTCTATCTCTCACGTACGTTCACACAATAAGAAAAAGTATTTTCCGTCGTGTCATTGCGTTAGTTTTTACGGAATAGGTAACAACACATTACGTTGTTACCTATATAGGTAACAACACATTACGTCGTTACCTATATAGGTAACAACGTAATGTGTTGTTACCTATTCCATCAAATTATTGTTTGCGGTCTTTTAAAAAGAATAGGTGTCGTATTGTTTTGTACGTGAGCGCGCAACACAATGGTGGGGCACGAGAAATGGGGTATGAGGGTTGTCAGAGGTTCGAGGCCGGTTGGGTGCAAGGATTGACCGAGATGGTCAATATTTTACTTGAGTTTACATTAATCATGAAGCTACGTGAGGGATAGGCATAGTGTGTGCTCTCTCACCGATAATGAAAATTTTACACTTATATTAAGCGATTTAAAATGAACTCACCTTACAATAAACATCATTTGATTGCTTGAATGGGAATTCCTCTGTTAATGTAAAGGAAGTAATCTCCTCGATCCCACCTAGTTATGCCAAACAAATAGATGAAGTAATCTCCTAGATATAATGAAATTTCGAGTGTATGATTACTCCTTTCTTCGTTAACTAATTCTATGCATGACTTGCAACGTGCTGCGGAATTTGGAGTGGTGTATTTTCGTGAAAGATTCCATCACGTTGGAAGAGTCCACACAGCTCCTTTTAAAATATATATGCACGCCTTCCACAAAATAGATTGTGTTTGATATTCAATGTACTTCCCTTCTCCCAAAGTTGCAAATATGCTTATTTATTGTCATTGATCTATATTAAATATTACAAGCCAAAACGACAAATATTTTTTATTAATGGTAAATGGTTTTTAAGGGGACCATACCCCAAGGAAACAAAAGGGTCACTACCCGAGATATTACAATAAAGAGCGAAGAGAGAGGGACAAAGAACCCAGATAGGAAATGAAGGTCCAAGAAAAAGGAAGCCAAACTCAGCTGCATTGTGAGAAACAAACCAGAAAAATTTGGCGCGCAACCAACCCGTAACTAACCAACAACCCGAACTCAACATAAAAACAGCAGAGCCTCCAACCGAGATAAAACATTAAAAATAGGAAACAAGAAAAGTCTCGAACTTTGTCCAAAACGTTGGTGGTTTTCGGTTTGGTTTGTCCTTTCTTACACTTGTCCACCACCATCCATTCCTCATTACCTTCTTCCATAAGGATTGGAAGAACGACTTCAAACTTCTCAATAGGAATGTGACCTTCAATGAGGGGAAGGCACAATCCTTCGTGGAGTTAGCAAAGCCCATTTGAGATGAAAAACCCGGCACAACCCCAACAGAGGTGAGAGAATTAGAGTTACGCAGATCCTTCTATGGAGGGGTCGGAAGTCAAGCCTTGTGATCTTTCTTTGAGGGGTTGAATGATTCCTTGACTGGGTCAGATTGGGGCTTGATTGTAAGATGTTCTGCAAGTGAATCCCTCCACCATGTTGGTCTACAAGCCAAAAATACACTTAAACTAATAAATTTTTATGATATTTTTACTCTCGCAGATGTCATAGTTATTAAATTATGAGAATTTAAATGCTGACATTGTTTTTTATGTTTAATTGTAATTGTTTGTTTTTTTATTTTCTTAAAACAATCACCTTAAATCCGTGTTATTTTTCATATTTTAAATAAATTGTCCTATAAAACAAGGTTGTAAATGGCATATACCATGAAACAATTACAAAACTAAAGTTGTAGACATTCATGTTGTCGAAATTGAGGATTTGGTTTAGCTATTGCGAAACCAGATAGCCACAGTTTCATGTATGGTCACTCAAAAGCTTCACAATTCGATGAATGGCATAACTTGCCAAAGAAATGTCAAAGTGAAGGTATTTTACTTTTAGAATGAATTTTACAACCAAATATTTTTTGCACAAAGATTTTAGATATGCAAGTAAGGAAAAGATTCATCTTAGTTGGGAGCTCTTAAATGAAAGAGCATGCCCATAAGTCAGCTCAATTGGTGTTGGAGTTCCAAGGTGTCGGAGTAAGTTATAAGTTCAACTAGTTTATGGGGGCCTTTTAGAAGTGTTTGATAAACGCAAAAATCTTACATGTTAAAATTTAAGAAAATGTGACAAAAGGTTTTGTTGCTTCACACTAAGGAGCAAGTTTGAAAATTAGAAGAAAAGGAAAAGACGCACAAAGCAAGTACTTCGTATTGTCGAAACATGACCATTTTATGAAGTTATTGCCTAAAGGCTACAAGTCCGTGGTGGAAGAATATAAATTTAAAAGGAAAATATTGTCATGTAATATCAATACAAAAATTGTGAAAATAAATTTAAAATTCTCGGAAAAGGTTATAAAAGGAGGATTTGGCCCATTTGCTTGAGGCACTTATTATTTTGAACAAAAAAAAAATTCAGAGTAGCTCTTGCTAATTACTCTCGAAGGACGAAAACTCATGGAGATTACAGATTGGACGGAAACCCAATTAGAAGGAGGAAGATTCAAACAGGGTCTTTATTGTGCTTCGCACTCGATCATTTTGATATTGCTTTACAGTTAATTGCAGCGTGTGTTTATCAATTTACTCATAGAGGAATATTATTACCATCATTGGGGCGCCATCTTTCCCATTTGGAGGGCGCAACAGTTAGAGGAGTGAGAGGGGTGTTAGCAGCAGTTGTGTAACAGGTGCAGCCATTATTGGCTCCTTCGCATACGAGAGTTCTGATCATTTCAATACCATTGATATCCATTCATTTTATCACACAAAGCTAGAATTTCGGGTATGCAATTTAGAGATGAATTTCATTGTATTTGGAATCCATAAATAAATAAATAAATCCTTTCATTTCCAATCAGATTTGTATTGTTTATGCATTGTGGGAGTTATATTTGTCTGCAATCATTTGTGGGACTTTCTATTGTCCGTGTTCTTTCAATTAAAGAGAAACGGCAAAAATATCAGAAATTGAGACGACATGACAAGTGTTTGACGAAATGTCAATGCACTAAAAAATCAAAAAATTGGAGTTGGAATTGGTTGGGATACTTCATCCAGTTTTTGGTGAGAATCAAAGGCTAAAGAGTCAACTGCATGCAGAATATGGAAAAATAATAAGATTGGAAGTGTTGCAGCTTTCTTCTAATTTCTTTTCCTCTTTCTTCTTCTTCCTCTTATTTTCTCCGACAAAGTAATTGAGCAAATTATAAAACTTAAGTGATTGGTTTAAAAACCATTACTTTAAGTCATTGATAACCTTGTCATGGATATATATACCAATTTCCTAGTAGCCTTGCAAATTTTGGGCTATTAATCTCCTTTTTTGCAGAATGTAGGGAAAGAAAACATGATATATATTTCTTAGTTGTGCATTTAAATTTCTAGATCTAATTTATGGTTTGAATTCCAAAGCCCGAAATTTGAAGACACCAAGTTTGCAAAGAGAAAACAAAAGTGAAAATCATAGAGACATGGTTATTTTAAGTTTATAAGTACTTATTTAGTTTCTATTCAAATATTAATTGCCTTGTGAACATTTTAAACGTCCCCAAAGTGAGTCCTCGCAGTCACGATTATGTACATGGTGGAATTATTGTTGGCGTATATAAGAAATTAAAATTCAATAAAAGTGTAGACCACTCGCTCAAAGGATGGCTACCCATTCAAAATACATATCAAAAATACTTGCCGCATCGATCACCCGCATGTCAAATAGGGCTTCCCGCATTGATTAGCCTCGCATATTATAATAAAAAACAAGATCATCCTAGAAAGCTTCTTGCATTGATTAGCTTTCCCATAAAAAAGTTTCTGTATCAATCAGCAGATTTGATACAATAAAAACAGGGGCAAAACCTTGGGAACTATCAAGAAGACCCCGATTATTTGTGCTCATTATATGCAAAACTTTTCCATGTCGAGAAAAGGATAAGATACGACTATCCCACATCTATTTATGATCCTAATATGACTAAAAATTATGAGTAATATGTTAACACTTATTAGAAGGTTGCACATGTGCAATATCATACATATCGAGAATCAATTTACCAAAGATACATCGTATATGTTCATAATAACTTATGGAAGAAAACACCCCACATTTTGTTCTTATCCATCGTATAGTGCATCAATTAAACAACAAGATCATCATTTGTCAAAACCATATCAAACTATCATTAAAAACAACATCATACATCTCTAATCTAAAAACATACATCTAGAACACATCATATCATAATATGAAATCATCAATTGAATCATCATCAACTACATCTATAACCACCATGTTACAATCATTATGAATCAATACATAACTCAAACATCAAAATCATGTATATATAACAAAAGAGTATATACATCATCAAATACTTTAGGAGCCTCATATATCATCTATTTATACACCATCGATAAGGGCTTCTAGAGATCCTCATACAAAATATACAAAATTATCTCAGTAAACCGAATGTTCGTACATCGAACACTCCCTCTCAAGTTGCTCCCGATCCTCGCCTCGATCCTTGTATGGTGCCCTCTTCGGACCTCATGGTGCCTAGCCTACACTCCCGGCACTACACGATGGAGCTGCCGCCGCCACCTTAAAAACTCACCAAAAAGAGGTTTATCTCGGAAGCCTCCACCTCATAGTATTGTATCTTGTCACTTAGTGCTCGATAGTGAGCCGGGCTCACACCGCCTAGTGGTCCCATTTGTCTACTCATCCGAGGTTTGGTTTCGTGAAGCTCAGTACTTCACATTGATGGTCCCATCACTCCAAAGACCTTCCACAAGGCCTTTTGTCTCGCATGTATGTATTTCTCTATCAATTCAGCCTATGTGAGTTCATCATGTACAGTAGTGAGTTGTTGGCTCAACCCATTGTAGACACCTATAATTTGGTCCACATGATCTTATTACTAAGATCATACTAACTATCCTAGTCTTGGGTTAATTTACTACACTACGCTAAGTGAATTACCCTTTATAACCTATTCAAAACCCCTAAACCATGCTAATGGACCTCTCTAACCGGCTTCTATAAGCTTGTCTCCCTTTTATTAACATTTTTTAGGTTAATTAATCCTCCTATTGACTTTCTAAGCAAATATTTTACCTTTCCAAAAAGTGACTTACATTTCCAAATCCAGTTCACACCTCCCAATGTGCTTTTCTAAAAATCAACTTTTTGAACCATTTTGAGTCCCACATGCATCCAAAACATCTTTTTCTTAAATCCAAAAACTATAAATAGAGGGATACCCCTCCCACCTTTTCCTAATAAATATCTATCTCTTATTTCTGATTTAAGCCCTTTTAGGTATTTTTAGAGTTATTTCATAGTTTATTTGAGTTATTTACTTGTTATTTGCTAATCCATTTCAAAGCTTTAGGTAAATGGGAGAAGTCATTAATGGTGAGCTTCCATTCTTAATATTTTTAAGATCAACAATCACAAAACTAATTGTTAGGACTTTAATAGGTTCATTTATTTGATAGCTTTCATGGAGTAGAGAACTAATATACTCATGTTTAGAGGTTGATCGTTTGTTTCAAAGCTTTATATATGCATGCAAATAGGTAAGTCTTGATTATCTCTAATCTAATGGTCATTGAGTTATTTTTTTAAAGCTTTTGGGGTTTCTTATAAGGCTTTACCCCATTTTATAAGCTTTTGCAAACTTTTCATTACACAAATTTCTATGCATGAGTGAGCGTGAGGGAAGTTGAGTGATATGGTGAGGCTTCCGAGGAGGAGTAGACGATCAAACCACATCCAGGAGTATCTTCAGGATGCAGTGGACGAACCTTTTTTTGAGTGTTCTATCCTTTCTTGTCAAATTTTGCATTTAATTACATTTTTAGTGTTTTTTAGCTAGTTTAGGGGAAATGACGTATGCATGTACCCGCATGTGTCAAAAATAGGGATACGTGAGAGAGTACTATCAAAATTTGGGTACACATACGCGTACCCATCGAAGAGGACACATATGCATCGGGAGGGCAAAAACAAAAACACGTGCACGCATCGATAAGGAGGCGTAGAAGTCGGAATGGGCGCGTATGTGTCCTGCGCATAGATGTGGGGATTTGGTAGAGAAGTCGGTGTGAGCGTACGCATCTAAAAGGGCACGTATGTGTTGAAGGGGTTCGCATGCGCGGTGAGTGTGTATTCATCGAAATAAATGTGCAATCGTCAAAGGAGGCATGCATGCACTAGAAGAAAACATGTAACCAATGTTTCGTAAAAATAAGCTAAGTGTAGATGAATATAGACTAGTATGTCGTAGAAGAAAATGAAAATTAGTATGTTTTAGAAGAATAAAAGAAGAAAAGATATAGAAATGTAAATAAAAGTAGATAGAAATGTAGCCCTAACAAGTGTATTGTTTGTGTTGCGCAGATATTACTACCGTCGTTTACACCTTTGCAGAGAGGTATGGTCATTTGGTTGCATAATAGAGGTGTAATTTAATGAGAGGATCAGAGGATATTGGATATCCTTTTATACATTACTGGGTTTTGGATATTCGATATAGCTTTCCAACGGTATAAAATTTGTTGAATTTTGAGCACTGGTTCGAAAGTTATGGCCGTTTGAAATTTTTGCATCGAATCCATACAAAAATGGTGAAAATGTAATCTTTTAAAATGGACCAGCAGGCCCGCAATGGAAAACTACGTCCTTTGCAAAAAAACAAAAATATAAAAAACCTCCCCACCACGCACGCTGAAATTCACTTTTGGCGAAAAATCTCCAGGCTCGAAAATTCACTTTTGCAAACATTCCTTCGTGGCCCTGTAGAATTGCAACCTTGCATTTTTGAGAAAAACCTTGTAAAGCCAAGGGCCGGTAATTTTGAATTGTGCCTTTTGTGCAAAAATGCAAAAATGCAAAAACTCTCCCTAGCCCGTGGCCCCACTACTTCACTTCTTTATGTTTGGGAAAACACCTTGTCGTGCCGTGCGGGCCGATAATTTAAAAGTGCACCTTTTGCACAAAAAGTGCAAAAGTGTGAAAGTCTCCCACCTCCCCATGCTCGCCACTTGCATTTTCCACTTAGCAAAATAAAATCCTCCCGGGATTACGGGCCCGCAATTATAACTTGTTCCTTTTGCGCAAAATGCCAAAGTGTCAAACTATCCCCGACGGCCCGCCTCCCCGCATCTAACAAAGGCATGGCCACGTGTCCCTCGGGCCTTTGGCATTTTTTTCATTTTTTCACCTTTCACCATAATGCCTTAAAGCACAAAAATGGCCCACCCTTGTGCAACCGCTCGATTTATGACAAGTGTACAGCTTCGGGGCCAAAGAAAGGATTTTCTATGCCATTTTCTCTGTGCAAGGTCATGTTTGATCAGCTTTTTTCTGAGGGGCAAAAATTGGTCAACAATTTGGTGACTCACGGGGTCACATGCCTGCTAGGTGGAAAGATAAGTTTCCTTTAGCAATCCATTAGCCATGGAGTCATAATTGATAGCCTGATACTGATCTTGACCTGGAACTTGAACCCGATTGCTTTTACTCTATTGATCATGAACTTGCCCCGCTTCTTGTACTCTCAATTTTCATAAGAAAATCTTAAAATGAAGTTTGTGAGAGTAGGAAATTGTTTTGACCTAGAGCATTCTCCCAATTCTGGAATGGACTGTTACAACATTCACCTGGAGACACTCTGAACTATATAGTGATACAACCTTGGAGCAACAAAACTTGTTCCAAAGCACTTAGGGAAATGAAACCTAGACTACAACAAGATAGTGTGCATACGTACTTAGAGGAATTAAAATCCTAGGCTAATATTTACAAGGGTGAAACCTTTCTTTTCAGTAGCAATTTTTAAGATAGATTCCATTCACTAGAATATGTAATTATTCACCATCCAATGTAGACAATTGGAAGGAATTGCTACTTTTACATCATGTGACCATGTAGGGGCCACTCCAAATGGCATCAAACTTGGAATGCCTTCCTGGTTTTTCCCGATCTACATCCCACTTCAAAACTAGGTCCCCTTCCTGAAAGGTCCTTGCTCTAGCTTTCTTGTCAAAGATCTTCTTGATCAATGCTTTATATTTTTCCATGGTTTGCACTACATGTTCTCTTATTTCTTCCAACTCCATCAACTCTGCAAACCTAGCCTCCATTGGTTCGAACTCAGACAACTCCAACTGCTTCATGAGTTCCAATGTGGGAAGCTCTAATGATATAGGCAACACTGCCTCTTTCCCATAGACTAGCTTGTAGGGAGAATTACACTGTAGACCTCTTTGGTGTTATCCTATCAACCCATAGAGCTGATTTGAGCTTTGTGTGCCAAGTTCTCTATTTTCATCAAGAGTCTTGATAATTCTTAGTAGGTTCTTGTTTGTGGACTCTTCTTGGCCATTACCTTGAGGGTAATAGTTTGATGAAGTTCTAAGGTATACATCATTCTTGACAACCCATTCAAGTGATCTTTGTACTAAGAAATGCCAATGCATTATCTGATATGATAGTGGCAGGGACTCCAAACCTAGTGACTATCCCTTCATAGAAATCCAAGATATTGGATTCATTTACCTCCTTAAGTGCCACTGCTTCAATCCACTTGGTGAAATAGTTTGTTGTTGTAAGTATCCACTTGTGGCCTTGACTTGAATTTGGGTTAATCACTCCAATGAAGTCTAATCCCCATTACATGAATGGCTGATCTACTGAAATTGGACGAAGGGCCAGGGCTGCTAACTTTTCCTTCCCTGTGAAGAATTCACACTTCTTGCATATCTTAATCCATGAGTAGCAATCACTAAACACCGTAGGCCAATAGTAACCAACCTTCATGATTTTGAGAGCTATTAATCGAGGAGAAAAGTGGACTCCTGCTTCTCCGTGATGGAACTCATGTAATATCCTCTCAATTTGACATGTCCTAATACATCTTAATAGAACACCATTTATGTCCTTCTTGAACAATATGCCACCAAAGCACATATGGGATGGATTGTAATATGAAGTATCTCCTCTTTGCTTTGTTCCATTCTAGAGGAACAAACTTGTTTGGAGATAGTGCACCAAGTCTTGAGTCCAACATGGAATGGGTGTATCATTAGATGGTTGTTCTTGATCATTTTGCAGTCGCGTGACAACCTCTTCTTCTCCTTTTGACTCATCATGTTGTTTGGAAGCAAGATTCTCACAAAACCCTTTGCCACAAACCAGTTTGGTCACCTTGATTTCAATATCATACTCCATTACACAGGTGATCCAACCTGCTCTCTTATCATTCAAATCCTTTTTCAAGAGGAAGTCCTTGACACCAACATGAGACACTAATAGTTGAATCTTGTTGTTCGAGACCAAGTGTCTGAACTTCTTCAAACTCCTAATGACAAAGCAAGGACATGCTTTTCAATAAAATAATACCTCACCTCATAATCTTCCAGGCTCTGACTGAAGAATGCTATGGGCTACTTTGATCCTTCTCTATTCAGTTGTACCAAGATAGTTGAGATTGTGTCGATCCTCCAAAAGCATACAACATGAAGTCCTTTGAGAAGTCTGGGTTGATAAGAGTTGGAGCTTGTGATATTGCATGCTTGATGGCCTCAAAACTCTCTTTTCCTTTTGTTGTCCATTTGAATGCAAGACTCTTCTTCAACATCATTGTCAAAGGCTTCACAAGAGTGGAAAAATCAAGCACAAATATGCGAACAAATTTTATTCTTCCCAAGAAGATTTGGAGATATTTCTTGTGTTGTGGAAATGGAAGTGTTTGGATGGCTTCAACTCTTTCAGGATCAATTTTTAACCCTTCTCTTGAGACAATGTGGCCCAAAATTTTCCCTCATGTGCCAATAATACACACTTCTTTGGATTCAATGACACTCTGAATCTTCTACATCTTTGAAATACTTGCCTAAGGTGAAAGAGGTGGTTTGTTGCATTCTTTGAGAAGATGGTGATATCATCTAGATACACCAACACTATCTTATTGATTAAGCCTTTGAATGCCATGTCCATAGCTCACTGAAATGTTTCTTCGACATTTGACACCCAAATGGCATCTTCTTATAAGCATATGTACCCCATTTGGTAGTGAAGGTTGTCTTAAATTGATCTTCCTCTTTGACCATTATCTGATTATAGCCTGAATAGCCATCTAGCAATGAAAACCTTTCAGAACCAGCTACAACCTGCAAGATTTGCTCCATTGATGGAATTGAATAGTGATCCTTGATTGATGCTCTATTTAGATCACGGAATTCTACACACAATTTGATTTCTCCACTTATTTTCCTCACAGACACCAAGTTTGCAACCCAACTTGAATGTTTGATAGGGAAGATGATGCTAGCCTCAATTAGCTTGTTCAACTCCTTCCTCATGAGAGGTTCAATGTGAGGATTCATTAGCCTTTGCTTCTATCTGATAGGCTTGGATTCAGGATTTAATTCAATTGTATGCTCAGCCAATCTTGGGTTGAAACCTCTTAAATCCTTATAATTCCATGCAAAGACATCTGGGAATTCTTGACAAAGTTGAACAAATTCAACTTTCTCTTATGGAGTACTTACTTTTCCAATTTGCAATGTCTTGCCTTCATCTATTGAAATGGGCTCTGAATCTTCACCCTTTACTTGAATGTTTTCCTTTTCCTTCCGGAACTGATCATTTGGGTTGAAGATTGACTCCAAGGTCACAAGACCTTTTGGTAATTTGTTGGTTCTCAGCTACACCACTTGGTCACCATACTGTTGTTCCAATTTGTCTTGGTTTTTGGTAGAGAACTCAGCTTCTTCTTGTAGAAAATTGACAATTTGTTGATCATTCTTGAACACTTTCCAACTTGTGTTGTTGTCTGGGAAAGTGGCCTTACAACCACCTTGATATGAGGCTGAGATTTCTCACTTTTGATACTCTCTACAACATCAAATGCTACCCCAATTGCTGCCAGTATGTCTGCTGCTTCATTCTTCTTTCTTGGAATGGAATTGATGCTAAAAGCTTCAAAATCTTCAATGAGATCCCATACCCTATTTTTGTATTTCTTCAACAAATCATTCTTAGCAGCATTTTGTCATCTGACTTGATTGAAAATCAGCTCGCTATCTCCAAAGACTTGCAAGTTTTTATACTCTTCTTTCCTTCCCAATGTAATCCATGGATCAGGGCTCCATACTCAATTGTGTTGTTTGAGCAAGAAAATTAGAAGCAAAAATTTGAGTAATATTTTGTGCCTTGAAATGAAACAAGCATAGCTCCTCCTCCTACACCTTGTCTACTTCTTGAGCCATCAAATAATAACTGCCATACCTCATTATCATCCTTGTGGTCTAGCTTGGTGATGTTAGGGAGAGGATGATTCTCTTCATGCAAACAATAAACTCCTAGCTCAGATTCTTCCATTTCTTTGTAAGGGTCAAAATCATGTATTTTATTTTCCCATTCATCAAGATTCAAGTCTAAAATGCATCCGACCTTGGTATCTACTTCATAAGTGTTTGGGAGATCATCTTGATCAAAGGTGAACAATTTGAATTGATTGGACTTGGTGTGTGAGGCTCAATATGACCGAAATTTCTAATAGGCTCATATCTGATTGTAGCCTTAGCTCCATACCTTGTTCTAAATAACATGTGTGACCAATCAAAGCACATAAATAACCTCCAATTTTAGCAGTGAAGTCTCTTAACAAACATAATGCAAAGAGTGGTGGAAATTCTATGACTGATACATCTTACAAGATAGTCACATTGGGACATGCATGCAATGTGAGGCTCAAATATTTGATTACTCCAACCGTTGTTACTGTTGTACCATCCAATTGCACCACACCTTTGGAAATGAAGAAGACCCAGTTGATCAGCTATTTGTTTTGGCATTACAGAGCTACTTGCTCTAGAATCAATCATGCAATTATGCACCAATTTATCTCTAATGATCAATGAGATATATAATGGTGGGGGCTTCAAAATTTTACCTTGTTGGCCTCCTTGATTCATTCCTTGCTTAATTACATTGGTAAGAACTTTCTCTTGATCTTTGGATGGATAATTTGATTTGACTAATTTGCCATAGCAGATTGCAATAGATCTCTTCATCCAGGGATAGCCAATGACTCCCACATTGAGATGTTTACATTATTTTTCTTCATCTGCTCAATGATGTTGAATTGAGATGAACTATCCTTCTTATGCCCTTTGCGTTGCATATTCTTCTCTTGCACATGGGTTGTTACAACTAGCACTTGAGCTGGTCTAGAAGGTGGTTTGGGTTGCCCCTGCACATTGGGAGATGCACTTTGATTGTTAACACCTTATGGAGTGATGGAGGGTTGTGGATCACTTAAATTTGATGATTTTACTTCTCCAATATTCCTTTTCTTGGAGCGTGTATTGGCTGCTACACTTTGAGAAAGGGCTTAATTCATAACACGTAAATATTCCACTTGCCAATTGACCAATGTGGTCTCATTTGGAGATGCCTCTTGCTAATCTTCTTGCTGTTGATTTACTTCTTGAGTTGGTTCTTGGGACACACCAATGGTATGTACCATCGAGTTTGATTATGTGCACCATTGAAACACATTTATTGATTGTGAGGTAGATTGCATGGGTAGCACCAGTCATATTCCTAAGCCATTTTATTTTGCACTAGTACCGAAGCTCTATATTTGGATGCAGCATTAGGATTGTAAGGCTGGAATGGTCTATTAGTAGGAGGCTTGACCTGGTTCTGATTTATGTTTTGAATGGGTGGCATGTTAGGCTGATATGGTGGTCTATTGGGTTGAGTTTGAGGCTGATATGGAGGTCTAAAATTTTGAGCTTGCTACCTCTTAAGTGTCACCAACTCATTACCCAAATTTTGCAATTGCTTCATGACTTCCTAGAGCTCATTTGAGGTGCTAGAAGATGAAGTAGAGGCTTCAGTTGAACTCTAATTCCTTGGAGCAGGAATGGGAGCTAATGTGAGTGCTTGACTAGTGCTTGGGCACCCTAGTTCTTGATATAGAGGCATAGGTGGCCTAGGTGCAAGTTTACCAGCCTGAATTAAAAAAATTCATCTCTAATGGAAATTTCATAGGCTGCAGGTAAAATTATACCTCCCATGGATTGAATCATCATGGCAATATTAGAATTTAAAGCTTTAAGAAAGTATAGGAAAGCACCTTCAGCTATTGGTCTCACGGCCAATGGAATCCTATCCCACGTCCTCTAGAATATGAAGTTGAAATCAGTCAATTGTTCATTAGGATCCCTCTTGATTGTTGTCAATTGTTCCAATAAAGAAAGGTTATCTCCCTTTTCTCCAAATTGATTGTGAAGAGTTGTGCATGATGGTCCCAATTTTGGATAGACCCTGTTGTTAGAATTCTAAACCATTACAAAGATTTTCCCTTAAAGGAGGATGCCAAAGAACTTGACAAGAATGTCCATTTCAGTAATCTCATGAATTACACAGACATTTGCAATGTCTTGAATATGATCAATTGGAGTTGTTTGGTTTTCTCTAGTGAAATATGGAATGTTCTTCAATGCTACAATTGGAACTGGATTTTGTGCATTGAGAGAAAGTGGGTTGCTTGCCAGTGAAATTGACATAAGGATGGGGCTATAGATGTGCCATTATGATTAGCCTAAAAACCCTTGTTGATTGAATGAAAGGCCTACCAAGTGGAGGTGTTGATAAGGTTTTGTTTGGTAGAGATGGAGACCTTTGAGCTCTTCTTCCTCTCCTTGCTCTTTCTAGGGATAAATGTAGATAGAAAAACAATCCTTCTTCTCTTATTCTTGACCTTGTTTGGATTATTCTCATGAATCTACCAAGTTTGGACTATTAGAACCAGTGGATTCTACCTCCTTTGGAGTTTCCAGATGTGCAATTCAAAGCTTCTCACAAGTCGAATACTTACAACAAGTGCACATCAATATTGCTGCAATTAAAGTGAAGACCTCTTGGTCCCACCGGATGTGCCAAAACTATTAGTGCGTAATCGCAGCACCCATGAATGTATGCAACTTGATGGGTTGAGACTCTCAGTGTGGTTGCATAACATGAGTATCTCTCAAAGTTTGGGACTTTAGAATCGAGAGAGCTCTCTAGATGAATTCCGGTTCTTATTCCTTTGTTTAGGTGCACACATACAATTTGCAAAGGATTTATCCTAAAACCTACTCTAACTTGCCAAGGAGACAGGGTTAAGAAGATGCGAGAAAATAAACCTAAGCTAACAAGGTGATGCACCAAAGGAATGTTGAACACCTACTTTACAAATAGACACAAACCATAAAAATGCATATAATCACCATGCACAGTTAACCAAACTGTAATGAGAGATCAAGAGGATGCAATGAACACAAGAGAGGGTTGAAATCATCCAAGGACTTATCTTATTTCTCTAAAGATTGATATAGTGTATTACAATGGCCAAGATGAAAAAATTGCATTACATTCTATATGGGAGGTCTGAAACTCCATGAATTCACCTGTGAAAGAGAAGAAGGGATGGTGCAAAAGAAATGTCCAACCTTTTACAATGAGCCAAACTCCTACATTTAACAATGAAGCGAAAAAGGAGAACGAGAAGAGGTGGGAAAACTGACTTGAAATCTCAACCACCAACCATAAATCCCCTTCAAATTCACCCATAATCTATCAATTCTAGTTCTCTATGTCTTTTTGGCGTGTTAGAGAAGGAAGAACGGAAGATCAAATCAGATCTGGGTAGTTGAAGCAATCAGATCACATATTAATGGCATAAAAGATTTTTTCCAATTTCTTACCCACATTACCTTGTCAACATCAATATTTTAGGCTTCCATGTTGTAGAGGATGTCTAGAGCTTTCCAATGGTATAAAATTTGTCGAATTTCGAGCACTGGTTTGAAAGTTATGGCCGTTTGAAATTTTTGTACCGAATGAGTACAAAAATGGTGAAAATGCAATCTTTGTAAAATGGACCCACGGGCCCATGATGGAAAACTGCGTCTTTTGCAAAAAAACGCAAAAATATAAAAACCTCCCCTAGCCATGTAGGCCCGAAATTCACATTTGGCGAAAAAGCTCCAGGCTCGAAAATTCACTTTTGCAAACATTCCTCCGCGGCCCCGCAACATCGCAACCTTGCATTTTGGTGAAAAAACTTGTCGGGCCCATAGGCCGACAATGTTGAATTGTGCCTTTTGCACAAAAATTCAAAAATGCCAATAAATCTCCCCAAGTCCGCAACCCCACCACTTCACTTCTTTCGTTTGGAAAAACACCTCGTCGGGCCTATGGGCTGGTAATTGCAAAGTGCGCCTTTTGCGTGAAAAGTGCAAAAGTGTGAAAGTCTCCCGCTGTCCCGCACTCTGCCACTTGCATTTTCCACTTAGCAAAATAAAATACTCTCCGGGCTTGCGGGCCCACAATTATAACTTGTTCCTTTTGTGCAAAATTCCAAAGTACCAAACTATCCCCCGACGACCCACCTCCCCGCATGTGAGAAAGGCATGGCCATGTGTCCCTTTAAGGGCCTTCGGCATTTTTTTCATTTTTTCACCTTTCACCATAATGCCTTAAAGCACAAAAAGGGTCCACCCTCACACAACCGCTCAATTTATGACAAGTGTACAACTTCTAGGGCTAAAGAAAGGATTTGCTCTGCACTTCAAATTCTCTAACGTCCAATCGAATCCAACGGAGCCATGGGACCAACTTTACATTTTTTGCAAAAGTAGCAAAAATAAAAACTTCACCAAAAAGATTCGTCATGTTGCGACCAATCGTGAGACGACCACATGTTTGCGGACATGGGGACAGAAATGACAAAGAAAACATGACAATGGAAGGAGAAAAAGAAGTGAAAACCCTAAAAACATGCCCAGATTACAAATTTTTCCACTTGAGCTCTTATCCTCAACATTCTCTCGGCCATCGCTTCGCTTATTGTAACAACATTTCATCGCCGAGCTCGACTACAACATGATCTTCAAATTTGAATGCGAGCTCGAATGACTAAAACACTTTCCCATTTTCTCTGCGTGCAAGGTCGTGTTTGATCAATTTTTCCGAGGGGCAAAATCGGTCAACAATCACATTAGACCATGGCCTTTTGACATCCCTAGTCGAATTGTGGCACGGTGAGAGTTAGTGCATCCAACTTCCCATAGGTGAGATTACTATTAACTGGAGGACATATGGCGTATTATACGAGTCCATATTTGGGATGAGTTGATTGAAGATACAAGCTAGCAGGCTGATATTGATCAATTTATTCTAGTGTTGTTTGGCACTATTGATATACCACGTTACGGGATGACAAAGTGAGATTATCACGATATATAGTGGATCCCGAGCTTGATCGATTTGTAGTATACTTGATGGCCTATTTTTAGTGCAATTTTACTCCTTGAAAAGATCGAATCTTCATTTATACTCGGACTTATTGGAGTTAAATGTGGTTTGATAGATGGTGTGACATATTTTTGGACTAGTGCATACTTTCACATTTATATTAGTACATGCACTTGATCACATATTACCGTCGAGAAGATGGTAGGACCTACCAAATTATTAGATATTTGGGCGTTAGACCACATCTCTATTGGTCGCCCCATAGGTGTATTGAGAGCTCGGGTTCCAAATGAACCTTCTACCATGGGTTGGGTTTCATTGACGATGATGTGCGGCGGAACATGGGATATACATACCACTACCACCAAGATTTTTATGACTTACAAAGAGGCCATAGTAGTATGGAGGTCATTTAGACATTTCAAAGTGGCCCGAGGATGGCTTCGAGTTGAGTATAGCGATTGTGGAGCACTTCATGTTTTGCATACAAAGTTATATTCAAAAGCGCTACAGAGTTTACCGGTGCGAGATATGTGGTATTCTCGCAGGCCCGAGAGTATGTTGACATGGGGCCACAGATCACCCGAGATAGGGCCATGGCCAGCTATTTACAGATGGCACGCCTTTTTGGGATACGAGAGATGATTCAGGATATTATGAGAGCTAGTGGTGAGACCTCGTATTACAAGGTTGCTTATTACAAAGGAGTTCCAAGCAGGAAATGTGTGACACCCTTTGACCAATTAGATGTGAGAAGGACAGGCTCTAGGTAACTAGAGATTTGGACGGTCGATTAGATCAGTTCATTAGCCACTTGGACGACAGGGTGGTACACCTAGAGTTGGCCCATTGCACTAGCTGTTATTTCCTCCTCCACACCATAGACCAGGCAGCCCATGAGAGGGCAAGAGTCATGGTTGACTCTCTCTTTTTGTATTGATATATGTATGTATGCATGCCTCTTATGAAGGATGATTTTGATTGATGTATGTATTGATGTATCACTTTTGATTATGCCTCGTGATGAAGGCTCAGTTTTGATTCATGCCCTTTTGATGGCAGATTTGTATCAATGATGTACATTTTATTTTGAGACAGACATTTATACCTGTATATATGGACATTTGGTGGTGTACATTGCCATATTTTTCTTTATTTTTTTTTATGATGATTCATGTTTATGGATGTATGATGAGTATATCATGATGTTTATGTGATTTCATTTTTTTATGTATGTATCATGATAGATATTGATGATGTACCACATGTTTTAGTACTGATGATATATCATTAGATAATATCATTTGATTTGTTCATGAGATACTTTGGTAGATGTTTAGCATACGGGATGATATAGATGATATTGATGTGGGGGATAGATTTGTGATCATGCGCAACCCCTCTTGCCCCCATTGATGATACGATATGTGATGATTAGCTTAGTATACATGCATGATGTAAAACCTAGCATATTTGTATATATATGATGTAGTAGATGATGTTTAGATGTGATGAATGATAGATGATAGATGTGATAACAAATAAATATGCATGGAAAAATACACCAAAGACAAGTTAACAAGACTAACCAAATATACACAGACAAACAACACAATGAATAAACAAACATCACCACCATATGCAGATAAGAATGAATCCAAACATGCTTAATAACATATCAAATCAATACTCAATCTAAGCAAGTAAATGAACTTTTAATAAATTCACACAAGTAATGATGAAAATACCAATTTGTATAAGTATGAAAGAATAAAATGAATTCAATGCAACACAACAGATTTAAAATGGATTTAAACCTAAGTTAAGAAAATGTCTTCAATTTAAATCATACAACATGAAAGGCTAAAGCAATCAAAACTCTACAAACCTACAACTAGAAGTAATCTAACTACTTCTCTATTTTTGCGGGACAACATTGATATATTTTCATTTTTTTTGGTGTTATCGCAAAAGATAACTTTCAAAGGCTATTGTTCACATTGTTTTCAAAGTTACCTAAAGACAATGTAATTTTGATGGATGTAGCGTCATCCCTAAAAGGAGGTATTTCAAATGTTTAGAGTTTTTTTATATCTGTTCTTAATGTTTTTGTGTTTTATAAGGTCTTTTTTGAAAGCGATGTATAATGAAAAAAATGTGGATGCCCCCAGCGTGATGTGGGAATATAGAAAAGGTAGAATGCCACACATGTATGTTCAAGAAGGTGAAATGTGAAGGTGCCCCTATCATGAGATGGGAATGTACAAATGCAACTCCTTCACATAGATATAAGAACAAACAAGCTAGATCATGGCTCGGCAAGACATATTCGGGAAGATTCCTATACGACAAGGGAGATCAGTCCTATATAGAAGTGATAGTTATTTTTCCAAATGTAAGAGTAACTTGTGAACAGTGAACCCTCCTTAAGTGCTAGAAACCGGTTTTCACCCAAGGACCTATCCAATGCGCCACCATTGTGTGGTTTTCACATTTGGACGACCTATTTATTTCTTTACTGTTTTCTTGATTTTTTGATTTTTTGATTTGTTTTTTCTTTATTTTCCAAGGAACCTCTTATTTAAGCATATAAGTGCTTGAGATGCATTGCATTCATCATTTCCTTATATTCCTCACCGGTGAGTGAGGGAACTTGTATGCCTCTAAACCGTATTTAGCCATCATAACATATGGCCCTAACTAGTTGGCCTCAAATTTAGCTTTCTTTTTCATGTTGTTGATAGTATTCTTCTCGGTTTTCTTTTAGAACAAGATCACCTATATCAAATTCATGATAAATTATCCACTTGTTATATCCTCTTAATACTTGGTTATGGTACACCTTTAGGTGATTAAGCACTCTCATACGCTTCTCATCCAATAACTCTAGCTCTGCTAGCCAAGCCACTCTATAGTCTTCATCCTTATCAAGATAGTCCCAGAGTGATATTCTCAGGGAGGGAAGCTCCACTTCTAAAGGTATGATGGCCTCAATTCCATAGACTAATGAATATGGGGTCACACCAGTAGGAGTGTGGATGGAGGTTTGATAGGCCCAGAGGGCAAGATGTATCTGTAAGTGCCAATTACGGCCAATATTACTTACCATTTTCTCCATGATCCGTACAAGAGTTTTATTGGTGGCCTCAGATTGTCCATTTCCTTAAGAGTAATAGAGGGTGTACCACTTTATTTTAATATGGAAACATTGGCGAATGTCTTAACTGTTTTGTTTTTTGAATGACTTACCATTATCTGTGACAATGGCGGAGGGGATGTTGTAATGGAAAATGAGGTGATACATGATGAATTAGTAAATTTGCACACCAAGAATATAAGTGAGAGGTACAACCTCTACCCATTTAGTAAATTACTTGGTGGCGGTAATAATTTGGGTATGACCATCTAATGAGGGAGGATATATCTTCCTATGAGATCCAATCCCCACCCAGAAAATGTCCAAGGTGTTGCGATAGGTTGCAAAGCCTATGTTAGCACATGTATCAAGTTGACGTATTTTTGACACAACTCACATTTATTTACAAAATTATAACAATATGCTTCCATGGTAGGCCAATAATAACCAACTTTTAACAGATTTTTAGCCAAGACTATGTCTCTAGTGTGCGCTCCACAAATACCTTCATGCACTTCTTTAATAGCGTGGACCGATTCAGTAAAATCCAAACAAAAAGTAAATTCCCATCATATCCATGACGATAGAGGGTGCCTCTTAGGATGGTGTAATGAGCTATACGTCAGATAAGGGCATTATTCTCAGAATGAGTAATGTTTTGGGGAAACGTGCTATCTTGTAGGTATCTAAATATAGGGTCATACCAAGAGGAGAATGGACCAAAACATTCACATGCCAAATATGACTCTGACATCTCATATGTGGGTACTCGTAAGTGTTCTACAAAGAATGGCATTTTACTTGCTTGAGATGGAAAGCATAACAGTTGATCCGATGGTAGCCATGGCATCGATGACCTATTGTGTGACCTTGGTTTTTGTTCAAAGATTATTTGTTTGAAATATTCTTTCAAGGTTTCAACCAATCACTTGTATGGAATAATCTTTTCATCTTTAACCTTATACTCATTATTAACTTGTTTAATAATAAGTTAGAGTCACCAATGACTCATAGTTGTCTAATATTCAAGTGATAGCCAACTTAAGGTCGACGATGAGCACTTCATATTCTACAATGTTATTAGTGCAAGGGAATCCTAAACAAAATTCTCTTAGAATGACCTACCCTATAGGAGTGATGAGTACGACCCCTGATCCTGATCCATGGAAGGTGAATGATCAATCAAAATGAACATGTCATTTGACAGACTCTTCAACATACATAATGGATGCATCTGACATATCTAGACACAAAGGTTCCATTCACGATAGGGGAGATTTTTCTAACTAATCACCTAACACCTATCCTTTAGATGAATTTTGGTTAAAAACTCAATATCAAATTCACTCAGAGAATGATCCAATTATCCATTCATCCCTGTAACGACATGTTTGGATAAAATGTACTTGAAAGGGTAAACTTTGGATATTAGCTTGGTTTTATTGTTAAGGAGAAAATGACATAGCTTTTGAAGGAAAAGAAAACTTCTAAGCATGCTTTTTCAATTTGTGGGTAGTTCAGCTCATAAGCAATAAAATTGTGAAGGTAGTAGATCGATCTTTCTCTATAGTTTAGGTCATATTGGGCAAGCATTACACCAATAGAAAATTAGGTAGATGAAATATATAGCATGAGAGGTTCACCTAGGGTAGGCAGCATGAGAACAGGTGGGTTGACAAGATATTGTTTAAGCAGTTCAAATGATTTTTGACAATCGATCCCTAGTTGAATGTAACATCCTTCTTGAGGAGATGTGTAAATGGATGAAACTTATGCGCAAGATCTGAATGAAACGACGGATTTCCTGAATATTTCCTTGTAAACTTCTTAGTTGTTTGATATTTGTAGGTGGATTCATTTTTGTGATAGTCGTAACCTTTGTGTGATCCACCTCTATTCCTCTTTGCAAAACGATGAAACCTAGGAGCTTCCCTGAAAAAATGCCAAAGACACACTTCTTATGATTACAACGTACTTTGTAATATTGGAGACGCGTTGGAAAATACATCTTAGCACTTCAGGTGTTATCCTCTCGGTTTTAAATTTTGCTAATATATCATTGACGTAATCTTCCATAATGTCATTCATCATGTCATGAAATATCACTTGTAATTTCTCGTTGATAGGTTTCCCCGAAATTATTAATCCCAAAAGGCGTGACCTTATAACAAAATGTTCCCAAGGGGTGATGAAAGTTGTCTTGTGTTGATCCTCCTCTACAATTCTGATTTGGTTATAACCTGAAAAACCATCCATTAAGGATAACATTTCATAGCCAATGGTGGAATCGATGATCATATCAATATTAGGCAAGGGGAAGTCATCTTTGGGACATGCTTTATTGATGTCACAAAAGTTGGTACAGAATCTTATACCAACCAGCTTCTTCTAAATTGGGACTATGTTGGATATCAAATCTGAATAGTCAATGGGTTTAATAAAATCAGTAGCTAATAACTTTTCAAGTTCCTATTTGACAAGTAGTGCAACCTTAGGGTGCATCTTTCTCAATTTCTACTTGATAGGCTTGGCATCTGGGTGTACAACAAGGTTGTACACAACTAAGTATGGGTCAAAACTAGGCATATTTGTGTATGACCATGCAAATATATCTTTTTATTATCACAATATTTCCACAAAAAAATTATGTTCTTATGTTGAGAGTGAAGCTCCCGACTTTATCATTATAGGTTCCTCTTATGAGCCAATATGACACTCGATTGTTTCTTCGCAAGCATTTTAGAATCATCCTCCATCCGGGTAGGATCGGGGGAAGAGTAAAATCAACCTTGATAGGAGGAGGGAGATCATATTTATAGGGATATTCCACCTTTTCGATTATTTCTTCACTTTGTTTATCTACTAGGGTCTCAAAACTTTTTCACTATGAGACTTGCGTTTATTCTTTCCACAAGGCTTCTCTGATGTATTATTAGTTTTTATTACAACCTTCTTATTCAAGCATCTACACATCTCTGCTTCTTCTCTGAAATATGTGTAGGTATCTAGTTTGATGGCAAAACCTTTCTTGTGATCCCCAGTCAGAATAGAATCCTTGAGTCCCATGAATTCTAGAAATACTCGTCGTTCTCAAAGAAATCGATTGGCACGTGAAAATTTTGATCCCAATCTACAAGTTTTGGATATACAAGTGTTACTTGGCACTTTGGTTGGGAATTTGATCTGAATATGGTAAAAAGGTTAAATCAGGGAATAGGTTTGTGGACGTAAGGTCCTCGTAGAGGCTATATTGGGAATCTACATCGCTATCTGAATGAGATGAAATGTCCTCATGTTCAAAAGAGGTGGCATCAATCTCAAAAGATGGATCGTTATGAGGTCTAATTCCAAGACCATGTTTGTTGGTTTTAAATGAGGAATATGAATGGGTTTTAACCATCCTTGTGCATTGATACCGCATCCAAATCCATTATAGCCCATAACATACATCATGCGGTGGCCTTTGATATACTATGGAGCTTGATGACATGATGTCATGGTACCTTCAGGTATCCTCCTGATCGGGTCTTCTAACATCTTTTCCTCAGATAGGAGACCACTAGGAACAAACTTCAACTCCAAAGTGGTTTAGAGAATTTATCTCGAGTGCTCTTGAATTTAAAATAGGGTTGTCCCTGTGTCCTGGGTGACACTGAAAGATTTGATATTAGTAGGGCCTGCTAAAGAGTAAACTGCTCACCATGACCATACTTTACATACATTGTCTCCCATGATGTGAAAGGGTTGACCAACAATGGAAATTTTTTATTACTAGGAGTGAGTGAATTTGGATCCACATGTTCCTTGATAGCATCTGTTTGCAAGGAGACAACAATATTTTCATAAGGACATTCATAAGTTGCACGAGGAAAACTATGCAGTGCCCTACAATGTGTGAATGGTTCTTGTATCACCTTGAATGGTGACGCTATGTCCTTAATGGCAAATCTTGATGCACTGATGGAAGATAGAACGAATGGCCTGCAAGGCATGGATCCATGGGTGCCCCAAGAACATGTTGTAAAGAATATCGAAGTCAAGGACATGGAACTTCGTATCATGACAAGCCAGCCCTAATTCAATTGGAACTAATATAGTACTTGCTAACTCTTTCTCCTCATTATCATATGTTGTGATTGTAATAATTTTAAGTCCCTCAATCTGTCTCTGAATGGCCCAACTACTTAACCAACTTGAAAGTGCAAATATTTAGACCGGATCCAATGTCCACAAGTACTCTCTTGATTTTACAACTAGTAATAACTACCTCTAGATATAATGGTAGGTTTTTCTCTGGGTCATTACATAGGATTAAAGTGCAATCAAAAGTGATATGATCATTGGAATCAAGGTGTGCAATCATTACTTGAAGTTTTGTGGGATCTATATCTGTGAGAGACCCCTGAACTCTTAAGTGTTCTATATAATATGTTCTTATGAGAAGTAGAAATTTTGAGGAGATCTAGTATCGATATTCTAGATGGTGTGCTCTCTAACTGTTCTATTAAATTTTACTGGCCTTCCTGATGAATAGGTAGGGGATCTGGTATGATCAAACGACCGCATCGTGTCCCTAAAAAAAAAAAATCTAAAATCCTAATAGTATTGACCTCCTCATTAGATGAATGAATACAACCTATAAGGGAATCAAAGGGGCTATCATTAGTTGGATAAATTTAGGTAGCAATCTTGTAATCATTAGAAGCTTATCTATGATCTGGATTCCTATTCTTCTTATCTGTGTGGCTAGGGAAGGGATCTTTGAATATACCCATTTTCTTGTTGGGACCCTGTCCTGAGTCAGGGGGGGAATCTACGATGATTTTTCCCTCTTCAATGAGGTCTTATATGTAATGTCGTAGTCTTAATCACCTATAATTTTTGTATCCTTTAACATGATGGAAATCACAATAAACGTGCTCTTTGAACCAACCTAGTTTGGGAGCATCTTCTAGATATGGTAGTATTACGGTTGGGTACTACACCATGTTTACTTTGCATCTAATTATTGAAGTATGACATATAATGATTCGCTTAGTGGTGTAAACGTGACGTTTTATAGGTACCTTGGGGTGAGATCCATGCAAAATATTTAGAAGTGGACCAATTTATATAGTTTGGACTCTTTTGGAGTCTATAATGCCATCGCCAATGACATGTTTGTTTTTGTTGAAGAACTTTGGTTTATCTGAGGGTTTTGTTGCATGTTTTTCCTTTATGAGACAGTTTAACTGTACCTTTTACAATTAGAGCCTTTTTATTTGACTACCATTTTCTATAACTTCTTCAAGTTAAAGTCGTAGTGCATTTGTAAATGAAAGGCTATTTCTAGATTGAAGTTTGGGATGAATATGCTTACTAGCTATTTTTCTGGTAGGGCATAAGGGAAATGGATTTCCAATCCATGCCATCACTTGTAAGAATTTGGAGAAGGTCTCATTAGTTTTATGTTTTGCATTGCAAAGGTCGTTCATAGTGATATAATTTTCCATATTGAAGGAGTAATGTCGTACAAATTTTTCAGCTAGTACAGGCCATGTCGTGATGGATCCCTTGGGTATAATAAAAACCATTCTAACGGAAGTGCTTATAGGCTGCGAGGAAATAAGCATCTTAGGAAATAATTATTGTATGCGACTTCTTGACAAGCCATGTAGAAGTCTTTGATGTGATCACAAGGATCACCTTTGCTTTTATACTTGTCGAATTTAGGGATGGAAAAAATTTGGAAATAGTTGTCACAACGTATCCTTATCAAAGGCATTAGGACATAGCTCCTTGTATATTTATTTCCTACCGTGTCCTATGTTTCTCTCTTGTAGCGTACTAAAAATATTTTTAATCAATTGTAACTCTTGTTAAATGATTTGTTCCTTTGTAGGTGATACCGGTCTATTAACCTTAGCAACTTTGAAAGTTACGTCATCATATGGCTCAAAGTGGAACTCACGGATTTTGTCTTGAGTTTATCTCTATGGATTTTCTTATTTTAAGAGCCTAAGTTTGCTAAATTTTTATTGAGCTTTAGTATCTGTCCTTGGATAATCTCTTCTTCGATCAAGGGTTTGTCTTCTTCGTCAAACTTAGGAGGTGGTGAGCCTTTGCGCTCACATTAAATTTTTAATTTGTGTGAATATTTAGAATAAGGTCTTCGTGAATCACTCGTTTGTTTTAATAGTACTTCATCAATATTTTTTTATGCAGCCCGAAGTGGAATCATGTCCTACGTCGATGGGGTTATCCATCCAAGAGGGATGGTTTTTCTTTCGATTTGTGATTTATAGTTTTAGTCTCATTGTTGCACGCTCTTGCAAAAGTTTGGCCCCTAATTCAATAACTCTTGTGAGTACTTGATCCTTGATATAATAAAGGATCTCATCAAAATTAACCAAGTCTAATTTATGTTTTTGTGGGAAGAATCAGACTATTCTCCTCTATGATCGACCAAAGGTTATGTGTCTTTGACTTGTGAAAAGGGAGATGCTAAGTTCTTATCGTTGAATGAGAACGACTTAAAAATATTTTCTTCTATGTCTTTCTCATTTCATTTAGATCGTTATTCTTGGCATTACTAGACTAGGTTGCATTAGGTTTTGTCTAAATGTATTCGAAGTTGTATAAAACCTAGGTGCACGTGATATGATTCATTTTGAAATCTCAGTGTCCTAGTGTGCCTTAAATATAATTGTTAGTGCAAAATCACAGCACCCCTGAATGTTTGCAACTTGATGGGTTGAGACTCTCAGTGTGATAGCATAACATGGAGCTTTTCCCAAAGTGTGGGACTTTGCAAATCAAGAAAAGCTCTCCAGATGAAGGTTGGTTATTATTCCTCTGTTCAAGTGCATGCATTCAAATTACAGAGGTTCTAATCTAAAATCTATTCTAATTTTCCAAGGAGACATGGTTAGGAAGATGCAAGAAATTAAATCTAAGCTAAAAGAGGTGATGCACCAAAGGAATGATGAACACCGACTTTGTTGTTAAACATAGACCATTAAAATGCATAAAATCACCATGCACGAGATAACCAAAATACAATGAGAGATCAGATGGAAGAAAACGAGCACAAGAGATGGTTAAAAATCATCCAAAGACATGTATTATTGCTCCACAAAATTGATACAAATCATTACAATGGACAAGAGGCAAAGCTCGCATTACGTTTTAATGGAAAGGATTGAAAATCCACGAATTTGTCTGCAGAGCAAAGAAAAAGGGAGGGGAAAAGCTAAAATGTCCAACATTTTTAATAAGTCAAGCTCTTACATTTATAGTTGAATCGAAAAGGAGAAAAGGAGGAGGAAAATTTGATCTGTTTCTCAACCACCAACCATCAATGCCTCCAAATCCAAATGTAAATCCGTCAAATTGGTTCTCCATCTTTGCCTTGCGTGTTGAGAAGAAAACAAATGGCGATCGAATCCAACATAGCTCTTGAAGCAATATGGTCTCAAATTAATGGCGTGAGATAAGTTTTCCAGATCCTTCCCCATCAAATCCAATCGATTCTCCATCTTTGGCATGTTGGAGAACGAAAAAATGGCGGATCGAGTAAAATCTGATCTATTTGAAGAAATCAAATCCGCATTAATGGCGTGAAAGATGTTTTTATGTTATCACCCATTAAATCCTACTAAACATGATATTTTATGCTTCCAATGCATAGAGGAGGTTGAGATCTTTCCAAAAAGTCCTCTTTTGCCCAAATCTGATCTTCCAGTTGAAAGATATGGCCATTTGAATTTTTTTTCAAATCCGTACAAAAATGGCTGAAAACAAATTTTACAAAACGGGTCCGTGGGCCAAAAACCATTTTTCTCCTTTTGTTAAAAATGCAAAATTCCAAAACACTCGCAGCCCTACGGGCCCTAAATCCACCTTTTCCCATAAGCTCTGCCGGCTTAAAATTGAAATTACGCTTTTTGCGTAAAAATTGCAAAAGTTTGAAAGTCTCCCGTAAGCCTGCAGCTCCGCAATGACACGTATGCACAACTTCACCGGCCCCAAAATTCATTTTGCGCCCTTCGTAAAAGTATAAAGTTTTAAAAAACCTCCCGCGTGCACGCAACTCGCTTTCTTCATATTCCCGCCCAAAAGGCACTGGGTTGGAAGCCTGCAATTGCGCTTTTGCATAAAAATGCAAAAGTGCCAAAAATTCTCCTCAAGCCCGCGGCCCTACCACTTCACTTTTGCATTTGGGACCGAGAAAACCTTCTCGTGCTCGCGGCCCGCACCTTCAAACTACACGCGTCCTTTGCAAAAGTTAAAAAATTTCCAAAGTTCCTCCAAATGTCCACTTCCCCAAAGTGACAAATGCATGACACGTGGCTTCTTAGGCCGGATGTCGGCGGAGGTGCGGCTCAATTTTATATTTTACGCATTTTCAACAAAAAGGCCAAAATTCTAAAGTACCTCCGTCGACCTGCTTTGACTGCAATAAGGCCACGTGTCCTTTTCCTTAGTAAAAAAACCTCATTGGGCCCGTGGGCTAGCAATTACAACTTGCACCTTTTTGTGCAAAATACCTAATTTTCAAGATGTCTCCCGCCACCCCGTCGATCTGCAATCTCCTTTTGGCAAAAATTCTTCCCCAAGCCCGTCGGCCCGCATTTGGGCAAAAAATCCTTCTAAGGCTCGTCGGCCCGTAACATTCAAAATACGAGGAGTTAGAAGGATTTCTTTACCTTTTTGGAAAGGGGAAGAAATTTCCCATCTGATGAAGCTATTTCTAGAAACCTTGAGTGCTTTAAATGTATGAAAAATTCAATTGAAGCACTAAAGGAGGAAGAGATGGTGTAAGTTAACCAAAATAAGTGTGAGCTTATTTTGGATAACAATTGGCAACTCATGGGGACATCTCGCCTTCTAGATGAGATGATCTTTTGCCTTGAAGCATCCATTGGGTATGGAGTCAAGCATGATAAACCTGATACTGATCTGAACTTTGAAAACTTATCCTCTGAAAACCCACTAAAACTAAAATTGATCTTCACCAAATGCTTAGTCAATGCACCGTGCAAGAGCAACAAAACACCACAATGCACACTATGTAAAAATTGGAAATCATATATGCCTTAAGTAAGACATGCAGAGTGTGCAAAAGCACTTAGGGAAAATGAAACCTAAACTACAACAAGAAAATGTGCATATGTACTTGGAGGAATTGAAAATCCTAGACTAATATTCACAAGGGTGAGAAATTCTCCTTTTAGTAGCAGTGTTTGAGGTAGATCCCATCGATTTGGAATCAGAATTCTTCACCATCCAACCTAGCCATCCAAAAGGCATTTCTACTTTTGCATTCAGTGATCATGTATGGACCACTCCATATGGCATCAAATTTGGAATGCTTCTTGGTTTTTGCACGGTCAACATCCCACTTTAGAACTAAGTCTCCAACTTGGAATGTCCTAGCTTTTTTTTTTATCAAAGCTCTTCTTGATCAATGCTTGATCTTTCTCCATGATTGCATTACATGTTTTGTTGTTTCTTCTACTTCTATTAGCTCTGCATACCTAATTTCCATAGGATCAAACTCATCTAGTTCCAATTATTTCATGAGCTCCAATGATATAGGCAATACTACCTCCTTTCCATATACAACTTGAATGGAGAGCTTACCTGTAGACCTCTTTGGGTGTGATCCTATCCTCCCATAGAGCTGATTTGAGTTTTGTATGCCAAATCCTTGGTTTTCATCCAAATTCCTTCGATGGCTCTCAACAAATTCTTGTTCGTGGACTCGCCTTCCCATTACCCTGAGGGTAATAGTTTGATGAAGTGCTCAAGTAGATCCCATTCTTGACAGCCCATTATGTGATCTTGGAGCCTATGAATGCTAAGGCATTGTTTGATATGATAGTGGTCGGCACACCAAATCTGGTCACTATTCCTTCATAGAAGTCTAGTATGCTAGACTTGTTAGCTTCTTTGAGTGCTACTACCTTGGTCCACTTGGTGAAATAGTCTATTGCTGTCAGAATCCACTTATGGCCTTGGCTTGAATTTGTATTGATGACCCCAATGAATTTCAATCCCCATTGTATGAATGGCTGGTCAACTGAAATTGGGTGTAATGGAAGTGTTGCAAATCTCTCCTTTCTGTGAAGAATGCACATTTTTTGCACTTCTTGATCCATGTGTAGCAGTCACATTGAACACCTTGGGCCAATAATAACCCACCTTCATGATCTTGAGAGTTGTTACCCGTGGAGAAAAATGACCTCTAGCTGCTCCATCATGAAACTCTTGTAACACCTTCTCGATTTGACTTGTTCTAATGCATCTCAATAGAACTCCATTGATGTCTTTCTTGAACAAAACACCAGCAACAAGCACATATGGAATGTCTTGTAATCTGAAGTGTCTCCTCTTTGTTTTGCTCATTTCTAGAGGGAATAGGCATGTTTTTAAGAAGTGCATCATATTCTAAGTCCAACAGGAGTAGGCACATCATCTTTGTTTGCTCTTGACCGTCTGTAGCACCAAAAAAAGATTCATTTTTGTTTCTTTCTTCGCTTACTTGTTGACTCGAGGATAGTTGTTCACACAACCCCTTTCCATGGACTAGCTTAGTGACCTTAGTCTCAATGTCATATTCCACGACTGATTGATCCATCCTACACATTTTTCATTCAGATCCTTGTTTAGAAGGAATTCCTTGACTCCCGCATGGGAAACCAACAGTTGGATTTTGTAGTTCGAAACTAGGTGTTTGAATTTCTTCAAACTCTTGATCACTGCAAGAACATGCTTCTCAATGAAGGAGTATCTCACTTCATATTCCTCAAAACTTTGACTAAAGAAAGCAACCGATTTTTCATATCCCTCCTCGTTTTGTTGTACTAGGATTGCGTAGAAATAGTGTCCCCACCTTCGAAGGCATAGAGCATGAACTCCTTGGAGAATTCTAGATTAAGGAGAGTTGGGGCTTGGGAAATAACCTCTTTTATTGCTTCAAAACTTACTTTGCCTTCAGTTTTTCACTTAAATTCCATGCTCTTCTTCAACATTAGTGTTATTGGCTTCACAAGAGTGGAAAAATTTGGCACAAATCTGCGGACAAAATTGATCCTTCCTAAGAAGCTTTGAAGATCCTTTTATGGCTTGGCAAGGGCAATGCTTGAATTTCTTAAACCCTTTCTGGGTCAATCATCAATCCCTCCTTTTAAACAATATGGCCTAGAAGCTTGCCCTCGTAAGCCAAGAATATGCATTTTTTAGGGTTCAATAATACCCCAAATCTTTAACACCTTTGAAATACATGTCTCAAATGAAAAAGGTGATCTACTGCATTTTTGGAGAACACATTGATGTCATCAAGATATATCAAAACTATTTTATTGATCAATCCCTTGAATGACATATCCATTTCCCTTTGGAAAGTGGCTCCGGCATTGGACAATCCGAATTGCATTTTTCTGTAGGCATAAGTGCCCCATTTGGTGGTGAAAGTCATCTTGAACCGGTCATCTTCCTTCACCATTATCGGTTATACCCTGAGTAGCCATCTAGGAGAGAGAATCTCTCCGAACCAGATACCACTTGTAATATTTTCTCCATTGAAGGGAGTGGGTAGTGGTCTTTGAGAGATGCTCTGTTCAAGTCTCGAAAGTCTACACTCAACCTAATATCTCCATTCTTTTTCCCGATGGGCACCAAGTTTTCAACCTAGCTTGAATGCTTGATTGAGAATATAATGCTTTCCTATATCATCTTGTTTAGCTCCTTCTTCATAAGAGGCTCAATGTGTTGGTAGATTGGTCTTTGCTTTTTCCTGATGGGCTTAGCATCTGGATCTAGTTCTATTGTATGTTGTGCCAACTTTGGATTGAATCCTCTCAGGTCTTCATATCTCCAAAAGAAGACATCTGGAAATTCTTGTAAAATTTTCATGAAATCATATATCTCCTGATTAGTAGCTACTTTGCTAATTTGGAGTGTTTTATCTTCTCCAAATAAAATTGGCTCTGAATCCTTTCCTTTTATCTATATGTTGGCTTTCTCCTTATGAAACTAGTCATTAGGATTGAATATTGATTCCAATGTCACTAAACCCTTTGGAAGCTTGTTTGTCCATAGCTGTACTACTTGATCCCCATATTGTTGCTCTAATTTGTCCCGATTTCTAGCTGAGAATTCATCCTCTTCTTGCAAGAAATTAATGATCTGTTGATCTTTCTCAAACACCTACCAGCTTGTGTTGTTGTCTAGAACTACGGCCTTACAACCACATGGATATGTGGCTGTGTTTTGTCTCTTTTTATATTATCCACCACATCAAAAGTTACTCCAACTGCTGCGAGCCTATCGGCAGCTTCATTTTTCTTCCTAGGTATGGACACAATGTTGAATGCTTTGAAATCCTCCACTAGGTCCCATACCCTATTTTTGTAACTATTGAGTAGTTCATTCTTTGCAGTATGTTGTCTCCCTAACTTGGTTTACAATCAGCTCGCTATCTTCAAAAACTTACAAATTTTTATACTCTTCTTCCTTGCCCAATGCAATCCAGAATTAAGGCTTCATACTCGGTTGTGTTATTTGAGTAAGAAAACTGAAGTGAAATGTTGAGTAATACTTCATACCCTAAGGTGAAACAAGCATATCTCCTCCTCCCGCACCTTTTCTACTTATTGAGCCATCAAAGAACAACTGCAATACCCCATTATCATCCTTGTGGTCGGCTTGGTGATGCTAGGGAGAGGATGATTCTCTTCATGTAAACAATAAAATCCTATCTTAGCTTCTTCCATTTCTTTGTAAGGGTCAAAATCATGTATTTTACTTTCCCATTCATCAAGAGTCAAGTCTGGAATACTTCCAACATTGGTATCAGCTTCATGTGTGCTTGGATAATCCTCTTGATCAAATACTGAGAATTTTTCATTGATTGGACTTAGTGTATGAGGCTCAATATGAAAGTTTGTAATAGGCTTAGATCTGATTGTAGCCTTAGCTCCATACCTTGTTCTGAACAACATGTGTGACCAATCAACATACAAATAGCCTCCAATTTTAGTAGTGAATTCTCTTAACAAACATAATGCAAAGAGTGGTGGAAATTCTATGACTGATATATCTTGCAGGACAGTCACATTTGGACATGCATGCAATGTGTGGATCAAATCCTTGATTACTCCAATCGTTGATATTGTTTTACCATCCAATTGCACCACACCTTTGGAAATGACTTCATATTGTAGGCCTATTCGATCAGCTATTTGTTTTAGCATTACAGAGTTGCTTGCTCCAGAATCAATCATGCAATTATGTACTAACTTATCTCCAATGATCAATGAGGTATATAATGGTGGGGGCTTCAAAATTTTACCTTGTTGGCCTCCTTGATTTGTTCCTTGCTTAACTAAATTTGTAAGAATTTTCTCTTGATATTTGGATGGTTGCTTTGATGCTGACCAGTTTTTCATAGCAGTTTTTAATATGTCTCTTTTTCTTGGGATAGCCAATGACTCCCACATTGAGATTTTCACTTTCGTTTTCTTCATCTACTCAATGATGTTGAATGGAGATGAACTATCCTTCTACTGCCCTCTTCTTTACACATTCTTCTCTTGCACATGGGCTATTATAGCTGGTATTTGAGCTAGTCTAGAAGGTGTCTTGGGTTTCCCCTACACATTGGGAGCTGCACTTTGATTGTTTACACCTTGTGGAGTGATAGAGGGTTGTGGATCACTTGAGTTTGATGATTGTCCCTCTCCAATATTCATTTTCTTGGACTGTGTATTAGTTGCTACACTTTGAGAAGGTGCTTGATTCATACCATAGAAGTCTTCAACCTACCAATTGACAAGTGTGGTTTCATTTGGGGGTGCCTCTTGCTGAGCTTCTTGTTGCTGATTTGCTTCTTGACTTGGTTCTTAGGACACACCAATTTTCTGTACCATCGAGAGCTCCCGATTCAAAGTGCACCATTGAAACATAGTGATTGATTGTGAGGTAGATTTCATGGGTAGCACCAGTCATATTCCTGAGCCATGTTATTTTGCACTGGTACCAAAGCTTTAGATGTGGATGCAACATTAGGATTGTAAGGCTGGAATGGTCTATTAGCAGGAGGCCTGACTTGGTTTTGATTTTGCAGTTTGGATGGGTGGCCTATTAGGCTGATATGGTGGTCTATTGGGTTGAGTTTGAGGCTGATATGGAGGTCTAAAATTTTGATCTTGTTGCCTCTTGAGTGTCACCAATTCATTACCTAAGTTTTGCAGTTGCTTCATGACTTTTTGGAGATCATTTGAGGTACTGGAAGATAAAGTAGAGGCTTCAGTCAAAATCTGATTTCTTTGAGCATGAATGGGAGCTAATGTGGGTGTTTGACTAGTGCTTGGACTTCCTAGTTCTAGATATAGAGGCATAGGTGGCCTAGGTGAAATTTTACCAACCTGAATTAAAAAAAATTCATCTCTAATGGAAATGTCATAGGTTGCAGATAAATTTATACCTCTCATGGATTGAATCATCAATGCAATATCAGAATTTAAAGCTTTAAGAAAGTATAGGAAAGCACCTTCAGCTGTTGGTCTCACGGAAAATGGAATCCTTTCCCACCTCCTCTGGAATCTGAAGTTGAAATCAGTCAATTGTTCATTAGGAGCCCTCTTGATTGTTTTCAGTTGTTCCATCAAAGACAAGATTATACCCTTTTTCTCTAAATTTATTGTGAAGAGTCATGTACACTGAGATGGTCCCAATTTTGGATAGAGCCTACTGTTAGAATTTTGAACCATTGAAAATATTTGCCCTTAAATGAGGATGTCAACAACTTGACAACAATGTCCATTTCAGTAATTTCATGAATTACATAGACATTTGCAATGTCTTGGATGTGGTCACCAGGACTAGTTTGATTCTCTCCAATGAAATATGGGATATTCTTCAATGTTGCAATGGAAATGGATTTTGTAAATTGAGAGAAAGTGGGCTTCTTCGAGTGAAGTTGACATATGGATTAGGTTGTGGATGTGCTATCTTGATTGGCCTAAGAATCCCTGTTGATTGAATGAAAGGCCTACTAGGTGGATGTGTTGACAAGGTTCTATTTGGTGGAGATGGAGACCTTTGAGCTTTTCTTCCTCTTCTCTCTCTGTCTGGGGACAAGTGGAGATAGAAAAACAATCCTTTTTCTCTCGTTCTTGACCTTGTCTAAATTCTTCTCATAAATATGCCAAGCTTGGGCTGCTGAAACTAGTGGATTTTTCCTCTTTTGGAGTCGCCAGATGTGTAATTTCAAAGCACCTTACAAGGTAAAAACTTGCAACAAGTGCACATCAATATTGTTGCAATAAAAATGAATTGGAAGACCTATTGGTCCCACCAGGCGTGCCAAAAATGTTAGTGCAAAATCACAACACCCATGAATTTTTGTAACTTGATGGGTTGAGACTCTCGGTATGATAGCATAACATGGAGCTTTTCCCAAAGTGTGGGACTTTGGAAATTGAGAAAAGATCTCCAGATGAAGGTGGGTTCCTATTCCTCTGTTCAGGTGCATGCATTCAAATTGCAGAGGTTATACTCTAAAATCTATTCTAATTTTCCAAGGAGACGGGGTTAGGAAGATGCAAGAAATTAAATCTAAGCTAACAGAGGTGATGCACCAAAAGAATGATGAACATCGACTTTTTGTTAAACACAAACCATTAAAATGCATACAATCACCATGCACATATAACCAAATTACAATGAGAGATCGGATGGAAGAAAATGAGCACAAGAGAGGGTTGAAAATCATCCACAGACGTGTATTATTGCTCCACATAATTGATACAAATCATTACAACGGCCAAGAGGAAAAACTCACATTACGGTTTTAATGGAAAGGATTGAAAATCCATGAATTGTCTCACAGTAACGAGAGAAAAAGGGAGGGGAAAAGCCAAAATGTCCAACATTTAAAATGAGTCGAGCTCTTACATTTATAGCTGAATCGAAGAGGAAAAAAGGAGGAAAATCTGATCTCTTTCTCAACCACCAACCATCAATGCCTTCAAATCCACCTACAAATCTATCAAATCGGTTCTCAATCTTTGCCTTGCGTGTTGGAGAAGAAAAAAATGGTGGATCGAATCCAGTGTAGCTCTTGAAGCAATCGATCTCAGATTAATGGCGTGAGAGATGTTTTCTAGATCCTTCCCCATCAAATCTAGTCGATTCTCCATCTTTGGCGTGTTAGAGAAGAAAAAAAATGGTGAATCCAAGTAAACTCGATATGTTTGAAGCAATCGGATCCGCATTAATGGCTTGAAAGACATTTTTAGGTTTTCACCCATCAAATCCTACTAAAATGATTTTTTATGCTTCCAATGCGTAGATTAGGTCGAGATCTTTCCAAAAAGTCCTCTTTTTCCCAAATTTGATCTTCCAGTCGAAAGATATGGCCATTTGAAAAAAATTCAAATCCGTACAAAAATGGCGGAAAACAAGTTTTGCAAAACAAGTCCATGGGCCAAAAAAACATTTTGTGCCTTTTGTGAAAAAACAAAAAATTCCAAAACACCTCCGCAGCCCTGCAGACCCAAAATCCACCTTTGCCCATAAGCTCAGTAGGCTTAAAATTGAAATTGCGCTTTTGCACAAAAATTACAAAAGTTTGAAAGTCTCTCGCAAGACCGTAGCTCTGCAATGACACATATGCAAAACTTCACCGAGCCCAAAATTCATTTTGTGCCCTTTGCAAAATTATAAAGTTTTTAAAACCTCCCACGAGCCCGCAACTTCGCTTTCTTCATATTCCCCGCCCAAAAGTAGACCTCGGGGTTGAAAGCTACAAATTGCGCTTTTGCGTAAAAATGCCAAAGTGCCTAAAAAATTCTCCTCGATGGCCCGTGGCCCCACCACTTCCCTTTAACATTTGGATTGAAAAAACCTTCCTCGGGCTCGCAGCCCACTCCTTCAAACTACGCCATTTGTAAAAGTTGCAAAATTTCCAAAGTTCCTCCAGTGTCCGCTTCCCCACTTCAAAAATGCATGACAAGTGGCTTCTTCTGGATGTCGGCGGAGCTGCAGCTCAATTTTATATTTTACGCATTTTCAACAAAAAGGCCAAAATTCTAAAGTGCCTCGACAACCTGCTTTGACCGCTTTGACTTGCAACAAGGCCACGTGTCCTTTTCCTTAGTAAAGAAACATTATCAAGTGCCCACGGGCCGGCAATTGTAACTTGCACCTTTTGCACAAAATTCCTAAGTTTCAAGATGTCTCCCACCACCCCGTCTATCCGCAATCTCCTGTTGGAAAAAATTCTTCCCTAGGCCCACTGCCCGCATTTGGGCAAAAAATCCTTCTAAGGCTAGTCGGCCCGTAACTTTTAAAATACAATGAGTTAGAAGGAATTATTTACCTTTCTGGAAAGGGGAAGAAATTTACCATCTGATGAAGCTATTTCTAGGAAACCTTTAGTTCTTTAAATGTATGAAAAATTGGATTGAAGCACTAAATGAGGAAGAGATGGTGTAAGTTAACCAAAATAAGTGTGAGCTTATTTTGGATAACAATAATGTTATGCAATTGTTTATTGTTCTACGAACAATCATACGCACAATCAAACGACCACTCAAACCATTTTTAGAAAGACCATACCCTAAACCATGAGTTCAACGATGGGCGCAAGATAGATAGTGAAAATACCCTATTAATACATAGGTCGAGTTAGAATACCAACAAGGCCTAAGTACCAAAGGAATACTAACGCCATCTCTCCACAAGATATACTATGATTAATTCAAATGCCAATAAAATCTAAGTCTTTGATAATGGAAGTTGCAAATGTGAATAACATAATAACACTACCCCGACACGTTAACCAAGCAAGCAAGGTATTAGTATCAAGATGATGTTATTGCGATATAAACAAAAGTAGTATCAACACTCTCAAAATATTTAGATGACGTTGGAACAAAAAGTAGGTACAAGTATAGCAAGAAGTTCTTACTCATGCGAGCAACGTAACGATACAATAAAGAAACTTATACCAAGTTTTCAAAAATGAAAACAAGATGTAAGTATCATAATTGTATAGCTACAATGTGAGAAAAAATAACAACCTAAGGAGAAACAATGATGAACCAAAATCCTAGCTATGAAGATGATCTTGAAATCAAGATCAAAGGACTATCAAAGATGTGAAAACGTACTCACACACTTTAGACGTTTAACAACCTAGCCGCAAACATGGATGGGCGTAAACGGACAAAAAAGTGGTGAACAATGTCTATGATAACACTCGCAAGGTATGCCTCCTTCTTATCCCAAATGGGCAACAAGAACGCAAGGGTATAGACCAAATGAGGTAAAAATAAACTAAGTGTCACTTGGGTAGAGTTTTTCCTCGTCCTAAGGTGAGAAAGAAACTAAGATAAGTGATATGTCATAAATCTCGTGATGAATGACACTCAGATCTAATTATTTCTATTCATTTTTCGCTATGTTGGGGCACTATTGACCACCTAAGCACTCATCTTCTTCGCCCAGGGGATTTTCAAATTTTCAGGCACCTTTTTCACTCTCTTGTTCTATTTTTCTTCTATTTATTGTCTATTTCCATGATTATTTTTAAATAATTATTTTTGGCTTCTTCTTCTTCTCACCAAGGCATTTTATCGCTACGACCCCGATTTTCTTCCTCTCAGGAGAATTTTTCACGTGATCCTAGGAGATCTTCCATTTCTCGAATTCTTCTGACCTATCAAAAAATGTAAAAATTATAAAATCGTTCAAAAAGCCAAAAACATTGAATTTTTTTGAAAATTAACAAAAATTGGTAAACAGCTTGTTTGCAGCTGAAATATGTGTCTCTCACATGGCATTCATCTCGTATCTTGCTGACATTTTCACTTGTTTTGAAACAACGAATCACAGATCACCCAACTCTGAAACCATTTACAAAAATTTACGTTGCTTACTTTGTTTGTACTGTGGGGCACACCAAATTGTCTGGTAATGTTTTCATTGTGCACACTACTTTTCATTAGACCCAAGTATCCTCCATATTTCCCTTGCATGTACAATGTGTTTGGGGCATCTTTTTACCCCTATTGTTTCTCACTGAAATTTGACCGACCTTAGATTAATAATAAAATATTTTTGCAACTATCTTGAACGTTGTTTGTTTGAGTATGTGTGATTGTACTTATTTCCCTGTTACATAAGTTTGTTTGCTTCTCGTATTGCATTACATTCGTGTATGTTTCATGGGGCTTGTCATTTTTTTAGCAATGGAAAATTCTTTGTATCTTGTCTTTTCATGTCATTTTACGTTGTTGTCGTATGCTCATATTTTAATAAGGACCGATGATGAAGATTACTAGCAATGTGATGAATAGAATTGTTTATATAGCACTAGTTTTTGAGATAGCTCAAAATCCCTTTTCTTGTTGTTTCTCTTTTATCTCCCATTTCTTCTCTTCACACTTTTCTTTCTTCTATTCTCTTTTCGATTGTTGATCGAGTTCCTCCATCACCCCATCGACACTCGAGGGGGCATCCTTCGTCCTACTAATTTTTCTTCTACCCCTTCAAAAATTTTAGTTGTTTGTATTTTTCTACTTTCTTTGAAGTGACGTCACACACGTCACCTCAAAGAGGGGAAAATGTAGACACCTATAATTTGGTCTACATGATCTTATTACTAAGATCATATTAACTATCCTAGTCTCATGTTAATTTACTATACTACGCTAAGTCAATTACCCTTTCTAACCAATTCAAAGACCCTAAACCATGTTAATCCTTCTCTCTAATTGGCTTCTATAAGCTTTCATGTAGAGAACGCCCTTTGATTAACCTTGTTTAGGTTAATTAATCCTCCTATTGAGTTTTTAAGAAAGCTTTGACTTTTTAAACAAATATCTTAGCTTTCCAAAACCCACTTACCTTTCCATATCTAGTTCACACCTCCCAATGTGCTTTTTTGAAAATCAACATTTTGAACCCTTTTAGTCCCACATGCATCCAAAACATCATTTTCTCAAATCCAAAAATTATAAATAGAGGGATAGCCCTCCCACTTTTTCCTAAGAACTCTCTCTCTCTCTCTCTCTCTCTCTCTCTCTCTCTCTCTCTCTCTTATTTCTGATTTATGCCATTTTAGGTCTTTTTAGAGTTATTTCATAGTTTATTTGAGCTATTTGCTAATCCATTTCAAAGCTTTAGGTAAATGGGAGAAGTCGTTAATAGTGAGCTCCATTCTTAAGCTTTTGAAGATCAACAATCACAAAACTGATTACTAGGACTTTAATAGGTTCATTTATTTGATAGCTTTCATGGAGTAGAGAACTAATATAGTCATGTTTAGAGGTTGATCATTTGTTTCAAATATTTATATATGCATGCAAATAGGCGGCTCTTGCTTATCTCTCTAATCTGATGGTCATTGAGTTGTTTGTTTAAATATTTTGGGGTTTCTTATAAGTTTTTACCCCATTTTATAAGATTTTTCAAACTTTTCATTACACACACCCATCTAGCACATCTGTCATAGTATTTCATGCCACTATAACATTTTCGCCTCATTTATCGGGCGTGGCCCTCTTTCTTAAACAACGAGGCCTTCACGGCCTCTAAACTTGCTATAATAGCCTCCAACAAGGTTTCCCCATCATCCTCCTCCCCTCCCTTACCACCATCACCCCCTTGTTGTACCTCTACACGAGCTTGCACTCGCTTCTCACAACCATCGAATTGAGCAATGGAAAAAAGAATATCACGAAATAAAGAAAGCATGTACTTGCTCATCCTCATAGGGAAGTACCAAATTTAGCTACCCCCCGCCACCACACAAGTATAGGTCTGTGTCAATTTGGAATCATCATGCCCCACCATTACTCCCCGAGCATCCACCATCACCCCTACTCCCTTCTCATCGCCATATCAACTGCCTCTTTAACATCTAGCAATGCTACATCTAAGTCACTACCATCTCTCTTGTAGGCCATTGCTACCTCCGACACATCCTTAACTAATCCAAATTGTCACCCGACGCGACCAAATGTGACATGCTCCCATTGGTTGAATCTTCGATCATGTACCAACCAGTCATGTTGTATGGCTCATAACTCTCCCTTTGTACCTAGAAGGAAGAAAAGGAGGAAATACCATAAAAATTGTATAGGGCCTCAAACTACATCATTTCCTATAACCCAACTATTGTTTACAATGGTTTACGCCCTTTGATGGTCCTTGTGGTTGTATGATCGATCGTCACTTCATAAAACCCACTGAATACTCCAAGTCAACCCATCTAATCCACCACACTTTCTTCGATCGAGCCACCATGTCGAGATAGGTATAAGTCATCTGACCGAAGGTAGAGGAGTGAAGAGGGCGCTTACACTAAAGGTGGAAAAGAATGTGCTTGTAGGCCCAGCAATCCAATAAAAATGAGACATCAACTCCAAATATTTGTCATGTCCTCGATGACCATCGGTGCCTTTTACTTGCGCTAACAAGGCAGGGGTCCATGAAAACTCTATCATGTAGTCCATCATATCGGCTACTACTCATGTCAAAATTTATGAAAATTAGCCCACAGTTGAATCCGGTAAGGCATAGCAACTGATCTCCATAATCATCATCGTGAACGAGGCTTGACCCTCCTCATCATCATTGTATAATTCTCCATATGAAAGCCCCCATATGTATAAACCATTTCAGCTCCATCATCACGATATAATCTGTTGTATTGCAGCGCCTTGCCCCACTCATCAATACCATAAAATTTCTCAAACTACACTTTGGTAAGCATAAGATCATGTGTATATCCTCCAATGTCATTGTCATCTCTCATGTAGGCAACTAAAATGTGACTATGACATGGTCCTATCTCTCAAACAATGCTAGTAGCAGTGCACGTGGTACTTTATAACAATGCACTTTACAAAATGGATAAACCCATGTCTCTATGGATGTGTTGATAATGACACATCCCTCCCAATCCAACCTACTCAAGGTGTCTCCAATTATCATCTAACAATCGATCATAAACATCATCCAAGTATTTTTGAGATCCTATATCGTGTTGTGAATCTCTCCCCAACTTGCATCCACAACAAACCAACAATATACTATCAATTACAATCCATCAAAAATCAATCTTAACAATAACTATTTTTATCAAACAACATGAATTGCTAGCGATTCCACTTGAATCATTTGCGACCCTATCAAAATTGCCAACGACCTCTAAATCACTAGTGATTTCATACCAATTTTGTATGCGAAGCCAATTTTTAAAAAAAAACAAATAACACAAAAATTCAAAAACACCACCTACCTCGGCACAAGTGAGATTTCGTCACCTAAACACACTCTAACTACCTCCATCTTGCTAAAATATTGAAAATTCAAACATTAGGGTTGGTTTGGTCTCTTAAGTTCTCAAATCGCAATAGGAAAAATGAGCCTACAAACCACCTTTTATATCAAAAAAAAATCCCGCCCACCCGATTGCCAACACCATGGGCTAATCACCACCGACAATTTTTTTCAAATCACCAATAATTACCTCCCCTTTATCCAAAACATCACTATTGGCCTTGAACCTCATTAAATAATCATTTTTTGTCTCCTTGTCAACATTTGCACATTTTCTAAGTATGTATTTCCTTTTTCAGTGCCCCGAGATCCTCTTAAAATCTAAAATTCAATCAATATAAAGTCTTCCTTTATCAAATCCATTTCATATTTTGCAGCCTTTCGGGAACATTTTCCCTTACCATCGTTAAGATACATTTATAGGTTAAGAACCCATTGGTTCCTCCATCACTTGACTTCATGGCCGAGTAAACCCACCTTTGTGGCAATATCCTTTGTATCCATTGTGTTTCCCGATACATTATAGATATATACGATTTGGAAACCTTTTCTATTGCTTTGTATATGTCATGTGGCGAGAACCCATTGGTTCCCCTATCACATGACTTTCTAGTCACACAAGCCCGCATTTGTGGCAATCTATTTTCATGTCTCTGGTCTTGGAGCATCTTATATTAAAACACAAACATCACACACGTCTCTTCATCCAAAAATTTGTTCAAATTGGTGATCATTTCACTTCATCTCAATGACACTTAATGTGATGGGGGATCACCTATCCAACACAAATCTGATAATTTCACTCATTTTTGTCCATCACAAACCACTTGACAAAAAGGGGCAAATGTAGACACTCATTTTTAGTATCCTACAGTGTTCATCCACACCCCTAACATTTCCATTCAAAATCCTTAAACCAATCTTATTATCCCATAAATCATTTCCTCACCCCTATAAAATCACATCTCTACCTATAGTAAAAATCTATATAACCCACCCTAAATGACCTAAACCTCCTTAACGACGTAAAACTCACCCTAGCCCATTTTAACCCTAACCTTCTAACCTCCCAACTCCCCCAACACACTCATAACCATCCTCACTTGTCTCTATGCCCAATTTAACCCTTTTGGAGGTAGTTAAACCACTTCAAAACAAGTTTCTCCACTTTTCCGGTCATAGGTGATTCTAACAAATCGTCAAAGCAATTATATAATGATCATTAAAATTCATGAATGGGGATCCTCTAGCATCTACAATGAAGCGTTGTTTCTCACGAATACTTAAATGACTTCCTTTCACACATCTTGACACATCCAACACCCCTATCACATCCCCGGAAGCTACACAAACCCTATAAGACTCTTACAACACCATTTTCTAACATTTCTCATCAAAGCTAAGCTTCTTCCTTTTGTTTTTATATTCGGTTTGTCCATAAGTCACATTAAAAACATATCAATGCATAAATTAGTTGTTTCATATCCAATTTGCATCTTATCAAAGAACCAACATTTTCCATAGTAATCGTTAGTGATTACCCAAAATCACTAGCTACCGTACATAATATCAAGAAATCCTTATCTTTTTACCACTTTAAGTACATTTCTCATTTTTACAATTAGTATATCAATCTATTTTTTGTTTGATTTGCCTCTTTTCAATTTGTTTCTCTATGTAAATAATTGTATCGAGTCGCACATCCGATCATGAGCATATACGACCATCATATTGTTTCACAACCACTAGTCTAGAGCAGTTCGACATTGCACATGAACCGAAACTGTGTGTCATCACCTTAACACCCAACGTTGAATATATCGAAGATCAACTTGAATTCATACGAGAAGAACAAAATGTTGCTAAATTGGCATGGGACGAATACTTGAGGATTTTGAGGTTGTCGTAACCCTTTCCTAGGGCACCTACCACATGGAGCAGGATCTCTCTATCCCTCTGGAATTTTAATCATCCCTTTATTGTCAATTTATCTTTCTATAATTTCACTTAATTTAAAAAATAAATTGACACCCTTCAAGGAATCCCTTTGGTTCTTTGGATTGGCCTTTTCGAGCTACTCGTCATATCTATATCTAATATTTATCTTGTCTACCTATCTTCTTTTGTGCGGAGTTTCCTCATTCGCGAGGAGGAGTCTCTTACTTTCTTTTACATTTCCACTTTGTCAACTTTGTGGATATAGGTATCGTTAAACCCTGTTTATTTCAAGTTTTTGGTGATCTTGTCTTTGTAAAAGTGAATGAACTGAAATCCACCATAAACAAATACACTATTATGTCCTCACATAACTCAAGAAGCTGGAAAACATTGATGATATAAAAATTCTAGGTTGTTGGTATTTTCCTTAAAACCCTACCATACAATTTAAGGTCCCGCTTTAGAATTTCAGCTCCATAAAGTTTCATGCCCTATTTTGGAAACAAATCCATTAAGTTTTAGGTCTAATATCTAAAAGACAAAATGTCTCTTGAAAATCCACTACACTCATAAAACATCAACAATTAGTGCATATCTTTTGATAAATTTCTTACAATATTTCTAAGAATATCTTACTTTTAGTTGTGTGACATATTTTTCTAAAGGTACAAAAGTGCAAAAAGTGGGATATAGTTATATGTTTCGACCCTCATACTACAATGCCCTGTAACATTAGGCATAAGATTATACACATGTCAATGCTTCAAATTTAATGTGTTAAGAACCTAGAATGTGGGGAGGCGATGTCAAACACAAATTCACAAGGAAAACTCTTGCACATAATATTTGTTTTTGTCTAAGTATGAAGAATGGTCTAACATTGTGATCTATAAAGTAGGTACAAAACCACCGGATTGTCATATTTTTTGGTTGAGAAATTCACCTACGACATCAACTCATGAAGGGATACTCATATGTTAAGGGTTTTGCATTTGATTCCTCTAACATTTTCACACCCTTGCACTTCTCCTCCCTAAATCCCCTTCGTCATCACCTCTTTTCCTCTAAAAATATTTCACTCCTTTAAATTTAATTTTTTCATCGCATCTCAATTGACATTTCCATTGTACCAATTCCGTGTAATTGCTAATTTTTTACAAACTTAATGACATTAGATGTCTAAGATGTATTCTATTGTCATTAAAAGAGGAAACTCTATTTGCAATCATCGATTTTATACGAACATCTTAGTCCATCTCATAGTAAATATATGTACTCGTTGAAATACCGAGAGAAAATATTAACCACAGCAAACTTAAAAATTTTAAATTAAAATAAACATAAAAATAATTAAATAAATCATCTTTTGACATTCCACCATAGTGATGATTAGATGAATAAGGCAACGATTGCTATAGGATTCCACGAATAAAGAAGAAAATTGGAAATGATGATAAATTCTATATTCATCATGTTTTTGTTCTAGACATTTAGCAAATAAAAGACATGAATTTTAAAATCACTTGATACATACTTTAGTTTGACAAAGCATGAAAACAGTCTCCAAAAATTAATTTTTAAATGTTCTACCATGGGTGAGTTATTTTCTTTCCTCAAATTCCCCCTCGTGTAGATACATTATGAAGCTCAAGGTTTCATAGATGTACTACTGCTAAAATCATCAGTTGAGGGATAGTTAACATTAATCATCTTGGTGGGATTGGAATCTCTTCTTCTGAGGAAAGCATGGTCGTAGTTTAGGATCCCTTGTAATACAACAAAGGGCTATGTTGATTGTTCTCTTCATGCTATATGAATGTATGTGATTAATGTTGAGAAACTCGGGTTCTATTAGCTCAATAATCCTATTTTCTTTTGATAACCATTTTGCCTGCAAATAAATAGAAATAATGAACCAAAATTCAAATATTGTTGTATTACTTTCAACTTGAATACATAATTAGCTAAAACTAAGAGATTAGCTATTGTTAGAAATATAAATTTGTCTTTGTGTTGCATGCATGCACACACATCATAGAAATTTATGTTTAGAGCTAGGAGTTAGAACTACGATAAAAAAATTAGAATAATTTTAAATAACACAAATATTAAGAAATAGTATACAAAAATGAAAAAAAAAATGAATACATATTATTAAAAACTATTTAGAAAATTAGTTATAAAAATGGATTGAAAAATATTGTAAATTCATATGTAGAAGCTTGTAAGACCTCTAGGTTTTAAGGAAGAAGAAGAGAGCAAAATATGAGAAGATGAGAAGTGAAGAGAAGAATTTGAGGCTTGCATAGTAATAATTGTTCTTTGTAAGAATGTTTTGATTTGATAAAATTTACATCTGTGTAGAATTATTTCAAATAGCGGTTTGTATTTCTATACTATTTTTGCAAGCCTAATAATTTGAGGTATCATAACATACCTTCAAATTGGCATAAGAGAAAAGTTATCTACATCTTCTAGTCATTTTTTTGAAGTATGATTAAGTCTATGAAAAAATGTATCCGTACCCAATCTCAAATTCTTTTTTTCAATGGAAAAAATATATAATTATTGGAGTATCAACATGAAGAAACTCTTTTTCTCACAAGATTTATAGGATTTGGATGAGACTGGATTTATAGAACTTGTAAATTAGACTGATCTCAATGCCTTGTCACAAGAAGAGAATGATTTTTTTAAAGAGAACAAAAAGAAAAGATGCAAAGTATTTCTTCATCATACAAAAAGCTATGGAAAAATCTATCTTTCTAACCTGAATACAACTTGATGCACACAAGCATATTAGAGTTTACAAACAACATATAAAGATACATGTAATGTTAAATTAGGTAATTTGCAGATGCTTATGAGATATTTTGAAAAAAATTATACAAATTCAATTGGTATGTTTCATACTCATGAAATGGATGTGGTAAACGATATCATATATGATGTTCAAATATTAGAGGATCAAAGAGTTGTAGATAATATCCTAAGAATTCTACCTGCTAGGTTGCATTCTATAGTTGTTGTAATTGAAGATTCAAAAGTGTTGACACAATTATCTGTTGATGAGTGTATGGGGTCTCTACCAACCCATAAAAAATGGTTGAATAGGACATATAGTTCTCCACTACAACATGCACTAAAATCAAAAGTGTCATTAATAGCAACATTAAAGATACAGAGAGGAAGAGGAGGATAACAAAGGTATAGGGGGAAGAGGAGGTACTAATAAAGGTATAAAAAGAAGAGGAAGGACCAACAACTATCATGAAGAAAAAAGATCCCACACCAATTTCTTTACAAGAAGAAGAATAAGAAACATCCTTAACCAAAATTGCAATCATAAAGGTCAAAGGCATGAGAAATGTAGTGTCCAATGTCATTACTCTAAAATGTTTGGTCACTATGAATATGAGTGAAGGAAAAAGTAAATTGATATAAATAGACATTTTTATATTTTTAAGAGTCAAACATGGTGAGAATAAATAAAATAGTGCAATGTTACTTTCTTGTAATGTAGCTAAAGAAAGCGTAAAAGAAGTTTGGTATATAGATAGTGGTTGTAGTAATAACATGGGTACAAATAGGGACATGTTTGCAATCATAGATGATTCTACGAATTAGAAATAAGATTAGGGAATAATAATTAAGTAGTTTTCATGGTTAAAGGGAGCATAACCATTTTTAAAAAAACAAGGAGAGAAAACGCATCCTAGATTGTATTATATTCTAGGTCTTAGACACAATCTAATAAGCAATAGGAAGATCATACGAGAATTATGTAGAGTCTATTTTGAGAGCAGAAAATGTGTTCAATTCAAGATATAAATCATAGTGATAAGTTATTTTCTTAAGTTCCAATAGTAAATCTTTGTAATTGTTTCATTTTAAAATATAGATAGAATTGTATGTTGCTTTTAAGATAGTCATAGAAGATCAATCATGCATATGGCATCTTAGGTATGGTTATTTAGGTACTGGTGGTTTAAATTTAATTTATATAAGATGAATATGGTAAAAGGATTTCCCTTGATAGAGCAAATGAATAAAAAAATTTAATGGTTCATTCTAGGAAAATAGCAAGAAGACGCATTCCCTATTGGTAAATCGTACAAAGAAAGAGCTCCAATTGAGAGTGTGGATTCAAATTTGTGTGGTGGCATGCAAAATATAAAAGGAGAAATATGTATTTTTATGGGATATAGTCAATTCAATAACATACAAGTTAAATAATTTAATCACCAAGAAAGTGATTATCAACATATATGTTTAGTTTATTAAAAAATAATCATGAGATGGAAGAAAGTTGAAAGTAATTCAGTTATAATAACAAGTACCCATATTGGAAAGAATTTAAATTTCACTACATTGAGTACTTCATTTGAAAATGTGTTGATAAATGAAAATGAGATGTCAAATACCTCACAAGATATTGCCCCAATGATATTTCCGTCAAGTGGAAAATCAGTTTTGTTGTCAATGGATATCGCCGCAATGACATCTCTAACAACAAATATAATTTCTCCAATTATATATTGCTTTGGAGACAACTCAAGAGAACTTTAAAATTTCATATTTTCTAAGATCTTACTCAGCAAGATCTCACAGAAGACAAGATGTTTGACATAAATTTATGAAAATTATGAGTTTGTGGATTTTACACTATTCACATTAGTTGATCCATTATATTTTGAAGAAGCAATTTAGAATAAGAATTGATAGAAAGCCAACTATGAAGAAATTGATGTAATGATGAGAAATCAAATTTAGGATCTAGTGAATCTTCTATAAGAAAAGGATGTTGTCCAGAGTAAATTGGTTCTACAAGACAAAGTTGAATGAAGATGGAAACATTGAGACGCATAAGGCAACATTGGTTGCAAAAGGGTATTCAGAATAGGCCAAAATTGATTTCAATGAGACATTTGTACATGTACGTAGAAAGATTGGATACAGTCAGGTCAGGTTTAGTAATATAGAAAATTTTAAAAAGTGGATAAATTATCAGATGGATGTCAAGTCCACTTTTTAAATATATTATTAGAATAAATATATGTATAACAACCCCAAGGGTATGTGATTCCTGGTCATGAGGACAAAGTGTATAGATTGAAAAATGTTCTTTCTAGTCTCAAGCAAGCACCTAGAGCTTCAAATAGTCTCATTGAAGCATACTTATTGAGTGATGGTTTCAAGACAAATACCAACAAACCAACTATATATGTCAAGTGAATGATCAAGGTGAGGTGAAAGTTTTATTTTATGTTTATATGTTGATGATTTAATATTCATACGAAATGTCTCAGTTCAGTTGTTTGAATCAACAACGAATAAAGAGTTTGAGATGACATATTTAAGTTTGATAAAATATTTTCTTTGCATTGAAATAAACCAAACAAATGATGAAATTTTGATTCAAAAATTATATGCTAGAGATGTGTTGAAATGTTTTAGGATGTTGAATTGCAAACTAACACCTACACCCATAATATCAAGCTTGAAATTGAGTTAGGAAGATGAGATAAGTTGTCTTGATCCAACATTATAAAAGAGGCTACTTAGAAGTTTGATGTACTTGATGGAAACAAGGCTTTCCATAATGTATGAAGCAAGTATAATTTAAGGTCCGGGCATGAAAACTTCAAAAGTTTCACATTAGAAAGGAAAAGAATTATGATATACATAAGTGGAATACGAGAGTACGACATTCTATATACATAATTGGATGAGTTCAAGTTGATTGGGCACACAGATAGTGATCGTGTAGGGGCGCATTTATGATAGAAAGAACACTTTAGGATATGTTATTAATTTCAGTTCAAAAGTCGTGTCATGGGCCTCTTAAAAAATTCCATTGTAACTCTTTCATCGGTAGAAGCAAAGTAGGTAGAAACTACTTCTGTAGCATGTCAAGCAATTTGGATGACAATAATGTTGACATGTTTTAAGAAAAACAAAGGAGCAAAAAAGATATTTTTTGATGATAATTTGATAATAACATTATCAAATAATCATGTTTTTCACAAAAAAGGAAGCACATTTCTACAAGATTTCATTTTATCAGGGAGCTCATCAACAATAGTGATATATAAAGAGTTTTGTAGATTTGAAGATCAAGTTACAAATATTTTCACAAAGCCATTAACTAAGGAGACTTACGAATATTTAAGAAAATTGTTGCATCTTCGATCAATTTGAAGTCAAGTCTAACTTGGAGTGTTATAAATATGAATGTCTCTTCATCTAACCCTTCTATGTATGCCAGTTTATTTCTAGAACTAAAAATTAAAAAATAGGAAAATATTTCTAGAACAAATTTAGGAAAAAAACAATTAAGAAATGCCTCCTAACGTCTACACAAGGGTGCCATATCTGGGGTACTCTTCCTCGACAGGCCTCCCGCCCCGCCCCTTAACACTATGGGGCCCATAGTGTTAAATAGAGGGAGCAAACAAAACACTCGGTGCTGGGGGAATAACAGAAAGGGTGGGAGCCTGTGGCTCTCTATTCTATAGGCAGAGTGGCGATCTAAAAAAACATTAAAACTTTTAGAATGAATTTGAGAAAAGCAAAGTTGGGAAATTAATCTAAAAATAAGGGAAAGCCTTATCTTTCCGGCACTTTCCGGATTCATCTGCAGTCGAAATAAATACAAGTGGACGACTGTTTAGCACATTGTGCGTGTTCGGTGAGTTGTTGGTGGGGCTTGTGCAGTGTTAAACGAAAGTTAGCTAGAACATGCCGGCAACTTACGCTTAGCCAAAAATAAGAGATTAAAACCAATGCAATTGCATGTGTGATTTGTAGGTTGTGTGTTTTTATTTAGAAGAGAAATACACAATAAGAAAAGAAGAGACAAGAAACCATAATTCTGAAATTGTAGCAACAAGACTTTTGATAAAAATGTTTTTGATTTGATAAAATTTATTTCTTTGTGTGCATAAAAGTATTTCAAACAGCAATTTGTGTTTCTAGTTAAGTTTTATACATTGTAAGCTAGGAAAAATACACTGCTAACAAGGAAGTAAAATACCAATAATCATACCTCCTCCTTCGCGTTCCGTAGCAAACCTCAGAATGGGCTAGGAAACTTGGATTGAGTCCTGATTGTGTGATGTGTAGGTGCTTTTCTTCAAGACGGAGCAAGACCTTCCTGCAACAACAATCCTCTTACTTTGCACCAGATGGGAAAAATGATTATGAAGCTATTTGGGCATTAGGATGAGGCAAAAGGATGTTCTTTGCTCAAATGATGCAAGAACTTAGATATGGCATTCAAGCTTATACTTCGTGTCCTTAGAGGGGAGGGGTAAGGTTGTATTTATAGCCTATGGGAAGTGATTAACTTAGAGTAATTTAAGTAATCATGGTTTGAAAATGTGGGCAAGATTAAGTGAGTGGTTTGAAAATATGGGCACGATTAGGTGAGTCGTTTGAAAATGTGGGCAAGATTAGATGAGTGGGGGCCACGAAGAATGGGTGAGGATTTGAATTATATTTTTAATTCATAAGTGGAGGATTTTATGTGAGTGGGGACCACGAAGGGTAGATAAGGATTTGAATTTGAATTTTTAATTCAATAGTAGAAAAACATGGAGAATAATGACATGTGGTGAGGATTGGGTTATTTTTTGATTTTGAAATGGATAATTAATCAAATTATATTTGATTAATTCAAAGTGTATTTTTGTGGGAAATGAGGAAGGGGAATTAATTGATTTAGGACAGATGTGAAATTAGGGTGTCTACATTTGCCCCTCTTTGGAAGGGTACTATGAAAGTAGTGTCCTTTCAAAGAAAGTAGACGAGATGGGGGAAGAATTCAATCTACTTTTCTTAAGCAAAAGGTAGAGCGAATGTTTGTTGGGGAGAATAGAAAGTGGTGAGTGACGGATGTCATAGTATCCTCCAAGACAAAAATGTCATGAGAAGATGTGATTATGGATAGATGTGATGATGCCCCCTCGAGAGGACTGACGAGAATGGAATATACGACAAAACTCTTAAAAAGAAGAGAAATGAATTATGCGGAGAAGAGGACGATAATGGAGTGGAAGAGACTGGAATGACCGCACGACACAAATGGAGAAAGGATTCAATCGGCCTTGAATGCTAGGTGTGAGGGTGTGTGGGAAAGAGAAAATGGAATGGATAGGATTGGGGGTTGATTATGAGAAGAGTAAGGGAGATAGTGGAAGGAAAAAGGAATGAAAGAGGTAGTAATAAGAGAGAGGGATGATAGGGGAAGAAGGGAATGATGAAGGACAAACAAGGCAAAAACAGGAAAATGACAGAGGAGAGGATGAAGGGATGAAATAGAGAGATGTGCAAAATGAAGGAAGCAACAGAGATAGTAAAGAGGGATGCGTGAAAGTGAAATAAATGATAGAGCTGAGAAAAGAAGGAAACGGGAAAGGATAAATAAGAAGGAGAAAATGAGGTGGGAGTAGGGGTGAAATGGATGAAAATGGAAAGAGGATGAAAGAAGAAGTAAAACGGAGAAAAAAAAAGAAACTATGAGGGGCGAGGAAAGTGTGAAAAAAAGGAGAAAAAGAAGAGAAACAAATACAGAATAAACGAAAAGGTAGGGGTGGTAGAGAAAAGGAGAAGTGGTGAAGAAGAAATGTGAAAATTAGGGGAGAGAAAAGGAAGATAGAACAAATACAAGGAGAATATTGAAGGAATCGTGTCATTGCGAGGAAGACCAAGGCAAAGAATATGGAACAGACCGTATGGAGATGCATGTGGAGGGTGGTATGATAAAAAAGACAGGACAACGCTGAAGAGCCAGGTTATCGATGGGGAAGTAAAGAGGAAAAGTGATGGAAAAGAGGAAGAATATGATACGGGGAAGGGAAATAAGACGAGGGGTGGGAGAGAGAAGTGGATAACAAAGAAAATGATGTATAAAGAAGGGAATACATAAAGGGGGTAATAAGTGGAAAGGGAACAAGTATAAGGAATGTTCAAAGAAGAAAGAGGGGAGGAATGACATCGATTGGAAAAGATGTGGAGATGCATGAAATGAGGATACTAGGATGATGAGAAAATAGAAAAAGGATGTATGATGAAGACAATAAAGATATTGAAGAGGGCGAAGAGAAGATGGAGAGATGGGTAAGAAGTGACAAGAAAGGGTGGGATTGAGGGAAAAGAATAGGAGAGAAAAGAGAATGGGGGATAGAAGAGGCAATGCCAATGAGGGGACGTTAGGGAAATCCCCTTACAATGAGTGGTGGGGAAGGGTGAGAGAAAAAATGAAGAAAAGGAGAAAGCTAACGAGGATTGGAAAGGGTAACGCCAACAAAGGGACGTTAGGGAAATCCCTTTTACAATGAGTGGTGGGCTTAGAGGAGGGAAGGAATGAAGGGAAACTCTAGAAGGTCCAAGGGAGTGAATGAGGTCATGCGGAATGAGGATTGATGATTTTTAGGGAAATCCCACTTACAATTATTAGCGCAGGAATAGAAGATGATGATGAAAGAATGATAGAGGAATGTTAACAATAATGGCGAATGTGTGTGTGGGTAGAAATGTGGGGGGGATTTGAGAAGATGAAGTGGAAAGAGTAAAGAAAATGGGAGGGATGAGTTGGGACTAGGTGAAAGCGAGGAGAGGATGCAGGTGATGAGGATGAACGAGGTGAGGATGAAGAACCAAGACATGAAAAGAATGGGAAGAAATAGTATGAAGGATGATGGATCAAGAAGGGGAAAATGGGGGAAAAGAACGTGATTGTAGGCGGAAGAGATTAGATGTATGTTATAAGAGGATATGTGGAGAAAGGATAATAGTAGGAGGGAAAAGTGGGTAGTAGGAGATACCAGGTGGAAGAAGCGATCAACAAAGTGAACGAAGAATGAGGTGGGGGAGAAGTTCACGATGACAAGTTAAGCATAGGGAGGACCCTGACATAAGATTGTCATGTGATGGAAGTGGTTAAGTAAGATTGCCAAGCGAGCGAAACTGGAGATGACAAGTGGTCAAGCGAGAAGTGGTGTTTATGAGAATGGAAAAGGAGGTGAAAGGATGTGATAATGGGGAATGCCAAGAAAAATTGAAGGGTGAAGGGTGTGTAGTGATGGGGAAAGGAAAGATAGATCATCCTTAAGAGGGACTCTTAAGTGAGATCGCCATGCCGGGTGAGTGGTTAAGTAAGATTGCCAAGCAGAGGAGGGTGATAGTGGTGGTAAAAAGATGTGATGATGGGGAATGAAGAGGAAATATGGATGGTGAGATTGTAGAGTGATGGGCGAGTGTAAGATGACATGTCATGCTTAAGAGAATCTCTTAAGTAAGATCGTCATGTTGCCAAAGAGGTTTCGTAAGACCACTTAACCGACAGGGATGATATGCAAGGAGAAAAACAAGATGATATTGGGGACAGGGGTGGAATGGTAGGTTGAAGAAGATGATCGTGATGAGAGGCGGGAGAAATAAGATGAGGGAAATATGATGGGATGGGGGAAGGCCATAGGCGATCAACCTAAGTAGAAGTCTTAAGTAAAATTGTCATGCGGCCATAATGGTTAAGTAAGATCGCCAATCTGAAGAAGAAGAAGGATGATGATAGAGTTGGTGGGAATAGGGTATGAAAAAATGGACTGAAGGGGAACCCTCAAGTGAATTTTCCATACTACGAGAGTGTGTAAGTAGGATGACTAGGCATAAGATGATTTGGGGAAGGATGAGAAAAAAGTGAGTGAGGTATGCCTAAGTGGTATATGATATGAGATGAGGTGATAACAAGAAAGAAAGGAAACAAAGGAGTGTAACATGAATGGATGAAGGAATATATGTAGTGGAGGGTGGAGAGTGTGAGGGGAATCCTTAATTGGGATGCCCACGTGGTGAGAGTAATGATGCGAGAATGAGAAGCAAAAGAGGTGGAATGGGAAGATGTGTTTGGTGGTGATTATTGTTTGATGAGAGGGGAGGTGGTGAAGAAGCTTCTACAATGGGAAGATCTTAGGGAGAGAGTAAACCTCCACCGAGGATCCCATATAGAAGGGGTTATTAAGTAAGATTTTCAAGCGGGAAGCGAAGGGGGAAAGGAAAGAATACAAATGGGTGAGAGGGGACAGGAATGGTGAGAAGGGTAATATGGGGATAAGTGGCGGAAGAGTAAAAATGAGGAGCGAGGATGAATGGATCAAATACATGGTGATCATGGTGGGGGAGAAGGAGTTGTTGGATAGTGAATGTTACTTGAGAAAGATCATCAAGTAGGATTCACAAACTGCAATGGTGATCAAGTAGGATTCCCAAACTAAAGAATGTATTAATATGGATGAATGGATGGGGTGCAAAGTAAGATGTTGATCATGCAGGAAGATACTCACGTGATGAAAAGTATCTTAATTTTAATATAGCACATAACAGGATGCATTGTGATATAAAAGATCAAGATGACTAGACTGTAATATGCGTGATAGCATAGATAGAGGCCATCAAAAAGGTTTGATGCCCCAGTATGATATGTAAATAGAAGAGAGCATAGATAGAGGCCATCAAGAAAGTATGATGCCTCAATTGACAACATGTAATCAGATAACATAAGAATATTAGAGAGAACACTAGGATACATAAAATCAAGATGCCCCCTATAATATATCAAGATACAAGAAAGTAATTAATAATTTATAACTAATAATGCAACACAAGAACCAATAAACATGTCCCTAACGTGTTCCACAGTGAGGATTGATTGGATGTGCCCCCAAGCAGGGGTACGAGGACATAGTAAAGTATTGGGTCATTGTCCTCAAACAAGGAAACAATGAGAGCCGGATTTTCCCCAAGCGAGGATTCACACGAGGAGAAGTGGTTTGAATTTGGTAGTCATAAGGTGATTGGATCATTCGTTGGGGATAATAGTTCAAAGGTTGAATTGTGTTGGTTATTTTAGAGTTTTTTACAATTTTGTGGAGTTTACAATATTTTTTATTTTTGTTTATTATATATATATATAGATTTTCTAATGTTTTTAGATTTTTGACGATTTTCAAATGTTTTTGATTTTTTTGACGATTTTCAAATGTTTTTGGATTTTTGACGATTCTTGCTAATGTTTTTAGATTTTTGACGATTTTCAAATGTTTTTAGATTTTTGACGATTCTTTCTAATGTTTTTAGATTTTTGACGAGTGTTTCTAATGTTTTTAGATTTTTGACGAGTTCTAATTTTTTTGTTGGATTTTAGATGATTGTTTCTAATGTTTTTGGGTTTTTGATGATTTTCAAATGTTTTTAGATTTTTAGATTTTTACACTGTTTTTGGATTTTTGACGATTTTCACACTGTTTGTGGATTTTTACACTGTGATTGGTAATTTATGGACCAGAGTGCAGACTTAGTTTTGAGAGGCGATAAACCAGGATATTATCCGTATGTATTGTGTTCCGTGTGGTAACTTATGCTCAGAATAACACAAATTCTATTTCCATTAGCAGGATATGGTGGTGATGATATGATGAAAAGAAGTCCACTCCATTCTTGACTCCACACAACTAGTAAGATGCGTGGGCTCATCACCGAGAATCAAGAAGGACGTAGGAGGTAGATAATGAATATGGAGACAAATGCTAACAACAATCCCTTTGGGAAATTGTGACTTCATTCTTCATAATGGTAATGAACCAGTTTCAAAAATGGCTTTCACTTTATGAGTCATGTGTTAGACTTAGACAGTTATGTGGCCTACTGATTGGTAAGATATGAGGTGAAGGGATAGTTCTCTCTTCACTTAGGCATCTAAATTACTTCTTGGGGGATGTTATAATTTGCAAGCACTGTAAGATTTTTTTTTGTTGAAATGACTCCCTATGCCTTGCCCCATGCTACTAGTGAGAAGCAAGGGCTCATCACCAAAGGTAAAATATAGGCGAGTGAAAATTTTTTTATTTTTTTTTTTTTTTTTTTTAATGTTAATAATTATTTTTATGCTTTTATGAGAATGACCCTCTACGCTTTGCCCCATGCCACTTGTAAGAGGCAAGGGTTTATCACCGAAGACAATACGTAGATGAGTAAGGGCACCTTCCTCCATTCCCAGTCTCACGCTACCAGGAAGAAGTGTGGGCTCAGCACCAAAGACTATGAAGGATAAAAGATGTGACGATGAATTATTCATAAGTTATTGAATTGATGGATTTTTACAATAGCACTTTGTATTTGGGAAGGAACATCTCCCCCAATCTCAGCCCCACACGACTAGTAGGACATGAGGGTTCAACACCGAAGACTAAGATGGACGACCAAACGAACTGGGTAAAGAAGTTTAGAGCTTCGTTATGAAAGAGAGAATGTCTTTGAAAGGAATATATTACCATCAGTAAGCTTCTAGGTATGACCATAGGTGAAAGCGACTAAAAATGGGAGATATTATAAGAAGTATGACGCTCACAAACTTAATAGGATTTATATTAGCACTTGTCTCATGATGATAAATATGAAGATGTGATTTTGATAATGAAAATGTCTACCAATGGAAATAAATAAATTTATTCAGAGATAAGCAAGACAGAAGGAACAATGTACACTTTGTTGTTTCCCAGAATAGAGAGTGCTTTCAAGAATAGAATTTCTTTGAATGGAATGCATTCATGGGTTTTTCAAGGACTTGGCCTATGTCAATGGCCAATTTATAAGCTCCAAACCTAAAATTATCTATGATTTCGTTGGGCTCAAATTTGTCTTGTTTGTCTCGTTCTTTGGGTGTATTCTTTTGATTTTCTTTGAGAATGAAATCATTGACCTTAAATTTTCTAGGTTGGAATTTTTTATGGTAGTTATGCCGTAGCCGATTTTGATATACTTGAAGATGATCTAGGGCATTAAGTCGTTTTTCATCAAGAAGCTTGAGTTCATTAAGGTATGAGTGTCGATAATAATCTTTATTGATTACATCTTTGAAGGATATTATGAAGGATGGAAATTCAACCTTGACATGTAAAATAGCTTCCCAACCATAAACAAAGGAGAAGGGAGTGGCTCCAGTAGGTGTGTGATAAGATGTGCGGTAAGCCCAAAGAGTGGGATAGATTTGGTTAAGCCAATAGCTTCCATGTGTGTTGACAATGATGGTTTGTGTTATTTGGTTTGTTGCTTCTATTTGTCCATTAATTGATTGTTTTGAGGATAAATTCACGATTAAATATGGAAAAGGTTGTGTAAAGATATTCCTGGGTATAATTACCTCATAGAATGTATGCACGTAGAAGTCTTGACAAGTGAGAATAATTAGTGATGAGATGCTTGCAAGATCGATCATTGAAAGCATGATGGACACGATAGGTTGCATTATCGCAAGTGTCCAAACTCGATGTGGTTGTGTTTCAACAACAAGGCTAAAGATGTTAGGCATAAGAGCCAATATTGGAATAATAAAATCAAACTTAATGGTACCTGTTGATGGAACCTCTTCTGTAGTGTCTACAATAATATCAAGGTTTGAAAGGAAGTCTTGAAACGAGATCAAGGTCTCGTTAGATGTTGAAAGAATGTTGTCGCCCAAAACAAGTTCAATATATGTTTGGGTTAAAAGAAAGTCTTGAAATAAGTTCAAGTGCTCAATAGATGTTGGAATAATGTTGTTGTCTAAAATAGGTTCAATGTATGTTTGGGCTGAAAGAGAGTCTCGAAATAAGTTCAAGTGCTTAGTAGATGTTGGAAGAATGTTGTTGTCCAAAATAGGTTCAATGTATGTTTGAACTAATGGAAGGAAATTTGAAGAAGATATGGATTGGTTTGGAATTAGAGAGTCTTGACTGTTTTCATCATGATCTCATGGAATTTTAGTATATATAGGAGTTTCGAAAGTAGTCATCTCTTCATGGAAAGTTGTGGTATTGGATGTGTCATTGGTTGTAAGAGCGTTGTCATCAAGTTCTATAGAGATGACATCATTGTTAATTAAGTCTTGGATGTAATTCTTAAATTACACACATTTATCTGTGTGATGACCATAAATGCAATGAAATTCACAGTATGTGTTAGGTTTGTACCAACATGGCTTAGCTTCCCCTTTGGCAAAGGGTTTTGTAATTGGATATCTTATCAGTTTAGTCTCTTTTAGTAGATGAAAAACACTAGAGAGACTTTCTCCAAGGGGGTAAACTGGCGTTGGAATTTACACGAAGTTACATCTTCATTAGGTTTTATGATCGGCTTTTTGGGTGATCGTTCACTGATTTGGGTAGCCATATGAGAGAGTTGTGTTGTCAACTTATTATTTTTTTCTAATAGCTCATTGCGTGATGTTTTTTATGAATTCATCATGTTTGAAAGAGAGGGAGAACGAAGAAAGGTGTGATGAAGAACTCAACCTATTGATTGTGATCTTTGTTTTTGCTCAACCAAGTTTTAACAAGGATATAAGGAGCAAGCTTAAACAAGCTACTCAGGATAAATATGTGATAGCTTAAATAAGCTATAATGAAAATGGTTGAGATTTGGCTTTAAAAAGCTCTGAATTGTTGATGAGGAGAGTAACCCAAACAGGTTAATCGTGATATGGTTGTGATATAACTCAAAATGAGTTATGAAAAGATTTGTGTTGGCTGTGATTTGGATAAACACGATGGTGGACAAAATAATGAGTGAACTCAAACAAGTCACCCAATATTAGTTTGATATAGCTGGAAACAAGCTATGAATGATGTTTTGACAATTGATGATATGGGGAGTGAATGATAGTAACTCAATATCAGTTGGATATAGTTGAAGACAAGCTATGACAAATGTATTATTGGCTGAAGCAAGCTAATGAAATTGGTGTGATGTTTTGGTACGCATTGTTGGATTGTTTAGATGTTTTCGCTTGGTATTGAATTGGTCGAGAACTAATTTTTTTTTTAACACAACTAGGGTTTGAACTTTTACAATGAACACATTGATATTAGCTAAGTTTTATGATAAAACAATGCTAAACTATTTTATTTTCACACAATGAAGCAATTATGTGGATTTAATTGTTTTGGCTTATGAGGTAAATTCTTCATAAATGATCATTGTTTCATGTAATCATATATGTATGTTGTAGGTTGATGGATGCAGGCTCTTATTACTCCAAAAAAAAGATGTGTCCTCCGATATACCTTAGTCCTGATATTCATAATTTTGTATGGGGACAAAATTGGTACGGGGAACCCTTAGAGCATCTGAAGGAGACTCACAAATTCTTACTTGCGTGTTTGGAGTGAATCACCACGTCCGTAACAAGTTTTGTGAAAAGGTGGAAGGTGATGGAGGGATGAATGTGTATGGTGTCCTTATAACTCCCGAAGATTTACAGAGACGATGCTCCAGCTTCGTTATAAGCCTATTTAGGCGTGACATGCATGCATTGCACGATAAAGCATTACCTGTAAGTGAAGAGCATGGGTGAGGTAAATACCGAACGTTGTGATGAGACTAGGTCTCAAAGTGCAATGCAAATACAAATGTTGTTGGTGCGTGGTAGTCAAGTCCATGTCACGGTGTAGCTTTGGTGGTGATGAAATCCACCTTGTCTATGTGCAAAAATAAAATGATAAAGTGATTAAACGCAGGGTTCTTTCCAATTTGAAATAAATCACTAGCAGAAAATAATTGCGTACGTAAGCGTACTTTTTTGGTTTCAGCAATTTTCTTTGAATGTGGTATTTTTGCGGGATTTTGTTGTTTTTGTGTTTTTATTTTTGACAATATTCCAGTGACGCAGTCCTACAGAAAACAAATTAGTAGTTATCCTGCAAACGAAATGTTAGAAAAGTGATTGTGGTTGTTTTTATTTTCCAAATCGCTCGAAGGCGCAGGAAAAGAACATACACAACCAATGACCAAACAAATATTAATAATATGACAAAGGAAAATAATGATTGAAATGATGTTGGAAAACAAAGCTAAAGGATCCTGCGATGTTAGAACAAGAAACTAAAAAAAAATTGTGACCGTTTCTAATTTTCCAGATCACTCGAAGGTGCAAGAAAAGAGCATATACACGATACAATTGGAATAGATTTTATTTTTTTATTTTTTTATTTTTTAAATGTTAATAATTATTGCAATTAATCATGATTGTGAAATAGCGATAATGATTGTTTTCACAAAAAAGAAAAATGACGAAAGAAGAGTGTGAAAACATTACCTAGAAGTGTTGTCGTGGAAAATTGAAATGTAAGGCAAAAATTTATAAAAAAATTGTTTTGCGGAGCCCGAGTGGCCTCACATTTCTTATTTCCAAGATCACTTTTGAAGTGCAAGGAAAGAGCATACACGTGAGGTTGTTACATTAAATAAAATAAAATTTTAATTTTTAAAAAAATTATAATTTTGTTGTTTTTTGTTAAAAAGACAGGTGTTAGAAGAAATGAAACCAAAAATTTTCTGTAAGTCTAAATCAAAAATTATTTTTTCATTGCATAGATCTTTTCGATACATATCCATTAAAAAAATGAATTCATTCCGAGTTCGGAAGTAAAAGTTATGGCTTCCTAAGATGGGTTACAGAAGACTCAATAAAAATTTTGAGCGTGAGAAAAACGTCCCGGGAGCTAGTTTTTTTATTTTCTCGACTTCTATACTCCACCGAGAAGCTCAAATTTTGACAAAGAAGGTTAAAAAAATAATAAACAAAAATAAAAAGTTAGATCACAAAATGATTAACTAAAATGAAAGAAAATAATAATAATAATAATAATAATAATAAACTTCCTACAAAGCAGTTATTTTAGCAAAAGTAAATAAATAAATACATTTTCTGGATTGGTTGTCCCATGATAGTAAGATGATAAACTAATGACTAGTTCATGTGTTTCTACAGATTACGAGTGAATAGAAAAATCAGAACTGGGAACTAAACACCAAGCACCGAGGAGATCAAAGACAGGATGAGCGTCATAGTTTCATTGTTGTTATAACCTGCAGATACACCACAAGACACCGCACAACAAAAACACTACCCAAAGCGTGAAGGTTAACCAAAGAAGGCCATAAGGAAATGTAAAAGGAAATAATAACGAACAATAATAAACAAAGAATAGATAAAACCACTAATTGGGAAATTAATGGTAACATATCAAAAGTAATCGGGCGTGCCAAAATGTAACCTAGGAAAAATACACTACTAACAAGGAAGTAAAATACTAATAATCATACCTCCTCCTTCGTGTTCCATAAAGAAACCCGGAATGGGCTAGGAAACTTGGATTGAGCCCGATGTGTGATATGTAGGTGCTTTTCTTCAAGACGGAGCAAAACCTTCGCAACAATGATCCTCTTACTTTGCACTGATGGAAAAAAAAATTATGAGGCTATTTGGGCATTAGGATGAGGCAAAAGGATGTTCTTTGCTCAAAAGATGCAAGAACTTAGATATGGCATTCAAGTTGATTCTCTGTGTCCTAAGAGGGGAGGGGTAAGGTTGTATTTATAGCTTGGGGGAGTGATTAACTTCGAGTAATTTAAGTAATCATGGTTTTCAAATGTGGGCAAAATTAAGTGAGTGGTCCGAAAATGTGGGCACGATTAGGTGAGTGGTTTAAAATGTGGGCAAGATTATATGAGTGGGGGCCACGAAGAATGGGTGAAGATTTGAATTATATTTTTAATTCATAAGTGGAGGATTTTATGTGAGTGGGGACCACGAAGGGTGGGTGAGGATTTGAATTGAATTTTTAATTCAATAGTAAAAACCATAGAGAATAATGACATGTGGTGAAGATTGAGTTATTTTTTTGATTTTGAAATGGATAATTAATCAAATTATATTTGATTAATTCAAGTGTATTTTGTGGGAGATGAGAAAGGGGAATTAATTGATTTAGGATGATGTGAAATTAGGGTGTCTACATATATAATAAATCATGGTATCATAACATATCTTAAATAGTTTCAATTAAAAATATGTTCTTACCCGGTCAACAAGGGAAAAACAGTCCTCATCATTCACTCGTACCGAATCATAGCAATCGCTATGAGATACCACTGCAACACCGTAACTCCGAAGTTGTAATGAAACCACTGCCATACCAAAGAAACAAAAATGAGAAACTCACGAACCATACCAAGGTAGAGAGACAAAACAAATAAAAAACCCATTCAACTCACACATTTCCAACGAGTTCACGAGCCATGTAACAGTCATTTTTCGCTAAAAACTTTGAGAAGCGAAAATCTGAAACCTTGGGATTAAAGTTCTCATCCAACCAAATGTTTACTGGTTGTACATCTCTATGACAATACACGTTCTCGTCCACACCCTCGTGAAGATAAAAAGAGTGCCTCTCCTACACCCTGTTATTATTTTTAACCTCAGCGATCCACCAACAACTTCGCATTCATACACCTGCCTCACAAATCAAAGTTTGTTGACAACTTAGCTCTTTTTCAATGATGTGTAAATTTCAATTTTGTCTATCTATATTTTTTATCATTTTTTTGGAATAGATATAAATAGATAGTATATTCCCATATATTTATTAAAGGCTATTTATAATATTATACGCTTCTATAAATTTTCGACCTCTAATTGTGTATAGGTACCGGATTTTTTAACGGTGATATACAACTAGCAATGGCATGTGTATAATGCAATGTGAACGTCGAATGGTATATGTTATTAGATTCAGAAAGACAATTATTACTTTTGTAGTTGATGTTGATAAGGGGTGTGATTGACAATACTGATTTTCTATTAAAGTCCGAACAAATGTTGCGAAATACATTAGAAGGGATGTTAGATAATAGTTAGTTGTGTAATAATTGAATACAAATGCAAGTGAGACATGTAAGTTTGCTAATACTCACTCTCAAGAATGTAGTGAATGTGAAGTGTTGTTGTCAAAGTAGATTCAAAGAATGCTAAGTCCTTTAACATATTATCTCTCCATGAAACTAAAATAAGACAGAATATGCAATTATATATAAACAAATCTGAAATGGTTATGGTACATTCCAAATTTCTTTATTACCTCTACGAGTTTGAGAGCATAATTGTTAGAGCTTTTTTTGTGCATATCTTACAATCATAGCATTCCATGAGACCACATTTTTTGAGGCATTTTGCAAACAAAAATCGATATATGTTATTTGTGTTATAGGGATAGTTTTTTCTTTTGTAGTTGTGTTTGTTTAAACTATGGGTGATTGATTTTGTATGTGTAGAAATATAGATGAGTCACTTCATTTAAAATCCACAAACATGAGGTCTAACCATTAAAACTATTCAAAATGCAAAAAAGTGATATAATGTACAAAGTTTTGGTTGAAACAACTATAAATTGCATAGTCCTTTTCGGAATTTTAAAACTGTAGGTATTTGTGTGCAGATGAAGACATTAAAAATGTGTTGTTGTTGCTTAACATAAAGGAACGAGCAACAATAATAAGGAAAAATCAAACATGTATGTTCAAAAGTGTAATTTTGTAAGTGTAGATATATAGACGAACCACTTCATTTAAAGGTTTTGTCTCTTCATTTCAAACTTGTTACAAATTCATACATACACATTTTCAAATCTCATATCATGAGTGGTATCGTTTTGTGGACTATTTCAAATCTTCATTTCAAACTTGTTACTCAATTCCATATCTTGCGTGTTACGATCATTGTATGATTCTGCTGGAGAGATCTCCATTTCACATGCATTAATCTATATTTCACCTGAGTATTAAAAAAATAAAAAATAAAAATCGAAATACCAAATGTTAGTGGGACAATTTCATCGTCTCCAACGAACAATTTCATCGTCTCCTGAGTTGATTTCTGAAAATGAAAACCACTTGCTTCCACTATCAAATCGATCGATAAAATTTAGAGCTCCAAAGGGATGGTTTGCCAAGGCTATTCTTACTCCCTCCCTTCAAGGGAAAATAATACCACGTTGGCTATCAGATCGACTTGCACGAACATTTTCAGCGAAGATGGTTAGGACGCAAGTCAAAAAGGCAATGGAAAAAAAGGAAGAACCCGTGGAAGTAGAGGCCACTCATAAAACTACAAGTCATCTTCTGCGAATAGATCGAGTTGTTTTTGTGTAGGTATAAAATCGCTTTACTTTCTCTCTAGTGAAAGAGATAATGTTAAGTTCCAGCTTCATGGCTGCACGTAAACTAAAATTCTTGTACATCCAAAAAATCGAGTTATTTCTTGGTTGGTGAAAATTTGGTTTATTTCATTCGTAATTAAAGGGATATATCTTGTCATGTTTTTTTGGGGTTAAACATCATTACGCTTGAAGGCATACTACAGTGGAACAACGCTTGCTGATTCTGATATTATTTATAAATCAGATGGCAGAGATTTAATTTGTAAACTTTACATTGAGATCGAAGGGCAAAGGCAAGTGCATGTATTGTTAGGAAACCACAGATTATGCAGAAATAAATACGTAGAAAGTAGAATAACAAAATACCAGTTTATAGAGATAGAGCAAAATAAAATATACAATATACCAAACATGCAAGAGACGAACACCAAATTTACGTGGTAAAACCCCCAGAGAGCTTAGGGAAACATCCACGGTGCAAGATATCAAGCTTTATTAACTCAAGATGAACATATTACATGCGAACTCGTTATGAGAAATTGTAGATCTCCACAAAAATATATACACCTAATTGGCGAAGTATAGTTAGGATTCCTCCTAAAAATAGAGTGGAAAAATGCCATTAAGATTTTTCTTAATTTTTGCTTTAGGGGCTCACACCGAACCCCACCAGAGAAATTTCATAACATGTCACCGCTCCCCTAGACCCCCGCGACAAGAGTGGGGGCAAGCCCCCACCTTTAAAGTAGAATGAAAATATGAATTTTATGTAATCAAACGTTGTCAATAATATAACGAGCTCGAAGCATATATGGTATTTATTAACCTTTTTTTATTGGCGTTTATTGCCATGTTCTAAAATTTGTCCCTATACAATTTGAATACAACATGAGTCTATCACAAGTCGTACTTACGAAGAGTATCCTAGACGGCGTTCATAGATGGAAAATGTAGGAAAACCCAAATTCCCACTAGAATGTGTAAAAGCCTAAACTCCCACTTTAGAACAAATAAGACTTCCACAAGATTTTTTTATATCTTTAACCACATTAAATCGTGCTCCCTTAATTGAATCAACTATATGTGGGCCTCCTGGTTCGCTCCGGTTAATATCTCAATACCTTTTGCGAGTTTCAACCAAACAATGGTGCCTTGATGATGAGCTGCAAGTTGTTGATTGACTCGACAATACATTGAGATAAGGAGGATATCACGATCATATTAGCATGAATGATCCACAAAGCAAATCAAAAACTTCGATAAAATAAATCTTACTATAGTAATTAGGATGGTTGCAATGTGATACTAGTAATTATCAGAAATTCATGCCAAGCAAGAAGTTCCAGGAGGAAGCCACTGGAAAACACGTAAAGTGGCCACCAAATATGGACTCTGAAAATGAAACACCTTATGGCATAATTATGTTGCCCTAGGCAGAATATATGGTTTTTACTCAAACTAGCAATCATACCAAAGGGGTGTAGAAATGTAGCGTTAAGTGTAATAGAGTGAAGACATAGATTTAAGTGCAATGTATTTTTTTTTGAAAAGGAGGGAAGATCAATTATTGAATTAAGGGAAATAAGCAATAATTGAAGCATAGAAAATAGATAAAATTCTATACCCTAAAGGTAGGAGGAGGAAGAACTAGCTTGGAAACATAAATATTTCAATAAGTGCACAAATGGTGCAGAGGTAAGAGGTGATTTCATCTATCTTTTCTTGAAGTGGACGCAAGCCCCGTGAGACATCTTGGATTACCTTTCAAATGAAGAAGATGACGATATATATAGGTGGTTGTTGCTTCAAACACTTAAGACATGTGTGAACATAAAGCCTATGTCATTATGTATCTCTAATAACAATAGTTACACATATCCTTATAACAAGGATTGTTAGCGAAGAGGAAGATAAGGAAAATGCCTTCGAAAAATAAACATGATAAGTTTGATTATCATAAAATAAGATGAATGGGATGCAAACACTATAATCAATCATGTAGGTTTTGTTTTTCCTTTTTCAGGTTGCTAAAAGTTGAGAAAAGATTTTTAAAAACTAGTTATGAATCCATTGTAATTTCATGTAGGTTTAATTTTGTTTATTTTGGAAGTGACCTTCTTAGAGGGGATCAAGATGAACCTACGAGGAGATATTGATTCTGTGAGTTCTAGATACTGATAGGCAGAGGATAAGTGAGATGGAATTCTCGTCAACTTAAAATGTCATAAGAGATCAAGGCGGTGCATACAAGTACTATCTTAGGTGAGAGTTCAATAGTGGTGGGAAGGAGGTGGTGAGGTAGTTCTATCCCCTACAATACCTCATTAACGACTGTGAAAATAAAACTAGGTGAGGTAGTTCTTTCCCCGATGATACACCTCAACACCAAGAGAACCAATGGAGGAAGAAATGAGTTCTCTCATATAGAGATCATTTTTTCAACATGAATTTGACTTTGATTTTTTCCACCTTTATAAGGAAGGTGGCATATATGTCACCTACTAGAAATCATTTTTTTGATATATGTTGTGCATCCACATGGACCATTATTGATTGTCATATTTGAACAAAAAAATGATAAAATTAAGTTTGTTTTAAAATATATATGCCATATATATTAGAACATAGGGGACATTAACTCCACACAAATGGTCAATAAAAAAATTGCACTAGCTATTACAGAAGCCAAAATCCTAAAGCGATAATTACAAAATTGAATCTTCAACATTTATGAAATATTTAGAACAAAAAACATGTGTACACAGAATCATCACCACAAGAGCTTACTTAAGAATTGTTTCAAACAAGATTTGAAGAGATATCCATTTATAGTTTTCCATGTTATTAACAAACAAGAAAATGAGAAAATATTATGAATTAGTCTTTAAGTGATAGCCTTATGAGTTGGAAAAACATGAAGTGGAGATGCAAAATTTTGAGCACAGTGGTGATGCCCAATGGAAAAAACAAACATTCCATTAACCAAGTTGGTGTCTTAGGTGGAGACGTGGGCCCATGATGGATGTATTTGCATAATCTTGTTCACCTTTTCATGTAGATAGGGAAACATATGGGAGGCACTAGAATGTGTATCCTCAATTTTGGCCATGACCAAAAGAGGTGTAAAACGTGAGCTTCAAGAGATTTTTAATGTAGGAGTCGTGTGAATAAGGAGTCCCAACCCCCTTTTTCTGGTGCTATCACCTCTTTTAGTGTAGGATTTCCTTTTCATGCATCTTTTTAACCCTCTCTCTCCCCCGGTCCCTTGGCATGTTTAGATTAGGATTAATTAGTTGCACTTTCCCTTCTAGGAGTAGTTTAAAATTAAGATTAGGTACAGGAACGGCCTTTTCGGCCTTCTCAAATGTAAGTCCCACACTTAGAGATGCTCTCATGTTAGCAATAAGTAAATATATGCATTGTAAAATCTCATGGTGCTACTTTTTTGTGATAACAAGTACTAATAAAAAAAAAAACGAAGATACCAAAATTTAATCTTTAAGTGGCACCCTTATGAGGTGGAACAACATGAAGTGGAGATGCAACATGTTGAGCATTGTGGTGGTACCTGATTAAAAAAACATTTCAACCATGTTGGTGACTTGGGTGGATAAGTGGGTCCACCATGGATGTGTTCACAAAGTCTCTTTCACCTTCACATGTAGATAGAGAAACTAGCAGGAGGCAATAGAATGTTAATTCTCAATTTTGATCATGGCCAAAATAGGGAGGTAAACATGCCCTTAAAAAGTTTTGAACCCACCACTGACCATGAGTTTGGTTGGAAACTTTTTTCCCACACAAAGGTGAATGGTGGAGAGGTGGAGAGCTTCCGATATTTGCAGTTGGGGTGGTCAAAGAAGGATGATGGAAACTATAGGGGAAGGATCAACACAATAGCTTGTTATCAAAGCCTTGTCGTGTCACTTCTATATCGCAATACTATGGAATCCTCATGTACCCCACACCCCAAAATTATACCAAACAAGGTTAGTTGAGAAAACCCCTAGTCTAGTATTGTGAAGCTTGCTTGCATTAATATTCTAAGTTTGTGATTTCTATCATTAACTCATTTAGTTTTAACATTTACTTTTTTGGCCAATGTATCATAATAGGAATATTTCATGATAGATTTCTTACATTTTTTGTAAGGAAACTTGTTTTGTTTTAATATATTGCTTTTACTAACAAATGGATAAAAGAAGCAAAAATAAAACACTTATTTATTTTTCAATATGCCTTATTGAGTTCATGTTCTCGTAGTGGCTTAGAAACCCTTCAATGTCTTCATGAGGTCAATTATGTTTATTGTCACATGTGGATACTTTCCATAGGATTCCTTCAGTTGCCCATGGTAAATCAACCAAACAAATAGAAACAAAACACATACTTATTTTTCAATCTGCCTTATTGAGTTTATGTTCTCGTATTGGCTTGGAAACCCTTTAATGGCTTCATGATACCAATTACGCTTATGGTCACATGTGGGTATTTTCTTGAGGCTCCTTAAGTTGCTCATGCAAAAACAATTTATGTAGAATAATAATATGAAAAGGCCCTTGTTTTTGGTGAATCTTGGTAAGACCCACAAGAACCAAATAACCCTTTAAATTTGGAAAACTCTACCAAGGACGACATAGGGGGATTAAGGCCTAGGTAGACTTGGCAATGGCCTAGGATGCCAACGCGTTTGGGGTGGGTTAGGTGGGAGGGGACAGGGGGCAGGGGCATCAATTTGTTTTATTTTATCATGGTTTTTATAAAGACTAGATTAATTGATTAACCATATATGCTAGTAGAGTTAGTGGCCACCCTTACATACCAATTTGATTCTCTTCATTGAAAATAAAATTAATTTTAAATAATTATATTAAGATTATGATATTTAACTCCTGATAAGGGGAGTAAGGATAAGAGGTTGACACATTGGAGTCCTCCTTCAGCAGGTTGGATCAAACTAAATTTTGATGGTGCCTCTAAAGGCAACCCTGGAGCCGTTGTCATGGGTGTGTGTTTTGTAATGCTGAGTGTCAACTTGTCCTTGCTTTGGCTTTTGATTGTGGTGTAGCTTCCAATAATTTTGTAGAAGGCATGGCCTTGTGGCGGGGTCTGGCTGAAGCTAAGTGTAGGAAATGGTCTAGAATCTAGGTTGAAGGAGACTCTTTAGCTATCATTATGATAGTGCAAGGAAACTCTCCTCATGCATGGCAATTACAATCCATTTGTGATAATATTCAAGCAATTTTTCCTGATTTTGAGGAGGTGATTTTTTCTCATATTTGTCGAGAAGGCAATAAGGTGGTAGATGGTTTAGCTAATATTGGTGTCATGCTTTGGAATAAGGGTCGGGTGATGGCTCAATCATGGGAGACGCTTTTCCCTAATGACATTCAAGGCCTTTTGGTTAATGATGCACGTTTGGCTCGTGTTTAGGAGGCTTGTAATCTCTAAAGACATACCTCTTGTTTTCCCCGCCTCCGCAATGATGGTTTATTTAAAGGGTGGATTTGGTTTTGGATTTGAAGCATGGCATACCTTGCATTCATTGGCTTTGGGGAAGGTGTTTGGCTTTTAAGCCGCGTTTTGGTTGCCTTTGGATTATCTTTTCAACTCCTTCCGCAGTTTGGTTGGTTTGCCTTCAAGGTGGGTCTGGTTTGTTGTAGTTTTTCGATTTGTTTCTCCTCCTTCTCTCATGGTGTCCAATGCTAACACTATGGGTGGCTCTGGAGGAAGTGAAGTCGTGCTCGACCGGGCCTATTTTGGGTGAGTCCTTTTCAAGTGGCTTAATGGGAGAATTAAAAATGTGGCCATGAGGGGGTGGCTGGAGCAAGTTTGGTCAGTGGCCGAGAGCATTGAAGATGACAAAGAAGAAGTGGTTGTCTGTGATAAATTGAGGAGGTTAATGTTGGACCTGGTCAATCTATGGGTCGAAGGAATGTGTTTGATGTGGCACAGGGGTTGAGCGCGGCCAACATTATCTCTAATTCAGCAGGCCAATTTCTCCTCCACAAGGAGATGAAGGACCTAGAAGTGAGGGTGGTCAGTTTACAATTTCATATTCATGCCCTGACTCGTGGCGTGAAAGCTCTCTCGTGGCTTGATCGCGATGGTGGAAAACTAGGGTCTCTGTCTCTCGAAGAAGGCCAAATTTGATTTGCCAAACTATTGTGCTAGCTCTTCTTCGTCTCGAAGCGACTCAGAGGTGGAGATTCTAGCGGAAAAGCCTCGGACTCTGTCATGGAAGAGTGAATTCGGGGTTCTCGAATCTAGCTTGTTCAATATGGAGTGGGTTGCACTCTTTTTTTATGATCTAGGAATGATTCGACGATTCGATGATATATATATTGTTGTATAGGAATTGGTTTTTGGATTTTGTAGCACGATAATGTGCATTTTACTCTCCCTGTTAAGTCCAGTGATTTGTAGATTAATCATGGACTATAATAGGAACTTTTTTTGAGGCTAGGGCCTTCTCCCTAGGAATCTTCAACAAAAAAAAAAAAAAATTATGATATTTAACTAGCCCTAAAACCTAGGCAAGTGCCTTTGTTATTAAATTTAACTCATACATTTGTATTTTAATACTTAGTATTTTTTTGAATTCTTGCAAGTTATTTTCGGAGGAGATATCAAGAAAGGTAAATATGTATGGAAATTGAGAAAAAATAGTTAGGACATATATCAATAAAGGAGGATTATGATAGACTATATGTTAAAGAATTAGCCTAGGAATTTAGGCAGTGATAGCTACAACTAAATTTATTAGCAAGTTTTTCTTGGATGGTAGAGGCATAACATATGATGAAATCAAAAATTTGGTTGTGGTTAATTAATTTTTCTACTATAAGATTCATTTTTTATATAGAAGGCGTTATCTCTAGTGTTACCTAGGGTGCTTATAATGCTTAATTCGGCCCTAAAGGACAATTGTAGATTCCATTGACTACTTCTTCTCCACACAAAAATTGACATTCTTGAATCCAAGACTCTCTAGTCATTAAAATCCTCAAACAGACCTAAATTTCACCATATAATGACAAACCGTTATCGTACTTAGCATGCATTGTGGATCGCAAATTTTTATCACATGAAAGAGAGTATTACAAAGCCTTCATTCTATGGAATGGGCTACAATGCAAAGCCCATTGTCATCTTAACAACTAAGGATCTCATTCGTCTTATAGTGTTTTATTTTATTTTTATATTTTCTATGGTGTTGTTGTTCTAGAATTTCGAATGGCATTTACATCCTTTTTAGTGGTGGTTTGAATAATGATATGGGTATTAAACCACTTTACATAGAACTAAAACGTATAAAATATGTAACAATCCTAGTTATCTTAGATATGACATGTATTAAAAACTTTTGCTCAAATAAAATGTGAAATCACAAAATATTTTCAAAATAAGCATTGTGAGAAGTATCGACAATACCCCATATGTCTACCATTTTTGAAACTACCACCATACGCTTCTCAAACTTTCGGTGAATGTTGTTCACACAATTCTCTTCATTGTCTTTAATAAGATCATAGCCTCCCCTTGTCTACATAGCTCATGGTGTTTGCAGTGATAGGAATTTGTAGGTTTTTAGATTTTTTAAGCTATATTACATCTTCAACAGGGAGTCGAGAATGAAATCATAAGTTGGGTTTTTGTGTTAATGAAATATTTCAAGAGTTAAATTATGTGTTTACAATTGTGCAAGTTTGTGGATTACCTAAGCGAGAAATGATAATCATGTGCACTATGAGAAGTGTCGTGTGGAAGTCTGCAAATATAACCAACCAAGGGCTTATAGAGATAGACATCGATATCGATGTTTCTCGTATGGTGATGCATTAATTTAGAAACACTTTCATGAGCAAAATCTAGTATGAGGTGCCTTAAGTGGAAAGCCAATGGACACCTTAAGCTTGGGGACCACCAGCTCTAGATGGTGTTGGGTTTCAGTTTTAAGTCCAACAACATTATTTGGAAAGTGATAAGAGGGAGCCATCCTAATTATGAGTTAAACAATTCACATGCTTCCACATTTTGTAGACATATTTTCCAAGGTACTTTTAACATAAACATTTGGCTAAAGTCCCTTCTTCATAATGCTTCGGCGGATGTTCATGCCTTGTTTTAAAGTTCCAAATTTGGCATAGGCTAGAGCATGCTAGCAAAGGTGAACTGATCAAATTGAAATCTCTTGGCTAAGAAACCCCTCTATTTGAAATTGCTCAGGAGAATCCCAAATGTATTGGTTGTGCGTGATCAACCATATGTTGACCATGGTGGTCGTAACCTTTGTAACACAAAACACTCAATTAGCCACATAGCAAAGGAACAAGTAGATGCATTTGCAGTCTCCTTCACCACCAAAGCTTGCATATGTCTAAAAGCCACCATCAGTGACACATGTCCTACTTTGAAAGACCAAAAAAACTTTAGAAAGGTTGTATTATCTAATAAGATAGACGGTGAATATTTTTTTTTATTGATAAAAATTGGATAGGCTCCAAGAGCCATTACAGGAAAGGATAGTACATTGAAAGCTCACATGAGACAAATAAAAAGAGACCAAAGAGTCAAAAAGAAACTTGACTCAGCCAAACAACCAAAAACGAAATCAAACCAATGAAGATGAATGAGATCTAAGCCTCATATGTGTTGTACTGAAAACTTTTTGAAGATTTAACTTTCCTATTTTGGACCACAGTCCATTCTTCCTTGTTAGTAACATCATCTAAAGCATTTTCACACGGAGAACAACATCAATAGAAGAGATTAGTCTAAAAACACCTGAAAGATTAGATAAAGGATCTATTTCCTTCTCCGACCCTGAAGGGAGCTTAGCATCAATTTAATTACCAGATTGAATTTTTACATCAATGCATTCAAGATCAATGGCTATTATTGCCTAGAATGTGTCACTTGCAAGCACCCTTGGTCTATACTAAGATGCCTATCAATGTAAACAGCCATTTTGTGCTGAGTGAGAGGCATTGTTTTAGAATCTTCCCGACAAAGCTATTTAAAGAAAGGAGGATCCACTCCACATTCAGAGCCTTGTAAGAATAAATGACAATGTAACATTGGAGGGTGGCTATGAATGCTAACAAGTTGTGAGGGGAATATTCAATGCAACTAGATATCATTTGGTATTATAGAAGGTGTAATAGTAGGTTCTCAATTATTGTTTCTTCATAGCCTTGGGAGAGTTATGCATATGCCTTGAGTGAATTTTTAGCTCTTGAATGAAGGGTGAAACACAACTACTTTCTTCGGCGTGAAAGATAGAAGGACAAAGAACAAAAGAAATCCCGAAGATGTGGTTATGAAGAGGAAGGGAAAAAAGGGCTCAGATCAAGCAACCAAGGCTGAAAATGCAAGAAGGATCACCTTGGGAGGAGTTAGTCTTAGATTCATAATTACAAACAGGTAGCAATCTCTGAGGAGAAGGGTAGCTACGATACTGCTGGACGGCAATTCCTTTATAACTATAGGAAGCAGGAAAGGAAAAATCTGAAAAATAGAAATGAAACAATTTGTCCAAGAATCTCAAAATCCATGTGGTAAGTGTCCCAGATTATACTGCGACATAAATGAAAGCTTTATTGAAAATGAGAGTTAAAAGTTGGCAATCTCTGAGAAGAGATGTGCAGCTACATTACTGCTTTTTATTCTTTGGATGACATTTCCTTGAGCTGTTTGAAAATGAACACAGATTATACTGCAACAGACACAGATGCAAAGCTTTATTGAAAACGGGAGTTGCCTACAAACAGGTAGCAATCTCTGAGGAGAAGGGTAGCTACAATACTGCTGGACAGCAATTCCTTTAAACTATAGGAAGCAGGAAAGGAAAAATCTAAAAAATAGAAAATGAAACAATTTGTCCAAGAATCTCAAAATCCATGTGATAAGTGTCCCAAGTGAAGAAAATTATTTATTATATTGATGTCCACAAATGACCAAAAGTAGGACAATGAGACTCGAGAATGCATCCAATTATAGTAGTAAGTGCCAAGGTAAAAAAATCCTAGGACCAAAGACTATCATGAAGAGAATCTGTTATGAAGTGGATTTGGGTTTTGAAATTTTCAAGACTTCTGATATTTTTTTGAATTTTGCAATTTTGGATGCTTCATACCATCTTTTCTGACTCAAGGATGCTTCAGATGAATAATCTTTGGTTGGTCGAGGATGAGGGAGGAAAATGATCCCTCCTATCTACATAAATTTTCAAGAGTATTTTTTTGAATTTTGCAAATGTATCATCCTCTAAAGCCATTAGATCCAAGGTCGAGGAAGTGTGAGGGAGGAAAATGTATCCTCCAAGGTAGTAAGTAGTAGGATCCGTGTATGCATTATTCTGTCCATTCAGTCGGAACTCAAGTTCTCAATAAATTAAGGGCAAAAGTTAAGAGTTTCTAACTCTTTCTATCAAAGGGCCCATTTCCTTAAAGGTGGATAAAGAGGGACCTTGAAAGTGACTAAAGATATTTCCGGTTAGGTTCACAAATTTTTCATCCAATGGGTTTCCTTATGATGGAATTTATTTTTTTTTTTTCATTCAAGTATATCTTCTCCCAAACTGCAGCCGAATTTGTAGTAGGACCCCTAACCTACAGGAAAGCAGGGCCCAATCAGCAACATAAGAGAATCAAAGTATTGCAACGAACCGTCACCAAAATGAAAAGAACCACAAAACTTTTCTACATTATATGGAAAGTACAATCCTGGAAAGAAAGCATTTCAAAATGAAGCATCTAGTGTCAAGCTTTGGTCATTATAGCCATTCTTGCAGCCCAAAAAAAGTCTGGAGAACATTTCAAAACGAAGCATCTGGTGTCAATACAGAGTAAACTGAAAATTGATAGAAGTAAAACAGAATGTGAATAAAACAAAGAAAAAAGAAGAAAATCGTATATAAATCTGCATTAATCAAACTATATCCTTGTAACATTCGCTTTCTATACAAAAAAGAAACTTCCCCATGTTACAAAACAGGTAAAGAAATTGTTCTTTGGAGCTTCGAGGACCTAAACAGGTGCTGTGGTTGAATAGCACAATTCAATCTTGCATTTTCTCAAAAAAAAAAAGTGACAAAGCCAATGCTGTCCCATGCGCAAGAACTGCAGTGTATCAAGAAATCCATGTTGTCTTGCACCTAGCATATACAGAAAAAAACTTGAATTTTAACTAAAATAAACATGAATGAATGGAGATAAAAGAATACACAAAAAAAAAACAATCTGAGTAAGGAACCAACTAGTTTATTGCTTTGAGAGGCAGGTATAGCCATCTATCTCTGCTCTGCTAGGTGCGCAACTGTATGTATTGCTATAAGAAGTGACTTGTTTGTAGAAACCAACTAGTCATTGTAGAAGAACTGAATTCCCTCAAAAACACAACTATTCGACAAATGTCCCCTCCAATATCTGAAGAGGATCCGCCATGAAATGGAATCATTCAATAATAATGATGTGGAAGTTTGCACTAATAAACATTACAATCTTAGATTTCACGGCCATAAACAGATTGCATACAGCTAAGACAGCTCAACATTTGTGTACATTTTGAGCACTGAAACGAAGAGAAGTTGCTCTAGAAGAATCAAGTCACAGGCGATGTTTCATAGAGAGTTACAGAGTCACTTTTTCAAGTGTATGAAATCATTGTCCACTTCCAAATAATGGGAATATATCAGCTCACTAAAACAGAAGTTTCCACAAGAATGTTGCCTAAAAACGCAATTAATATGGGGGCTTCTAGAAGGAGCTTGTAACAAAGACACCAAGGAACATATACAACAATAAAAGATTCTCGCCTACAAACATTAAAAAGATGCTTGCCTACAACAGAAAAGTTTCTTCCCTGCCATTTTCTCACATGCTTCCCGTTACTCGTGCAAGCTACTTCAAATACGACAGGATAGGGAATCTCTAAGATGAAAACATAATGCTGATGTAAACGAATATCCAATGAAAATAACGCTTTCCTCCTTTTTCCTCAATTTCTTAGCACGTACCCATTACACACCCAGACATACCAGGAAATATCCGTACCAGGACATTGGTTGTGATTAGATGGTTAACTGATTGTGTAAACCTGTCATTATCATTTGGGTGATTTTTTTCACTGATCGTGGACCTGGTCTGATGTTGTAACTCGTGTAAACAGCTGTTTAGACAGCTTGTTATTTGCTAATAGAATGATCAGATTCATTGTTTTGTGCATTCCATCATCCTGTTCTAACAATCTCTACCCTTTAACTATTTTTTAAAAATTTCTATCTTTCACAGTTTGCTACCTAGACTTAAAATCTTAGCTTCTGTGCTGATTACCGAGTTGCTGTAAGTGACATTTGTTTGAACAGTATTTGGCTGCATCATGGCCTAGCCTATTCGGGGAAAATATTTCCAGCCTTTCTTATCTACCTCGAGTTTTATAGTTATGTATTCTTCAATGACATTTAATCTTAATTCATTTTTCCCTGGGTCATGTGTATCTGGGTCATGTGTATCAAAATTTGTTTTGAACCTCTTTATGTAGTATGGAGCAAAAAAATATTCACAAGTTTTGAAATTCAAAAGGATATCAAAATTATTGCGGACTGAAATTCAATTACAGCACAGCTCAAAGCACAAAATTAATTGCAATGGATGTCAATTGTCTGCATCAGTTTGTATCAAAGCCCGGAAAATGTTAAAAACAGGAGTCCATATTGGTGGTGAAGAAGGGGAGTGAGAAGCACATTCCAGAGGGACGGAAATGAGGATAAGAGTGTGCGAGATTTGGGAGGAGGAGAGGGTTATAGATTCAATGAAGCAGCCATAACTGAATCTGTGGGTAGGCTTACTGAAGCCATACAAGAACAACAGTATGAAGTTGGTGGTGAATGCATTGAAGAGAAATTTGCATCCTCAATGTCTAACTATTTTGGTTGACTATTTTGAGAAAGACCTGCAAAATATTGCTGAAGCTCCCCCAAGAAGTGTCAGCTGGATTGTTGCTATAATGAAGTGTAGCAGCTTTATCAAAAGGGAAAAACAAGGCAAGGTAATGAAAACAATTTGAACATGGCCAAAGCCTGTCAAGAATTTGTAGACTAAATCCTTGTCATCAGATTAGCAGCAACAATTGTGTTCACAGTATAAAAATACAACACACAGTTCATGAAGCTGCATATCAGAGTTGATATAGGTCAAATGGCACCAAACATATAGTATCCAATGAATGGCCTTTTCTTCCAACTATAAAATGAGTTGACCATGGTAATGATTCACTATGTTGATGGAGTTCTTCAATATGCTTTTGAAGATTAACAAAAAATGAAACAGATGGAAGGTAAGGATAATGACGAGGCAAGGTAATGAACAATTTGAACATGGCCAAAGCCTGTCAAGAATTTGTGGACTAAATCCTTGTCATCAGATTAACAGCAACAATTGTGTTCACGGTATAAAAATACAACACACAGTTCATGAAGCTGCATATCAGAGTTTTAGTCAAATTGAGGACATTGAGTATCCAAGAATACAAACTTTTCTTTTACCAACAACTTTCCCAGTTGACTGGTAATGATTCAATTCTTTTGATTTGTTTTGGCCCAATGGAGTTGACCATGGTAATGATTTTGAAGATTAACAAAAAATGAAACAGATGGAAGGTAAGGAAATGACTGAGAGAGCTAGCAATGCTCAGTTTAGAGGAAGAAGCAGTACACCCAGAATCTCAAGAGGAAATCATTGATACTCGAGATAAAAAGATACCCATAAAGACACAACATCTGAACCTAGAGGATACTGTAAATGGCCTCCTATAATGCATTTTAGCAACAATCGAGGACATTGAGGAAAGAGTGTACAAACTTTCAGTCTTTTACCACAAACTTTCCCATTGACTCTACTCAATGCAATTCTTTTGATTTGTTTCCTTCGGCCCAATCTGTCTCTTTTCTTTCATTTTGTTCATATTTTGTGACCTACACAACCTGCAATTTTTTCAATCCATTGAATACTCAACTTCCTACCTTTCCCTTGGGAAAGGAGTGAATATTTGCGTGTAATATTAATCTAATGTGTAAATTTGTTTATAATTTAGAAGAGATAATTATTATTAATATATTTTCAAATTATAATCTAGATTATTATAATATTTTAAATATTATATGTATAAATATGTATGCCATATCGGTATCCATATCTGATACTGTACCAATATCCATATCCATGCAACTCTGCCAAAAACAGTAAGAGACATTTAAGAATTCTTAGGGCCCAAAGGTATAACCACAAATTTGTGAAGAAATGTAGGTGCATAACAGCAGTTCCAGCAATGCCACTTAAGAAAGATGCACTCATATAGACTGCAGAAGCAATTTAAGAATTTGAGAAACTCAAGAAGGCTATGTGCACCACCCTTGTCCTGTCCACACCAAATTTCAACATCATTTTTATAGTTTCACTTAGGATCATGGAACTGGAGCAGTCTTGAAGCAAGAAGAAGTCCCAACTTTATTAGTGGCCAAGTTTACCTATGAAAGATCAATGTTGACCTAATTGCTTGCATTCAAGCAGTTCCAAGCATGCTTGATGGGGAGGCTCTTTGAAATCAAATTGATCGTGACAGTCAAAAATAATTGTTGTAACAGATGCTCTCTACCAAGAAACAACAAAATAAGCCACAAAACCACCTTAAGATCTTCTGCAAGAAATAGGATCTCCCCCTGTCTAATTCACCTCTGACCAAACTTGGGAGAGTAGATGAAACCTTCCTGATCTGTTAGCTCAAAATCAAACTCAGCTTGTTATCTTCTATTTTCAGTCATACAGAAGCCTTACAAATGCAAGTTACAATCTTATTCGACTACTTTCTTTTTCAGTGACAGATATCAATTCCCTGCCAGAGTAACAGGAAATGTTCTTAGGAAAGGTGGATTGGCAAGGTTTCGGTTTATGAGATCAAAACCCCAAGTAATACAAAATTTGAAGAGGCAGAGAAGATTCAAAACAACAAAAACCTCTCCCTGTGCTTCCACGAGGAGACCTCATAAGCAGAATTGGCTCCTGGATTGGCTCCAAAATAAAATGACCTTTGTATTATTTAAATACATACCTGCTAGTTGAGATATTGTATGAAAACTATAAAAACCCAGGGCAGGAGAAAATATGATCAAACCTGGAGGGCACTTTGCAGGGAGGGTGATGAGTCGTTAACGCGATGATCGGCTTGATTCTAACTGAATAAGTATGTCAATGTTTATTATGAAATGAAATGAAATGGTCTTAATTACAAGTACACCACCGCAATTCAAGTTACTATTTCTTTAAATTATTTTATAAATTAAAACTAACAACAAATAAAAATGAAAAGTGGATATACAATTTGTAAATTAGAGTAGGTAGAGCGTATACTCAACAATGATTTAAGCATTCAATCACATAAAAGATATTTCCGGTTGGATGCAGCAGCTGTACCCGTTACACACCCAGACAATTAATATGGGGGGGGCTTCTAGAAGGAGCTTGTAACAAAGAAACCAAAGAACATATACAACAATTAAAGATTCTTGCCTACAACAGTAAAAGATTCTTCCCTGCCATTTTCTCACATGCTTCCTGTTACTTTGCAAACTATTTCAAAGACAACAGGATAGGGAATCTCTCCAATGAAAGCTACAGAACACATAATGCTAATGTAAACGAATATCCAATGAAAAGAACACTTTCCTCCTTTTTCCTCCTTTGATTAGATGGTTAACTGATTGTGTAAACCTGTCATTATCATTTGGGTGATTTGTTTCACTAATCGTGGACCTGGTCTGATGTTGTCACTTGTGTAAACAGCTGTTTAGACAGCTTGTTATTTGCTAATAGAATGATCAGATTCATTGTTTGGCGCATTCCAGAACTATTTTTAAAAATTCTATCTTTCACAGTTTTCTACCTAGACTTAAAATATTGGCTTCTGTGCTGATTACTGAGTTGCTGTAAGTGACATTTGTGTATGTACGGTATTTGGCTGCATCATGGGCTGGCCTATTCGGGAAAATATTCCAGCCTTCCTATCTACCTGGAGTTTTATTGTAATGTATTCTTCGATGGCATTTAATCTTAATTCAGATTTTACTGTGTGTAAATGAGCATTAAAATTTCACAACTAATCAAGGATATCTGATGTTGTAACTGTAAACAGCTGTTTAGACAGCTTAAGCACTAATAGAATGATCAGATTTATTGTTTGCGTATTCCAGAACTTTTTTAAAAATTTCTATCTTTCACAGTTTTCTACCTAGACTTAAAATCTTGGCTTCTGTGCTGATTACTGAGTTGCTGTAAGTGACTTTGTGTACGGTATTTGGCTGCATCATGGGCTGGCCTATTTGGGGAATATATTTCCAGCCTTCCTTATCTACATGGAGTTTTATTATTATGTATTCTTCGATGGCATTCAATCTTAGATTCATTTTTGGGAGTATGGAGCAAAAAAATTCACAAGTTTTTGAAAGGATATCAATTATGCAGCCATAACTGAAATCTGTACAGCACAGCTTACAAAGCACAAAACTAAGCAATGGATATCTTAGTAAGAAGGGGAAGAGAAGCACATTCCAGTAGGACAATGAGGATTTGGGAGGAGGAGAGGGTTATAGATTCAATGAAGCAGCCATAACTGAATCTGTGTGTAGGCTTATAAAGCCATACTAGAACAACAGAATGAAGTTGGAGGTGAACATTGAAGAGAGATTTGCATCCTCAATGTCTAACTATTTTGTTGACTATTTTGAGAAAGACCTGAAAAATATGAAGCTCCCCAATAAGTGTCAGCTGGATTGTTGCTATAATGAAGTGTAGCAGCTTTATCAAAAGGGAAAACGAGGCAAGGTAATGAAAACAAATTGAACATGGCCAAAGCCTGTCAAGAATTTGTAGACTAAATCCTTGTCATCAGATTAGCACAAAATTGTTTTCACAGTATAAAACTGCAACACACAGTTCTAAGATTTGGAGGATATCAGAGTTATAGAGTCAAATGGCACCAAACATATAGTATCAATGAATGGCCTATTTTACAACATAAGATGAATTGACCAATGTGTTAATAATCTGTATGTTGATGAAGTTCTTCAACATTGTCCTTTAATCCAGACAAAAATGAAGCAGATAAGGATGAAATGCACAAGAGAGTACAAGTTTAGAAAGAAAATCACAAATGATTTGGAGATCTTCTTCCTCTAATGAACAGAGCTGAAGAAAGTCCCTAGATAAACCAAAAAATTTGTTTTTACTTTTAGAAAACACTAGTTAATATCAAAGGTTTAATAGAGTTTAAATCCTAAATTGTTAATTGAATCCAAATAAAATATTAAACATTGTCCTTTTAATCCAGACAATCAGAACCATATGAGATGACATGCAAAATGGGAGTAACAGAGAAAAAAATCACAAAATGATTTGGAATCTTCATTCCCAAATGAAACAGAGCTGAAGAAAGCGTAGATAAAGACCAACCTAGAGAATTTGTACACAGAAAAGTAACTAGAAAAATATCAGAGGTTTTACACAGCTTCCAATGTGTTAATATCTATATCCATATGAAGTTAAACATTGTCCTCTTAATCCAGACAATCAGAACCATATGAGATGACATGCACAACACAGTAACAGAGAAAGAAAATCACAAAATGATTTGGAATCTTCTTCCTCTAATGAACAAAGCTGAAGAAAGCGAGATAGACCAACCAATTTGTAGAAAACACTAATATACAGGCTAACTTTTCGATCAAATACAATTGAAGAAAATTTGAAAAACAAAAAATAGCCCTATGCAAGATCTGCTGCGCCAAGTAATAAATGTATAAATGAAACTATATAATCTTTTCCACAGAATATTCAGCACCTAAAAACATACTAAACCAACTGGCAAAAGAAACAACTAAACCGGCAACCCACATTATAGATTATTCTTGGGCGTTGTGATTTGGGTATGCAACGAATGCAAACTCCTACAGCCCCACATGGAAACAGAATAAAATTCCCCCAAATCAAGTCAGCATATTAGGCTAGCAAGCGATGTTTTGGGTATGGGAATGGGAAAATCAATTCCCCGTATTGAGCTAGCAAGCACTGTTGTATCACACTGTTGTTTTTACTAACATATCTTAAAAACAAATAATTGAGTTTACATACATGATTGTATTTAACCATTTAATTGGGAGTTGTGATTTGGGTATGCAACGAATGCAAACTCCTACAGCCCCACATGGAAACAGAATAAAATTCCCCCAAATCAAGTCGGAATACTGGGCTAGCAAGCGATGTTTTGGGTATGCAAGGAGTGGGAAAATCAATTCCCCGTATTGAGCTAGCAAGCACTGTTGTATCACACTGTTGTTTTTACTAACATATCTTAAAAACAAATAATTGAGTTTACATAACATGATTGTATTTAACCATTTAATTGCATTTTCCTTGTACTCTTAATAATAACTTTTGATGGAATAATTTATTTTAAAAAAATTGATTGTATTTTTCAACCATCACAATCATAATCATCCTAATAATTTTAAATCCTAACAATTAAAAAACATTTATATCCTAAAAACATTGATCATAATTCAATCAAAACAAAAATTTGATCATTAGATAAATTTTATTTCAAACTTAATTGAAGTTAAATGCATTATTATTAACATATAATTTATCAAAAAATTGCTTCTCTTAGCTTCGAGAAATATATTCTCTACTAACAAGGCCAACCGTATTGAGCTAGCAAGCACTGTTGTATCACACTGCTGTTTTTACTAACATATCTTAAAAACAAATAATTGAGTTTACTTACATGATTGTATTTAACCATTTAATTGCAGTTATTTTGTACTCATAATAATCCTAACTTATCTATGATGGAATAATTTAAAAAAATTGAATTTTTCAACCATCACAATCATAATCATCCTAATAATTTTAAATCCTAACAATTAAAAAATGTTATGGGTATCCTAAAAACATTGATCATAATTCAATCAAAACAAAAATTTGATCATTAGATAAATTTTATTTCAAACTTAATTCACACTTAAATGCATTATTATTAACATATAATTTATCAAAAATTGCTTTCTTAGCTTGAATATATTTAAGGCCAATAAGGTGCAGCTTTAATATGGCCTCAAAATAATACTTTACTTACTAGGTGAAAGCATACAATCATTACAACAAAATATCATTGAAATTTATATAACAATTGAAATAACTTATCAAATTAAAAAAATTAAAAAATTATCATTTCAACCATCAAATAATTTTCAATCTTTTACTATTAAGAGAAAAAAATTGAGATTTTTTTCAAAGATTTTTCTTAATTATTAATAAATTTAAGTTACTTTTAAAAAGGTTAAAAAATTCATTTATTTTCCATCCAATCTTTGATTATAATTCCTTCACACCAACCTTCATTCCTCCTTTTTCCCTCATTCCAACCCCACTTTCATTCCTCCTTTTGATTCAACCCACCACCTTGATTATTAACGTATAATTTATCAACCTTGATTGCTTCTTTTCCCTCCAACCTTGATTCATTCCTCCTCTCCTTCCAAGGCCCACCACCTTGATTCCTAATATGGCCTCCAACCTTGATTCATTCCTCCTTCTCCTTCCAACCCACCACCTTGATTCCAAAATTTCCCTCCAACCTTGATTCATTCCTCCTTCAAATTCCAAAATCATATCATTACAAGAATCATATAATTTTCAATCTTTTACTATTAAGAGAAAAAAATTGAGATTTTTTAAAGATTTTTCTTAATTATTAATAAATTAAGAAAAATAAGTTACTTTTAAAAAGGTGAAAATTCATCAGATCTGTTCTTTTCCATCCAATCTTCCTCCTTCCCCTCCACTTCCTCCTTCCCACACCATCCTTCATTCCTCCTTTTTTTCCCTCCAATCTCCAACCCCACTTTCATTCCTCCTTTTCCTTTCAACCCACCACCTTGATTCCTCCTTTTCCCTCCAACCTTGATTCCTCCTTTTCCCTCCAACCTTGATTCATTCCTCCTTCTCCTTCCAACCCACCACCTTGATTCCTCCTTTCCTCCAACCTTGATTCATTCCTCCTTTCCTCCAACCCCCACCTTGATTCCTCCTTTACCCTCCAATCTCCAACCCCCACTTTCATTCCTTCCTCCTCTTCCCTCCAACCCCACTTCCATTCCTTCCTCCTTTTCCCTCCAACGCCTCAATTATAAGGTCTTTAAATTTAATTATTAAAATAATATTTTATTTATTAAAAACATTGGTTCAATTAAAAAGGTCTTTAAGTTTATTTATTTAAATAATGTTTTATTTATTAAAAACATTATAACAATGTTTACAATATAATAATGGCTAATTATTTGTATGTTCAATTTAAAATTTACAGAAAAAATTAGTTTACAAAATGAGACTAGAGTCGGGGTTAAAGGATACATTTACCGATTTACCAGGTTGCTTATCCACCTAGAAACCTGCAAAGAACAAAGAACATGAATATTATGATTCATGACAATACCTTGATAATAATACACAGAGCTGTAGAAAAAAACTAATTATGTACACAAACCTATTAAGAGGTCCTTCAAGATTCTCAACCTGTATCTCAACCAACAAAAGAAACAAATTAAATATTAAGATCAAAACATTAGACAGGATAAAACAAACATTAGGCCTGTCAAACCCTTTGAAATCATTGGTCATACGAAACTAAAAAAATACTCTAAAATCATAAACTATACCATTATATACTGCATAGTTACCTTAACAAATATTTTCTGTTAACCCTATTTAACAGAAAGAGTCTGTCCTTGGTAATAACAGATAAACCCAGAAAAAAACAATAGAGAATCCTACCTATACCCTGAAGGGAGGAGAAGCTCACGCGCAGCCGATTTTGGTGATATGGCCACTTAACTGCAAAAGTGTATAATGGAAACTGTATTAATCAGATGCCCAATGGGTTGAAATGTTACAAGATCAGATGCGTTGCCTACATCATATCAAGGCCTTAGAATTAATAATAACAATTAGATCAGAAGAATGAACGTGCAGGAAGCTCCCGGTATGCTTATTTACAAAAATATGCAAGGTCTTTTCCCATACAAAACATGGAAAACTCTTTATAGATCTAAGGGTTTAGCTCTCCATTGGAAACTTCTGCCGCAGCAAGTATAATGGACATTATTGCTGTTCTTTAACAGCCAGAAGCGTTTTGTTGAAGGCCCCTTCAATTTTTCATAATTTGATCCAGACGATGAGGTCAGCTAGAGATTCTACCCATTCTCATTGGCAAAGCAGGGGAAGTGGGAATATGCAGCAAAACAACCAGCATGTACTTTATCATCTCAATAATAAACTGAGAAAGAGTGGATCTCATTTTCAAAAAAGAGAAAACCTCAACAACAAATTTAAGGGGAAAGGGTTTGTGAAAAATGCAGAAAACAGCATGAAGGGCAGAGGACTAGAATGGCAGAGGACAAAAAAAAATCTAAGGGTTCTGACGTTTAATAGAAAATAAAACAACAAAGGGTGCTGCCCTGCTGCTGCTCCCTGCCATTAGAGCTTAGGTTTTAGCGTTTAGGGTTTGGGAAATTGTAGTAAATAGCGCAAACTAAAGCCATTCCGCAAAGCCTTCATAAAAAACAAAGGAAATGCAGGTAAGCAAAACAATAATAAGCAGGGCTACAGAAACACACAGCCTAAGAAAAACTTGTTCATACCTTTTCTGAAGAGGGCGTCAATGATGAGAGAGGGCAGAGAACAGAATAGCTTCCTCTCACTCTATTCTGAACACATCCACGCCTATTCTTCTCTGCATCCACAGATCTGCTCTACTCCCTGAACTATTCTTCTCACTCAAAACAAACAGCCAAAATATACAGAAAAGATACAAATGCAGACCATCAACCAAAAAAAAAACATTGAAGAAAAAACACAGACCCAAACAAAAACAAAAACCATTCAAAAGACATAAACGCAGAGAACAACAGATAACTCAAACGGCATGGCCATGCGACACAACAAAAATACAGAAAACAGAAAACATACAAAGCACAGAAAAAAAAACCAGAAAACGAAAAACTCCAGAGAATGTACATTTTCCAGTCTGGCAAGGATTTTTATATTAGTTTTTCATCAACGGCTCCATGCCAGCTGTCCCCAATTCATCGATATCCGCTTCGCTCCATGCCAGCTGTCCCCAATTCAATCTCCAACCCCAAACCCCACTTTCAACCCTTCAATCTCCAACCCCCACTTTCATTCCTTCTCCTCTTCCCTCCAACCCCCACTTCCATTCCTTTCTTTTCCTCCAACGCACCCTCAATTAAAAAGTTCTTTAAATTTATTTATTAAAATAATATTTTATTTATTAAAAAACATTGGTTCAATTAAAAGGTCTTTAAGTTTATTTATTTAAATAATGTTTTATTTATTAAAAACATTGTAACAATGTTTACAATATAATAATGGCTAATTATTTGTATGTTTACAAAATGAGAGAGTCGGGTTAAAGGATACATTTGCCGATTTACCAGGTTGCTTATCCACCTAGAAACCTGCAAAGATCAAAGAACGTGAATATTATGATTCATGACAATACCTTGATAATAATACACAGAGCTGTAGAAAAAAACTAATTATGTACACAAACCTATTAAGAGGTCCTTCAAGATTCTCAGCCTGTATCTCAACCAACAAAAGAAACAAGTCAAATATTAAGATCAAAACATTAGACGGGATAAAACAAACATTACGCCTGTCAAACCCTTTGAAATCATTGGTCATATGAAACTAAAAAATATACTATAAAATCATTAACTTACCATTATACTGCATAGTTACCTTAACAAATATTTTCTGTTAACCCTATTTTACAGAAAGAGTCTGTCCTTGGTAATAACAGATAAACCCGGAAAAAAACCATAGAGAATCCTACCTATACCCTGAAGGGAGGAGAAGCTCACGCGCAGCCGATTTTGGTGCTATGGCCACTTAACTGCAAAAGTGTATAATGGAAACTGTATTAATCAGATGCCCAATGAGTTGAAATGTCTACAAGATCAGCTGCGTTGCCTACATCATATCAAGGCCTTAGAATTAATAATAACAATTAGATCAAAAGAATGAATGTGCAGGAAGCTCCCGGTATGCTTATTTACAAAAATATGCAAGGTCTTTTCCCATACAAAACATGGAAAACTCTTTATCGATCTAAGGGTTTAGCTCTCCATTGGAAACTTCTGCTGCAGCAAGTATAATGGACATTATTGCTGTTCTTTAACAGCCAGAAGCGTTTTGTGGAAGGCCCCTTCAATTTTTTCTAATTTGATCCAGACGATGAGGTCAGAGGCGATTCCATCAGCTAGAGATTCTACCCATTCTAATTGGCAAAGCAGGGGAAGTGGGAATATGCCGCAAAACAACCAGCATGTACTTTATCATCTCAATAATAAACTGATAAAGAGTGGATCTCATTTTCCGAAAAAGAGAAAACCTCGACAACAAATTTAAGGGGAAAGGATTTGTGAAAATTGCAGAAAACAGCATGAAGGGCAGAGGACAAAAAGAAAAATCTAAGGGTTCTGAATGTTTAATAGAAAATAAAACAACAACAAAGGGTGCTGCCCTGCTGCTGCTCCCTGCCATTAGGGCTTAGGTTTTAGGGTTTAGGGTTTAGGGAATGGTAGTAAATAGCGCAAACTAAAGCCATTCCGCAAGCCCTTCATCAAAAACAAAGGAAATGCAGGTAAGCAAAACAATAATAAGCAGAGCTACAGAAACACACGGCCTAAGAAAAACTTGTTCATACCTTTTCTGAAGAGGGCGTCAATGATGAGAGAGGGCAGAGAACTGAATAGCTTCCTCTCACTCTATTCTGAACACATCCACGCCTATTCTTCTCTGCATCCACAGATCTGCTCTGCTCCCTGAACTATTCTTCTCACTCGAAACAAACAGCCAAAATATACAGAAAAAATACAATGCAGACCATCAAAAACCGAAAAAAAACATTGAAGAAAAAACACAGACACAAAAAAAAAAACAAAAACCATTCAAAAGACACAAACGCAGAGAACAACAGATAACTCAAACGGCATGGCCATGCGACACAACAAAAATACAGAAAACAGAAAACATACAAAGCATAGAACAAAAAACCAGAAAACAAAAAACTCCAGAGAATGTACATTTTCGAGTCTGGCAAGGATTTTTATATTAGTTTTTCTTCAACGGCTCCATGCCAGCTGTCCCCAATTCATCCATATCCGCTTCTCTCCATGCCAGCTGTCCCCAATTCATCAACGGCTACGCTCCATGCCAGCTGTCCCCAATTCATCAATATGCTGGTTATAATGGTTTTCGTATGATTTGTCAAAATATAAAGATGTTTAAAAACATAAATTTTAAGTTGAAATCAATTTAATATTTTTATTAATGGTTTATTTCGGTGTGTGATTGTGTGGTTGAAATGTTGACGTATTTATCAATGAAAAATAATAATTTCATTCTAATTACTTCTTTATTATTTTTTTAATCTATATTTGTCTATTTAATTAGCAATCGCATGTGTAGAATGCAATGTGAACGTCGAATGGTATATGTTATTATATTTAGAAAGACAATTATTTTTTTGTGGTTGATGTTGATAAGGGGTGTGATTGACAATACGATTTTCTATTAAAGCCAGAGAAAATCTTGTGAAATAAATTAGAAGGGATGTTAGATAATAGTTAGTTATGTAAGAATTGAATACAAATGTAAGTGAGACATGTAAGTTTGGTAATACTCACTCTTAAGAGTGTTGTGAATGTGAAGTGTTGTTGTCAAAGTAGTTTGAAAGAAAGAGTAAGTGCTTTAACATATTATCTCTCTATGAAACTAAAATGACACTGAATATGCAATTATTCCCAATTTCTTTATTACATCTACGAGTTTGAGAGCATCATTATTAGGGCTATTTTGTGCACATCTTACAATCATATCATTCCATGAGACGACATTTCTTTGAGGCATTTTGCAAACAAAAACGGTACATGTTATTTGTGTTATAGGTATAGTTTTTTATTTTGTAGTTGTTTTATGGGTGATTGATTTTGTATGTGTAGAAATATAGATGAGTCGCTTCATTTAAAATCCGCAAACATGAGGTCCAACCATTAAAACTATTCAAAATGCAAAAAAGTGATATAATGTAGGAAGCTTTGGATGGAAACAACTATAAATCGAACTTGTATGTTTATAACTATATTTTTGTAATTGTAGATATATAGACGAACCACTTCCTTTAAAGATTTCATGTCTTCATTTCAAAGTTGTTACAAATTCGTACATATACATTTTCAAATCTCATATCATGAGTGGTATCGTTTTGTGGACTGTTTTATTTGAACTTAACATGAGAAGAATTATATCATGAATGGTAGCCTTTTGATCATAATTTTGTTTTGGTAAACATGAGTACATTTGTTACCCCTTGCACGAAAATGGCATCTAGGATAGAAGGAGTGTTGAGTAAAGTAGTAGCGGAGGTGCTATCAAAGCATAGTGTAGTAATTATGAAGGGTTGAGTGATAATAGTCTTGCTTCCTCCTTTCTTCTTGCTCCAAATGTTGCTACGTGTGCCATTTTTGAGTACCTTTCGAATGAAAAAGGAGGTGTAATGCGCAGATTTTTAAGTGAGGCAACTCGGAGAAAGTCGTGAATGTCAAACCCTACCTTTCATTGGTTCTAATGTCGCAATTGCATATGCATAGTAAGTCCCAGGACTTGTGGATAGTTAATGCCCATGCCATTTTATGCGGTAATTGTCTTCGATTCCCTCTCGAAATAGGGGTATCGAATATGTAACGAGTTGGAGGGATCCCAACATGGGCCGTCAGATCTGTCAAATTTGACAACAATAAATAAAGGTAATGTTGGTGGTGGCATTGATGCATCGTAGAAAATGTCGATGATTGTTCCTGTAGCACCATTTACGAGTCCAACGTTAACCCATAAATTTGCAATAAGCATGATTTTTTGTTGTTTGCATAAGCGAGAACTTTGTGCTCCAACCGATGATCATCGATTTCTTGGTCTCAGCCCGCTATTACTTTTTGCAGATGGATTGGGTGATCGAACCGTCAATGCCTTCAACATTTGAAGGTTGTGGGAGTCCACGAGGTCATTTTTTGCAAACAAATGTGGTGCATCCTTAAAAATTTTGAGTTCTTGTTGATTATGTGTGTGTGTCTCATGCGAGACATTAGGAGTTCAGGTCCTCAATAAGAGGGGTTGAATCTCACATGTTGAGTAGTAAATTGCGGAATGAAACTTGTGCATCGGTTGTTCCTTGTTGCCGAAATATATTTTGTAATGTAATAAAAGAATGAAATCCCTTCCAAAGGGTGGATCCATAGGATTTACTTGCATAAAGAGGATTGTCCATAACCGGTGCTAATTTCCGAGGTCGCTGAGGAGGATGACTGATCTATTTCTAAATTCTAGATGTTTTTGAGTGTGGGAAAGCCTCGCGTAGCCTACTGTCAATTTTTCCTAGCAACTTTGGGCCGATGAAACTCATTTCATCAATAAGAACATATTTTATATGTTTTAGCGACTCTTGAAAAGATGATAATGTTTTTCCTTCAAGGGGTTTTAATTATTTGATTGGAATACAGAGGGCTACATGGATTGTGGGTGCGGAGATGTTGAATGTTGAAACACCGATAGGGGCGAGAAGAAGGAGCGGTGAGGGAGATGTGGTTGATGTTGTTGTAAATGAATTCTAGATTTTATTTATCAGAAATGATTTTCTGTGCAGTTGTTCCTTGAATTATCAATATTAATGGAGGTAGAAGTGTTTTGTCTCGTTAAATGGTGCAGTATGGTATCAAGAGCTAGTTGTTGTTCTGAAGACAAAGGTAGTGTGGTAGATGGTGGTGTGGCCTGCATGCTGGTGTTATTTGTGTCTGCATTTTCTCTCTTGATGAATGATGAACCAATTATCTGCAAATCATGTGGAACGCCATGTATGTTCCAATTATTGTGTATGTCAAAATCTTGTTTGCCCAACATTTCAAGACTGTCCAAGACCCGTGTTATTTCTAGACGAATTTGTGCGAAGACTTGTCATTCTTGCAATGGTTCGTGTTGAATACTGAATTTGGCCTCTGAGTCAAAACTAACATCTGTTTCATGACTTGTGTCTGTGGTAGTGCGTAAAACATGCCATGGTCTATAGTTGTGTTTGAACATGTCCCAAGTGTCGTTGATGTCATGTGGGCTTCCCAAATCAAATCTGATGCAATATTTTTGAAAGGCTTGTATAAAAGGATATTCGACCAACAAAAAGGTCATATGATGTTGAATCATGAGTTGGGACATCCAAAAATCTCGGGTGGACCCGAACAATTACTTTAGTCGACCACGTTTCCATTTATCTCCTTTACGGTTCTGATGTAGCTCCAATCTCGAGCAACCTGAATAAGTGGTAGGTGTTCCATGGTTGCAGGGCGAACTCTATATGCATCTAAGAAAGCGGTTGTTTCTTGTACATCGGCGTCACTTTCAACGACACATCTCAATATTTTTTGCCAACATTTAATGATACAAACGAATGACTGCACATAACAAGTGGAAATTTTTACAACATGTGGCATGTTTCTTGTGTGCTTATGTCATGTTCAACAACGCTCTCTGTGAGAATTTTTCGACTCATGATGTGTCTTGGTGAATCCACGTTAGCATCTCTTGAACATTTGGATAGCATTTGGTGATAGGTTTCTGAACGTTGCTCTGCTTTTGCAACATATTTTGCAATATACTTCAGAACTGCATGACGGGAAATTATCAATTGGCAATCGACATTTACTCTCCATATAGATATCATAGTTTGATTGTGTATGTGCGATCTATCATCGTTTCTCGAAGGGAGGTACTTAATTTTCCCATCAATTTCAATGAGCGGGGATAAAGTAGGTTCGTGATGGCCCATGGTGTGTTGTACCTACACCGCACCTATTTGTGATTGCTTTCTACGCATGCGAGGCATGTTTGTTCAAAACATTTTGTGTGGTCTTGAACACGATTAAGCAATTCTTCAAGGTTTGCATATGGGGAGGAGAATAGTATTTGTGTTGTATCCAGTAAACAAGGTTCGTCTAGCAGTGACCTACGAACAAAATCCAAGTGGTTGCAAGTTGGACGGGGTTCCAGTGCAGACACGAACTGATCAAAGTATTGTTTTGTTGCCTCAATAACAGTTGTATCCTCCCAGTCCCTTATGTCAACTTTAGGTGCGTTCTCGAGCCTGATAAACCGTGGTCGTGTGTGGAGCCTCTATGTTGCCATTCATACCTGTGAGACGAGAGAACATAAATATTATCTATGTAGTCTAGAAAAAACTTATTAAATAATAGATTTTATTACCTGTACCAATAGTTTCTTGCTCTAAGTTCTTCGCAATATTTCTTCACGAAATATTGTGAATTTGTGATGTAATTATGCGACACTCGATGAGGGTTTGAGAAAATGTTAGGTGTTCTCCAATGTTGTGTGGCTCGAGGATCGGTGAGGGCATTCACCATACATAATACAATGGAGATCTTGTCATTTAGTGTCTGCAGCACTTAGAGTGAAGAATAAGGTTGGTGTCTCTAATTGTTCCACCATATCTGAAATCTCACTCCTTTTTTGCCCAAAGATGAACGCGTCCCTCGAAGGCTCGATCCAAACCGCATTAAACTATCTGGGAGGTTATCTTTGGGGCATTCCAATAGTTTTCTTCACATATCTCCAATTATTGTATTGATTCATGATTCGATGTTTTGTTTCATGAAAATTACAGTTGTGGACTACCTTCTGTGCCACATTATGAGGTTTAAAAGGAAGTAGTGAAATCGTGGGTGTGAACCAAAGTGGCCATCATGGTAGCGCATCAAATGAAGAGCATATTCATGCATTGGAACTTATTTTATGCGGGGTTGTTGCCACATTACTTTTCCAGTTGGAAAGAAAGTTAGGAAGGCCATTGAGAATAGGCCCTATGTATTGTATTCATTTATAGGTGAGAGGCCAAGCTCTGGCCATGGCATGGTAAATGGGGTGTTACCATCGTGGTTGAGCAAGAATTGTTTGATTTCCTCTTCTTTTGTTCCTGAATTGTGGGGTGTTGGCACAAAAGATGATGAGTGTTCATACGTTTCGTCAGCGTCAATGGAAGCATCAATACCATGAGTTGTAGAGGCAGTTTGCATTTGGGGAAATTTGACTGTGGCTGTGTTAAGAGACGAGGAAATATTTGATGACTCAGATGGTAGGGAGGAAAGGGCGTCATGGTCGATTAAGGCATCTTTGTAGTATGGATAGTGTTGGATTTTATATTGCAAGGATGCCCAAAAACGAGACCTACTGACGTAGAAATCATACTTTTGTAAATTATATCCTTCCCTTTGTATGAGTACTATGTCCAAATCTCCAAGGCGGTGTGGTAGGTATTTTGTTATTGAAGTAATGTTTTACAGGAAACTTATGGTGTGTCCTGAGTATTTGTATTATCATCCACGTACTTGGGTGACATGCAGTAATGGATTGACCTGTACGATAAGCATCTCCTCTATTTAAGTTAAAGACGTAAGAATGGTAGGCTATTTTTCAGGGTCCATGTTGTTCCACGAAGAGAAGCAATGGCCGTGTTTTTCATATTTGCATCTGTTACAGGAGGGAAATCCTTCAAAGGAAATTGTTTTAATTCCAGGGTAATTTTTCAAACAGATTGAGCAAGTTTGGATGTTTGCCAAAAAATATATTCTTTTGTGAAACCGGCATTGGGCTTCAATATTCTCGCGACGAGTGCGTCAATATAGGAAGTCTATGTGGATGGGAAGGGCGGCGTGTACATGTGCGAGGAACTCGAAGCAAAGTCGGTGATTGAGACAATTTCTTGTGGCGGCACAAGAAAATGGGAAGGCATTGCAAGTAGTTAGAAAATATGGGTTCGTACGGAAGGAATTTGTATGGTCGTGCAAATTTGTTTCCATGGAAGTTACTTGCGGAATGTTGGTGGAAATCCTTTAGTAAATTATATTTTTCGGTAAGTTTTGAATGATAGGGAATGACAAAGTTATTGGTCGATGTAAGTTGACAGATATTTGAGATTTCCATTGTTCTACACTCTAGGTGACGATGTCTTTGCTCATAATTTATGTGAACTTTATTTTTGTGTAGTTCTCTCTTCGTCGTGCTCGTTTTGTAGGAGTTGACATGATTGTGAAGTGACACACCTATGGAGAACCACCTGTTGGGGAAAAAATGTGTTGGTCAGTAATGAACGTTGCATTATAAAATAAACTATATACAATTGTAATGTATGTGGAGATCGAATGGGAACTACTTGTAAGAGGTATCATTTTGAGGATTAAAAATTTGCATTTGTTGCTTAAGGAAATTAATATTAATTATATGGATCCAATAGTATACAATGATGCAAATACGTACATAATATAAGTGCAAGTAATTATCATTTATTTTCTTAAAATATCTTTCAATCCAAATAGTAGTAAAGCAGTGATAGTATGTCGAGAATCAATAAACTATATACATTTGAAATGCATGTGGAGTTCTAATGGGAACTAATCATAAGAGGTAACAATTTGAGGATAAATTTTTTTAATGTGTTGCCTAAGGAAAAGATTTTTTGTTAAATGGAAATTTACAATACGTTCTAATACTATACAAGGATGAAAATACGTACATAATAAAAGTGCAAGTTAAATGCATTTATTTTCTTAAAATTACTTACAATCCACATAGTAGTAGGTGACAATAGTATGTCAATTTATAAGGAACTACAAAAGTTTTCTTTTGAAGCATGGGAAAAGGGTGAAACATAGATATGAAATATGCAACATAGCGGTGATAGTTCAAAGTATAGAATGGGATGGGTGAGGGTGTTAAGTTTGAAGGGATATATATGTTGGTGTCCATTTTGATCTTACACCATTTTGCCCTAATTTTCCTTCACTCTGCGTATTCTGAAACATTTTCTATATCTTGAACGGGTGAAATGAAGCTCTTGCCTCCATTTGAATGCCTTGAATTATTCGCCAAATCCATTATTATGCCCTTTCTTGAAAGAAGTCCCCAAGTTGCCCTGTTTTTGCCCTAAATATTTCAAAATCCATGGGCTCTGCCATTTTTCCTATTTTTCCGATCATGGAAGCTCGAAAATGATCGATTTATACTTGTATGCCTTTGAAAATCCATCCCCATGGTCGAAAAATGCTTGGAATCATGTTTCACTTGGTTCTATTTCAAAAAAATTCCATCCTTAGTGAAAAAATTGGATTCTGGGCATAACTGGAAAATTTCTGTGTTTTTGACGGCTGGGCGTATTTTACCCGTCAAATTATTCTTGAGCATTGGGCGGTTACGTGGCTTCTTCTAATTGGTCAAGGGGTGGCGGATTTATCTTGAAAACTTGTTCTTTTTGGCTATTTTGCCTAAAAGTTTTAACTCGCCCCGTGGCCCCTTGATTTCTAATTGGTGAATTAATTTGGCAGAGAAAATTTCTTAATTTTTCCCGAGGATGTACATGTGTCACATGTTGAGCGATTGTGGAAAGGCGGGTCTTTTTGTGCTCTAAGGCATTTTGGAAAAAGAGTTAAAATGCAAAGAAAATGCCTAAGGCTCATGAATGAATCGAAGTGGACACGTGGCATGTTTGAATAGTCAAAGGGAAGAATGTCGATTGGTGGAATACTTTGAATATTTTTGGCTTTATAAAGTTGTAAAGTTCTAAAATGAAACATAGCTCCGCAGCTAGTCAGAGAAGGACATGTCACCCGGGCCCGCGGAGGAAAAGTGAAAATTTTGCCCTTTTGGCAAAATATGTTAAAGTAGAAAAATGAAGTGTGGCTCAGCGAATCACAGATAAACATGTGGCAAGGTCAGAGGCGAAAGTGCAGGCCGCAGAGAAAATTTGGAAAATTTTCCTTTTTCCAAAAAATAGGGTAAAATAGTAGAATCGAGCCGCACTCCCAAGCCTGTTTTCAATCACATTTTGCCATGTGGAGGGCTCAGATTAAAAGGTAAAAGAAGATCAACGGTAATTGTGCATTTTTCAAATTGACCACCATTTGAGCTCTAGGGTGTTTGGAGATGCGATTTTTGCATCAATCTTCATCGATTTTTGGCTAAATCATGTTGTTTTGGTCTGTAAAGATCAATGGAATCAATTTGGTGGTTCAATTTGTAGATCTGAGGTGTATTTGAAAAGGATTTTTTCTCGGGCTCGTGTAAAAATGTGAAAAGCTAGATCCAAAAGTTGTAGAGGCAAATTTGGAAAGGGAAAAGATGAAATGATGAAGGGAAAGGGGTCTGCATGCACCAAGGATGAAAAATGTGCCCCCTATTGAAGTAATGATGTGAATTTTTGTAATGATTCACCTTTTTGAGGCACTGGCATCCTTCGAACATTTTTTTGTTAAACATCCCTTTCTGCAAATCATGATGGAATTTTGTAACAAACTTGATGCTTGGCATATTCTTTTCTTGGGAAAGAAGGTTTGGATGTAAAAAAATGATATATAATGCATATTGGAGATATGCAAATGGTCGGGAGTTCATTTTCACGAGAAATTTTTGAGAAAAGCTCATCTCTCTGAGAAACCTTTATGAGAAACTAGGTTAACTTCCTCTGTGTTAGCTTTCCATTATTGTTGAGTTGGTTACAAGTGTATAGCCATCAACAAGCTCTCAGATTGTTTGAAATAACTCTCCCTATTTGAATAAATCTGATAAACTTTAAGTTAATTTGTGTTAAATCTCTAGCAATTCTATGTTTATTTCACTTTCAGAATGTTTGTAAGTAGTTTTTCTTGTTCTTATTGCAATCTTGTATCAAAATCTATCTCAATCACACAGATCTCAATCCTTGTGATAGTTTAGTGGCATCTACAATTTCATTTTTCAGAAGAGCTTTCATCTGGGAATGATATAAACGATTTAAAATCACTTTTCTTCATTTGTTATCGAGATTGTTTGTAAGCCTCTGGGTGTACCTCAGGCGTGATTCATCTTAGATTTTGATGTTTTATTGGGCCTTCTAACTTGAGCCTTTGTGCTAGAACCTCAAAGATTGTGTGAAAAAGTACAAATCTAGGCCTCCATTGATGCACACCTTCTGGTTGAAGGAATGTTTTAACTACCTTGAAGCTTTATGTTGTTGATTTATCTATTGTTGTAAAGTTTCTTAAGGATATGTCAAAGTCCAATTTGTCTTGTTGATCTCCCACCAAAAATATTCAAATAACCAATCCTACCCTGAACTACCCCTGTTTTGTCCTTCATATCCACAGAAGATAAAAATCCATTTGCCAAAATATACAGGAACAGATCAGGTTTCCAAATGTCTTCAGTAACCTTAGCCTTGTGTTGAAAATATCTCCTTATTCTAGAAGTGACAACTCGTGAGAGTCATATTTGGAGTGTTGATCATATTTTCCCAAGGTCTTCTATATAAAACTTGTGCAAAAGAAGGATATCACCATCTCCTCCACCATTTGAAGGTTACAAAGTAGGTTCTCTTACCTTGGTTGAAAGGCACAACAGAAATAGTTAGGATAAGATCACATCCTATTAAGGTGCTACCCACTTCTTTCACGGCCTGAGTCCTAAAAAAGGTCAGATAAACTTCATCCCCGGCTACAAAACGACACACAATTGTTTATTTTCCCCTGAGTGTCTTGTTCATTCCTTGATGTTGCTTGGTCCTTGAAGAAGGAGATTAAATCTAGTTACCAACACATGCTTGGCGCCGTTCTTTAAGGAATTGAATTGCTAAGGGTGATTTGAAACACCAAGATCTATTTGAGCCCGTCAACACGCTCGCGGCGCGCTGCCGGGGATGCTTTGAAAAATTTAAAGTTTTCCAAACCCTGGTAATGTTTCTTACAAATGTTGCATGCAAATACATTGTTAAAACACCATTTTATGAGTAGATTTGTAAGGATTAAGTGAAGTTATTTGCTCACAAGCAATTTCCCTAGTTTAAGTAGGTTGTGCACTTTGTTTGGCTTGTATTTGATAAATTTAGGTAAAAAGGATCATATCTATAAAGCTTTGCATGATTTTAGTATAAACAAACATTTGATAGATCATTTGTAGTGCATTTGCACAACTAGGGTGAAAATCCTTAATGGCGACTCCGTATTGATTTTACTTGATAAATGCAAGTGTCTTAACCTCTGTCATTTAAAAATTTGTTACTAAATTCTGCAAAGCTGGAAGGAAGAAGGTCTGTCTTCACTAAGGACCCTGGTAGGAGGTTGTTCTTAGACCTGGGAAAATCAGGTTATGGAGAAAGAAAAGTTTGGAAGGCAGTTGAAGATCATAGCTCAAGAAAAGAGATCTCCATTGTTGAACTTGAAAGTGATCATCCGTCATTAAAATTTATAGTTCTTCCTCAAGTAGCTCTGAATCAGGTAGTCCTCTTGTGGAGCTACATTCTCCATCTAGTGAGGGGCCTTCATCTATATTTAAAAAATTTGCTTCTCATTTTGTCCCTGTATTTTCCAGATCTGATAGAGTTTTCCAAGAAGTGAACCATTAGGGGATAATCCTTTTGAAAACTATATCCCTATCCCCCATGAGACCACTCACTCCGCATCGATTTGTTTCTCCTACAAACACACCTCTAAAAACAATATGGCTCAGCCTCCACCCAGACCTCCATTTGTTGTTAACACATTTGGTCCTATAAACTTTGGAGGAATGGATGGTTATCCAAATGTTGTCCCTCAAGATGTAAGAAACAGATTGCCAAAGTTTCAAGGCAATAATGCTATCTCTGGTGATCAGCACCTTAAAATTTTTGCTAACATGATGGAGGATTTTGAGATAGAGTATGAGGATGTATATATCAAATTGTTTATTCATACATTAGAAGAGGATGCAAGGGACTGGTATAAAGCTTTTCCAGATAACTCTATTGATTCTTGGACTGAAATGAAGAATGCATTTAGATTGCAGTATGGTGACAAAATAGACCCTAGGTTTCTTTTGTCAGAGTTTGAGAATATTAAAAATAATCCCAATGAATCAGTGCATGATTTTAATACAATATTTAATAAGACATTAAGAAGATTGCCTGTGAATTTGAGGCCATGTGATGAATCTTGTCTTATAAAATATGTTGATGCATTTGATAAAAAAGTTACATACTATTTGAGGGATAAAAACCCTGGCAATTTGAGGCAGGCCTTTACCATGGCTCTGCAAATTGAGAACAACATAAAGGCCATTGGAAAAACTCCTAAGAGGGAGGGTGTTAAACTGATAAACCCTGAGAAGCCTCAAGCAAGTAAGGTTGTTGATCTTGAGGAAGTTGTGAAACTTTGGTATCAAAGAAATCTCATACAAGTTGGCCCGAGCTGAGAAGGGAATTGGATAAACCTCCCAAAGTCAGCACAAACAGCAAGGGAAAGAAAAATTTAAAACCATCCTAGAAATGAGCAGAGATATGATGACAGGGGTAAAGGGCCCATGGGAGCTACAAATAGACATCCCCAAGCACGTGAAAACATAATGGTGCTTGATCCTTTGAATGCCAGGGTCTTTACTGTTGATGAGGCCAATGAAATTGATTGGTGTGATAGATATTTTTTCCCCATCCGCCATGTGAAGAAGATTAGCAGGTTGAAGAAGTTGATGATGATGATGATCATACAAGTCATTATGCATCCATGCATCTTACAATGCCCTGCCGAGTTTCACAACAGGAGCAACTTCAACCGAGCTGATCATGCTAGAACTCGCCACAACTTTTTAGGATTGCATTCACCGGGTACTACCTCTTCCTCCCTCTCATACTTTAGAAATTGATATGGTTCAAATTCTTGAATTTCCCAAATAATGATTTTGAATACCTAAGGGCTTTAATGATTGAAAAGTATGATGGAGAAATCCCTTCGGAAGAGGATAGGTAGCTGTTAATGAATGCTATAGTTTCCAAATAAAAATAGCACAATACAAGGAGTAGGGTTGCTAAAGGGGTGGGGCCTCAAGCCGGATCAAAAACCCCAATACTTGTCAAGGAAGTCCCTAAAAGAGATGCATCCTGCAAAGGCCTTGTTGTCCCAAATAAGATCTGCATTCCCGCCCATGCTTAGATTGAAAAAACTTCCATGTCATCGATAAATGTGTAAGTCTTCATCCTAAGTCTTGCCTTACCCAAGTGTGTTCCATATGACATTGCTCAAGTCTTGGGTCAAATCGATATTTTTGTTCCATTATTGAGTTGCTTAGGATTCCTAAGCATATGAAAAGAAATTTTGAGTATTTAGGATTTGAAGAAGATGAAAAGTTTTTACAAGCCGAGAAATGTGAAAAATACAGAGGTTCCTTATACTATTGTAGAGTTAGATAAACCACCAAAGCATTGGAGGAGCTAGGGAGCCACCGAGGTATATCGAGGGACTTATCTTGTTAAGTCTCAACTAAATGTAGATCTATTTTTCACCACTTTGATTATTAAGGATAAGTTCTTTGCACAATTACATGTTTGATTCGGAGCTTCTTGCAATGTCATGCCTCTTGAGGTCATGAATGAATTGAATATCAAAGTAACATCTTATGGGAAGTGCACTGCCATGGAATCAAGATAAGTGCCAGTGGTTGGATGTGTTAAAGGTCTGGTGGTGCAACTTGCAGATTATCTAGGAAGAAATTTAGCCATGGATGTTGTCATTGTTGATTGTCCTGCTAAGTGGGGAATGTTGTTATCTAGAAAATGGGCTGCAAGTGTTGGTGGAAATGTTCAAATGGATATTTCCTATGCCACCATTCCGTTGAGGCCAGCCTGGTGAAGTTAGTTGGTGAAAAGAAGATGCTATATCTCATAGAGGATCCCAATGATGCTTCTTCTGAAGTGTTGTGTGCGAGATCCGATATTAATAGCTTTGTGGGCTTTGTTGATTTCAAGGAGTATGAATTTGAAGAATGCAGACCTCCTAAGTAGTATTATTTTCCTGTGAATGTGGCATTCAATACAACCTTGAATGATGTTGGAAAACGTGTCCTAAGCACAAAGGGTAAGCATAAACAAATGTGGGTAGTTAACAACTTGGAGAGAAAAGAAAAATGAATATATAACGAGTTGTTAAAAACATATCAGAGCTTACTATCATGGTCGTATCTAGATTTAGGGATACTTGAAAAATTTCCTTGATTGCTTTCTCAGAATCAAGATGTATTATCATTTGTATAGTGTGTAGTTCTTTGTTTTCGTTCACTTTTTTTTTTTTTTTTTGTTCGTTCTAGTCCTTGGTGACCTGGTTTTGGTTGGTTTCTCAGTTTGTTTTTGGGAGTTGGTTTTGGTTTTTCTACTCTACCTTTTGACTTTGTTACCCAATGGTTGTTTTGGCACTTGGTCTAGTTTTGTTCTTGTGGCACTCACTTTGGGAGTGCCCATCCCGAGCATGAGCCGATGTTGGTGTCCATTTTGATCTTACACCGTTTTACCCTAATTTTCCTTCACTCGATTTTCTAAAACATTTTCTAAATCTCAAATGGATGATCTGAAGGTTTTACCACCATTTGAATGTCTTGTATTGTTGTAAAGCTATTTGTTGTGCCCTATTTTGAAGAAGTCTCCAATCTTGCCCGTCTTTTACCCCGATTTCTTTAAATCCGCGGGCTCTGTCGTTTTTTCCACTTTGCTCGATTGTGGAAATTTGAAAATGATCGATTTATACTTGTATGCCTTCGAAAATCCATCCCCACGGTTGAAAAATGCTTGGAAACATGTTTCACTTGGTTCTATTTCAAATATTTTCCATCCTTAGCGAAGAAAATTGGATTTAGGGGATCACTTGGCAATTTCGTGTTTTTTGACGGTTTGACGGGCGTCTTTTACCCGTCATATTATTCCTCAGCATTTGGCAGCTACGTGGCATCTTTTTATTTGTTGCGGATCGACGGTGGACTTAGAGAAATTTTGCTTTTTTTGGAAAAAGGTATTAAAGTGAAGAAATGAAGCGTGGGTCCTCTGGGACCCACATCAGAGGCTAAAGGCAGAAGGGCAGAGCTGCAGGGAATTTTTGCAAAATTTTCCTTTTGTCCAAAAAGTGGTAAAATAGTAGAATCGATCCGCGATTCCTGCTGGGACCCACATTAGGACACGTGTCAGGCCCGGAGGGGTGGGGAAAAATAGCAAAATTTTCCAAATTTTTCCAAAGGTTATGAAGTGATAAAATTTGCCCTGGGCCTGTTTCCAATCACATTTCACCATGTGGCTAGCTTTATTTAAAAGTTGTAAAGGTGGCCCAAGCTTGTTTTAAATCAATTCTTTCCACATGGAGGGCTCGAATAAAAGTGGAAGGTGAATCGATGACATTTGTACATTGCATTTGATTTTTCTGCCATTGGAGCTCCAGGATGCTTCGAGATGTGATTTTTGCATCAATTTTCATCAAATTTTGGTGAATTCATGTCATTTTGGTCTGCAAAGATCAATGGAATCGATTTCATAGTTCAATTTGTAGATCGAGGTATATTTGAAGAGGATTTTTGCTCGGGCTCGTGCAAAAACGTGAAAAGCCAGATCCAAAAGTTACAGAGGCAAATTTGAAAAGGGGAGAAGGTGAAATGATGAAGGGAAGGGGGTCTACATGCCTAGAGGATGAAAAACGTGCCTCCACATAGAATAATGATCCAAATTTTTACAATGATTCGGCTTTTTGAAACACCTAGCATTTTTGGTTACAAATCATGTTAAACGTCCCTTTCTGTGAATCATGATGGAATTTTGTAACAAACTTGAGGCTTGGCATATTATTTTCTTGAGAGAGAATTTTTAGATGTAAAAAAATGGTAAATAATGCATTTTGAGAAATGTAAATGGTCGGGAGTTCATTTTCACGAGAAAATTTTGAGAAAAGCTCATCTCTCTGAGAAACCTCTCTGAGAAACCAAGTTAACTTCCTCTGTGTTATATTTCCATTCATGTTGAGTTGTTTACAAGTGTATGACCATCAACAAGCTCGAGATTGTTTAAATAACTCTCCCCTGCTTTGAATAAATCGATAAACTTTGAGTTAATTTGTGTTAAATCTCTTGCAATTCTTTGTTTATTTCATTTTTAGAATGTCTGCAAGTAGTTTTTCTTGTTCTATTGCAATATTGTATCAAAATATATGTCAATCACACATATCTCAATCCATGTGATAGTTTAGTGGCATCTGCAATTTCATTTTTGAGAAGAGCTTTCATTTGGGAATGATATAAACGATTTAAAATCACTTTTCTTCATTTGTTATCGAGAGATTGTTTGTAAGCCTTTGGGTGTACCTCAGGCGTGATTCATCTTAGATTTTGATGTTTTATTGGGCCTTCTAACTCGATCCTTCGTGCTAGAACCTCAAAGATTGTGTGAAAAAGTGCAAATTTGGGCCTCCATTGATGCACACCTTCTGGTTGAAGGAATGTTTTAAATACTTTTAAGCTTTATGTCGTTGATTTATCCATTGTTGTGAAGTTTCTTAAGGATATGGAAAAGTCCAATTTGTCTTGTTGATCTCCCACAAAAAAATATTCAAATAACCAATCCTACCCTGAACTACCCCTATTTGTCTTGTATATCCACAGAAGAACAAAATCCATTTGCCAAAATATACGAGAACAGATCGGGTTCCAAATGCCTTGAGTAACCTTTCCTTGTGTTGAAAATATCTCCTTATTCTGGAAGTGACAACTCGTGAGAGTCAGATTTGGAGTGTTGATTATATTTTCCCAAGGTCTTCTATATAAAATGTGCAAAAGAAGGATATCACCATCTCCTTCACCATTTGAAGGTTACAAAGTAGGTTCTCTTACCTTGGTTGAAAGGCACAACCAGAAATAGTTAGGATAAGATCACATCCTATTAAGGTACTACCCACTTCTTTCAGGGCATGAGTCCTAAAAAGGTCAGATAAACTCCATCTCTGGCTACAAAATGACACAATTCTTTATCTTGCCCTAAGTGTCTTGTTCATTCCTTGATGCTACTTGGTGTTAAAAGAGCCGATAAACTCGATCCCCGACTACAAAACGACACACAATTGTTTATCTGCCTCTGAGTGTCTTGTTCATTCCTTGATGTTGCTCTTTTCTTGAAGAAGGATTAAATTTGGGTACCAACACGCTTCTAGTGCCATTACGAGGATGCTTTTAAAAATTTAAAGTTTTCCAAACCCTAGTAATGTTTCTTGCAAATGTTGCATGCAAATACATTGTTAAAGCACCATTCTATGAGCAGATTTGTAAGGATTAAGTGAAGTTATTAGCTCTGTCAGCAATTTCCCAGTTTCTAGCAGTTGTTGCACTTTGTTTGGATTGTATTTGATAAATTTGGGTAAAAAGGATCAGATCTATAAAGCTTTGCATGATTTCAATATAAACAGACATTTGATAGATCATTTGTAGTGCATTTGCACAACTAGGGTGAAAATCCTTAGTGGCGACTTCATATTGATTTGATTTGATAATTGTCAGTGTCTTAACCTCTATCATTTGAAAATTTGTTACTAAATTCTGCAAAGCTAGAAGGAAGAAAATATGTCTTCGTTAAGGACCCTGCTAGGAGGTTGTTCTTAGACCTAGGCAAATCAGGTTCTAGAGAAAGAAAAGTTTGGAAGGCAGTTGAAGATCAGAGCTCAAGAAAAGAGCCATTGTTAAACTTGAAAGTGATCGGCCGTCATTAAAATTTGCAGTTCTTCCTCAAGCAACTTTGAATCAGGTAGTCCTCTTGTGGAGCTACATTCTCTATCTGGTGAAGGGCCTTCATCTATATTTAAAAAATTTGCTTCTCGTTCTGTCCCTGTATTTTCTAGATCTAATAGAGTTTTCCAGAAGTAGAACCATTAGGGGATAATCCTTTTGAGAACTATATCCCTATCCCCCACAAACCCCTCAGTCCTCATCATCTTGTATCTCCTACAAATTCACCTCCACATAACAATATGGCTCAGCCCCCACCCAAACCTCCATTTGTTGTTAATACATTTGGTCCTATAAACTTTGGAGGAATGGATGGTTATCCAAATGTTGTCCCTCAAGATGTAAGGAATAGATTACCTAAGTTCTAAGGTAACAATGTTGTAATTGGTGATCAACACCTCAAAAATTTTGTTAACATGATGGAGGAATTTGAGATTGAGTATGAAGATGTGTATGTCAAATTGTTTATTCATACATTAGAGGAGTATGCAAGGGACTGGTATAAGTCTTTGCCTGATAATTCTATTGATTCTTGGATAGAAATGAAGAATGCATTTATATTGCAGTATGGTGACAAAACAAACCCTAGGTTTCTTTTGTCAGAGTTTGGTAATATTAAAAATAATCCCAATGAATCAGTGCATGCTTTTAATACAATATTTAATAAGACATTAAGAAGATTGCCTGTGAATTTGAGGCCATGTGATGAATCTTGTCTTATAAAATATGCTGATGCATTTGATAAAAAAGCTGCATACTATTTGAGGGATAAAATCCTTGGCAATTTGAGGCAGGCCTTTACCATGGCTTTGCAAATTGAGAACAACATAAAGGCCATTGGAAAAACTCCTAAGAGGGAGGGTGTAAAGCTGATTAACCCAGAAAAACCTCAAGCAAGTAAGAGTGTGGATCTTGAGGAAGTTGTGAAGACTTTGGCGGGGTTGTCAAGGAAATATCTTACAATTTAGCTTGGCGAGAGAAGGGAATTGGGCAAAGTTCACAAGGTCAACAAAAGGTACAAAATCATGACAGATTTAACAATCATCCTAGAGGTGATCAGAGGTCTGCATGATGGAGGTAAAGGGAACATGGGGGAAAGAAATAGACAGCCCCAAGCTCGAGAAAATAAAATGGTGTCTGATCCTTTGAATTCCAAAGTCTTTTCTTTGTCAGGCAAGAGGCCAGTGAAATTGATTGGTGTGATAGATGCTTTCTGCCCCATCCTCCATGTAAACTAGATCAGAAAGTTGAAGAAGCTAAAGATGATGATGATGAGACAAGTGATGATGCATGCATGCTACAATGCCTTACAGTTTCACAACAAGGAGCAATTTCAACCGAGCTGATCAGTGCTAGAACTGGCGCAACTTTTCGGGATTGCATTCATCGGGTACTACCTCTTCCTCTCTCTCTTACTTCAGAAATTTCTATGGTTCAAACTCTTGAATTGCCCAGTAATGATTTTGAATACCTAAGGGCTTTATTGATTGAAAATTATGATGGAGGAATCCCTTCGGAAGAGGATAGGTAGTTGTTAATGAATGTTATAGTTTCCAAAGAAAAAGAGCACAATACAAGGAGTAGGGTTACCAAAGGGGTAGGAGGGCCTCAAGCTAGATCAAAAACCCCAAAACTTGTCAAGGAAGTCCCTAAAAGAGATGCTGGTGGCAAAGGCCTTTTTGTCCCAAATAAGATCTGCATTCCTGCCCATGCTCGATCGAAAAAATGTCCATGCCATCTGATAAATGTGTAAGTCTTCATCCTAGTACTGCCTTGCCCAAATGTGTTCCATATGACATTGCTCAAGTCTTGAGTCAAATCGAGATTTGTGTTCCAATTATTGAGTTGCTTAGGATTCCTGAGCATATGAAAAATGCTTTTGAGTATTGAGGATTTGAAGAAGATGAAAAGTTTTCCAAGGTAGAAATGTGAAAAATACAGAGGTTCCTCATATTATTGCAGAGTTAGATAAACCACTAGCATTGGAGGAGCTGGGGAGCCACCTGAGGTATATTTAGGGACTTCTCTTGTTAAGTCTCAACTAAATGTAGATCCATTTTTCACCACTTTGATTATTAAGGACAAGCTGTTACACAATTGCATGTTTGATTCTGGAGCTTCTTGTAATGTCATGCCTCTTGAGGTCATGAATGAATTGAATATCAAAGTAACAACATCTTATGGGAAGTGCACTGCCATGGACTCAAGAGAAGTGTCAGTGGTTGGATGTGTTAAAGGTCTGGTGGTGCAACTTGCAGATTATCCAGGAAGAAATTTAGCCATGGATGTTGTCATTGTTGATTGTCCTGCTAAGTGGGGCATGTTGTTATCTAGAAAATGGGCTGCAAGTGTTGGTGGAAGTGTTCAAATGGATATGTCCTATGCCACCATTCCAGTTGAGGGCAGCTGGTGAAGTTAGTTGGTGAAAAGAAGATGCTATATCTCATAAAGGATCCCAATGATGCTTCTTATGAAGTGTTGTGTGTAGATGCTGATATTAATAGCTTTGTGGGATTTGTTGATTTCAAGGAGTATAAATTTGAAGAATGTAGACCTCAGCTTTGTATGATTTTCCTGGGAATGTGGTGTTTAATACATCCTCGAATGATGTTAGAAAACGTGCCCTAGGCACAAAGGGTAAGCATAAACAAATGTGGGTAGTTAACAACTTGGAGAGGAAAGAAAAACGAATATATAACCAGTTGTTAAAAACATATTAGAGCTTCCTGTCATGGTCGTATCTAGATTTAGGGATACTTGAAAATTTTCCTTGATTGCTTTCTCAGAATCAAGATGTATTATCATTTGTATAGTGTGTAGTTCTTTGTTTTCGTTGCCTTTTTGTTTTTGTTGCGTTCTGGTCCTTGGTGACCTGGTTTTGGTCGGTTTCTCGGTTTGTTTTGGGAGTTGGTTTTGGTTTTTCTCGCTCTACCTTTTGACTTCGTTACCCAATGGTTGTTTTGGCACTTGGTCTACTTTTGTTCTTGTGGCACTCACTGGGAGTGCCCATCCCCGAGCAGGAGCCGATGTTGGTGTCCATTTTGATCTTACACCGTTTTGCCCTAATTTTCCTTCACTCGATTTTTTAAAACATTTTCTAAATCTTGAATGGATGATCTGAAGGTTTTACCACCATTTGAATGTCTTGTATTGTTGCAAATCTATTTGTTGTGCCCTATTTTGAAGAAGTCTCCAAGCTTGCCTTGTTTTTTGCCCTGATTTTTTCAAATCTACGGGCTGTGCCATTTTTTCCACTTTGCCTGATTGTGGAAATTCAAAAATGATTGACTTATACTTGTATGCCTTGAAAATCCATCCCACATTTGAAAAATGCTTGGAAACATTTTTCACTTGCTTTTATTTCAAATATTTTTCATCCTTAGCGAAGAAAATTGGATTTAGTGGATCACTGGCAATTTCATTGGGTCGTTTTTTACGGTTTGACGGGCATCTTTTACTAGTTAAATTATTCCTTAGCATTTGGCAGCTATGTGGGATCTTTTTATTTGTTGCGGATTGGTGGTGGACTTAGAGAAATTTTCCTTTTTTGGCAAAAGGTATTAAAATGAAGGAATGAATCGAAAGCCCACACCAATCATAGAACGACACATGGCAAGGTCAGAGGTGGAGGTACGGGCCCATGGAGAAATTGTTGAATTTTTTCCTTTTTGGAAAAGGAGGTATAAAGTGAAGAAATGAAGCGTGGGTCCACTGGGACCCACATCAGAGGCTAAAGGCAGAAGGGCGGAGATGTGGGGAAATTTTAGAAAATTTTCCTTTTTCCAAAAAGAGGTAAAATAGCATAATTGATCCACGATTCCGTTGGGACCCATATTGGGACACATGTGAAGTGCCCGTGAGGTGTAAAGGAAAAATAGCAAAAATTTCAATTTTTTCCAAAGGTTATGAAGTGATAAAATTTTCCCCTAGGCCCGTTTCCAATCACATTTCGCCACGTAGCTGGCTCTATTTTAAAATTATAAAGGTGGCCCAAGCTTGTTTTAAATCAATTCTTTCCACGTGGAGGGCTCAAATTAAAAGTTCAAGGCAAAATCGATGACAATTTTTGTACATGGAGGGCTCTCAGATTAAAAGATGAAGGAAGATCACTTGATGTAGCATGTGAATTTCGTTTGATTTTGTCGCTATTGGAGCTCTAGGATGTTTGGAGATGTGATTTTTGCATCAATTTTCATCATTTTTTCAGCTAAATCATGTCGTTTTGGTCTACAAAGATCAATGGAATTGATTTTGTGGTTCAATTGTTAGATCTGAGGTGTATTTGAAGATGATTTTTTGCTCGGGCTTGTGTAAAAACATGAAATATCAGATCAAGAAGATGCAAAGGTGAATTTGGAAAGGGGTTACGCATGCCTTGAGGATGAAAAATGTGCCTCCACATAGAATAATGATCCAAATGTTTGCAATGATTCGGCTTTTTGAAACACCTGACAATTTTGGTTGCAAATCTGTTAAACGTCCCTTTCTGTGATTCATGATGGAATTTTGTAACAAACTTGATGTTTGGCATATTATTTTCTTAGGAAAGAGGGTTTGGATGTAAGCAAATGATATATAATGCATATTGGAGATATGCAAATGGTCGGGAGTTCATTTTCACAAGAAAATTTTGAGAAAAGCTCATCTCTCTGAGAAACTAGGTTAACTTCCTCTGTGTTAGATTTCCATTCATGTTGAGTTAGTTACAAGTGTATAGCCATCAACAAGCTCTGAGATTGTTTGAATAACTCTCCCCTGTTGAATAAATATGATAAAATTTGAATTAATTTGTGTTAAATCTCTGGCAATTTTGTGTTTATTTCACTTTCAGAATGTCTGCAAGTAGTTTTTCTTGTTCCTATTGCAATCTTGTATCAAAATCTATCTCAATCACACAGATCTTAACCCCTATGATAGTTTAGTGGCATCTGCAATTTCATTTTTCATAAGAGCTTTCATCTGGGAATGATATAAACGATTTAAAATCAATTTTCTTCATTTGTTGATAGAGATTGTTTGTAAGCCTCTGGGTGTACCTCAAGCGTGATTCATCTTAGATTTTGATGTTTTATTGGGCCTTCTAACTCGAGCCTTCTTGTTAGAACCTCAAATATTGTGTGAAAAAGTGCAAATCTAGGCCTCCATTGATGCACACCTTCTGGTTGAAGGAATGTTTTAACTACTTTGAAGCTTTTTGTTGTTGATTTCTCCATTGTTGTGAAGTTTCTTAAGGATCTAGCAAAGTCCAATTTGTCTTGTTGATCTCCCACCAAAAAATATTCAAATAACCAATCCTACCCTGAACTACCCCTGTTTTGTCTTGTATATCCACAAGAACAAAATCCATTTGCCAAAATATACAGGAACAAATCAGGTTTCCAAATGTCTTCAGTAACCTTAGCCTTGTGTTGAAAATATCTCCTTATTCTGGAAGTGACAACTCGTGAGAGTCAGATTTGGAGTGTTGATCATATTTTCCCAAGGTCTTCTATATAAAACTTGTGCAAAAGAAGGATATCACCATCTCCTCCACCATTTGAAGGTTACAAAGTAGGTTCTCTTACCTTGGTTGAAAGGCAAAACCAGAAATAATTAGGATAAGATCACATCCTTTTAAGGTGCTACCCACTTCTTTCAGAGCCTGAGTGCTAAAGAGCTAGATAAACTCCCTCCCTCGGATACAAAACGACACACAATTGTTTATCTGCCTCTGAGTGTCTTGTTCATTCCTTGATTACTTCCAATCCACATAGTAGTAGGTGACAATAGTATGTCAATTTATAAGGAACTACAAAAGTTTTCTTTTGAAGCATGGGAAAAGGGCGAAACATAGATATGAAATATGCAACATAGTGGTGATAGTTCAAAGTATAGAATGGGATGTGTGAGGGTGTTAAGTTTGAAGGGACATATACATTAAAATTATTTGCGTAAAGAAGGTTACAGAGGAGTTGCAATGTTATCCACTTTTTTAGAATTGAGGATGACACATTTCAATATGTTGTTTCCACAATATGTCTCTTTTTTAGGGAAAGTGTGAAGAAGTATTCATTGCTGATGAAATTGCTTGTAATTTCATTGGTCGCGTCTTTGTCTATACAAAATAGGTGGAGATTGTTAGCTTCAAAACCCATGATTGACTCAACTATCTCATCAAAAGTAGTAACTGACTAGAGTTCTCCTGTTGGGTCCTTTAGATCGATCTTGAGTGCATATCTATAATCATAGTTCTGAACTTGTACGTTGCAACTCAAACAAAACCATGAACCATTACCATTCTCTCTCACCTTTTCCTGCATTTTTTTCACCTTTTGAAGAGGACATGCATTGTAAAAAAAATTTCCATGTTGATATTTGTGATTTCGCAAAGAACCATGGCCCATAAATTTCTCTCTGTGTTTCCCATATGTAGTACCTCTGAAATCGTTGTTATAGAGGTCAAGCTCTTTGGAGGGCCCATAAATTGGCTTGTGATAGAGGGTTCCGAAAGGGATTAGTCATCGGAATCTATCCAGCTATGAAGTGTATTGGTTTCTAAAATTAGAGGGTTGATGTAACATTTGGTACTTGAAACAATGTCGATTGAGTTCCCATTGAAATTGGAGATGTGAGCAACTTTCAAGGCAAGGGCCGAAAGAGGCGGTATAGAAAACATGTCTTCAATTTCGTTGTTTATATCATCTTAGTGTTTTCCCCACAATGTGACACTTACACTGAATCCCGACATGTCCTTTAATTGCAATTTTCTTCTCTTTGCTTCGAGACTTGTCATGCCGACGAATTTTTGAGTATGGTGACATCGTAACAACAATGCTAATCAAATAAATTGTAGAACCTTTAGTGCTTTGCAGGTAAGTCTTTGATTTTGGTGAAGTGAAAGTGATGGGAAGGTATTGTATCCTCATTTGCTATGAGTGGAGATATGGTTGAGGAAGGTTGCAGGAAAATCTAGAAAGCATTTTTCAAATGGTTATAACATAGTTTTGTATCGCGATCCTCGTAATCCTCCCATTGGAAATTGTATATAGCTTCCCATTTTCAATATGTTCATAGAATGCTTTTCAGGCCTCATTGAAATAGGTGATGTGGATTTCCCCTCCTTCCTAATTAACAAAATCAAACCCAAACACGTAACCATCTCCCCTTGCATTATGATATTGGCGAAGGGTTGTTTTTTCTAGGGCACGACCCTCTACGGACCACATGCACATAAATGTATTCAATCCACTTATTTTAGTTGGTGTTCTCGCAAAATATTTGTTAACTTGACTAGAACTTGCATCTATTTGAGGCAACCGACTATCTTGGAGAGAATTTGTTGGTACTCGTGTTAGAGCACTCGATTATGAAATGTTTTGGACAACAATATCCATTTCAATGATAAGAAGAATCCTACGGTGAAAAAGAAAATCATGATAGAATTAGAATTGAGCAACGGATGAAAAAAACATAAAGAAATTATAATTAATATAGGGAGTTTATATACATTGGTAATCAGGCAGAGATGAAGCTTACAGTTCACTTTTGATCATTCTAATGCGGGATTTGTGTAAGCACACAATGGAGCCTTCTTGTATTGATTTGTTGGTTACATGGGTTGCAAATTTAGAGGGTAGAAGTGTTGTCTGAAAATGTATCCCATCTGAAAGGTCAACATGATGTTGGGAAACCATGTTGAGAATGGACCTTAGGGAGGACAAGTGCAGTATCTGAAATGTGGGGTCAATAATGGAACCACCCTCAATCAATTAAGAAATGCCTTCGTGTGTAAAAGTTATTTCCATGCAAACTAAAAGATGCTCGAGATAGTGGGAGTTTTGCAAATGTATGGTGGAAAATGTAAACTTGTAGTGTAGTCAAAGATGAAATGAAGGATGTGTTTTGGAAAGCATGCATTTGTAAGAAATGAGAACCTTTAAAGTTTGCTTCCTTTTTCATTTATATTTTCTAAAAATCACAAACATGAGGTCTAACCCTTTAACAATTCAATATGCCAAAAAGTGATATAATGTACAAAGCTTTGAAAATAACTAAAATTTGCATGATTGTTTCTCGACATTTTAAAACTATATGTATTTGTGTGTAGATATAATGAGGAATGCATTAAAAATGTGTTGTTGTTGATTTACATAAAAAAGCGAGCAATTGTATAAAGGAAAGACATAATGAAGAACACATTAAAAATGTGTTGTTGTTGGTTTACATAAAGTAGCTTGCAATTGTATAAAGGAAAAATTGAACACATTTGTTGAAAAGTTAGATTTTGTGTTGGGGATGTTGGCATCAGGTGGAGGTGATCTTTGATCATTTCAGCTATCACTGTTTTAGGTGGTTTCGGTTGCCTGCAATGTAAAACATTAACAACACATTGAAGATGTTTAAACTCTTCTTCCCTCTGCAAGCGAGGTATAGTTAATGTTAGCTCTGTTGTAGGGAGGGGAATTGTGTTTCTAGTCTGCATCATATTAAACTAGAGAGGGAAAAGAAGTATGGTAGTTCTAGAAGATGTTTTTTGGTATGACATGTAACTTAAAAATCCTTGTCAATGATTAGTCTAACATCCAACTTGGGACGCTTCGAAATGGGCTCATTGGGGAACAAGCCCCTCAGCACATAACAAATCCTGTCATTGACGAAGGCACATGCCCCCGCATGTTACTTCGGAAAAAGGATTGGAGTCTAAATATAAATTCAACAATCAAAAGAAAATAACATGAAAACACTCTACAATAATTTTTTAATCCATAACATGCAATAAACAAAACAAATGAATAAATACTTCAATCAATATCAAACCCACCTAAAGTTCGCTCTATAGACAACACTCTCTTCTTTACCGTGGGAGAATGAGAATCACAAATACCCTACAAAAAATTGAAAAAGAAGTTAATAAAACTAAATATATCTATACTTATTCAATTAATTACATCAAAAACAACCCTATTTTCGACGAGATTATAAATTGATCAATGAATAATTGAGCACCAATTTTCAAAGGTACAAATTAATATAGAGGTAATTTTATGATATTTTAAATGAATTATATATGCAATGCAATTCAAAACACTTCTAGAACAATTAGTTTGCTTGATATTATCCCTATCAGTTTATTAATGTTCATTATTATATTTTATATAGTTTGGTATTGGACGAGTGACGTTAAAGGATAATGTATCTATTGCTTTATTTATCTTTTGAGTTCTATTTTAGATTGTTTAGGGGTTATTCAAAATGTACGTTAATATTATGGTTGTGTTCTGACTACTCACAATCTTGTTGAAGTTGTTGGAACATCTACTCGTGCACCTAAAATATATGCCCGATAACACCCATAATAACCATCACTTCTGCATATTCATATGAATTCTTTGAACATTAGGTCTTTAAATACATTTTGAGAAGGTTAAATATATTTGAAAAAGTTTAATCTTGAATGAAGAAGATATTTTCAATAATAAATTGGAGGGTTCAAGTACACTCTTGGACGTACATTTTCAATTTACATAAGATAGACTCACCAAAATTTTGTACCAACATGACACTTTCAACTCACATAATGACAAACCAACCAACACCATTATAATAAAAGTGGATAGCAGGATGAACAAGCATACATGCACAAGAAGTGGAGACTATTTAGGAGTGTGAATATAAAGAACTGATATTAATGTGTGCCACATTACAAGTCTTCCATCATTTAACATTGAACGAAGGACCCACCTGCAGTTGCAGTTGAAGCTTCTTAAGGTAGTCAATGAATTCATGTAGTATGGAACCTTTATCAGTCTGAAGAAAAAATAAAACCAAGTAAACACCTAACAAGAACAATAGGTTCATTCCAGCTTTTTTTCAAATATGAGGAAACATATCATTTCTTTATCTTTCAATACTGAAAAAATAAATATTAAATTTTTATCCTTCAAAAACCAATTGGTCAATAAAGTCATTATGCTACAAAACACCCATGGAAAGATCTGGAATGTGAAATCTCCTTATTATTCTTGGTGAACTGTTAGTAGTAGGCCAAAAGTTCTTACATAAAATACTGCTTGGTTTTCATAAAATACATGCATAACTGCCTCTTGAATTACTTGGTGAATACCAACTTCGCTGCATGTCTGTTGGAGTTATGGGAAGCCTTATTATGTTGAGGGATTCAAACCAGAATTCACACTCTAGGGGTGCACTGGTTAGTCTCAATTCGGTTCTCATCACAGATGGCTAGTTCTTATCTTACCTTATCAATTACTTCTTAGCCAAGGTAACTCCGATTTTTTTAGGATCTAATTAGGGTATATCTAGGGAGTTGTGGGTCTCTTTTCGGTTTTTGTACCATTCTTATGACTACTAACATTTGATGTTTCTAGGTTCCAGGAACATGGAGATGGATGCTTGGAATTTGTTTAATTCCTGCAATTTTCAAGCTTTAATCATGTTTTTATGCCTGAATCTCCTAGATGGTTACTGAGAAAGGTATACTGATATTTTCAATAATGTGTGTTTGAATTGGTATCTGATATTTCGTAATGATCGTTCTAACACATGTAACTGTCAGAAAAAGGAAAAACAAGCCTTGGAGGTCCTTAGAAGGATCTACTCAGGAGAACAATCAGAAATTCAACTTAAAGCCATGCAAGAGTCTATTGAAGCTGAAGGTGAAGAGCAAAGTAACATAAAGTATAGTGATCTTTGGAATACCAAAGAAATTAGGCTTGCCCTTGTTGCTGGTGTTGGGCTGCAAGTAAGTTCTTATACAACACACTAACTACTAGTTTTGAATTCTTTTTTATATATAGTTTCTTTTGCAATAACCTCACCTAAATATAGCTTCGAACGGGATTTAACGCTCAAAACACCAAAACTTACTCAACATCCTATAAATTAATTGACTCTCAAAACCAATCTAAATATATAGAGTTGAACACACAGGCTTTAATACTAAACAAATAGTAAAAACCGCTCAACAGTCTATAAATTAACAGTGTGTCAAAACCCATCCCTCTAAATTAGATTGAAAAACAACACTCTATCCATAACCCCCTTGTGTATGGTTTTTGTTTCAAAAAATAATCTCCATAAATTAGATTCGAAAACAATATGCCAGTCACCTCCAGAGTCCTAACCAAAACATATTTTTTCACATAATTTTTTCTTTTTTGTGAATCTTAACAGGTCTTGCAACAATTTTCAGGCATCAACTCCTTGATGTACTACAGTCCAACAATTATACAGTTAGCAGGATTTACCAATATACCACTACCACTTGGATAACATCATATATATCTAACCCCCTTATTGAAAGAAAATGAAGGTAATATTTGTTCTCCTGACATAACATTATTACTGCATAGGTATCATTACTCACACGTGGAATTCATATATTTCCAATTTGAATTACAAAGTTCTTCAAAATCTGTTGCCAGCTCTAGATATTTCTCACAATGACCTAATGATGAACATTTGTTTAAATTGGATTCCGCAGTTTCAGAAGCTCTTTTATTTAGGTGTGGTTGCTTGTAATTTAGTTCAATTTCCACAGAACTATTACAACCTAACACAAATAAAGAAATCACATAAAGTAAATAAATCTAAAATCTACCACAAAGCTTGCGTGAAGTTACTCCGCCTGGAAACTTGCTGTTTTATGTTTACTGATAAGTGGGGATTTTTTTTCTCAGTCTCTGGATTACAAATAGTGTTCGGTAAGTTTGATGTATGTTGATCATAGGTTGAGAAGTGACATGGTTTTTAGAAGTAAATCACATAAAATAAATAAATTTAAAATATAGTTCTACTGCTACATACAAATGTAAACATAATTTAAATGCATACTTGTAGAATTCAATTTAACGCAGGGAATTGACAAGAACTTGGAGAGCCCGAAGAATGAAATTATAGTGTTAGTGACTAGTATTTAAAGGTTAATGCATGCAAAAGCTATTTAATAAAATTTAAAAATAGTACAGCCAAAGCAACGTGCAAAATTAGAGAAGCAAAATTATTAAAAATAGCAAAAGCAAAATTGGTAAAAATAGCAAAAGCAAAATTGTTAAAAATAACAAACCGTCAAATTTGAAACAGTCCCTTGAATGTTCGCAAAGCCTTTTCCCATAGGGGTAATGCCTTCGTGTAACTAGCAATCGCATGTGGACAATACAATGTGAATGCCGAACAACATATGTTATTTTATTTAGAGGGATAGTTATTACTTTTGTAGTTGATGTTGATAAGGGTTGTGTTGATGTTGACAAAATTAATATTGGACCTACATCCCTTTTTTGTTGTATTAGACTAGGGGAAGTTCATCACAAGATTAATACTGGACCTACATTTATGTTTTTCCATGTTAACATGACCTAGGATCATGCAAGAAAATCATTTAAAGAGAACACAAACCCAATAATCATATTATACTTGTCATTTATCTGTAATTATAGTTTTTGAATGCATGGCTTCTCTTCATAGCTGCAACCTCTTACAACAGTCTATGTTCTACAAAAATAATTACAGAAAGACAACAAGGGCAGTAATAACTTGCTCCTTCATTGAGAAAAAGACAAAATTAGGCATTGTTGATTAGTGAATGAATGTTGCAGGTTTTGTTTACGTCTGGAGGACATATGTGGATGTGGTTCATTACAGAGAAGTATTTAGGACTCTTTCCCGAAGTTTAGCCACCATGAGGGCAGGAGAAGGGCTTGTTCCATTGGCACTGTCATGATCATAGTGTCTTCTAATTTCATGGTCCTCCATCATGGCATCCAACGTGGGAACTTTATCTTTCATCATCCATTTAAATTGATGGAGACCTGTCACTTCAATAATTGCTGGAGGAAGAGGGTGCAAAGCAAACCATGCATGCATTGGTGCATATGTCATCTTATCTATGATGACATTAAAGACTGCTCACCCTTTATAACGTAGTACTTTGTTTTGATCTCAAAGTTGAAAATTGTATAACATAAGAGCACCCCTATGACTATAGGTAGTGAACATACATTCTGAGAGGCAAAGGAGGAAAACACAAAGGTAAGTGCAATCATAGTGATTTGAGATAGTAGTGATAGTGAAGCCAATGCAGGAGGTGGCATTCTTGAAATGAAGGTGATGACCATAATAATTATGGTACTGGGTGTGCACTATGTAGTTAATATTTTTAATCCCTTTTTTGCACCCTTGTCCAAACATCCTCTTCAACTATCTTTGATCTACTTCAAACACACAAATATGTTTCAAAGCAATGCTCAAATGAAGTATAACCTCCATAGTGAATAATGGGAACTGTAAGTCTATATGAAATGACAAGAAACAAAATTAGCGAAAATATTACAATGTCAGAGCAACTCATAAAACACAATTAACAAGACAAAAATACATTTTTGGTATAAAATTTCATCGATCAAAGAAATTCACAGAATAGTTTTAAGTGGTGATAAGGCCTTTAAGTGAAAGAAATTAATGTAAGCCATGATGACTTATCACAACATTCAAGATTCTAGTCACAAACTTGAGATGAGGGATACATGTTTATTGGATAACCACCTATGACTTAGCTCCATGAAGTGTGACATTGATTAATCAAAGTTGTGCAATAAGTTGCACGTCATTATAAACAAATTATATGCCTTCTGACAACATTTACACCCCTGTCATGCCCATAATAAGCAGAGTTAAAATAGAACCAAAAATATGTGACTCAAATAATGTCGCCTCCAATTCGAATCAGTAGGAAAACCCAAAGAAGTGGCATTTCAAATGAACTAAGATAAAAACTACCATTTGACACCTAGGGAGTATTCTTTTCAATGTTTCCCCATATAAAAATAAAATATATTTTTAGAGCACCACCAAGCTAGTCACCAATAGTAGTGACTTAATGGAAATCTTGTCTTCCTACAACAAATGAAACATTATTGCCTGGTAACAATAACATAGAAAGGTTGTCAATTTCTATTGTAAAGAAAAAGGCTACACAATTGCAGGGGAAGTTTCAGCAACATGGAGAGGCACTATGGCTTAATCATTTAGAAACCTCATCAATGCTTGGGAAAAGTTAGAATATAGGGCAACCAAGAAACTATAATGTAAAATGTCCACAAGAATAACAAAAGGGTTATTTTGTTTAAACTATGGGTTATAGACTGCCTCCATCTAGACATCATCTTCAGACTTATGCTTGTACGGAAAAGAAACTAATTCTTATTTCCATTTTCCCTTACCTTACATGACACCATCTTATACTTCCCAACATTTCCACATCCATTGTTACTGTGTATTTATATATATTTTTTGCAGTAATAACTAACACAACATTTAATAATGTAGTTCACAACAGTAGGTCATGGCCACATGACAGACTAATTTGGTGTATGAGAGTTCCCTTGTAAAATCCCACAAGAAAACTATTTTTTCATTTACATATATATAGTTCAAATTCATACCTCTTTAGGTTTCAATCCTTTGATCAAAGCTTTGTGATAAGTAGGCCTTTCCAATCCATCCAAGCCCAAAGTACTGGAGCACAATCTACATAGAGGATGCAACTATATTCTTTTTCCAAATTAAGATTTGTTTATAATACATAGTTTGCAAGTTAAGTTCTTCCAAATTATTTAAAATATTTTTGTGGCTATTATAGTCCTATGATTCTACTACTACAACATCATCTGCATAAAGGATTCATTTCTACATAAACATAGCATTTCCACATAAATGCTACATTTCTACATAAGGATCAAGGAGATAAAGAATTTGTTTGTATGACAATTATTCTGAAGTTTCATCCATAAAACAAAACAAAACATAACAGGAATGTATATAGCAAACAAAGAATGTACATGTTGAATTAGAGGGAATCTCCAGGAAAAGTTAAGAGTGAGTGCTTTGCAGAACCATTGTTAGGCCGAAATACATCAATCAAGTTTAAACAAATGCAATGTGCATTGGAACTTTATAGTTTTTCCGCCAAACTTTGTATAGTGATTCTTGCATGCACAAGCTTTGATAAGAAAATTTACCACCTTTTGGCCCATGAGATGTTGTCAAAGCAAAAGGGCCCCTAACATATATGCCTACCCAGTACTCAATTTAAGAACACTAAAAACATACAAACTATAGAATATACAACACAATTCATTTTTTTAAAATGTCCACCCATATACACCAGCTGGCACTTCCTTCTGAAGTACCAAGACAAATGATAGTAGTGCAGTGCTCTAACTTGACGATAGCAAATAATTTGTCACAAAATAAACTATACAAAGTGCCGTGTATATATCTCAAAAGGAATTTACAAGGGACATGTGGAGCGTGTTCCAATACGCTTTTCTATGAAAATACAAACATTGAACAAACTGTTAGTATGTCCAGAGCAAAAATATGAATGTAAACACATGATTTTCAAAATTATGTTCATACCTCCAGCTGTAATGAACTTTTCAACGCGAGAAACTATGTGTTTTCCATATGTATACTTCTTTAAGGCATTTAAATGCACCTTTATGCGTGACTGAATAAATTCACACTGTTGATCATTGCAAGTTTCCAAAACCTTCTGTACAACATAATTTGTAAATTGATATTTCATCATTGCCTGCAAAAGGATGTGTAAACTTTAGAAACAAAATTCTAGATAGAAGTGAAATTAATTATATAATATATCCTAGCTCTATCAGATTTGCTCCCTTAATGGTGATTGAGGACAGATTCCTGTAAAAGCAATAACATAATATTGCTAGACTCATTAGACCACATGTGTATTATATATGCATGTTTAATGTGCTTGACAGAACCCTTCCATAATCATCATATACATGATCAATCAACAACACAAAATATACATGATAGAGCATTGAACAAACTTCCGCACTTGGTGTACATGCTGATAAGTGTATTAAACAAAAATATTTTAGAGAGGGAGTTAACTATGAGGAGACCTAGTCCAATTGCAAAATATACTTCTTTCAGGACCATTATGTCTTTAGCAGCTATTTTTGGTTGGAACTTACATCAAATGGATGTTAAGACATCTTTTTTGAATGGCCTGATTGAGGAAGAAGTGTGCTTTAATTAGCTGAGAGGATTTGAGGATGGGATCTGAAATTTTCTTCCTCGCTAAAGCTTTTTAGGAGACTCTATCTGTAATTTTAATTAATTACTAAAGCTGGAAAATTTATCTTAATACTTTAAAAAAACGTAGCCTGCCACTGGGAAATAGATATCTTACACACGAATGATAAACATTTAGCTCCCCTCTACATAAGCCTCTGATATATCTCTCCTAAAATGTATCTGCTGCCAGAATTTTCAAAAAAAAAAAGTGTTTTATCCCATGTTTGTCTGAGTTTCAAATATGTGTGGTGTGAGTGTGGGTTCAAGGCCTCAAGGACATGTTTCACATACTCTGGAGACACCGTTTGGATTCCACTCTCTGAGAACATTTGAACTATGGGTACACTGTGTAAGTATCAGTGGGAATGGTCTTCTCTATAGTAACCATAAATTAAATTTAGCAGAAGTTTAGATTGTTCTATCATTATTTGTATGGTTTGATGTAGGTTGTGTTCCACTCCTAAGCCAAATGATCTGCGATGCAATTGTAATTTATTTTCTTATGGAGAATTTGTACTTTTCCATGCGTTGGGAAATCTCATCAAATTTTGGTATGAGTTTGTACATTATCCAACTAATAGAGAAGGATGATATAATACTGTAAGCCTGAAGCCTTTGACTGGATTTTTTTATTTTGAAGCTCCATCATAATTTAATTTATGATATCCAATCAGAGATGGGAACCATTCTTGAATGGATATAATTTTGGATCCAACAAATTTGTACTGGAATGCAATATTCCTATTTTCTGAAATACTAATCTCTAATGCTTGTTGATGCATACATGTTCTTCTATGTTGCTATTTGAGTTAGAGTTGTGCTTTTGAACTAAAATTTGATGTCAGAAACTATAATGTCTATCACCTGTTTTTTATTCCACAAGATACGTGCATTATTTTCCTTTCATATATGTCATTGAACAACTTCATCGAGTTTGTGCATCTTGGGTATAATTTGCATGTTTGGTTATAAATTAGTCCAGTTTGAGATCACTTGGAGGATTGATTCTGTTCGAGGTGCCAGACATTGAAAAGATATAGAAAGGGATGAAGTGGGCTATGTGCTTTTGCAAAAGGTGTTGGCACTTCACTGGTTGAGAAAATTCCCAGATGCTTCCATCCAAAATCTCGGAAATATTTGTATGTTTAAATGTCTTCCAAGTTTTAGCAGTGAAAAAATTGAGAGATTTGCTAGCAACATTGAAACAGGGCATGGATATCTGCCATAGCATTATGGAGAAGGGACTTTAGTCAAATGTTTCAATTGCAAGATCCCTGACAGATATGTATGCAAAATGTGGAAGCATGTGAACTGTTCGATAAAATGATTGGAAAAATCTCAGGATGTAAGTCTGACTTCCATTTCTGCTTTATCTTTTGCTTTAGCTCCATGCCCATGCCCTTTCCCTTGTTTGATTAACAAGTTAGTGAAGAAACAGGGTAAAGCTTGTTGGAAGCAGAGGGATATCTGATCCGTTTGTGCATATGGTCATGATTACTACCTCTCTTTTTGATCTAACTGGAAAAAAATTGTTTTGTTGGATTTTTTGATGCCTTAATATAAGTACAACTATTTAACAAAATACCAAAAAAATCCTTCACTGAGGTTTGAAGATTGTTTTGATGTTTATATGCTTCAAAGTCACCTATGTTTTTAAACAACAGTGAAGAACTAACCAAAAAGTGATGAAAAACGTAGTTTTCATTTAAAAAATGAACTTATCTCACAATAGTAAACCCTAATCAGGTCATTGAGCGATTCACCTCCATCTCAAGGCATGTCATCGAGCATGCAATTCCACCAACAAAAACCCAAAACCATAATCAAAATCGGGAATCTAAATTTTTAGTTGTTTATCTTTTCAAAACCTAAACAAATTTTCTAAAGTACTCATGACTCCAAAGAAATAAAACAAACCCTTAAAAGTAAATAAACAAGTTGTTAGGAAATTATATTGTTAGTGCTCCATTAGTAAATAATAATTATGTGAAGTAATTATTATGTTGTAAGTATGTGTTAGTAAAATTGTTATTAGTTGTTATATAAAACAACAATAACAATTATATTTGGTTAGTGTGTTAGAAACAACTCACGTAAGTTAGTGAGTTGTTATAGCTACTTCCTATTATTTAGGAAGTATATTTCCTATATATTTGTATGTTCCCGAATAGAGAAATACAGATGAAATATATCAATATTATTGTGTAAATCTGGTCTCAAATTGTCATTTGGTATCAAAGCGTTGTCAGAATCCTTGCAATATGGATAGTTGACTGGTGGAGGGGCAGCCCTATGATCTTCTTGCCCGAGTGATGGAATTTCACAGTTGAAAGATTGTGATTTTAGCAATTTTTAAGGATTTTGAATTATATAATGTCATCAAATACTTGTCCACTTATTTGTGTTACGTTTTCTCAAGTGGTCACCTATATATTTCTGTGGAATTTTCAGATCTGTGTATTGTCGGTCTTGTGATCTGTGTGTTGGTATTTAAAGAGATTATTTTTGTAGATATTTCTATTCGGCTGTCCAAATGAAGATTTTGGTGGATCTGCAATTGAGGTTTGGAATTTTAAACATCATCTCTGGTAGTGTAATATATATTTGATGCGTTGTGTTGATCCTGCATCGTTCCATATTAACCTGCGTAGATATTTTTGGGGGGACATGTTCAATGTGTTTGCTTCATTGATGCGTCTCAGAATGTGTTTGATCTTCACAACAAATATATAGATCGAGAACAGTTCATCCTATTCCCTCTTGACGGATCAAGATTTGTGATGTGGTTGTTTGCAGTCAAAGAGAACGTTTAATATCTTCATATTTGTCTTATTCAAAATTGTCGCGCCCCTCATCTTTCGTGCTCGGGAGATATCTGCATGCATATTGTGCTAGATGTATGCAACAATTTTGGCATTTTGCATTGAATCCCATTCAATGATCTAGAAATTTTGTAATCATTGAGACTCTACCATGGAGCAGATACACAACTTTGTGTGTAGGGGATAGATGACTGGGAAAAGCAAAAGAGCAAGTTTTTACAGGTAGAGTACCATCACTCTGGATCAGATACTCATGTTCAATTTCATCAAAATCGAACACAGATACGTTCCAGCGGCACCTCTGTTTGGGTTCGTATATAGTCTGACTTGGTTATTGTGTTGAATGAAATATAGCGTGAAATAATATATTGTGCATTCGTGACTATTTTGGTTTCCTATTTCACAACGCGTATGGTTCTCAGTATTGGGAACTTTTTTTTTTGCAACATTTGAAAGTAAACATAAAGATTGGTGAATGTTGAGAGTAATCAGTTTCATAGATCTCAGACACCATTCATTCACATATTCAACTAATCACATATATGACTGCGCTGCTTTGTGGCTCGTCGAGATGAAGAGACTTGTGTGTCATCCCTACAACCAAGAGGTACATGCCCAACTGTTCAACATGATCTCCTACGATGTTCGTGTAAAATATTTGCTTTTCTCCATACCTGGATTCACTGTGTGGTGAAAATATCCATTTATTACTCCTTGCCATCCAATTGCCCATAGTTTTAGACGCAAAGGTTTGAGTTTGATTTCAAACTTTCATAAATATTGGTGATATTAGGATCTGTTCACCATAGTTATAATATTATTTTTTGTGTGTCACTCAATGTTTGTTTCGAGTCGAGTCTATGAGTGTCTACTTAGTCAAGTAAATTTTTATGTTCTATAGTTCTAGAGTTATGTTTTAAAAACAAAAAACTGTGTCATCAATAATGTCAAAATGTTGATTATGTTTCAAGTCGTTATATTGTCACTAGTTGGTTGTCAAATTTTTGCCAAATTCAATTTGTGAGTGGTTTGTCCATCAAGTTTGTTTAATTGTTAAATTAGTCAATAGTGTCATTAAGTAGATTATTTCATTATTATTTTTTATGTGTTAGTTGTTATTTCGTCAAAAATTAATGTTGTAAAAGTCATGTCAATGTCAAAAGTTACAGTTCATGTCATCATAGTGTTATGTTGTGTCAAAATTGAGTCATTGTAAAAATTGTAAAAATAAAATAAAATTGCCTTACGAACGCATTTTCGATGGAATCTGATATTCGAGTAAGGTGTGTAACCATTGATCCTCAAAAGCTAAATTTGCTGAGCTAGCAACATGATATTGGAGGATGGAGGAAAACGGAGGTTGGAGGTCATTCAACAACCTCTCGTCAGTCGCCAACGACGGGGCTGCTTCAGCTGTGGTGACATCTATGTAGTCTGGGTATGTGCTTTACGTTGTGTGCTTATTTGCAGCATTCAATAAGTGGAAATATCACATTGAGGGGGGGAACATGATCCAATGTTCCATTTCTAGTATGTCAACATTTTCTGTGTGTGTATGAGAAACAATTTTCCTATATTATTCCCTGTAGTGAGATGTAATGAGGGATGATAATACTACTTGGAACATCATGATGTGGTTGTAGGTAAACTACTTGAAAACCTTCACTTGTAGTTTTTGGTAAACCAATAGTAAAACCACCATTATTGATTGTTGGTAATCCATTTGCAAAACCATCACTTTGTGGTTTGTGGTAAACCATTTGCAAAACCATCACTTTGTGGTTTGGGTTCGTATATAGTCGACTTGGTTATTGTGTTGAATGAAATATAGCGTGAAATAATATATTATGCATTCGTGACTATTTTGGTTTCCTATTTCACAACGCGTATGGTTCTCAGTATTGGACTGTTTTTTGCAACATTTGAAAGCAAACATAAATTTTGGTGAATGTTGAGAGTAATCAGTTTCATAGATCTCAGACACCATTCATTCACATATTCAACTAATCACATATATGATCGCTATTTGCTTTGTGGCTCGTCGAGATGAAGAGACTTGTGTGTCATCCCTACAACCAAGAGGTGCATGCCCACTGCTCAACGTGATCTCTGCGATGTTCGTGTAAAATATTTGTTTTTCTCCATACCTGGATTCACTGTGTGGTGAAAATATCCATTTATTACTCCTTGCCATCCAATTGCCCGCAGTTTTAGACGCAAAAGGTTTGAGTTTGATTTCAAACTTTCATAAATATTGGTGATATTAGGATCATTCACCATAGTTATAATATTATTTTTTGTGTGTGACTAATGTTTGTTTCGAGTTGAGTCATGAGTGTCTACTTAATCAAGTAAATTTTTAAGTTCAATAGTTTTAGAGTTATGTTTTAAAAAAAACCGTGTCATCAATAATGTCAAAATGCTGATTATGTTTCAAGTCGTTATATTGTCACTAGTTGGTTGTCAAATTTTTGCCAAATTCAATTTGTGAGTGGTTTGTCCATCAAGTTTGTTTAATTGTTAAATTAGTCAATAGTGTCATTAAGTAGATTATTTCATTATTATTTTTTATGTGTTAGTTGTTATTTCGTCAAAAATTAATGTTGTAAAAGTCATGTTAATGTCAAAAGTTACAATTCATGTCATCATAGTGTTATGTTGTGTCAAAATTGAGTCATTGTAAAAATTGTAAAAATAAAAAAATTGCCTTACGAACGCATTTTCGGTGGAATCCGACGTTCGAGTAAGGTATGTAACCATTGATCCTCAAAAGCCAAATTCGTTGAGCTAGCAACATGATACTGGAGGATGGAGGAAAACAGAGGTTGGAGGTCATTCAACGACCTCTAAATCGCCGCCAACGACAGGCCGCTTCAACGATGGTGACATCTATGTAGTGCGGGTATGCGCTTTATGTTGTGTGCTTATTTGCAGCGTTGATAAGTGGAAATATCACATTGAGGGGGGGAACATGATCCAATGTTTCATTTCTAGTATGTCAACATTTTTGTGTGTGTATGAGAAACAATTTTCCTATATTATTCCCTCTAGTGAGATGTAATGAGGGATGATAATAGTACTTGGAACATCATGATGTGGTTGTAGGTAAACCACTTGAAAACCTTCATTTGTGGTTTGTGGTAAACCAATTGCAAAACCACCATTCTCGGTTTTTGGTCAACCGTTTGCAAAACCATCCTTGAGGTTTGTGATCATCCTGTGAAAATCACTAGATCATGAGCAGGTGCAAGTACAAAGGCAAGTTTTCCCCATGTTCACACTAAGGGGGAATGTTAGAAATTTATATTGTTAGTGGTCCATTAGTAAATAATAATTACGTGAAGTAATTATTATGTTGTATGTATGTGTTAGTAAAATTGTTATTAGTTGTTATATAAAACAACAATAACAATTATATTTGGTTAGTGTGTTAGAAACAACTCACGTAAGTTAGTGAGTTGTTATAGCTACTTCCTATTATTTAGGAATTATATTTCCTATATATTTGTATGTTCTCGAATAGAGAAATACAGATGAAATATATCAATATTATTGTGTAAATCTAGTCTCAAATTGTCACAAATTCTGGACATACCCAAAAATAATGGTGTTCCAGAGCATAATATTATTATCCTGTGGAGCTCCGCTGATGCAAGCAAGGGGATCTTGTTGCAAATGCTTGAAATCTCTCATGAGCCTCTTCCTTGCTACAATCCAAAAATCTAACTACTATTTTCAAGGACTTGAAAGCATTAAATCTATGGTTTAAATTGTTTGTGTGTAGACTATTGAGAAATTTGGGGAAGGGTTGTTGGATGGTCCAGATGATTCAACCAGAGACAACAATGGAATGATTTATACTGCCACAAAAGATGGGTGGATTAAAATAATGTATGCAAACAAATATTTTACATCACATAGACTTGACTCTACGAATGAGGTTTATTTACTGAAACAGGGCTCATTTACATCACATAGACTTGACTTTGTGAATGAGGTTTATTTATCTAGTTAGGCTCTCTACATGATCTAGCTCAGTAGTGCTCATGTCTCAGGCGTACTCCTGGGCTCACACTTCTTCGACACGAGCTTTGACCTCCGCTTCTCCACCTACACGAGATGACAGACACCAAATTTCCTGCAATAACGACATAGGTGAAGACAATTGGTATCATTGGCTCTTTCATGACTTATCCTGCAACCCCCTCCAGACGAGTTGCATGTCTAAGGAAAGCTCAAATATGTCTCGATCAACTTACAAGCTACATTAGCTCTTTTGTTCTATATCTAGATCATTCTCTACTACTCAATCACAGGTCACAATATCAATTTTCATTCCTTGAGCAAGCTCTTGATATGTCTCAACCTATATAACATTTGATGTCTTACCTTGGTGAGCTCTTGATCTGTCTTACCTCGATTGCTTTAGCCGATCCCATTCCTATGTGCTATTGATGAGTCCCCTGTTTGTAACTCGGATCTTCTGCCCAAATCCAATATACATCCTCCTGCAATACCCACAAAATAAAAAAACCCTAATTACCAAAATCCCTAAATACCAAAAGCCCGAAACCCTTGCTTGTAACTCGAATCTTCTGGTAGTGGTAGCTCATATATGACACAGTGATTGAAGGCTCGGCTCCCGCAGATCTATGGTCAGCACAAGTCTAGATCGACACAGGTGAAACACTTCCCTGTGAGCTTTTGCATCTCTCTAAACTACGATGAACTTTCCTCAGCGTATATCTATAACCGATCTCCCATTCAGAATTTCGACAGTCCATGCTCTTAGCTACTTCAACATCTTCATCTCGCACCTGAACATGGCGGAAAATGACTCAGCCCAACACACGCCAGACATTCTCATGCTCTACACAACTCATGGAATCCCTAACCAAAATCCAATATACATCCTCCTGCAATACCCACAACAAAAAAACCCTAATTACCAAAAGCCCTAAATACCAAAAGCTTGAAACATGCATCGACCGATCAAAATAGCTAAAACCAATTTTAAAAAGAGAAAACGTCTAAACGATGCCAAAACCGTCAAATTTAAAAAGTCCTATGAATGTTCACGAAGCCCTTTCCCATAGGGATAACACCTTCGGCGTAATTAGCAATCGCACATGAGGTGTGCGATGTTAATGGAAACGGAAATATTAGTGAGCGGAAAAGGAAATTGAGACGGAGAACAAAGCACCTTGTTTGGATTGAAGTTAACGAAGAGAAAGCATGACTTTTTGGTTGACGCAGAGAAAAATGTAATGTTGCAAATGATCTATAATCAGCCTATCAAGAATCAAAATGGTCAGTTTCTCTTGAAAATAACTCGTTGTTCATCTTGTTTAATGCGCGATCTCAAGAGTTTATTCCTAGAGTGCAATCACCCTGACTAGATCAAATGAATACACCCGCTTAGAGGACTGTGTTTGTGGATTTCACGTCGCTGCCACCATAATTGTGCTTGTCGCCACAATCCTCGCCGCTACAACTCGAACATATTATTTTTCATTTCTCTTTCCACAATATGTGCATGCTCGGGTTTGAGGCGTTTTGGGATATTCATAAATCTAACGGTTGGTGCTCGCAAATAAACATGCCTTGGATGAGACAATGCTCATGTAATTTGCTTGTTTTTCGCTCTTCATTCTCCTGAGAAAATGAATTTACAGTCGAGGACAATGCGACTAAGGAGAATGGTTAAGTCCTCGCGCAACCCAGACGCCTCTTCCACTCATTCAAAACAAATCGAGTTATTGTCATCAAGTCTCGTAAGGCGTTGTGCATTTACAAAGTGGTCCATCTTTTCGTCAACAACACGTCCCTTTGTTGTTTGTTTTTCCCCAAATGCTAAAACTTTTTATTTTCCAAGAGATATTCCTTAACTCAATATATGCAACTGGAGTGACACATGTTGGCCTCTAGCAACATAAGAATAGAGAGATTGTTTACAGGATAATATTATTGTCGTTAAGTACATGCTCTCTGGTCCATGTGTTAGCCTGCACACGAGTCTGTAGGGGGACATCAGATAATGGGGTAGTAACTTAATCACTGATAATAGGAATGTTGATTATGCACATTATCACGCCTTTTTTAATGCCACGTGTAAGATTCTTGTTTGTTCGTACATCGGCAACTAAATAATCTGGATCTATCTTTCTTTCGTTTTTTTGAATTTGCATTCTAAATATGGAGTCAAAAATCAGTGTATTGGAGCATGTGTTTGTCTATTTGAAATTACTTTCATTCTCAACTAATAATAGCAATTGATGGAACATCCCTGTGTTTTGGGGAAAGGGGCAGTTGTTATAGATATCTAAAGGAAAAATTTAGTTAGGAGCGGTTTTTCGCTGATGCCTTTTGGTGGTATTGTGTGGAAGTAGAGATATAACTAATAAACTGCTAGGAGAGGAATAATATGATCTGGTTTTTATGTTGTTAAAAAAAACATAGTAGCACGTATTTCTGTTTCTCTACGTCATTCTGTTGTTTTTGTTTTGAGGAATGATAAACAAATTTTTAGGAACAGAGGTTTGTCTGGATCAAAAAATGATATGAAATTTGAACTCAAGAAGACCCTTAACAACAAAAGAACCAAACAAAGAAAAATCAGTGTGCAGATTTATTTTGTAAATGTAATTGACAAAAAGGCAGTGTAATGCAAAATAAATTTGTGCGCGTCACATTGATCGAAATGCAATTCGAAATAAGTGCTACAGTAAAACCCCTGGTTTTGCCATCGGAGTGGATTTACGTCTACAAGTAAAATGATCAGTACTCAAGCTCTTTCTCAAAAATACCAAAAACGGAAATAGAATGCAATAGAAATTCTTGTGCGAATTCATTATGTAAAAAAATTAAAAGCAAGAGCCTTGCGACATGTATGTGTTTATGGTGACAAGTAAAATGAACAGTCTGTTTTCGTGTCGATTTCAATTTACAATTAAATGATCCAAAGTTAAGAGCCTCCCTAATGTAAAGGTCAAAGGAAACAAAAAAGAATGATGCAAATTATCGTGACTAGGAGAGTGGCGGCCATGATGGTATCATTCTTCTTAAGCTTCTCCTTCGCAAGCAAGGGCGCATCGGGGCTACTCTTCGCCCAACACAACACAAACGACACAACACAAACGACACCCCAATGAAAGACATGAGTCCAAGCACCAACGCCGCCAATGCCCACTATGTCCAAACAATCGCCCCCACCGCCAAATTGACGCTCAGCGGATTAGCCGCCATGGCCGTCAAAAGTTGTAGCCGAGGCCGAGCGAGGAGCTGTCAAAAAGATACATGAATTAGTATGCGCAGTTGTTGAGGCCAGTTTTGATGAAACCGCGGGTGAAGAAGAAGGTGAGGGTAATGAACATGTGTAACGTGTCAAAATGACCATACATCATCAACCAAATAATCTAGACCCTTCTTGTCTATGTCCACGTTAGAAGGCAGGAGGGGTTTCCCCAGAGTGTATACGCCTTTCCGCATAACTAGGACTTGTATGTAAATGATGCAATGGATACACCGACATGGATGCAATGAGTAAATTAAAATGAAAGGAATGGAGGTGAAATAATGTAGGAAGAAGAGGGTGATGAAGAAGGGGATAGTGGGAGAAGAATTACAGGGCAAGGGAAAATGTTAGAGGGGACATGGCAATGAACTTCTCTTTTTCGGTAAGTGATATATCAACCATGTTCCATTTGTATGAACTACTCGAAGGAGATAGGGGGTGTAATGTGCAAATCCTTAAGGCAACATACACTAGATCGTCGGTCTCAAGGTCAAAGTCAGTAGGTTTTCTTTGTGAGGAAATCATGATGATGTTATTGTTATGCCTAAAAATAGATTGTAGTGATTCTTGATAACAAAGAATTTATGCATTTTTATCAAGGGCGTAGCCTGCTAAGAATGGATCTTCTAGAACGTAACCAATGTCATAATCAAGTGTAGTAATGTCAATAGCATATGATTCAATGATTGTATCGATTTAAATGAGATGCTCTATATGAGGATGCTTAGTATGAGTAATAGTGATATGGATGCGGCCATCAACCTTCTTGCACGAGTGAGGTCGTAGAGTAGGAGGTAATTGTGATATAATGACATCAGGGGGATTGAAAGTATTAATCTTAAGGTTGATTTCATCGAGCTCATCATCATCTGAGTCAAGAAAGTTGGGTGGAGAACGACCCACAACCTCGGGATGACCACTATACCCATGAAGGGAATCCATAGAAAAGTTAAAGTGTTGATATTCTCAAAAAGGGATGGTAGGGAGTTCTTCAAACATAGGGATTTTGAATGTCCCATATCATTGGAAGAGGTTAAAGTTCCAAGGATTAGTGTCACCTTGTATTTTATAGATAACCCCTAGGTGTACGAACTTACAACATATTCAAGCGAATGACGTAACAACACACATATGATGAGTCCATGATCTACCTAAGAGGATATTATAATACAAGATGAAGTTGAAGATTATGATTTTGATGCACACAATGTGAGGAGACACAATGAAAGGGAGCCAAATGGAATCAATAGGGGGCATTTTTCAAAGATCATAACCCTGACACATGCTCCTAGTAGATTTAAGGTTGTTAGTAGAGTAGCCAAGTGTCTTGATGAACTCAAAAGAAGCAACACTTGTACCTCAACCTTCGTTTATGAGGGATCTCTTAACCTTAATGTGGCGAATATGAATTTAGATAAAGAGGAGAGGGTCGTTTGCATGAAAGATATGCTCATCGAGACTCATGGAATCAAGAGGGAAACAAATACATGAGGAATGATTAATAAAAAGGTTGGTTGAAATGGATAGCTCTTCACATTAATGCATGATGTTTGCTTCATATTTGTGTAGGGTAGGTTCCTACCCTAAAACATGTCGAAGGGGGATGTTCATTGCAAAGAGTGGAGACATAAGATGTTCATGATGTTAAGGTGATGTACGTATAAGCTCTAGGAACAAGATTTGGCTGGGAGTCAAAAGAGCTATGCATAGTGATACCAATCTTTAAAGTTGAATTGTGCAATAGTCGAACCCAAGGGCTATTAGTCTTAGCAAATTCTAGTGGAATGAGGATTGCAGAGAGCCTTGGATTTTGATTTATTTGACATTTTTGCGGGATTGTACATGGTGGAGGGATCTTCACATGGGTCGATGGCATATGGAACATCATAAGGAATATCATATGAGATCGATCGCGCAGTGTATAGGGTCAATGACATATAAAAAAGATGATGATGTTCTTGAGAGATTCAACCTTGATGGAATGTTTGCATAAGGGCCAATGGTGTTTATTTAGATTGTGGAATATGGATTTGATGTTTGTTCATATGAGGTTCGGCTTGGAGAACATGGGTAGATGACTCGTAAGCTTCTATCTAGGGAGAAGAAAAATATGATGGTTTAATGCGAACGATGATACATTTAGCACCTTGCATGTTGATTGTGTTCTCCATAGACGTGCTAGTAGATAGATACGAGGTGTCAATAACATTAGTGGTGCCATTAGTGTTATGAGTGGAACTAGGTTTAAGTTGTTAAGATTTGGAGTGATCAGGGAGTGGATCATTTGTAATGTCCCCCTGGGAAAAATAAGAGCAATTTGGATTTCTTAGGAAACCTTATGACAAAATAAAAATAGTCTTATTTTTTAAGTAAATCCTTGTAATAAAAGGAGATTAGTTTGATTTCTTTGATTTATTAATGCAAACCCTCAAAATAAAATTACTCAAATATTGGAAAACATCGATAATACCTCCTAAAAGATATGTATTTGATTAAAAAGATCATATTAACATCAATTCAAAGTAAAATCTTTTTATTTTCAGACTAGAAATAAATAAAAAAGTTGTTGACTGTTATTGGAAAAATCTTGTAAATGAATGTCTCTGTCTAACTAAAAATGGTTATTTATATGTTTAAAAGAGATCAACAAAATTAGTGTATAATGAAACACACACACACACTCTTTCACTCACACACACATAAAGAGAGAGAGGGAAAGTCTTTTGTTTTTTGATTTTAAACATATGAGAAATACATAAGCAAATGACCATCTAAGGAAGAATCTGGCTATATGAAAACCCTAGCACCCAACCCACTTCGAATCACAACTGAAACAACCCTAGAAGGGGTTTTTCTAGCCATAAAATCTACCCAAAGTAAAGGTAAAAACCCCAAAACATGTTGTCCCATTCGGTGTCTTTGATGCCTTAGCTTTATAATCATGAAATATGACCTAGAATGTAAAGTGCTAGCTAAAAAAATCCTAAAAATTGATTTGAAATTTTCCCTAACCGGTGTCCTAGTTGTTGAATCGGATACAAGATAGTAAAACTCTTAATGGATGACCAATTGCAACTCCCATATGGAGTCACCCTCGAGGATTCAAGGGTTTTTGTCCTAAAATTTGAATACATTGGAGGCTTTTTCTTCCTCATATGTAAAAGTTGGAGCAACAACTCAAATCTTCAATGTCAAAATAGATGAGAGTAAAAGATCCCTCCAAATGACCCCTCAACGCTCTTTTATAACTTTACTTTCATTTTCCCAAGGAAATGCCTCCAAAAGCAAGTTCTCCTTTTCTATTTCCACATTGACAATACTTTATCAAAAATAACTTTTTATAATAATAAAACTTTATTAAAAAGATACTTTTATAATAATAAAACATGAGTGTCTTTTATAAATATAATTTTTGACACTTAAGTTGTATTGTTAATTTATTTTACTATATTTGAAAAGGGGACATGATAGTCCACCCTCCCCAAAAATTATTTGTCCTCGAGTAATGTTGGTTCACTTGTACTCCTCCATTCTAAATCTTCCTGTAAATACCAAGATCCCAAATCCATCTTGAGAATTTGCAATTCCCAATCCTTGAAACAGTTGGATTTTATTGCACCTCTTGGCTCCTCCTATGTAATGAAGAATATAGAATACCAAACCCTTGAGTTCTAATAGATCCTTCAATTATATGGCAAGTTGTATCTCCCAAAATCTGGTGTAAATCAAATTGTGAATAGGATGGAAACAAGTTACAACAACCACAAACCACCTAGAATTTCATCTGAATCAACACTATGGTGTCTGAATTATGTGTTCCCTTCAACTAAAATCTTCTACCCACATCATCCAACGATAAAACCACCTTAAAATGTGCATGATTGATAACAATTATTCTAGCATCCTAGTGATGATATAGCTACAACTAAACTGATATTCCTTTTCAAAATTCAAAGGTGTGAACAATGTAGGAACTGATAATACTTTATCAACAATCATAAATTGTAACCCCTTCCTTCTCATGATTGGAAGTCCCTACAAAAATGATTATACTAAAGTGGTACGGGGGTTGATAATGATTATGACAACAACATTAAGGCTAAAAATTTGGTAAATGGTTGTCCCAAGTATGTTCCCTCCTTCCTTGGGTGGTAGGAGATCAACCATTGGTCTCCTCTTTCCATTTGTGTGAATCTCTGTATAAATTTCTAAGCTTGGTACTACCTCACCATGTGTTTGTTGCACCATTATGATTTTGATGTAAACTTCTTCTTAAAGTCTCCATGTGATTCCTAAGATTTCCCTAATAAGATAGTTTCCTTGACACACAACCCATGAAACCTTGAACCCCTTCTTAGTAACGAGCCTCTCAAATAAATATAAGAAATGCATGCCAAAAACTATACTCATCTCTTTTATATTGTTGTTATAATGATTACCTTGGACTCTATAGGTTCCTTCCATATTGTCCCAATTATGGTTGGAGCATTTCATTTTCTTGCTCAAAATCAAAATTGTAGTGGTTGGAACCCATCTTGTATCAGCTACAAACAACTCATTAATGACAATATGTGGGAAATGCATCTTCCTCGTGATAAAAAATTCCTTTATGGCTGCAAATAAAATGTGGAACAAGTTGGAAATGTGGGTAACAATTTTTCTAAAATTGGAGGCAACTCTCATAAGGATCCATGGGTCATAGTTCTTGTTACATAAACTCATACCAATCATGTTCATAACCAAAATATCCCATTCTTTCCATGTCTCTCCTAGACCCATGATATAAGAATCATTGCATACCTTGTGTCCACCCCAAGTGTTGAAAAGGTGTCATGTCTTTATGGTATACATCGTTAGCCTAATTCTTAATCTTGATGCTCCCAGTAAGTAATGCTTTAATGATGACCTCGAGTGTAAGCTCCACTAAACCCTGAAACCTCTTAACATTTAAGGGCAAATGTATAATGATGCCTCCAAATAGGGGAACATATCCTAAAGTCACAAATCAACTTAGTCAATGTCATTGGAAGGAAAAGATATTCTACTAGACGTCATAAATCATGGGTGATGACATTGAATTCTCTTGGTCTAATAAAATGTGAAGGGGAAGATAGAGAAGGAAGGGTAAAGAAAGAAACTTGGAGTAAATGTGAAGATGCAATAAGAAGATGATCTGAAGGTGACATAAAGAAGTTTTACCGAGGTATCAAGTGGTCATACAAAGTGGTAGTAGGAAGGCTAGGGAAAGTCTGAGAGCAATACCATCAACTCTACACCAATGTTTAAAGTTTAGGCACAAGGACCTAATTATTGCAATATATAGAGATGTTTCTTCTCACCCACATAAAGTTCAATACGAGGCTATACCTAAAGATATATTAAAGAAACACTCAATAATTAGACATTAAACATGTGAGTAACAAATTCAAAAAACTAATTTCACACTTACAAGGGTATATTTGCAACAACCACTTATTACATAATCAATAAGAATACTTACAAATGATCATGTGTTTGAAACTAACAATAAAAAAGGATCATGCCACTATGCACAAAGGTATAATAATGATGATCATAATGGTGGTGAAGTGATGCAACCATGGTTAGGGGGTCGAGTGAAGGACTACCTAAGACCACACAACCAACAATAATTATGCACATAACGCCTTCATGAAATCAAATACCATGAATTCCACATGCATTTCATTCAAGAAGATACATCTCATACTTAGCACATTTATAAATTTGTTATATTTTACGCTCCTATATTTCAAGACAACCGAGTAATTTTGTAAAAATTCTACCCATTTCATATATATTTTGTTCTTGTTCATCTTACCTCTAATATTTATGTGTTTCATAACCTGATGATCCATGTACAACACATAATATTTTAGCAAAAAATAACACCCTCACTTCTTCAAAGCTTGTATTACAATGTAAAAATCCTTGCATTATTGAATTCTTCACTATAACAAGTGACAAGGTTACCTTTTTAACTCACCACAACTCCAATTATTGTGTCATTAACACCACAATCCATCTAAAACACTTTGCTAATAGTAGGTAGTGCTGACAATGTCTCTTCCACAACCCTTTTCTTTAATTTATAGAAATTATATTATGCGTATGTAGTCTAGAAAAACTCTTGTAACTCTTCATTGCCTTCGTTAGATGAGTGAATCCCACTGAAGTTTCTTAAGAAATTCCTATACAAGCTTTCCCATCCATGGAAACTTCATACCTCAATTTTCTCTTTGATGATGGCCATTCAACAATAGCTCTCATCTTCTACTAATCCATCTTCAATCCTTCTTTAGATACCATGAGTCCAAAGTAAACCAAGTCTTCCTTCATGAAGTTGTATTTCCTAAAATTTATGAGGAAACTCTCCTGATGTAAATGTTGTAATAATTTCCTCACGAGCACTAAGTTATCCTCGGTCCAATTAAGAATCAAAATTTCATTTAAATAAACAATGCCAAAATTACCAAGGAAAGGATTCATTATCTCATTCGCGAGTCTCATGAACATGTTTTGTGCATTAGTCAGAACCAAGTGCATCAACATCCACTCATACAAACCATCACATGTTTTGAATGTAGTTTTTCGTTCATCTCCCTATTCGATATTGATATGATGATAACCACTATTTAGATCAATATTGGTGAAGTATTTCACTCCTTCAAGGTAATCCATCAAATCATCCTTAAATGAAAATGGAAATATATACTTGATGGTTGTCTTGTTAATGGATCCTGAATCAGTGGACATCATCCATTCTCCTCCTTTTCTTTAACACTAACATTGCAATAGAAATTTTAGGTTACCTATAGATAATATTAGGTTACCTCATGCCTCAACATAAATATTAGGTTACCTATAGATAATATGTACCATTTGTGATAGATAACATGCTACAATAGAGTGTCAAAGTAAAGTTCCTACGTAGAGTGCTTGTAAATATAAAACCTTAAAGGGCCCTTTAGTGTATGGCTGCTTGATTTTAGAGTAGGTATTTACCTTAGCTCATGTTCACCTAGGTACATTATTTAATTTTATTGTATTTATCCTCACCCACTTAGGTGTGTGGATATTTCTTTTGTCTTATTTAGATATTAGGAGATATTATCTAGTTGTTAGGTATAGTTCTTTCCTTAATCTATGGTATTGACTAGTTCTTTCCTTGATCTATGGTATTGACTAGATCCTTGATGTCTAGTTCTCTCCTAAATATATGGTCTTGACTAGTTCTTTCCATGATTTTTGGCTTGATCTACGACCTTGGTGGTTCTTAGATTGTTATTCCTCGCCTATATATAAGCAAGGCCCATTCTCATTGTATTTCATTGAGTTCCATAATAATATATGATATTGCTGCTCATTTATTTGCAAAGGTTTATGTAAAGTTATTCGGTGAATTGATTTCATCTTATTGATCATGGTGTTTGATTAACATCCGTGTTCTCGCTTCGCATTTACGATCCGGTTATCATTCATTTTATGGTATCAGAGTAGGAGATTGTTTTTGACATCCATCTATAAGTTTTATTTTGCAAATATTTTTTTGTATATTCATATATTTAGGATTTATTCGTATTTTTTTGTTGCGTGTTGTTTTATGCAAAAGCAGAGACTTCCATTGGATCTGGAAGGCGGTAAAACCCTAAGATCGATCGTTGTAAAGTCGACCATTTTTGGAGGCAATCGATTTTTGCCAGTGTAAAAAAGAAACACAGGAAATTAGTTTATGGGTTTTGTTGATTTTATCGAGATCTACTGTGGGTTTTTTCCTGCCGTTTTACGTTTCAAAGTTACGAAATGAAACATCAAGATCTTTCCTTTTTTGGCGAGGGTCCACAGACGGTTCACCCATTAAAATCCTTAGCCCTTGGTCATATGGTATGGTCGTATGAGGGCTTAAAATTTATGATTCATACTAGTAGGTGCTTAATTCCAACCCCCTTTCATTTTATTTGTGCGGGGAAGGCAACATCATTTTTTTTGTTTTACTGGGAACTAAAATAAATAGTAGAGCATAATATTGAAAAGCTTGTATCTTTTGATCGATAACTCGGTTTTGAGTGTCGTTTTTTTACAAAAGTGCTTGTTTTTTCATGCTCTTTCCATTGGAAATATTTATTTTGAGAATTACACTATAATTATAAAGTTCTTTATTGTAACACACACTCATTATAAAGTGTCAAATATGGAGGAGTGTTGTAATCAATTGTGGATGCAATTTTGGCTGAGCTCGACATCCTAAACTTTTGGGAGTTACATTCTTGTATCTATCATGGATTTTGAGAATGATATGCTTTTCTCTGAAGTGTGTGGACTTCAAGAGGATATTGTAAAATTTGTGGAAGAAAATAGATCACTCAAGAAGCAAAATTCTCTTCTACAATCACTCATTCACGATAAGGATACAATAATACACTCCTGCAAAAAAACTTTTTAGCCTACAACATCGCCATCATATTGTGGACAACCATATCCATGTTCCTAGTCCACTTGCAGTTGTTTCTCTTGTACCCACTGACATTGATATGTCAGTCTTTGATTCTATTCCTGCTCTTGATGCTCCTACACCTATAAAGCTTGTTACTATATGCTCTTCCACATTTGTGCCTATTACAAGTTGCCATATGTTGTATATCCTACTTCTGCTCATATGCATGGCTCTTTTGAGAAGCATACCACTAAATTAAGTTCTCGCATGCTATGTTCTATGGGTTTCATTGACGGAGGTATTGACAGACATTCACAGGGTATTGTTTCCCCTATGGAATTCTCACCATGACATTGGTTTTCAAGCAGATACTTCATTGGGATCACACATCGATAGAGCTCTTATTTTTGTTCACTCGACTCTTTCTGAGGATCATGAGCAACACATGAGTTTTGCACCTTCACTTAGGCTTTTGAAACCTTAGATTTTAGTTGTAAGACATGATTAACCTGACACACATTCTGATGTTCCTTTGCATGCACCCATTATGTATTTTGCACCAAGTCATACGCAGACATCTTCTTTATCCATTCATGTTGATTTGGAGTGGATATCTCGATCACTCATGGTGGCAACATAAAACTTCATTGAGAGGACTCTACAAGCGTGGCTCCTCCACTATTCGACTTCTTGCTCCACTTTTTATACCTTTTGCATTGTAATACTTCTTGTTTTGAGCATTTTTCTTTAGTTGGTGTAGCGTATCTCTCTTGTTTGTTAAGAGATTTTGTATCTGTATTTTCGACACTTTTGACATGTTGGTAGTATCTTTTGTGGGGGATCTATTCTGGTGAAGTCTAATGTTAGTTCGTCATTTTTTGAGTAGTTATTTTGACAACTCATACAAATTTTTGCATCACTCCACCCATTCAACAATATGGGAGGGTGTGGTGTTGATCTTGCTTCTTCGGGTTTTGTTTCCTTGCCTTGTTACCTTGACTTTTCTTGGATCATGACACTCTGGATTTTGTGTCCTTTCCTTGTTGCTTTGGTTATTATTTTTGGATCGTGGCACACCTATTTGCAGCAGTTGATCGAATTATGTTTGATTTTATTTTTTACACTTTCGACATCACTCCGTTGATAGTCTCCTTGTATGGAGCTATTCTGATGAAGCCCAGTGTCAATTGTTTTTGAGTTTTGTGATCAAGCAGTGGATTTAGACCATAGTGCACACCAAACTTCTTCAACATTGTACAAATTTTTGAGCCGAGATTCTTGGGATGCCTTGCAACGGGTTTTTACTCTCTTTACTTTGTTATTACTGGTTTTGGGTACCTTGTGTTGTCCCTTTTTTTAATTATTGTACATAAGTACCTCATCGAGCCTATTTGTGGGACTCATACGTGGACACGCCACTTCTATTTTGGCCCCTATCTTCACTTGAAGGGGTTTTAGATTAGGTATTTACCTTAGCTCATGTTCACCTAGGTACTTTATTTACCTTTATTATATTCATCCTCACCCATTTTTTTTTAGAATCAGGGTAAATTGAGGGTGTTGAAAGGACCCACATCCTTGTACGATTGAGGATTTTTTGAGAGGATCCACAACTTAGGTTACAATGAAGGGGACCACTATTAGGAACCTAATTGAAGCAACCATGAAACCATATTGAAGATGCAACGACCAATGATAACGACCACAACGAGTGGGACAACTATCAGTGACGATTTAAAGCGAGTGGAGCAGCCACCGGTGTCGGCGGTGAGAGAAATAACCACAAGTGTCAACAACAACTGCAGAGTAGCCACCAATGTCGGCTAGCCGAGAGCAAAGAACCACATCAAAGCGAGAGGAGAAGCCAACACAGACAACAGTGAGAAGAGCATCAACAATGAGCGAAGCGACCACGGCACCGTCGGCCAAGAAGTGAGAGGAAGAGACACCAAAGATCGGCAATGAGAGGAGTAACCACCAATGTCAGCACAGTAGAGCCGCCTCAAGTGGCAAACCACCTCCAAGGAGAATCATGCCTCTAGGGGATTTGAACATGGGTGGGAAAACACACAACCATGTGACTTGACCACACCACTCCCACCCCATCGGCTCCTCACCCACTTATGTGTGTGGATATTTCTTTTTATTTATTTAGATATTAGGGGATATTATCCGGTTGTTAGGTATAGTTCTTTCCTTGATCTATGGTATTGACTAGTTCTTTCCTTGATATATAGTATTGACTAGATCTTTGATGTATAGTTCTCTCCTAAATCTATGGTCTTGACTAGTTCTTTCCTTGATTTATGGCTTGATCTACGACCTTGATTGGTTCTTAGATTGTTATTTTTTGCCTATATAAGCAAGGCCCATTCTTATTGTATTTCATTGAGTTCCATAATAATACATGATATTACTTCTCATTTGTTTGCAAAGGTTTATGTAAAGTTATTCTGGCGAATTGCTTTCATTTTATTGATCGTGGTGTTTGATTAACATTTGTGTTCTTGGCTTGGTACAATCTAGTTATTGTTCCTTTTATGGTATCAGAGCAGGAGATTGTTGTTGACATCTGTCTGCAATTTTTATTTTGTAAATAAATTCTTTGTATATTCATATATTTGGGATTTATTCATATTTTTTTTGTGTGCATGTGTTTTTAGATTTATTCGTATTTGGGATTTATTCTTTGTATATTATATAGTTTTCCTTATAGGCATTCTTGTATAGTAGGAACTAACACCAGACATAAGTGTTTGGATCTTATACGACCATACCATATGACCAAGGACTAAGGATTTCAATGGGTGTTTGTACAACTTTCTATTCTGGGGTGTGTCACTTGTTTTCAAGAAATTCACATCAAACTATTTTTTTGGTAAAACTTACTATTTCTGGACCGCATCGAAAATGAGTTTGAAATAGCAAAAATGTGCACAACCGTCGGACCCCTACCAAAAGGAAAGATCTCAAGGCTTCGTTCTCGCAACCTCGGAAACATTGTACCATGGAAGAAAAAAACCCACAGTAGATCTCGATAAAATCAACAAAACCCATAAAATGATTTCTTGCATTTCTTTTTTATGCTAGCACGAATCCCGAGGCAAACTGTATCTTTCTCTGCAACAACAAAAATAACCAAAAAATGTCTACCTCCAGAAATGGTCAACTTTACAGTCGATCTTAGGGGTTTGCCGCCTTCCGGATCCAATGGAAGCCTCTATTTTACATAAAACCACACGCAACAAAAAAATACGAATAAATCCCAAATATATAAATATACAAAGAATTTATTTGTGAAATAAAACTTATAGACAGATGTCAACAACAATCTCTTTCTCTAATACCATAAAAGGAACGATAATAAGATAATACCAAGCTAAGAACACAAATGCAAATCAAACACCACGATCAAGAAGATGAAAGTAATTCACCAGAATAACTTTATATAAACCTTTGCAAATAAATGAGAAGCAATATCATGTATTATTATGGAACTCAATGAAATACAATAAGAATGGGTCTTGCTTATATAGGTAAGGAATAAAAATCTAAGAACCAGTCAAGGTCGTAGATTAAACCATAAATCAAGGAAATATCTAGTCATTAAAGAACTAGTCAAGACCATATGTTTAGGAGAGAACTATACATCAAGGATATAGTCAATACCATATATTAAGGAAAAACTAGTCAATACCATAGATCAAGAAAAGAACTATACCTAAAAACTAGATAATGTCCCCTTAATATCTAAATAAATAAAAATAAATATCCATACACATAAGTGGGTGAGGATAAATACAATAAAGGTGAATAAAGTACCTATGTGAAGATGAGCTAAGTTAAATACCTATTCTAACACCCCCTCAAGTGAAGTTAGGGGCAAAAATAGAAGTGGAATGTTCATAATACGAGTCCCAAAAACTAGGCGATGAGATACTCATGTACAATAACTAGGAAAAATGGACAACGTAAGGTACCAAAAATTAGTAACAACAAAGTAAAGAGAGTAAAAACCCGCTACAAGGCATCCCAAGAAGCTCGTCTCAAAAAACTCGTATAATCTTTGAAGAAGTTTGGTGTGCTTTTGTGGTTTGAATTCACCTTTCGATCACAAAACTCAAAAACAACCCGACACCGGGCTTCACCGGAATAGCTGCATACAAGAAGACTGTCAACGGAGTGATGTTGAAAGTGCAAGAAAAACAACAAACATAATTCGATCAATGCTATAAATAGGTGTGCCATGATTCAAGAACAATAACCAAAGTAACAAGGCAATGACACAAAATCCAGAGTGTCACAATCTAAGAAAAGTAAAGGTAACAAGAAAGGGAAACAAAACCTGGAAAAGAAGGATCAACACCACACCCTCCCATACTGCTGAATGGTTGGAGTGACGCTACAAATTTGTATGAGTTGTCAAAACAACTATTCGAACACCGACAAACTAACACTGGAATTCACGAATAGCTCTCCCACAAGTGATACTATCAACATGCCAAAAGTTTTGAAAATATAGATATAAAATCTCTCAACAAACAAGAGAGATACACTACACCTACTAAAGAAAAATGTTCAAAACAAGGAACATTACAATGCGAGAAGGCATAGAAAGTGAAACAAGAGGCCGAATGGTGGAGGAGCCACACTTGTAGAGTCCTCTCAATAATGCCTATATCACTACAACGAGTGATCAGATATCCACCCCAAATAAACATGGATGGGTGAAGATGTATGCATATGACTTGGAGTAAAATGCACAATGGGTGCATGCAAAGGAACATTAGAATGTGTGTCGGAGTTGATCATGTCTCGATAGCTGAAATCTTAGGTTTTCAAGCCGAGTAAAGGTGCAAAACTCATGTGTTTCTCATGATCCTCGAGTAAAGAGTCAAGCGAACAAAAATAAGAGCTTTGTCAATGTGTGATCTCAATGAAGTATCTCGCTTGAAAACCAATGTCATGGCGAGAATTCCATAGGGGAAACAATACCCTGTGAATGTCTACCAATATCTCTACGCGGTGAAACCCATAGAACATAACATGCAAGAACTAAATTTAGTTGTATGCTTTTCAAAAGAGCCATTCATATGAGTAGAAGTAGGATACACAACATGTGGCACTATAATAGGCACAGATGTAGAAGAGCATGTAGTAAAAAGCCTCATAAGCTTAGGAGCATCAAGAGCAAGAACATGCTCAAAGAATGACAAATCAATGTTAATGGGTACAAGAGTAAAAATGTAAGTGGATTAGGAGCATGGATATGGTTGTCCACAATATGATGGCGATGTTGTAGGCTAGCAAATTTTTTGCTGCAAGGAGTGTATTAGTGTATCCTTATCGTGAATGAATGATTGTAGAAGAGAATTTTGCTTCTTGAGCTATCTATTTTCTTCCACAAATTTTACAATATCATCTTGAAGTCCACACACTTTAGAGAAAAACATATCATTCTTAAAATCCATGATAGATATAATAATGTAACTCCCAAAAGTTTAGGATGTTGGGCTCAAACCAAATTTTGTCCATAATTGATTACAACACTCCTCCATATTTGACACTTTATAATGAGTGTGTATTATAATATGACACTTTATAATTATAGTGCAATTATCAAAATCAATATTTCCCATGGAAAGAGCACGAAAAAACAAACACTTTTGCCAAAAACAACACTCAAAACCGAGTTCTTGATTAAAACAAAATAAAATTCTCTTGCCTTCACCACACAAATAAAATGAAAGGGGGTGGAAGGAATCATAATTATTAAGCCCTCACATGACCATACCATATGACCAAGGGCTAAGGATTTCAATGGGTGGATTTTCTCGAAATAGTAAAAACGTGCACAACCTCGTGGATCTCGCCAAAAAGGAAAGAAATGTCTTTCCTAAAACCACCTATTTCATGTAAACCGAGAATACTATGACACAACTGAAAAAAACCTAGTACGGATCTCGGGAAATTACAAAAAAACCAGACATTGATTTTCTAGGTTTTGCTCTAACTAACACGAATTTTGAGGCGAACATGCACGTGCCTCTGCAACAACAAAACCCAAAAAAATGACTCCGCCTCCTTAAATTATCAAGTTTACAATTGATCTTAGGGTTTTCCCGCATTCCGAGATCCAACTGAAGCCTATGTTTTGCATAAAAATGAACGCAACACCAAAATACGAGAAAATCCTAAATATATGAATATACAAAAAATGTTTATAAATGAAACTTACAGACGGATGTCAATAACAATCTCTAGCTCGATACATAAAAGGAATGATAATTAGATTGTACAAGCCAAGAACACGAGATACTAATTAAACAACATGATCAATAAGATGAACGCAATTCACCATAATAACTTTACATAAACATTTGCAAACAAATGAGCAACAATATCATATATTATTATGGAACTCAATGAAATACAATGAGAATGAGCCTTGCTTATATAGGCGGGAACAACAATTTAAGAACCGGTCAAGGTCATAGATCAAGCCATAAATCAAGGAAAGAACTAGTCAAGACCATAGATTTAAGAGAGAACTAGACATCAAGGACCTAGTCAATACCATAGATCAAGGAAAGAACTAGTCAATACCAAAGATCCTGTTGGTCCGAAATTTTTCGAGTGGGCGAGATCTATGGATAGACAGGCCAATAGTGTGCAAGGCATAGCCCCTCTTTGAGACAACAAAGTGAAACTGGTTTATTGTTATTCTACCAGTAGGAACCTGTGTAAGTCCTATAGTATTCTACCTTTAGGGGGTTTAGGATCTCATCCCAGTAGAGTTAGTTCCGATGAAGAACATAAATGAATGAAGGAAGGAATGGAAGAAAGATGGATTTGAAGGGAGAAAAGAAATGAATTCCAAAGTAGAAAGGTCAGATGGTTTATGTTTTGGGCTGGTAGTAAACAGATCCAAACTTACTCATATAAACAAATAAAATAATACTGATAAACAAAATGACAAAAGTAGATATGAATCTAACAGAATAAACACACAGATCTGACGTAAAAAAGATCTAATGCATATAACACGTAAATTCAACACAAAGTCTCAATATTTGTATTAATGTTTTCTTCTGTTACAAGAAAGCTCAAAGTCTTTCTCTCCTCACTTCTATTTTTCATACAAGATTGTCCACCTTTGAATACTACAAGTATCCAAGTATTTATAGAAGGAGAAGGAGAAAGAAGACAAAAAGGAGCCAACAACTTATTTACAAAATATCTACAAAATATTTAAAAGTCAAATGTTGACTTTGGGGCAATTTTGTGGATGACAACATCCCATGGTGCAACATGGATGATGTCATCATGTGTGCCAACATACTTTTAAATACTTTTACAAAAATGGGATTTATCCCAGGAGGAGGAAGCTTATTCATCATCATCCCTTTGCTCGAATGGAGTGTCTTGTTTCTGCTCTGGAGAGGCGATATGATACTGAGCTCGATACTCCATAAACTTGTTGATCATCTTCTGAAGTTGATCATGATTGGGACCCTTTGTGTGGTCTCCGATGACTTTGCAAGTTTCTCGTTCATCTCTGAGCCTATCAGGGAGCTTGAAGTATTCGTTTCCTACCTCTATCAAGTACCAAAAAAATTGCAGCAAGCCAGAAGGTTGTTAATAGATTCTCGGTCAAAAGTGACCTCTGGCGTCAAACCTTGTGATGCAATTCCCTTGAAAATTTGAATAGTATCGTTTGCTTCTCTCAAGGTGAACGATGCACTAAGCAACCTTGGAGACATCCTCAAGACAATCTGCTCCATTTGATGTTTTGCATGTCTAGGGCTTCCTCCTTGATTTTGTCTATCTTTTCTAGGACAAACTCCATTTGATCAACCCGATAGTCTAAAGTGACAAGCACTTTGTTGTGTGCTCGTGGGTGATCAATGACGCCGAATTTTAACAAGTCATCGGTTGGGCAGTCAACCATTTTCTGGAATGTCTCATGTTGCAACCTGGCATGGTCCAACTCTTCAGAGATGGGTCTTGCTATTGCCTGGAGTTCATTGTTTGCCTTATCTATACTTTGGTAGAGGCCTGTGAACTTCATGATTACTTCCTCACTGTCTTTGAGGATCTACTCTCTCCAGGAGGACACTGTTGCACCTTGTTCGCCAATCTTGGCGTATTCATTTATCTTCTCCTGACTAAGGACTTCAGGAGTTTTGGCGGCAGCTATAGGAGGTGCATTGCCCATTCTTTGCAGAGCTTGGAGAAGATGTTTGTTTTGTTCCTTTAACATTCTCTTCTTCTCCTTTGCTTCTTGTAGTTTCTTGCAAAGGGCATCCATGAATGACAAGGCCTCTCCTTGCAGGCTCTCTGATGATGTTCCCATTGTGACCTGGGTCACTGTAAAATCTATAGGAGACAGATCTTCTTTCTTCTTTATGGGATCCGGGTAGGCTATCTCCATAACCCTTTTGCCTGAAGCACTTTTTGAGAAGCGAGTTATAGCTTTTTGCTTCTTTGGTCCTTTAGCCGGGATGACGGAGAAGTCCATGGGTGCAATGGGGACTTTCCTCTTGTGTTGGCTTAGGTGGTCTGAGATCCAGCTTGGACTTATGGGAGTGGGACTAGAGGACGAAGAAGAAATAGGGGTGGAAGGAAGAACAACTGCAGTGGACATAGGGAAGTGTGTCGAGACACTTGGTGGTGGCATGGAGAAAGGGGCCGACACACCAACGCTCACGGGATTAGGAGTCACTACAAGAGAGGAGGCCATGGGGGTGGAAGGGATCTGCAAGATGAGGGAAGAAATGCTGGGGGACAGATCCGCAAGGGAAGAGAAGATGGAGGAAGAGGGAGAGGGAAAGGAAGAAGACAGAGGAGAAGACACAACCAAAGGAGTGGTTGTTTGAGTGACATGAGGAGGGGAAGGAGGAGTGAGAGAGGGAACGGTTGGTACCTTGCCGATTGTTGTGACAACATCCTGAGTGGATGTGTCCATTGGAGCACTTACCGCTTCTTCTTTTCTGAGGGCACTAAGTCCACAACTTGCTCTTTTGCGGTAGTAGGAGGGCTTTCAGGAGCTTTCTCTTGAGCAGTGCTTGCCTCTCCCACTTTATCTTTCCCTTTTCCTTTAGGCAAGTGTTCTGGCTTGGTGGGTGCATTGCCCAGGGGAGATGTGGTAAAATCTACCCCAAGATAGATGATACCATTTTTCTTACACCAATGCTCGGTGCATTGCAGAGTAGGTTGAACCCTTTCTTGGATGGTCTGGGGCACTTTGTTCTTGTCAATATCTGTGAACGACCAATCATCCCCATCCATGTCTAGGTAAACTTGATCAATTTCTGATTAGTTTCTAGGAAATCCTTTGGGATGATGGCCACACCATATTGAATGATCTCTGCTAGGGCCAACCGGGAGTGATCCTTTCGCCTGAGTTCGACTTCATGATTTAAGTCGATGTAGATATCCTCGATTTGAGGAACGTGGATAGGATCGATCTTTGCCCTTAGAAGGCAACCATGAGGATCGAAGGTTGGCCTTGCTGGGAAATTATGCTTCAAATTGAGCAATTCAAGCTCTGCATACATCTCCCGAGCTTTACTTTGTGAGGGGCACGTGTACCTACCTACTGTGAGGGGGAATGGAGTTCCTCCCTTCTTCCTCTTCATACACTTCTCGTGATAGGTGATAAGTTGCCTTGACAGCTCTAGAAGGATTAGTTTGAGCCCGCATATCTCAACAATCTTGTGGGTTCTCCCAAGAAGTTGGTAGCTCTGAGATAGGTAAAGGTGGGGAATTGCGTAAACAACGCTCCCCACTTCATTGTGGCAGTGATCACGCTTTTGCTTGTCCGACCATGAGTCATGTTGGGCCTCAAGAGGCAGATGATGCCATAGAAGAAGACATCATTGATCTTGCTGAACTGAGCTATGTTGTTCTCGAGCCTCAACTCTGGATAATATTCGTATATTTTGACTTAGGGCCATACCCCATACCGATTTAACCTCAGGTAATCTCTCTCTAAAGCAAAGTGCTGTACCAGATATACTACATAGGAGTTCATATAGAACCTCCCAGTTGTTGAAAGTTGTTGAAGTTGTTCCGAGATTGTATCACTGATAATCTCGCCCCAGCCAAAACGCTGATTGGGCACATTCTTATTCATTGTTTCCAAATACCTGAGCATCCACTTGTGAAAGTAATGGGCATCAGGGAGCCCATGTACTCTACTTAGGAAGGTGATCGTGTCACTCAACTCTTCTGAAAAATCACTACGATGAATGACTTGGGGCCACCTGCTCGCCACCTTTTTATTCTTGAGGTATACCTCGTTCATCATCTACATGCACTTGTCCTCATTATCGGTCCAAGTCTTCATGCAGTCTTCTTGGCTTACTACAAAAAAATGTTTGTGGTGGGGGATGCCCAAGATAATTTCAAAGTGTTGAGGCTGTAAGGTTGATTATCACTTTGCCCTCCTCATTTTCGACACATCTTGTGTCCTTGTTGTAACAACGACCCACCAACATGATGAATTCATTATTAATTGCGCTCACTAGAGCCCTGCAACAAAGTGCAGACCACTACCAACCAATTTATCCATCCATGGGCTGCCTATGACCTTCTTGGTTCTGGCCCAAAATTTATCCATGTTAATGTGGCCAAGCTCTGAGTCTCTGATATCGAGATCGCACTCCGCAAGTGAGTCAGGCATCCTAACCTTTTGGTATTTGTATTTCATCTCTTGCTCGTCAACTTGGCTTTGCCTTTGGACTTGGTTGGCTTCTTACTCGATGAAGACATAAGTGCACTCGAGGATTGCTGTTGCTCTGCAAGAAGAATCAGAGAGTTCCAACGTAGAAGGGCCATGTTAGCCATCAAGTTGTCCATAAAAGCTTTGCAGAATGAAAAATTATCAACTTATGAGCCTCTGGGCGCAAGGTGCATCCTTACTGTAGGTTGCAGGGGCTTTGAAAAGCAAGGCACACTTTTAGGGAGTGTTGCATGGGGAAATCATCACAAAAGGGGTGCGGGGCACGGAAAGGCTACACACAACATTCAAATGTTGATGTCAAGGAATATGCGCTAGCGCATAGGAAGTTCTTTAACTGAGGGTTCAAATTTGTTTGGTGTAGTAGGTTCTCAGGGTGCGCCATTGGTGCAGATGTGGTAGATGTTACATGAGGGTGAGGTTCGCCAAGAGCATTTGCGAAGGTGTAACACAAAGGTCAAGTGTGCAAGGGGTTTAGTTTGTGCGGCACGTGAAAGGGTTTACATAACATGTAGTGTTGTTGAGTTGCCTTGGCGCCAGTGCTTGCGCTTTGGGAATTTTTCAATGTTTTATAAGGCACGGAAAGGCTTATGCTGCATGCAGGGATAGTGCGCCTATGGCGCGACTGTGTTTGATGTAACATGAATGAAGATCACGCCGAAGAAAAATAGTGGGCTGTTTGCTCTATTTTATGATTTTCACTCTTTTGGCTTAGACTTTGATGTCTCAGGAGGGAAAACCTAGCAAGGCAGGGAGTAAGGGACAAATGGGTTTTGGCTCATTTTGTGGCAGAGCCTTCCAGATTTATAGATCTGGAAGGAGGAGAAGGGGTTTTGCAGTTGAGTACTTGGGTTTGCAAATGGTGTTATCCCTTTCTTCTAGATTCATTTCCTTTATCACATAACCCTATCTTTCTTCCTTCGACATAAAAACCACAAAGACCACAAAAATAATAACGAGGATGGCAGGAACCACTTACCCGGTATAAATAATGACGAAGGGATGAGGTGGGGTCCACGAACATGACGAATGGCACGCGCGGGCTGACAGGATAATGACAGGTGCAGAGGAATAATTTTCATGATTTTCAACTTGTGAAAATGACAGGTTCAATGCACATATATATAGAAAAGTCTGCATTTAATGCGCCAACCACTTTTTCCTTTGGTGCACTGGGAGAGACGTCGACATGGAGGAGATTGCGCCTAGGCACGGGTTTGGATGTGTCGACATCACCTTTCCAGCGCGCATGGCGCAATTTGGGAAGTGTAATCAGGATGATGGGTGCGCTTTGGCGCACCTTTGGGAGGCGCAACATTTGGAGTGTTGACACTCCAGGAAGTGCGCCAAAGGAAAAGATGGGCGCAGTTTTGCAAGATGTTGCAACAATGGTTCTTGCGCCCAACCCAAAAAGGTTGAAAATGACCAAGTTCTTAAAAGTTGATTTTCTGGAAGGGAGTTCTAGGCCATTCAGAACATTAATAGACCTTATCAGGGGACCGAAACAGAATTTTGGTATGGTTACCTGCAAAATTGCCCTTGTCAATTTTACAGGATAACAAGATCAAAGAAAGAACTATACCTAACAACTAGATAATATCCCCCTAATATCTAAATAAATAAAAATAAATATCCACACACATAAGTGGGTGAGGATAAATACAATAAAGGTAAATAAAGTACCTAGGTGAACATGAGCTAAGGTAAATACCTACTCTAACACATCCTCCTCATTGGTCGATGGTTCGCGGATGTTAGAGGTAGGTTATTAAAAGGACTGACATGCAAAGCTACGTGGAGTTTTCTTATTGGCTCGCATTTTGCATTGGCTAGTCGAGGAAATTTGTTAAGGAAAATTTGCAAAGAAACGTGGCTAGATCTTGTTGGCTCAAATTTCTAAGGGTTTCACAAGGGAAAATAAAATTTTGACATCCCGAAGGAATGTGGCATGGTTTTATTGGTCCGTATTTCTTATATGATGACCTTTATTAAGCCAAAGCAAAACAAAGGAAAAGGAAGCTAGGAAACAAAGACCGATATTGCAAACCAATGGGAGGTGGACACATGGAAAATGACAAAGCAATGCACACATTGGTAGAGGCCGATCCCCAAGCTAAACAAAGGCGACCATGTGTCAAATTCCCATGCTTCCTGGCATGCAAATATTTAAATGATGATATATTTTGATTCCCTACTCCAAATCAAACAAAATCGGTCTCATTCGAAAGCTTTCCTTAAGCACTCCAATTTGACATCATGAGAATAAAATTTTGGCGTGAATTGAAAGGAAAAAAGGAGAAAAATGGTTCGAGCTAGTTATGAACAATTATAGATGGCTCAACCACTTAATTTAATGAAGTATGGGGTTTTCTTCTTCTACAAGCAAAATAGACTTGGGGAACACACTTGACAAGCCGTGTTGTAGGGAAGGACAAATATATTTTAATCACGACAAGATAAAATTTGATCTTCTTCCTTCTCTCTTTTTTCTTCCTTCTATATATGTAACTGGAAATTATGTGAAAAGGAGAGAGATTTTTTTGTAACAACACCATGCCAAAGTGGTGGCCTACTTCCTATAAGTTTCAGACCTCGAATTTGGTCTCTGCAATGTATTTCTTACCTTATGCCATAACTATAATAGAATTGTGCATATTACGAGCAATATAAAACCTATTATTTGGAACATCTGTTTAACCTGGCTAGTTTTATCTTGCAGCATTTCCTTTTACTCATTTCGACGTGTTGTGCATATTTCTTTGCTTGTTGTTTCCATTTTTATTGTGTTGTAAATGCGTGGGCAAGTGAGTCTGCATGGTTCTCAAATTGTGGCACATTTGTCTACCCTCTCTCCCATATTTTCTCTCTTTCCTTCCCCTTGTGGAGATCTCTCACCCCTTTTCTTGGTGCTATCACCGCCATTTTAGCTTAGGATTTCCCTTCTCTGCATCTCCTTCTAACCCTAATCCCTTGGCATGTTTAGTTTAGGATTTGCTTTGTGCATTAGAAGTAGTTTTAACATTGGGAACATGTAGAGGAACCAACCTTATCTGGAGGTTTTTCTCATAGTGTAAGGTCCCACAACTTGGAGATGGTCCCATGTTACCTCAAAATCCCTAAGTTGTCCATGACAAGGGGTAGGGTGTAATTTTGAGCTCCAACAGTTTTGGCACACCCAGTGGGACTAGATTGAAGCACTTTACAACTTCATACCAACAAGGTTGATGTGTTCTTGATGGTATTCAACCTTTGGAGGCATTTTCAAGCACATCTAGCAACTCCATTGATTCAACCAACCCATTTTCTCAGGTTTCAGACATTTTCCTCCATTCCCACATTCATTTCCATGCCCCCATCTTCTCATGGCTCTATAAAGAGCTCTTCTATTCCCACATTTCAGATCTAGTCCCCTCCATTTGCAGTAGTGGGATGATATCCCCAAAACATTCCTGAAAAACTTTCCTCTCTTCCATGGAAATGTGGATCAATCTCTTATCGATCACATTCAAGATGTAACAAACCATTGTGTCATTCACAATATCACAAAAGAAAACATTTTCCTCATATTGGTTTCATCTTTCAAAGGCAAAGCAAGAGATTGGTACAATAGTTTGGCTCCAAAATCTATTTCCACATGGAGCATTGGGAGAACAACTACACAACCAGTTTAAGGAGGATGTAGATGTCATTTTCCTCATGGAACATCTCAAAGCAAAATACAACGGGCTCTAATGGAGTTTATTTCGATTTCAACATCAGATTTACAAGGACTTGGCATAGAATTCCTCAAGAATTCATACCCCACAAGGTATGACATTCTTGTATTATTGAAGTCCTTTGATGCATATTTAGCTATATTAATTCAATCCCTAGGAGGAAACAATCTTCCTCAAGCTTTTTCCATTGCATTACAAGATGAGAAGATGCTCATTCAGGTGTAGAAAAAGGAAACCCATCTCTATTGCTGCAATTCTTCCCTCACCATCTCAAATTCTTCCCCCCCTTGTGCAAATAAAGAAAAATCCATTGTTCCCTTCCAAAAACAGAAGATTCTTTTCTTCCTTTTCCTTCTTTTGATGCTCCACATGTCTATCATGCCCAAAGCATTCCCAAAACTTTGCAAAATTCCCTCCCATCTCCACCCAAAGCACTACCCAACTTCACTAAACCTTGCACTAATGTTTATAGGAGTTATGGTATTTCACATGTTATCCCTACCTTTTATCCAACACTCACTAAATCAAGTTATCCTAAAAGGTTGGCAGAAAGGGAGGTCTATTATGCTTTTGGAGAGAAGGAGCAGCCTATGCAACATGCCATAACAAGGTTTCAAGAAAAATCATGCACTTATTTTGGAGAAAGCATATCAACAGAGTAGGGAGTATATTTTGGAGGATTATCTAGCTTCTCTAATTGATCAAATGAAGTCTCTTAAGCATCAAGCATATCTACACAAACATGAAACAAATCAACAACCCCTTAATTATACCTCTTCTCCAACCAATTCTTCCAAGGAAGATAATTCCATATTTTTAAAGATTGGTTTGTTTTAGATTGGGAAGATGAGAGGATCCAAACTATGCAAAAGAAGTGTTGAATGTCAAGAAGAATCAGGAAGATGTGAAGGAAAATCATATTGGAACTGGAGTGGAGGATAAAGTATTTTTGAACACTAGTGCTACCCAAGATCTTGAGGAAGAGTGTATTGGAAGTGAACAAGGTGCTTTAATGGAATACAATGATCCTCATTGCTATGCATGTTTGGAGCTTACTACACTTTTAATGGAAGGGCCTCAAGATTTCAAGGAGGATGAGTTTGAGCTCTCTATCTTCTTGTTTGAGGAAGTAGAACATGAGAATACAAGGGTGGAAATAAATTTGTTTGTAGAAGAAGTAATATCAATTCCTAACAACCTTGCAAACATCCACCATGAAGAGGAAAGAGTCTCTACCAGCTCCATTCTTGGAGCTAATTTCAAAGGAGATGGGTAAAACAAAAGGATCAACCCATGCTCAATCAGATACCTAGCTAGTTTAGAGCTAAAAGGAGAGTTGCCACCGGTCATGCTCACTTTAGAGCATGGGGAGGAGCTACAATGTGCCAAGGATCAACTTCAACACCTCCAAAAAAATGTAGAATAACTAAATGAGGTATTCTAGTTATTTTTTGTTGGTACCTTGATGAATAGGGTGGAAAAACAACTTCAAATCAATTTTTACTCTTACTCAAGGCCGTGTTTAGTGTCAAATCAAACACATGGTCTTAATTTGTGAGGAAGGGAAGTTACTTCTCCCTACCAGGTTGTAGGATTTCTTTGAATTCCCTTTACCTCTGGTTAGAGTAGGTAGAGTATATTTCTTTTCAATAAAATAAGTGCCAATGCACACTCTGCATGTTTTTATTTGGAGCATGTATTATTTTCATATTTTGTGCATATTGTCTAGTTCAGTTCTGTTTAGGAAGTCTTTCTTGGCCAAATCAGATATGGGGTAGTTTTAAATACTCAACCATTCATCCCCTAGAGATCATTTTATAGTCAGAGACCGTGGTGCCTCCTCCTTGGGTAAAGAATTTTCAGTTTTTTCGGAAATTTTGCAAGATATGTCAAAATTTCTAGAAAATCAGCTTTAATAGCAGACCAAGGTTGACTCCAAATCAGATTGAGAAGTGTTCATTGCGGAATAAGATAGTTGAGAAATTTTAAAGCTTCATTCAAGAGCCCACGGATCAAGTCCAGGAAGTTCTAGTTCATGTTAAGTTCATAACAGGTTTAGGAGACAAATTTTCAAAAAAAATATCAAGTGTTTCAAAGTATTGGGCTTGACTCCATGCCCAATGGATGATTCAGCACTGATCATTTAATCTAGCAGGTAGATTACCCTTGAAAGTCACCAAAACTATTATCCAATTTTGCACCACTGCAAAATGGATAACTAAAATGGACTTAGCCATTTTATGGGTCCGACACATTCAAAAAGCCGTCAAATTCCCTTCCCCAAATGCTTTGTCTGTTGGCATTTGAAAACCCATTAAACACTAAGGATCAAATCATTGGCGGGTTATATATTTCAAAGCTGCGAGGCAAAGGAGCTTGGTCAAAGACTTAGGTAGGTTTAACTTAAACCCATGGGACATTTAAAATCTGCACAACAAAGAAGATATATGGTGAAATCAAAGGATGACAGCTGGCAGGAGATCAATGACCAGAGGCAAAGCACGTGTCAAAGATTTCAAAGTAGTTCCTAAGGTAATGGGCTCATCCAAACTCTAAATCCGGGAGTTAATCACAGTTCATATTTTGTCAGTCCTGTAAAGTGTGTGAGGTCAAAGGGAGAGGTGGTTACTTTAACAGAGTAGGTTGAAGCCTATTGTAAATAAGTCTTCTTGGTGTTTGTAATAAAGCGCAAAGTGTTGCCAACTAGATTAGGTTTCCCTTTTTGCATTTCCTTAATGTATTTCTTTCATTGTCGCTATGCTTTGTCAATTTAGTTCTTGTTTTGTGTAATAAGCGTGCTTGCGCACATGAAGCTAACTACAATATGAAGCATGTTGATGCACAGAGGACTACACATACTTTTAGTGTGGGGTGGATTGTTGGTGACTCCCAGGTATAATGCTGTGAAGATTGGAAGGTATAATGTCTGCGGATGTTGAGGAAGTAAGCTGCTAAGGGTGATTTACAAAGGATTGCTTCTCAAAAGTAACCAAGGATGGAGATGAATGAAGGAAAAGTATAACGCGAGGTAAGTGGCAACCATGATAACTACCAGGAGAAGGTGCAGTGATGAGGTACTCGGGTGCTAGAGCACGCGTTGAAGAGACATTTGTGACCAAAAGGTAGGAAGGTGCACTAGAAGGTTATAACTGTGGCGCGAAGATGTACTGTGTGGGAATGACAAAATTGGGAAATAAATGAGGAAAATTTGGTAGGTGGAGGAGTAATTAATGCATTAAAATTTGAAAATCTATATAAGGAGGGAATGTGAGTTCATTTTTACCTTTACGATTGTGCATGTTTGCGAAGAGCTAAGTGTGAAGAGCTGAGTAAGCAATTCAATGTGCGAAGAGAGTGAAACTAGGCGTGAAAGGCATATCTATGTATTGGAGAAGCTTGTATCCCCGTAGGAGAAGGGTTTGAATGAAGCAGATTGACAAGAGCTAGGGCACATGATTTCATGATTGTAATTTAGGGCACAATTGAATCGGGTTAGGGTTTGAAGTAAACCATTAAAGAGTTATAGAAGAAGGTGTAGAAACACAACACAAAGGGAAGAATGGCTCCAAAGAAGGAAGCAAAATTAGAAAGGGAAAGAAGAAGGTAGTAGTGGAAGAGGAGGAAGAGATGGCTCATGAGAGAAAATTCTCGAGAAATGTAATACCTAGAAGGGGTGATTGTGACAAGAATTGGAGTCCCACATCCGTAGGAGAAAATTAAGTGAATAAACCATATAACTTCGATAACAAGGAGTTGGATGCCCCGTTAACGTCCAAACCAAATATGTGCACAACAAAGGACATGCTAGTCTATGATGACTCGGAGAAAAATTAGTAAGGAGAATGGAGTGTACCAGCTCTATCAACTTCCATATTTTGGGAAGTAAGAACCATTGTATAGATGGTTAATAAACCGCATCCATGAAGACTTTTTCTATTTTGCGGGAAGAAGGGTAAGGATTTCTTCCACGCTCATATCATTGGTGACAGGGTTAAAAGCCTCAGGGGAGGACATAAAGAATGACTTAGCAGACAAGGCTGCTATTACAAAGACCCATCAGGCGCTGGGGTACATGAAGGGTACACGCGGGATGGATATAGGGAAGCTGAAGAACTGCCCGGTAGTGAAAGCAACAACACACTTGGTGACAAAGTTGAATGACCAAGATAGATGGTCATAAGTGAACTCCATGTGGTTGCATGTAGCAAGGTGCATGGTAGATGGGGTTGTGTATAACATCGCGGGCTACATTGCTGAAGAAATTGTAGATGAAGCGTGCACGGGTAAGAAAATTAGCTTTGGCTCTATTTTGTTATCTTTGGTGTTCATGGAGATCGGGGTACCAGATGGGCCCAAGGAAAACATATGGGAGTACCCCATGGAGAACAAGTCTCCAGCAGAAAGATTTGAGAAATATCTATGCAAAGGGTCCATGACGGACGAGGTCAAGCAGAGATCAGAGAAGTGGTATGATAGGCTCCACGCGGCCTTTGAGGAGGAATGGAGAATACGTAAGGAGTTGCCTTTGGTATTGGGGAAGTAGCCTTAGTTTTCTGTTTACTAGCACTTTTGTATTGCATGTTTTCCGATGGTGGATGGGTCATAGAGCCCATGGTGAAAACTACCTTACATGTTCATAGCGCTGTATTTTCAAGCTTCCTCGTTCATCCCACCGATACAAGGAGGTTAGTGTTTAATGCAGAAAAGGTGGATTTTGAATACCACAACTTGTGAAAGAAGTATGGATATCTGGGGAAGAATGCTTACAATGAGAGTATTATCTTAGAGATTTTGAGTATTAAGACAGAAACACTTGCTGTTGGGGATATCAAGGCCGCACTCATATATCTCCAACTTAAGCCAAAGATGGAAAAAAATAAGTATGTAGAGAACGAGTTTGTGCTCCCAGGGCCACCAAAGGGGAAGCATACTATGGAAAACATCTCGACACCTAGGCCTTCTAAACCCATGCAGGATGACGAGGAAGAGGACAAAGAACATGAGGATAACGGTGGTTTGGTGCGTAGGAGGAAGCAACCATCTGGTAGACAGGATGAGGAGTGCATGATGGCTTCACAAGGAGAAGAAAATACCGAGGTAGTACAGGATGACCAAAGGTTCAGAAAGGTGTTAAAATGCACAAGGACGTAATGAGAAGCCCAACAGACAACAAGGAGGTCACCACAGCTCTCACCGAGTAAGGGAACCTAAGGAGAAGAAGAGAAGAAGAAAAATTAGGCTAGATGAAGAAGTGGAAGAGTCTGAGGAGAGAGCGTGCCCATCTCCAATCCATCATAGGGTAGAAGAGGAGCCTCAGAACGAGGAGGAGGAGAAAATGAACGGAGAGGAAGAAAGGGAGCGATCATGAGGCTACACATGGAAAGGATGAGGATACAACCAATATTCCTAACCTTGATGCCGCCATTCCAAAAGGGCTAAGGTCCCATCGGACAAGTGAGGACGTAAGGGTACAAACAATGGGGTATGTAGAAGACCAAAATATGATTGTTCGCGCTCGGTTCCAGAGCACCATCACGTAGAAAGATTTATTCGGATGGGCACTTATGGATGAGAACATGGTGACATTACGAACATGAAAGCAACTTTCATGGTTGATGCATACGCATATGGATGAATTGGATTTTGATGTACATGCGTGAAGAATCATGTGCATCTACAGTTGAAGAAGACACTAGAATTCTGGCACATGACAATTAAACCAACTGTTATGACGGATGAGTAGGTAAGCAATGCCTTGGTGAAGGTATTTGCTAAGGTAGCTAGAAGAAACATTGACAAATCTGCTACAATTAAAGTGCTGACAGAGGAGCTAAAAGCAAAGGATGTGGAAATAGCGTGTTTAGTGTAGGAGAGGGATCTGAGCAAAAGGAAATATGATACTTTTGTCGATATTCAGGAGGAAATTGGAGATGATATACTAAAGGTACGCTCGCATTTAGAATTATAGGTACCAAAAGAATTTTCTTCTGCGATGCACTACGTAAGAACAATGATAAATTTAGTGTTGGAGGATGAGAAGGTGCGTATAACAGAGCAACCCAAGAACCCAACAGAAGAGGTAGGAAAAGCAAAGGTTGCAGTAGCAAGGAAGATTGTTACATATGAGGGTCTACTACAAGCAATCCGAGAGGAGATGAAGAAAGCCGATCATGCATTAATGATATGCACACTCCTAGATGTGCTAATAAGGGTAAAAACACGGCGTAAGACAATGAGCTACAAAAGGCCATGAAGGATGAAACACTAGGCCACACTGAACGACTAACTCTAGTAAAGCAGAAAGGCAAGGCACTGGCCACAACACAGGCACCGCATAAAGAGAGGTTAGATGAACTTGGAAAGCTCTTTGCTCAAAATATGGATGTCTTTGGAAGGGATGCATATATAGCTATGTCAAACATAATGCTTGAATACTGTAATGAGAAAGGAGAACTAACTCAGGATGAATTGGAGTCTATCATTGTGGATATTCCAGAGAAAGTAGGAAAGGCATTAACAAAGTGGGAGAACTTAGAAGCAGACATAAAAGAGGAGTATCTAGAATTGATGTTTTAGGATGAAACGGAGGGACTTGAGACATGAGTTATTTTTTCATTCATATTCTTTCTAAGTATTCTTTATTCACATTCTTTTTTCACTTTTGGACATACCCATTGTCGGGGTGAAAATGAGATTAGTGTGGGGTAATGTTGATAAGAGAAAACACTTAGCAGAACTCACACACGAGTCCTGCACAGAAAACAGGATAGGATCACATGCGCGAAGGAATAGGAAGGCGTCTCGTGTGGAGGTGCAGAGTCAAAATTTCGGGACTTAGCTAATTTTGTAGATCAAGTCTATTTTCGGAGGTGGCGGCAAGTAACAAACAAAGTGATGCCGAGAATTTTTCACCACTCTTTGTCTATATTTCAAGGATCATATCAAAGAACTCTTGCATGGAAGTAATCCAAGAATAGAGTTAGCACATCAATTGACTATCAGTGATCTATAGATAGCACAATTGCATGTGTGGCTATGCTTGTAAAAGACACATGGCTATTCTTAGCATGTGACCTATTTCTGGAATAGTTAGATGGTGAAGGGAAAGTTACCCACCCTATATATATGTGTAATGAATTACTTGGTTAAGAGAGTAGTAGAGAATTAGAGATTCATGAGTGCATGTGACTGGATAATTGTATCAGATCCATGCGTGCATGACTATTATTGTATGAAGCTTCTGTATTGTTGTTATGCTTAATATATGAAGAATATTGGCCGAAACAAAGTGTCTTGTATGTTTTATTATTGCATGCTATTGATTTCTTGATGATTAATACTTAAGCGCATGCCTTTATAGATTTGGTTTTGGATAACTGTGTAATGATGGATTAGTTTCTAAGTATATGTCTTTATTACTTCATCATGCTACCATCCTACTACAACAACCCTAAAGAGGGACTTGGTACCTTTAGGTGCTTCAGTGAGTGCTTATCCTATGTTGAGTCTTTGTGCCATCATGATTAGGTGTTATCCGAGAATTCTAGGCTACATCACCCCCTTTCGAAAAGTCTAATTTTGTGAAAATCGAGCTCTGGGTCAAAATTTATGCTCGTTTGAACTTCGGGGGTCACATTACACCACTTCCCTTTATATTGTGGGTATTTTGGGTTTTTGGGGAACTCATGTCCCAACTCTCTTTGGAAATTTAGGTCGCACAACTCCACCTTTTCCACAATGTGCCTGTTCCCTTTTATATATGGTGATTTCGGGTTTTGGGAACTCGTGTCCCCACGACACTTGGACCGTGTGGGCATCTTTTCTCCGCATCGCTTCGATTTAGTATTTTCGTCCTTACGCATCCATCATTAGCGGGCCGGTGGTCCATTGAATCTCAACATATCCGTAATATATTGGTTATTTTGTTGATCGGCTACTTGGCTTTTGGGACCCGACCGTCTCGGAGAATGTTTTTGCCATATCCGCAATACATTGTCCCGCAGCCTATATCGAATTTTCAGTCCCGCACATACTTTTTTCCCAACCTGTCCCTCGATTGATCAGACATTTTTATCTACTTTTTCTCGCATTTCATCGACTCTCGCTTCACTTCCTTTGCAAATCGTGTGCAACTCAGATTTCGGGAAATGCCTATCCCAATGGAACTTGGATTGCTTGGGACAATTGGACCCGATTTTGCCACAATACATTGCTTTTTTAGAATTTCAGCCCGAAATTAGTACAACGAGCCCCGATATAATCCACATTGATTCCATCCCCCACCCCTAGACCATGCAATGCATAATAATAAGCCCCCTTTCACTTTCTACAAATTTTTAGCAAATTTTCACCAACTCCTTAAATTTGTCTTTGGATAGGGAGATGAAGAAAATCAAGGATCCCCAAAAATCAAAATTTTGGCCTCTCACCATTTCTTCCCTTCCAGTCTAAAAACTATGCAAGTGATCAAAATTACCTTGGGGGTGAATTTTGGATAACAATACTTATTCTCAAGGGAAAACATAAAACATGCATTCACTCTTTTGAAGTTGACCACATTGTTATGCATGTATATAAAATGTGGAACTTGGATTGCTTCATAGAATGCCTATAAAAAATATATCCTCGTGAATACACTGGTTGCAAGATCGATGGTATTTTAGATGTCATGGTGGATATTATATGCTAGGAAAAATGCATTGCTAAAAAGAAAGTAAAACACTAATAATAATACCTTCTCCTTCGTGATTTTGTAGAAAACCTCAGAATGGGAAAAGAATCATGGATGAGCCTTGATAGTGTGAAATGTAGGTACTTTTATCAAACCGGAGTAAGGCCTTCTCTACAACAAGATCTACTCACTTTGCACCAATGGACAAAGGGATTATGGAATTGGGATGCTTCCAGATGAGGCTATTTGGGCATTATGATGAGGTGGTAAGGATGCTCTTTTCTTAAAGGATACAAGATTTTAGATAGGGCATTCAATATTATTCTCTCGTGTCTTAGAGGGGAGGGGTAAGGATGTATTTATAGCCTAAGGAAGTGATTAACTTAGAGTAATTTAAGTAATCATGGTTTGAAAATGTGGTAATGATTAGGTGAGTGGGGACCACGAAGAATGGGTGAGGATTTGAATTGGATTTTTAATTCATAAGTGGAGGATTTAGGTGAGTGGGTGAGGATTTGATTTTGAATTTTTAATTCAATAGTAGAAAAACATGGAGAATAATGACATGTGGTAAGGATTAGGTCATTTTTAGATTTGGAAGGGATAATTAATAAAATTATATTTGATTAATTCAAAGTGTATTTTTGTGGGAAATGAGGTGGGGGAATTAATTGATTTACGATAGATGTGAAATTAGGGTGTCTACATTTTCCCCTCTTTGGAAGGGTATTATGAAAGTAGTGTCCTTTCAAAGAAAGTAGACAAGATGGAGTGAATATGCCCCAGGTGGTAAGATTGAAGATTTTGAAGAGATTCTTCTTGAAGAAGGTGTTCCTTCAATAAGAAGTTGTTAGAGGAAGAAAAGAGAAAGCATTCTTTAAGAAAGAAGTAGAACAAAATTTCACTTGTGAGAATGGGGGAAGAATTCAATCTATTTTTGTGAAGCAAAAAGTAGAGAAAATGTTTGTTGGGGAGAGTAGAAGGTGGTAGGTGATGGATGTCATGGTATCCTCAAAGACAAAAATTTCATGAGAAAGTGTGATTATGGATAGATGTGATGATGCCCCCTTGAGAGGGATGACGAGGATGTAATATACAACAAATATCTTGAAAAGAGAAGTTATGTCTACGGAGAGGAGGATGAGAATGGGTGTAGGAAAAGGGAATAACTATATGACATAAATGAAGGAAGGATTCAATCAGCCTTGAATTATAGGTGTGAGGATGTGGGGAAGGATGCGGTGGGAAAGAGAAAAGGAATGGATGAGAATGGTGGTTGATTATGAGAAGAGAAAGAAAAGTCAAAGGTGAAGGAGACATGGAAAAAAAGGAAATGAAAGAGGTAGAAGAGAATAAGAGAGGGACGATAGGGAATGATGAAGGACAAACAAGAAGAAGACAAGGAAATGAAAGAGAAAAGGGTGAAAGTATGAAATGGAAAGAGATGTGCCATATGAAGGAAGCAACAAAGATAATAAAGAGGAAAGCGAAAAAAACAAAAGAGATGATAGAGTTGAGAAAAGAAAGAAACTATAGAAGTAGAAGATGAAGAGGACAAGGGTATGGTGAATGGGGAAAGATAAATAAGAAGGAGAAGGTAAAATCAAGAAAAAGGGAGAGAAGACTCAAAAATGAAGGAGATGAGGATGACGAAGAATTGAAATAAGATGAAAGAGGATGTAGAATGGAGAAAAAAGAAACGATGAGGGAATATGAAAGCATGAAAAATATCGGGAAGAGAAACGGTACAAAATGAGTGAAAAGGTAGGGGTGATAGAGAAAAAAAGGGGATGTTAGAAGAAAAGTGAAAATGATGGGGAGGAAGGTAGGAAAGAGAAAATATAGGGAGAAGATTGAAGGAACCTAGTCTCACGAGGAAGACCAAGGTAAATAATATGGAACAAACCGCATGGAAATGTATGTGGAGGGTGGGATGATAAAAATATGGGACAACGCTGAAGAGCCAGGTTATCAATGGGGAAGTAAGAAGGAAACATGAGGTAAAAGGGGGAAGAAGATGATATAGAGGAAGTGAAATAAGATGAGGAGTGGGAGGGAGAAGAGGATAATAGAGAAAATGATGCAGAAGGAAAGAAATCAAGAATGAGGATAATAAGTGTAGAGTGAGAAGTATAAGGAATGTAAAGAGAAGAAAGAGTGGAGGAATGACACAGATTGGAAAAGAGGTGGAGGTGGATGAAATGAGGATGCAAAGATTACAAGACAATAGACAGAGGGTGTATAATGAAGACAATAGAGATATTGAAGGGGGCGAAGGGAGGATGGAGAGGTGGGTAAGAAGCAACAAGAAAGGGTGGGGGTGGAGAAAAGGGATGGGAGGTAGAAAAGGAAATTTCAGTGAGGGGATGTTGGGTAAAATTCAATGACAATGAGTGGTGGGTCCAGGGGAAGGAAGGAATGAAGAGAAAATGGAGAAGGTCAAAGGAAGTGAATGAGGCCGTGCAGAATGAGGAGTGATCTTTAGGGAAAATTAACTGACAATTATTAGTGCATAAAAAGAATATGATGATGAAATAATATTAGGGAATGTCAATAACAATGGCGAGTAAGCATGGGAGTAGATATGTTGGAGAATTCAAGAAGATGGAGTGGAAAGAGTAAAGAAAATGTGAGTGATGAGTTTGGACAAGGTGAATGTGAGGAGAGGATGTGGAGGATGAGGATGAAGAAACAAGACATGGAAAGAATGGGAAGAAAGCATATGAAGGATGATGGATCAAGTAGGGAAAATTGAGGAAAGGAACATAATTACAAACATACGATAGGAGACACATGTTGTGATATGATAGGTTGAATAAGGATAATGATAGGAGGAAAATGTGGTTGGTAGGGGAGACTAGGTGGAAGAAGAAATCAATAGAGTGAACAAAGAATAAGGTGAAGGAGAAGTCCAGAATGATGAGTTCAACTTAAGGGGGACCCTTAAGTGAGACTGTCATGTGATGGAAGTGGTTAAGTAAGATTGCGAAGAGGGCGACGCTGGAGATGACAAGTGGTCAAGTAAGAAGTGGTGTTTGTGAGAATGGAAGAGGAATTGAAAGGATGTGAGAATGGAGACCGGTGAGAAAATGTGGATGGTGAAAAGGTGGGTTTATGGGTGAGTGCAGGATGACAGGTCATTTTAAAGAGGGACTCTTAGGTTAGATCGTCATGCCACACAAGTGGTTAAGTAAGATTACCAAGTGAGGGATGGCGGAGATGAAAATGGGGGATGTCAAAGATAATTTGTGTGAGGAAGAAAGAGGAGGGAAGAGGATCATTTATGGGGAATGAAGAGAAAATGTGGACAGTGGGAATGTGGAGTGATGGGGAAAGGCAAGATGATGAATCTTCCTTAAGAGGGACTCTTAAGTAAGATCGACATGCCGCAGGAGTGGTTAAGTAAGATCACCATACTAATAGTGATGATATGCAAGGAGAAAGAAAAAATGGTACTAGGTGCGAGAGGTGGAATGGTTGGTTGGAATGGATGATTTTGATGAGAGGTAGGAGAAATAAGGTGGGAGAAATATGATGGGATGGGGAAGGTCACAAGACATATCAACCTTAAGAGGGACTCTTAAGTAATATTTCCATGCGGTGGTGAGTGTTAAGTAGGATTGCTAAGCCGAGAATAAGAAAAAATGATGAAGTGATGGAGATATTTCATGGGAAGAGGGTATGAAAAAATGGACTGAAGGGGAACCCTCAAGTGAATTTTCCATACTATGAGAGTGTGTAAGTAGGATTACCAAGAAGAAGAAAAATGCAAGGAAGGATGAGAGAAGAGTGAGTGATGTATGCCAGAGTGGAAGAGGAGGTGATAACAAGGAAGAAAGGAAACAAAGGAGTGTAACATGAATGGATGGAGGAATATATGTGGTGGAGGACAGAGAGTGTGAGGGGAATCCTTAATTGGGATGCCCTTGTGGTGAGAGTGATGATGCAAGAATGATAAACAGAAGAGGTGGAGAAGAAATACGTGTGTGGTGGTGATTTTCATTTGATGAGAGAGGAGATGGTGGAGAAGATTCTATAGTGGGAAGATCTTAGGAAGAGGGTATACCTCCAACAAGAGTCCCACAGAGAAGGGGTGATTAAGTAAGATTGTGAAGTGGGAAGAAGGAGATTGAAAGTAAAGAAAAAAAATGTGTGATAGGGAACAAGAATGGTGAGTGGATGAGTAGAAATGAGGAGCGAGGATGAATGGATCAAATACATGTTGACCATGGTGGGGGAGGAGGAGTTGCTAGATAGTGAATGCTACTTGAGAAAGATCTTCAAGTAGGATTCACAAACTGCGATAGTGATAAAGTAGGATTCCCAAACTGGGGAATTTATTAGTACATGTGAATGGATGTGGTGCAAATTAAGATTTTGATCATGCGGGAAGATACTTGGCGTGATGAAAAGCATCTTAATTTTAATATAGCACATAACATGATGCATCATGATATAAAAGATCAGGATGACTAGACTATAATATGCGTGATAACATAGACAAGGGCCATTAAAAAGGTTTAATTCGAGTACGATATGAAATCAAATAACATAAGTATATTAGAGAAACAAAGAGGATACATAAAATCAAGATGCCCCTTGTAATATATCAAGATACAAGAAAGCAATTAATAACTTGAAAAAAATGCAACACAAGAACCAATAAACATGTCCTTAACGTGTTCCATAGTGATGATTGATTGGATGTGCCCCCAATAAGGGGTATAAGGATATAAAAGGGATTGGGTCATTTTCCTCAAACAAGGAAACAATGAGAGCCAGATTTTCCCCAAGCAAGGATTCACGTGAGGAGAAGTGGTTTGAATTTGATAGTCATAAGGTGGTTGGATCATTCATTGGGGATAATAGTTCAAAGGATGAATTGTGTTGATTATTTTAGAATTTTTGCGATTTTGTGGATGTTTTTGGAATTTTGAAGAGTTTTCAAATGTTTTTGTATTTTGGATATTTTCTATTTTTTTTTGGAGATTTTCTAATGTTTTTTGGATTTTGGAGATTTTCAAATGTTTTTTTATTTTGGAGATTTTCTAATAATTTTTTTGGACTTTTGAGATTTTCTAATGTTTTTTTGAGATTTTCTAATTTTTTTTTTTTTGATTTTGGAGATTTTGGGATTTTCTAACATTTTTTTGGATTTGTGAGATTTTCTAATGTTTTTGGGATTTTGTTTTAGCAATTTACGGACAAAAATGTAAACTTATTTTTAGAGGTGATAAACCAGGATATCATTCGTATGTACCATGTTCCTCGTGGTAACTCATGCTTATAATAACAAAAATTCTCATTCCATTGGCAAGATATGTTGGTGATGATATGATGAAAAGAATTCCAACTCCATTCTTGACTCCACGCAACTAGTAAGATGCGAGGGCTCATCACCGAGAATCAAGAAGGACACAGGATGTAGATAATGAATATAGAGACAAATGCTTTGATAAAAATCCCTTTGGGAATTATGACTCAATTCTTCTTAAGGTCATTAAACTAGTTTCAAAAATGAATTTCACTTTATAGGTCACGCGCTGTTAGACTTAGAAGCAGGTTATGTGGCCTATTGATTGGTAAAATATGAGGTGAAGGGATAGTTCTCCCTTCACTTAAGCATATAAATTACTTCTTTGGGGATTTTATAATTGTAAGCACTTTCAGATTGAGAAGATTTTGTATTATTGAAATAACTCCCTATGCCTTGCCCCATGATACAGAGAAGAAGCGAGGCTCATCACTAAAGGCAATACATAGGTGAGTAAAGTTTATTGAATGTTTTTTTTTTTGAATTTTTGAAAATGTTTTCAACATTTTACGTTTTGTGAATGACCTCTACGATTTTCCCCATGCCACCAAAGAAGAGACAAGGGTTTATCACTGAAGACAAGACGTAGACGAGTAAGGGAATCTTCCTCCATTCCTAGTCTCATACTACCAGTAAGAAGTGTGGGTTCAACACCAAAGAATGTGAAGGACAAAAGGTGTGACGATGAATTATTCATAATTTATGTTATTGAATTTGATAATAGTGCTTTTTATTTAGGAAGGAATGTATGTCCCAATCTCAACCCCACACGACTAATAAGACATGAGGGTTCAACAGAGAAGATTGAGATGGACGATCAAACGAATCGGGTAAAGAAGCTTAGAGCTTTGTTATGACAAAGATAATTTATTTTAAGGGTATATATTACCATCGGTAAGATTCTAGGTGTGACCATGGGTGAAAGCGACTAAAAATGAGAGATATTATAAGAAGTATGATAATCATAAGACTTAATAGGATCTATATTAGCTTTGTCTTATGATAATGAAGATATGATTTTGATAATGAGAATATTTGCCAATGAAATGAATAATTTTAAATTATTTGGAGATGAGTAAGACAAAAGGAATAATGTACAAGTGATTGTCTCCCATAATAGAGAACGCCTCAAGAATAGAATGTCTTTAAATGCACCTGCATTCATTAGTTCATCAAGTTCCCGGCCATCTTGATGGCCAATTTATAACTCAAGTCAAATTTAGCTATAATTACATAAGGTCCTAACCAATTAGGCTCGAAGTTTCCTTGTTTTTCTCACTCTTTAGTGGTATTCTTTTGATTTTATTTTAGAACAAGGTCACCAACTTTGTATTATTTGGTTCTTACTTTTTTATGATAATTGCATTGTAGTCATTTTTTATAGACTTGAAGATGATTAAGGGCATTAAGTCATTTTTCAAGCTCATGAAGCCATGATTGTTGATAGTCATCTTCATTAATTATACCTTTAAGAGATATTCTCAAGGATGGGAATTCAACCTCAATAGGTAAAATGGCTTCACAACCATAAACAAGGGAAAACGAGGTGGCTCTGTTGGTGTGTGGTAAGATGCATGGTAGGCCCAAAGAGGGGGTAAATTCGAGTGTGCCAATTGCGTCCATGGGTGTTGACGATGTTTTCCATGATGGATTTTAAAGTCTTATTAGTTTCTTCCACTTGTCCATTAACCTTGGGGTAGTATGGAGTGAACCATTTAAGTTTGATTCATAAAATTTTGGCAAGGTCTTTTACATCCTGATTTTAAAATGATTTTCCATTATCGGTGACAAGAGTGGATGGAATACCAAATTGACAAATGATATTATGAAAAATGAACTTTGATATTTGGCTACCGGTAACATATGTGAGAGGCATAAATTCTACCCATTTAGTGAAGTAATCAGTAGTAGTAATGATGAACTTATGTCCGTCGGATGATGTGAGTTTGATTTTTATGATAAGATTGAGCCCCCATTAAGAGAAGGGCCATGATGTGGTGATCGATTACAATGCTTGGGAGGATGCATGGATAATATTTCCATGTTTTTGATAGGCCTTATATCATTTGAAAAAATGGCATGTGTCACTTTCCATGGTGGGCCAATAATACCCAAAACATAGGATTTTCTTGGCTAAAGCGATACCATTCATATGTGCGCCAAAAATACCGAGAATGGACTTCAGTTAGGACACTCGAGGCTTCCTCCGATTAAGACATCGGAGTAGGGTTCCATCATAACCTTGTTTATAAAGAGTTTATGCTAAAATGGTGTAACGAGAGGCACGTTGTGCTAAAGTGCGTTTATTTATTGGTTTCATATCGGTAGGAAATGTTGTATCGTGGATGAAGGTGTAAATATCATGGTACCAAGGTTTATTTAGACCCATGGTTTCACATACCATAGTGTTTTCAGGAAGATCATAAATAGGCATTAAGAGGTGTTCTATGAGAAAATGTGCCTAGGGTTGATTAGATGTAATTTATAACAGAGATCCAATAGTTGCCATAACATCGACAGATTTGTTATAAATTCTAGGGATTTGATCAAAACTAATCAATTAAAAATAACTTCAAAGGCTATCTACCATGCAATTATATGGAATAAGTTTTTCATCCTTGACCTGGTATTCATCAGTAACTTGTTTAATGATAAGTAAAGAGTCACAAAAAAACAACTAACTCTTGAAGATTCCAAGATATGGCTAGTTTCAATCCTGCGATGAGAGATTCATACTCTACGATATTATTAGTACATGGGAATGTGAATCAAAATGAATTGGGGATGACATGTCTGCTAGGTGTGATAAGAAAAATACCATCTCCCAATCTATGGAGATTACAAGATCCATCAAAAAATAGAGTCCAGGTTGGTGCGATGTCTATGTATAGAATATCTTCATCAGAAATGCAAAATGAAGTGGTTTTGTTCTAGGAAGAGGTGCCTCAACAAGTTGGTCTGTAAGGGATTGTCCTTTAATTTATCTTTGAGGAACGAACTCGATATCAAATTCACTAAGTAGGATGACCCAACTAGACATTCTTCCTGTGAGAATAGGTCGAGACAAGAGATACTTGAGGGGATCAACCTTAGCAATCAACTTAGTTGTGTGATTAAGCAAGTAATGATGTAACTTATGGAATGCAAAGGTGACTGCCAAGCATACTTTTTCAACTTGGGAATATCGTACCTCATGCTCAATAAGTGTTCGACTAAGGTAATAAATAACTGTTCTTTGTCTTGATCATTGTGTTATGCTAGCAAAGATCCTATAACATGCTCAATGGCTAGATGTATAGAGCAACATGGGTTTATTTGCGATTGGTGACATAAGGACAAGTGGGCTGGAAAGGTATTCTTTCAACTTAGTGAAAGAGTCTTGACAATCTTGGTTCTAGTGAAACTACACATATTTTCTAAGTAATTGATTAAAGTGATGGCACTTATCGGCTAACTGTGATATGAAGCATCGAATAGATTGGATTTTTCCTTGAAGACTGCGTAATTGTCTTAGGTTTTGAGAAGGAATTTCCATGATGGATTTGACCTTTGTGGGATCAAATTCTATACCTCTCTGTGAAACAATAAACCCTAAAAAATTTCCATATTTCACCCCGAATACACACTTCTTTGGGTTAAGGTGAACCTTATACTCACACAATCTATCAAAAATGCATCTCAACACATCTGGATGTCCTATTCGTGTTTTTGATTTTGCTAATATATCATCAACATAATCTTCCATGATATCATGTAACATATCATGGAAGACATGACTGTCATGGCTCATTGATAAGTAGCACCAACATTTTTCAAGCCAAAAGGCATGACCTTATAGCAGAAGGTGCCCCATGGTGTAGTAAATGTTGTTTTGTGTTGATCCTCTTTAGCAATACGTATTTGATTGTAGCAAGAAAATTCATCCATTAGGGAAAGCATTTCATGGCCTGCCGTATGTTGTCACACTCAAAATCCCCCTCATTTTTCAAGTCAAGTTTTGAAAATTTTGAGTTGGTGCCTTTGAGAGATGTTTGAGCAGAGTGAGAAGTCTGGAGAGATATAAAAATTCATGATTTGAAAGAAGTTGGTGCTCATTTGCAATCTCACCTTGGTAATTTAAAATCTTGCAGTCCGCATGGTCTGATAAACTTTCTGTCTTCCCATCTAGATGCTTGAAAATTGTTTCCTTCATTCGAATGAAATTATCAAATCCTTTTTCTATGGCTGTGGATCACATCGAGCCTGGTATTATTTACAATTTTCCTTTCCACAAGGAGCAATTTGTTTTTCAGGCGTGAAGGGTGGAGTTTTCCCCTCCTTTGTATTTTCTTCTACAATCGTGAATGATGAGCGTATCTTCCCGACAATTTCTTTTCCAAACATTTACGGATACGTGGACATCTCTAATTGGATGCGGAAGGATGGGTTCTTTTTGTAAACTTGTCACTTTTGTTATTTTAGCAAAAGTATAAAATTGGCCTCATGGCCCGAAGGACCCTGATCGGTCGAATCGAGCTACGGCGGAAAGGCGGGCCCTTTTCGTGTTTTGATGCATTATGGAAAAAAGGGCATAAAAGTATAAAAGAATGCCTAAGGCGTGCAAAAGGACACATGGCCATTTTTAAGTTCGAGGCGGGAAGGTGGATCGGTAGAATAATTTGAAGATATTGGCTTTATTGCCAAAAGGAGTAAAGTTACAAAATGAGCCGTAACTCCGCTGAAGCCATTTATTGAATATGCATTGAAAATTCAAAGTGGAGAGGTGGTTTGTCAGAGCACTTTGGGAATTTTAACCTTTTATCAAAATAAATTAAAATTGTAAAAGTGAGCCGTAACTCTGTCAATGCCTGGGAGAGCCACGTGTCGGACCTATATTAAAAGTGAAATTGTGGGCCTGTGGGGTTTGAGGGAGACTTTTGCATTTTGCATCTTTTGCGCTAAAGGTGTAATTTCAATTTTGGGCCCGCGGATTTATTTTGCGAAAATTACATTTTCGCCATTTTTTTATAGATTCGATGCAGAATTTCAAATGGGCGAAATTTCGATCCGGTTCTCGAAATTTAACAAATTTTATACCATTGGAAAGATGCTTGATGAGGGCTATATGCTAGGCCATTAAAAATCAGATTTTAGCAAGATTTTATGGGTGAGAATCTAGAAAAATTATTTCACGCCATTAATACGTGATCCGATTGCTTCAGACATATCAGATTTGATCCGATCTTCCATTCTTCCTTCTCCAACACACCAAACAAACATGGAGAACTGACTAGATATCTTGATTTGGGTGAAAATCTAGAAAACGTATTTCATGCCGTTAATATGTGATCATACTGCTTCAACTAGATCAAATTTGATTTGATCTTCCATCCTTCCTTCTTCAACATGCCAAAGACATGCAGAACCAGACTTAACAGATTGTAGGTGGATTTGTAGGGGCATTGATGGTTGGTGGTTGAGATTACAAATCATATTTCTTTCCTTCTCTTCTTCACCTATCTTCACTTCATCTATAAATGTAAGAGCTTAGCTCATTGCAAATATTGGACTACGATACTTTTGAAGTGTAATTAGAATCAAAAGAAATCAATAAAAACTAATTTCCCCTTTCCCTCTATCTTAATCTATTATCTCTTCTTGCTTACCCGTAATCTGTGGGTCATTTAACTTACGTGATAAGAAACTTTGTGTTCTTATTGATATGATTTCTAGAACTTTGTGTCTATGGAATGATATCTTATCTTTGTGAATGTGAATGATTACATTTTTATATCAACATTGCTCAAGACGTATAAGGTTATACTTTGCTATCTATATTTCCTAAAAGTATTGTTATATTATGCTCTTTCTTTCTTTAGTTCTTCCATTCGTTTGTATTGATAAGCTATTTTGGTAAAAAAAAGCATTTCAAGATGTCAGAAGTCCATCCTTAAGATGAAATTTATACATTTGTATATAAGCTTTGTTGTTTGTTTTCAATAAGGAACCTATCCCATAAAGAGGAGGACTTGCTTTATCCCCTAACTATGGTTTTGTTAAAGTACCATTTTAAAAACCAACAATTTTTGGTGACTCAGCTAGGGATTTCATATCCATTTCAAAAGAAAAACTTAAAGATCATTTTGATCTAGAGACTCTATGATATACGCGTGGGAAGAAAGCTCTCGGGGTTGAATATTCTCATTTTCAACTCTGGAGCAACAAAACTTCTCTCTTCTTCCAGCAAGAAGGAATAGAGGAACTTGTTCTGCAAGCACACCTCCTATTAAAGACAAAAATTCCAAGAATAACATTCCTCCAGAACAACTTAGTCCTAATCTTCTTACTCTGATACTTGCTGGTGTTTTAGTTCCTCTTCAAACAATCTTCCCACAGATGGTAACACATTTTCCTTGGGGACAAAGGATTGGGCCTCTTGCTCTTCCTCAACCATTGCATGAGTTACCCAGGAGTAGTAGGAAAAGTTTTCCTAAATTTCGAGGTGATGGGAAAGTGCACCCAGATGAACACATTGCAGCCTTCATTGTTGCATGTGGGATTCTTGGGATTGAACATGAAGATGTTTTTGTTAGGCTCTTTGTGGAAACAATGCAGGACAATGTTGGTGATTGGTTCTATCATTTTCCTTCTGGGTCAATTACTGATTGGGCCACCTTGACAACTCAGTTTGAGCAATGTTTCAAACCTGCTTGAAGATGTGCATGCTCTCTTGGCTCAAATTTCTCATATAAAAAAGGAACCACATGAACCCATGAGGGAGTTTGTGGCTAAATTCAATAAGATAATTCATAAAATTCCATAGAACACTCATCTTGTAGATCAAATCCAAAAGTGCTTCTTCCTCAATGCTCAGTTGCTTGAAGTGAGTTATGCACTAAGGAGGGCTAACCTTGCAACTCTGGATTGATCAGAGATTGGCTATCAGTGTTGAGGATGACCTGATCATGTCTAGTAAATTGAAAAGAGAACCTTCCAAATCTAAAGCATATTCTTCTTCCTCTCCTGGAGCCAATTAAGATCAGTTCATGTAGAAGTTCACAAATGATCTCATTGCCATTAAAAAGAAATTGGATCAACATGCTCCTTACCAAGACATTCCAAGAAATAATTTTCAGCCTAGGAACCGGTTACCTCCTTCCCAGACTAAATTGGCTATTGAAGGCCCACCTATCAAGGTTCCAGTCAATGCAACTTGTGAAGTTCAAGAACCTGATGATGAGGAGTTTAATGAAGACTTTAAAGACCTAGAAGAAGAGGTTGATGAAGAACAGGAGGAACTTGGTGGATCTTAAGCTCATTTCCTCACCACTGAAGGTATGGATGATGAAGATGAATATGATGAAAGAGTGGCAGATATGAATAGTGAGTCATATGTTGTTATGACTTGGAGAAAACAAACAAAAAAGAAAAAGTGGTGTAGCCTGCTAACAAATCCAAAGAGTATCCTGTAACTATTCTAGTAGTTGCAAGAAGAGGAGCTCTATTTCCACTGCCTCCACACAAAAGGTGAGTAATGCTAATCCCTCTCCTTCTACTTTTGTTTCCAAAAATTCTTGTCCTCCAACTCCTAAAACTGATAAATCAAAAGTTTCTCCTATTCTTGGTAATGATGCCCCATCCACCTTTGGATCTTTTGATATCATTGATCACCTCAAAAAGACCAAAATCCAAATCTCAGAGGCAAATTTTTACCAAACTCATCCAAAAGATTTTGCTAAAATGGTAAAATTTGTCAATTCCAAATCCAAAGCTTCATCCAATACTTCTAAAGGTATTTTTCCCACTCCCTCTTCCTCACCTCAACCAAGTCTTGTGGCTGCAGTCACTTCCCCTAATGAGAAAATTAAACCATTCTATGTGACTCTCCTCATAGCTGGCCATAAACTCAGTAATTGTGTTATAGACTCAGGAGCATCAGACAATGTAATGCCTGCAAAAGTAGCTCATGCTTTTGTCCTGACTCTAACATGTACCTTCGGTTCCTACTGTTCCATGGAAATTAGAGAAGTGCCTTTGGTTGGGGGTATTAAAGATGCACAAGTAGCCTTCGCTACTTTTTTAGAGAAAAGGGTTACAACCACTATTTTGGTTGCTGATATTCCTCCCTCATATGGTATGTTGCTGAGTAGGAATTTCTGTAAAGAGGTAGGAGGTGAAATTTAGATGGACTGGTCACATGCTTTGATCCCAGTCAATGGAAAAATAAGAAAGCTATTACTAGAGAAGAAAATTGAGTATATTGTGCAAAAGACTGATGATCCAAAACACAAATACTCTATGAAGATATAGGGCATGACAACTATATGATCATGTCAGAAGATGAGAAAAATATTCCTAAGGGAGGGATTCATGATCCCAATGGCATTTGGACTCTGGAGTTTGATGGAAGTTGTTCTTCAGCTGGTTCTGGAGCTGGTGTGGTGTTGATCTCTCAGGAAGGGAAGATTCATCCATTCTCTTTCAAGCTTTATTTTGAAAATACAAACAATATAGCTGAATATGAGGCTCTCATCCTTGGGTTGAGCATGGAAAAAGAAATTTTCGGAGGAATGATGAAGATTTGGAGGGAATCCATGAGAAACAACATGTTACACTCAACCGTGGAAATGATGTAGCTTCAAGATCGAAGCAAGAACTCACTTGAAAAGCAATGTGCATGCATTGAGGGAAAATGGCTCAAAAGAGGCCCATACTCCATTGTTCATAGATTAGGAAAGGTGTGTACATATAGGGGAGTAAATGTGTAACTCCCATGTAAGAAAAGATTCCTCCATAATGGAGAAGAGGAGTTACTTTCCCAAATGGGAATGTAACTCCTATGACGTAACTTACACATATGACAAATTCTGTAAGAGAATCTGTCATAACTAATATGACACCTAAGACCTATGATCTCACCTAAGTGAGATGACTCACCTAGTGAGGTGGCAATACACCTAATAAATAAATAAGAGGTGAAGGAAATGCCACACACACCAACACCCCCCTTCATCGTAACTTAGGATGAGGTGGAAAGTCAGAGATGAGAAGTGGGTCCCGACACAAGGCCTGATGAGGTACCCACGTACAAGAATCTCTCGAAAAGTGGAGTAAAAGGAGAAAACCCAGTGGAAAAAAACTCCCCAAAAGAGAGACAAGTCCAATCTCTAATCTAAGAAAGATGCCAAGGATGGGTCTTGGCCATAGACGAGCCTGTAAAGGTACCCATGTACAAAGAGGCAATCTCTTAGAAAAAAGAAGAAGAGAGAAGAAGAGGGAGACGAGAGGAATGCAGAAGATGCCAAGGATGGATCTGAACTTTGCAACTCTAGGAGGTCTCCCAGAAGAATGTCGATGATGAGATCCTCTGCCTCTGGACTGAAGAAGAGCCACCTGTAACGAACTATGTGCCTACCCTTAGGAAGGATAGAAATGATGTGCTAGAAGTCCGCCCACTCCACAAAGGAAACTGAAGGCAACAACATAGATAACTCTGAGTTTGGTGCATGAAAGTGTGACATAGGTCTAGCGAGTGAGTGCCAAGGAAGAAGGTAATGCCACATGCGTAGAACTGTCAGAGTGAAAAGAGGAACACCCATAGAAAGGATGTCTAAGTGATGTGAAGGGAACAAAACATCCTCCACAACAGAAAAGGGATCCACAGCTGAGGGTGGATCAATGAAGGTCTCCGGAAAAGTGGAAGTGGTAAGAATCCCAGAAGGGGCACTCCCAACAACAGAGATGATGAACTCCTCTGAAACACCTATAGATGGATGAGGGACCTATAGAGCATCACAAGTAGACTCTACGAAAAGATGACTAAGGTCAGGTAGATACTCATCCCAATGAGGGGGCTCAACAAATAGAAGAGCGATGTTAGATAGGTATGAGTCATCCAATGAAGGTAGAGGAGTGGAATGGGCCTTGCACACTGGAAGTGGAAAGGAGGTGGGTGTGATGATGGTATGAGGTTGAGTAGAAGACTGCTTGATATCTGATGAGATGTGGGATGTGTCAACACTCTCTGGAATAGTGAGAGAAAGAGGAGAAGAGTCCTCTGTAATGCTCTCAACATCAGAACTGGGTGCATAATCCTCGTCATCAGAATTAGAACCAAACGAGTCTATGTCAATGGAACTATCATCACACGAAGAAATGGAGGAGACAATTGAATCAACATCAACAAAAAAGGCGGTAGTATGTGAAGGGTCTCCATAGAGGGACTGAAGAATGCTCCAGAAACTATGAGGTGGATCGATTGTGCCACATAAAACTAGAGAGAATGAGATACATGCATCATCATGTGACAAAAATGGTCACAAGTGTCAAGGAAGTCCTCTAGATGACGATGATCAGTAGGTACAGGAATTGGCACAAGCAAGAAGGGTAAAAGATCCTCGTGGGCAAAGTAACGTTCCATGGAAGCATGCCAAACTGAATAGTTCCCTCTCCCGGTGAGAAGTGGTGGAGGTTGTAAGGTGATCCTATGATGCTCAAGTCTAGAAAGAGCACTCTCCATGATACAAAATGTAAGATGCACAAAAGCAAGACGCCGAGACTCGGGCGATAATGTGTTTGCGTGTGAAGGCCTAAGAGTATAGTCAACCCCCATAATGCGACACTTTATAAAGGTAGTGCATTTACAAAACTGACAATGTCATCACATAATGTGTAAAAAATCATGCAACTTTGACCAAGGAAGTGCTAAAAAATGAGCAATGAGTCAAAAGTTATGGCACAAATACAATTGATTCCAAGCGATGAAAAAGACAAATAAAGCAGCTATGCAAACCGATTAAAAAAGTGCACGAAATGGGTGTAAAGGGTATTGTGTGACTACTCGTTGGAAATGACATCAAATTTTAGGCATAGTTTGTTTTGCTTGCGAGGGGGGATTAGCCTCCTGCCAACCCCAGACCTCGCCCTCCGTCTTCGACACGCGAATGAAGGACATAATACAAGCCAAAATAGAAGCCCAAAATTAATACAATGCCATGTAAATGTTTTTTTCCTTAAAACATTAAAAAGGTGTTTGTTTTAACCTGCCAAACAAGACTAAAAGGTAGTGTGGGCCCACATTTGGAATGTGGAGAGAAGAGAGCCCACATGTGCAGATTTGAGTTCCACGTTGAGCTGAACCAAGATGCTGCGGAGTGAGTTACAAAAGGCAAGCAGGAGCATCCATGTGCCCAGAATGCAAAAGTCTTTGTAGGTGTTGGAATAACGTCCAAGGCCGAGAAGGGCAGCTGAGCGTGCAGGAATGTAAGGCCACGTGCAATGAAACGACCATTGTTTGAGCTCAAAGAGGAGAAAACGCCATTATTTTGAAAGTGAGTGAAACGACCACTATTGGAGTAGCTTGGGGTGAAACGTGTAGGATGAGCTAGGTAACAGATGCCCTAGGAAATGTCCATGAGAAAGTCTTTGTAGGTCTACACATGGTGGACACGTGCACGAGGAGCAGTGGAGTAGTTTGTTGGAGTTGGAGCACTTAACATGATTCGATTTGGCGTTGGTTTAGAGGTTTCCATGTCAACGCGATAGCTAGGAAAACAAAGATGTGAGATCGCCCAAAAGATCTGGCATGAGGGAGGCTCAAATCAAGGGAGCCAATGAAGCCAAAGCACCAGGGTGGAAATGCCAAACAACCAATGTGCAGCAAAGTAGAGCCGAGTTAGCTCCCTGTCGTGCTCCCACACAGTCCTTTTTTTGTATGGATTTGAATGGACAAAAAATGAGCTGATCATGGGATATGCACAGTCTGAGCTCAGCAAAAATGACCTCCAAAGGAAAAACTGAGTTAAACCACCACGTCCACACAAAAATGTGCAAAAGAAAGGAGCAAAAACCGAGCCTCCAAGTCAAAAAAACAATGCATGAGCAAGAGCATTCAACACAAGCCAAAGCACGAACAGCCCCTAGACTATGCAAACAGTGAATAGCACCACGGGAGGAGCAAGCCAACACACAAGCACAAAACCCCAAAAAAAAACATGAACAACCCAAACACCGAATAGAGGTATAAACGCCCGAATCAATGCGGTGAAGAGCAAAAACAAGAATGAGAACTTGCACAAGAAACTACGAGGCGGAGAGTAGTAAGCAACCGAGGTGAGCAAAAAGATTCCGATCCCCGAGATCTGATACCATGTTAGAGGAATGAAGAAGATCTAGAGGGAATCCGTGAGCATCGACATGTTGCACTCAACCGCGGAAATGGCGTAGCTTCAAGATCGAAGCAAGAACTCACTCGAAAAGCAATGTGCATGCATTGAGGGAAAATGGCTCAAAAGAGGCCCATAATCGACTATTCATAGATTAGGAAAGGTGTGTATATATAGGGGAAATGTGTAACTCCCATGTAAGAAAATATTCTTCCATAATGGATTGCCAACATTTTCCTGCGAGGAAGAAGAATGGTGAGATCCACATCTGTGTGGATTTTAGGAATTTAAATCAGGCCTCTCTAAAAGACAACTATCCTCTCCCCATGATGGATCACATTTTGCAAGCTGTCTCAGGCTCTGAAATGTTGTTTATGCTAGATGGATTCTCTAGATACAATCAGGTGGAAGTAAGTACTCCAAACCAACACAAAACTACTTTTACTACTCCTGGGGCAATTTTTCCTATAAGAGGATGTCATTTGGCCTTATGAACAATTGGTGCTACTTTTCAGAGGGAAATGGACTTAAATTTTGGCAGTCTAAAAGGAAAGTGTATTATTGTGTACCTTGATGATTTGAATATTTTTTCCAAAACAAGGGTAGATCATATTTAGCATCTGGAAACAGTTCTTCAAAATATAGAGAACATGGAGTTTCTCTTAATCCTAAGAAGTTTGTCTTTTGTGTTACTGAAGGAAAGTTGTTGGGGCATATTGTTTCCAAATAAGGGATCAAGATAGATCCAGAAAGAGTTCAAGCAATCCAGCAGATTCCTCTTCCCACAAGCAAAAAGGGTGTTCACTCTTTCTTTAGCAAGATAAATTTCTGAGGAGATTCATTCCATATTTTGTAGAACTAACTATAAGTATTTCTCACATGATGAAAGGAAAGAAAAACTTTGGTTGGACTTCGAAGGTAAAGAAGCATTTGAAGATATCAAGAAAGCCATTGCTAAAACTCCCATCTTAGCATGTCTTGATTTCAACAAGGATTTTATCATCTATTGCTATGCTACAGAGAGTACCATGGCTGCTTTGTCTTTGACTCAAAGAAAGATTCTGAGGATTATGAACTTCTAATTACATTCATGAGTTATGTTCTGAAAGCTCATGAACTAAAATATACTATGATGGAGAAACATGCTTTTACAGTGGTCAAAGTTGTCAAGCAGTTTCATTTTTATATTCTTAATTCTCACTTTGTTGTGCTTGTACCTGATACAACCATCAAGTCTATTCTTACACAACAGGAGTTTGGAACTAAGAGAGGAAATTGGGTAGCAAAAGTCCAAGAATATGACCTTGATATCAAGCCAACTAAGCTAGTCTAGGGTAAAGGCTTATGTGAGCTTATTGCTAAAGGAGCTGATGAAGAATTGTCCAAAGAAGTAGTTGATGTTCTTGTTGTCCTCTTCCTCAGTTCAATAGATGAGTGGTATGTTGATATTGCACATTTTCTTACTTATGGAGAGTGTCCATCCCACTTGAGTTCTAAGGAAAAGAGAGCTATCAAGCTAAGGTCTGCACAATATGTATTATGGGAAAATGCTTTATTCAAGCGAGGCATAGATGGAAGATTCCTTAAGTGTGTGGACAAAGAGCAACATAAGAAGTTGTTTTTAGCTTTTCATGATCAGGCTTATGGAGGGCATTTATCTTCTCTTCATTCATCGCCCATAAAATCCTTTAGGAAGGGTACTATTGGCCTACATTGTTTAGAGATGCATCAAAATGGGTAGGTAAGTGTGAAGCCTATCAGACTTTTGTTGGGAGACCTAAGTTGGCTGCTTTACCACTCAAACCAGTAGTAATTGATGAGCCTTTTCAACAGTGGGGATTAGATTTTATTGGAACTCTTAACCCACCTTCCAAAGTGTTGGGCATACCCACGTACTTAGCTGCTCTTATTACTTCACAAAGTGGGTAGAGGCTATTCCAGTCAAGAGCACTACTTCTGAGGTGGTGTGTAATTTCATCAAAGAGAACATCTTGATAAGGTTTGGGGTGCCAAAAAAATTTGTGACTGATAATGCTTCCAATTTTTCTTCTTCTGAGATGATGGATTTCTGTTATGGCTATGGAATTTCCCTTGCTCATTCTTTAGATTATTATCCTCAAAATAATGGACAAGCAAAATCAACAAATAAGAATCTGGTAACCATCATCGAAAGCTTTCAATGACTCTAAAAGGAATTGGCACAAGAAGCTCTATGATGCTCTCTGGGCAGATAGAATTACACATAAAATAGCAATAGGGATGTCTCCATTCTAGGTGGTGTATGGTGTTAAAGCTCAACTACTAGTAATAGTGGAATTACCAACCTTGCACTTAATGAAGGCTATTGAAGATACAAGCTTCATCAATTCCTTGGACAAGAGGATCATGTATCTCCAAAAGCTGGATGAAGACGGGATGCAAGTTTTTGATAGAATCTTAGCTCATCAAATGAAGGTGAAAGCTTTGTTTGATAAGATAGCTAGAACCAGAGATTTTCAAGTAGGATACATTGTTCTATTATGGGAAAAAGACATGAACCTCGAGGGAGCCATGGTAAGTTTGATTCTCTTTGGCTTGGTCCTTTCAAAATCAGAAACTTTGCTGGAGAAAATTATTTCTACTTGGGTTAAATGGATGGATCTTCTCTCCCACTTCCTTATAGTGGGAAATATTTGAAGTTGTTCAAGTACTAGGTGATTAGGCATTCCTTCGTATATTGTGTGCCGTGTTTTTTTTTGTTTTCCCTTTTTGGTTTGTTTCCCTTTTGTGTGTGTGTTGCCTTCTGTATTGCTTCACCTTTGACTCTATTTTCCCAATGGATAAGGCACTGGTCTACTTCCCGAGTTTTTCTTGAGTTCTTGATCTTTCCTTGTTCCTCTGTCCAAGCCAAGTCATCCCAGAAAGAGCCATTGTTGTCACCCTCAAAATTCCCCTCATTTTTCAAGTCAAGTTTCAAAATTTTGAGTTGGTGCCTTTGAGAGATGTTTGAGCAGAGTGAGAAGTTTGGAGAGATAGAAAAATTATTTCTTTAAAGAAGTTGGTGCTCATTTGCAATCTCACCCTAGTAATTTAAAATCTTGTAGTCTGCATGGTCTGATAAACTTTCTGTCTTTCCATCTAGATGCTTGAAAATTGTTTCCTTCATTCAAATGAAATTGTCAAATCCTTTTCTATGGCCGTGGATCGCATCGAGCTTGATATTGTTTACAATTCTTCTTTCCACGAGGAGCAATTTGATTTTCAGGCGTGAAGGGTGGAGTTTTTCCCCTCATTTGTAATTTCTTCTACAGTCATGATAGATGAGCGTATCTTCCCTATCAATTTCTTTCCAAACGTCTGTGGATACGTGGACATCTCTAATTGGATGTGGCAGGACGGGTTCTTTTTGTGAACTTGTCACTTTTGTTACTTTAGCAAAAGTATCAAATTGGCCCTGTGGCCCGAAGGATCCTGATTGGTCGAATCGAGCTATGGCAGAAAGGCGGGCCCTTTTTCGTGTATTGATGCATTATGGAAAAAATGGCGTAAAAGTATAAAAGAATTCCTAAGGCGAAAAGGACACATGGCCATTTTTAAGTTTGAGGTGGGAAGGCGGATTGTCGGAGCACTTTGAAAATTTTGGATTTATTGCCAAAAGGAGTAAAGTTACAAAATGAGCCGTAACTCTACTGAAGCCATGTATTGAATATGCATTAAAAAGTAAAAGCAGAGAGGCGGATCATCGGAGCACTTTGGGAATTTTAACCTTTTAGCAAAATAAAGTAAAATTGTAAAAGTGAGCCATGACTCCATCAACGCCCAAGGAGAGCCACGTGTCAGATTTATATTAAAAGTGAAATTATGGGCCTGTGGGGTTTGAGGGAGACTTTTTCACTTTGCATATTTTGAGCTTAAGGCGTAATTTCAATTTCGAGCCCACAAATCCATTTTGCAAAAATTACATTTTCGCCATTTTTGTACGGATTCGATGTAGAATTTCAAATGGGCATAACTTTCGATCCAGTGCTCAAAATTTAACAAATTTTATACCATTGGAAAGATGCTTATGAGGGCTACATGTTAGGCCATTCAAAATCATATTTTAGTAGGATTTGATGGGGGAAAATATGGAAAACGTCTTTCACACCATTAATACGTGATCCGATTGCTTCAACTAGATCAGATTTGATCCGATCTTCCATTCTTCCTACTCAATACTCCAAACAGACATGGAGAGCTAACTAGATATCTTGATTTGGGTGAAAATATAGAAAACGTCTTTCATGCCATTAATATGTGATTGAATTGCTTCAACTAGATCAGATTTGATCTGATCTTCCATCCTTCCTTCTTTAGCACGCCTAAAGACATGCACAACAGAATTGTGAGGTTGTAGGTCAGAGGTGAATTTGCGGGGGCATTGATGGTTGGTGGTTGAGCTTCCAAATTAGATTTCTTTCCTTCTCTTCTTCACCTCTCCTCGCTTCATCTATAAATGTAAGAGCTTGGCTCATTACAAATGTTGGACTTTGATACTTTTGAAGTGTAAATAGAATCGAAAGCAATCAATACAGAAGAATTTCCCCTTTCTCTCTATCTTCATCTATTATCTCTTCTTGCTTACCTAAAATCTATGGATCATTTATCTTCTGTAATAAGAAACTTTGTGTTCTTATTGATATGATTTCTAGAACTTTGTGTCTATGGAATGATATCTTATGTTGTGAATGTGAATGATTCTATTCTATATCACCCTTTTCTCAGTACGTATAAGGTTATACCTTGCTATCTATATTTCCTAAAAGTACTATTATATTATGCTCTTTCCTTTCTTGATTCTTCCATTCGTTTGTATTGATAAGCTATTTTGGTAAAAAAACATTTCAAGATGTTAGAATTCCAACCTTAAGATGAAAGTTGTACATTTGTATATAAGCTTTCATTGCTTGCTTTCAATAAGGGAACCTCTCTCATAAAGAGGAGGGACTTGCTGTCCCATGACTATGGTTTTGTTAAAGTACCATTTTAAAACCCAACACCATAGAGTCAAAAATCATGTCGATGTTTTTGGCAAGGGAAAGTCATCTTTTGGACAAGCCTTGTTAACATCTCAAAATTCGTACATATCCTAATTCCAGGGGTTTCTTGGTTATGGGAACTATATTGGATATCCATTTAAAATAATCAATAAGTCTGATAAAGTTGGCTTCTAAGAGTTTCTCGAGTTTGGCTTTGAAAAACAATCCTACTTGGGGATGCATTTTACGTAGTTTTTATTTACTGATCTTTGAATTTGGATGTACCATGAGGTGATGTAAAACAAGAGATGGATCTAAACACGGCATTTCCTTATAGGTCCATACAAAAATATATTGGAATTCGATGAGGAGTGTTGTGAATTCTACGCATTCTTGGTTTGACAGACTGATGTAGAGTTGTAAAATTTTTAGCTGCTCAACGGTACCAATGTTTATATCTTTGGTTTATTTAATAACCATTTTAGATGTATATTTTTTGGAAAATGATGCTAATGGTTGATGTAAGTCATCGGTGTCAGGTGATTCAGGAGAATCAAAAGATATTTTTTTCTTGTGATGTTGTGAATTTTTATTGACATGTTTTTTTGACAGGGTGGTGATGAGATTTTGACTATGGGAAATTTTTGTTTTCACTTCGATCGAAGGTTTTCAAAGGTAAAGGATTAAAATATTATATTTCTTCACCAAAGTAGGGTGATTCATCGAGGTTGATTTCAAATCCTTTTTATGGTTAGAAATAAGGATTTGGTCGCGAGTTTTAAGGAAATATTCAATAGCTTTGTCATTTTGGAACATGTCCATAGCCATATGATGTAGGTGGTCATGGTCTATGAGAGTTGGATGCATAAGTTTGAAATCGATGAAATTAATGGATAAATGATCAAAGTAAATATTCATTTTAAAAAGGTCTTTGAAAAGGCTATGTGTAGACCTGGTGTCACTATCAGAGTTAGTGTCGTCATTGTCACTTGAAATGAATACATGAGCTGTATTGAATACCTTGAGACCCAGACCATGTTTACCGTGATGTTCTGTGTAATTGATTGGGTTAATACAACCTTGTCCATTTGGACCGAGTCCTTTACCCTTCCATCACATGTTTTTCATTATTTGATGGGATTTGGTAAATTGAGGGGACTCATAACAGGGAGCAAATTCGTCATTATATAACCAAGATCCTGAAGAACTTGGAATATGTTTGTTATCTAGATAACTGAATTTATTCCAATTTGACTAACCCAATATGTAAGTGGGATAGATTCTAAGATGTGGAGCATTGGGTTTTCCATAGTCATGTGGGGATTTGTTGATGTAAAAAGAATCTGCAACCTTTTGGAATTGATATTCATCGCATCTTTTATCAATAATTTTGAATGTGTGGGACGGGGGATTAGTAGGTACCTCACATGATGGGGGAGTTATTTTGGTAGTTTGGAAAGAAGGAGAGAATGTATTATAAGAAGAGGTGGATGTATTAGAGGATGAAGCTTGATTAAGCTGGAGGGGAAGGTATCCTAATAGAAAAGGTATGATTAGATGAAGAAGGTTAACTAGAGCGAGGAAGAGGATTTGTTTAACCATTTTCTTTATGTTTTCAAATGTGAAGAAATAGATAGGGTCATGGGATGAGGAGGAATACCTATTATGCTTTGGTCGGTTGAAGGTTATTACGCGTGTTCGACTTCTCGATCCAATCGACTATGAGAGATTACTTTTGGCTAGGAGGAACTACCGAAATAGAAAACAAGACCACAAAAAAGAGTTAAATAATATATGATAGTGGACTACCTAGCATATGCTAGATCTGGGAGGTGTGATACTTCCTAGATGGCTGTTAATCCACTATTTTAATACAACTTAATGCAAGAAATAACATACATAAACAAAGTTCTACAAAGTAGTTGATATGATTTAGGTATCTCATTCAAATACGATAAACAAATCTAATATAATAGGTTAGGCTATGATCGAGATCGAAGGGTGGGTAGTTGTCGAGTCTTTGGGCCGGTTAGGGTCGGAGTTCTAGGTTGTTTGAGTCACTTGGTAGAAGGTTGTTTGGTTTTGTTAATGCTGAAAGGTATTAAACACGAGAGATCGATGTCGGTCAAGTATAACCAATGACGGTTTATCAGGAACCGATGATGGTCATGGATAATCGATGTCGGTAGGGTCGGGTTGAAAGAAGCTTATTGAAATCCAGTTGTAAAGGCTGATTTGAAGTTAAACGAGAGATAAAAGGGGGATGAGGGAGGTATGTGGATGTCCTAGGTATACTCGGAGGTATGTGATTAGGTGTGGGTGTTTTGGTGGTGTGGGTGGAGGAATGAGTGATTTTGTAGGAAGGTGAATGGTAAGAGAATGGGAGTATAAGAAGAAAGCGATAAACGAAGTAAAAAGCCTACTAAAATGGAATAAATAAATGTTGGTTAAAAGAATACTTACTATGATGCAAGTTTGATGGTTGGATGGTAATGATGGTTGATCGGAAAAATGGTTTTTGATGCTTTGTGGTAGTGCTTCCTAGGAATGTTATCGTGAGTGCAATACCACCGGATCTAACTTAGTGTTGGCTATGGACGTCTGGATGTATGAAAAGACTCTAGTTACGCTTGCATACATCTCTTCTCTCTTCTCCTTGATTCCGAGAATGTGTCAACCTTCAGAACAAGGTTACCAAAAAGAATAAATGGTAATCGACGATGGTTCTGGGCTAACCAGCGTTGGTTTTAGGGACGACCGACGTCGATTAAGGTGGGATTCCCTAGGTTTACTAAAAATGATAGATCTTGGCAATCATTTCGGCCAGGTTTGTCTATCCTCGCGGATCATAGCAAAAATTTTCCTTTAATGAGCAGGAATGTGGTTAGAGGGATAATTGACATTGATTTTTAGGGTTGAGCTAAGTCTTAGTTAATTAATGGTACGAGAGATTAAGTCTTAGTTAGTTATGGTGAGTGGGTAAATACTAAAAATAGGTGTAGGGTTTAATGAGGTGTCTAGGTGAGGTGTTGGGGTGAGGTTGAAATTAGCATAATTAAGGTAATTAAGTAATGAATATTGTGGGGATGAGTCTTGATTTAATTAAGTTAATTAAATTAATATTAATGTGGGGTGGAAGGGCCCATGGTTAGGTGAATATGTTTGAGTTGGTTATTTGACGAGGACCAAGGGGAGTGTGGCACAATTTTGGTGTCTACATTTTGTCCCTTTTTGTTGTGTAGATTTTATTGGTAAGCAACGATGACAAAAATAAGATGTGGTTTCCCCATGTGAACGTAAAGGTGATCCCCCTCAAACTAGAAACTGATGAGGTGGAAGACAAAATTGGTGAGTGGTTTGATAAAAGGTGGATGTGATGAAGATGTATGGGGTAATGGGGTAAAGGTCAAATAGGAAAAATAGGGAAATGGGCCAGGGTCAAAGGTAGTGATAGTCAAACACATGCACATGTATAAACTATGGCATGATACCAAGTTGAAGAGCTTGCAAACTCTACATCATCTAAGGTCGATAGGTTTATCCAAACAAGGTTGAAGTGATTCCAGTATCCAAGGTATAGGATATGGTGCGGAAGCACAACGTAGGTCAGGTGCAGGAATGTTTAGGTATGTTCCGGTACACCAAAGGTTGGGTCGGGATAAACAACACAATAATAGGCAAGGTAAGGTTATGAGGCAAAACAACACGGGTAATAATGTCGCAAGGTATAGTGAGCACATGTGTTCAATGATCACAAAAAATGTTCCGGGTCTAGGCATATAGGTCACGACATGGGTAGGGCCGAGGTATGGGTAAAATAACAAGTCCCCAAGCTGTAATGAAGTACATGTAAAGGTAATGTAGGCTTGTATGTAGGTTGCGCAACAAGGGTGGGTAAGGTCAAATGATAGTGGAGTTGGATAATTTTGGGGTAAAAATGGGTAAAAAGGGCTATAAGTGGATTGGTGGGTAACTGACATCGGTAAGGTATAAGCATCATAGATTTAGTAGATCACGACCTTGGTGATGTCGTCGATGTCACGAGATCAAGTTGGGTTTTTAAAAAGAAAAATCCATATTTTACGGATTCATTTACACATGTTGTCTTTTGTGAAAATGAAAAAGCTTGTGGAATTTTGTATCGGTGCGGGATAAAAGGACAAGGCATTGTACTTGGATGAGGTGGAGGAATCGATTGGTGAGAGGAGCCGAGTTAGATAGGTCCATGAGGTTGGGGTGATTGATTTGATTGGGTGGAGGTCGGGAGTAGATATGGTGATGACAAAGGTGGTAGAGGGGTCGGGTGGGCTACAAGCATAATGGCTTGATTGTGCCACCATGCATGCAAAGACACTTGAGATGAGGTAGGTCTCAACCTTTATTCGTATTTTAATAGAAAAAGGGGATATGGGTATGGGTTGTCGAGTAGGGAAATGTAATAAAATTTATGGTTAAAAGCTGGTGAAATGAGGGAGGGGGGAGGTCTTAGGTTGGGTAAAAAGGGGTGGGGAGGGATATAGGTTAGCGTTGGGTAGGGTAGGATAGGTTATTAGGTTAGATTTTATAATTTTGGGAGAAATAGGGGGGTTTTGGATTCGATTTCTGCGACAGTGACCGACTCAGGTCATAATTTGGCTGTCGTCGATTGACATTGGCCAGCATTGGTCTAGTAGTAGGTGACTGATGCCAGTCACACGTGACCGATGTCAGTCACAAGGAACCAATGCTAGTTGTAGGTAGGGAAGAAGAGGTCAATAAGTAGGAAAATAAGGGTAAGGGATGGGAGATAAAAGCAAGTGGAGTGATAATGGTAATGGTAATATGTTTACAGAGGGTAATGAGTAGGTCATAGGTATAAGTTGCATGAATAGATTGGGTTAGCAAGGGGTAAGTAGTAGGGTGGGTAAAATAAGTAATAAGGGTTGGGGATAAGGTTTTTGGGTATGGGATGTGTTTGACAATAATGTGTTTTTGGGTGCGGGAAAGGGACCAGCTATAGATGCAAGATAGGGTACCACCTTGGTTAGTAGATGTGAGGAGGAGCTTGACCCCACTGGAGTGGAGCCATGTGAAGGAGGTAGGATTGGGTGGGTCGATGCTATAGGCATGTAGCTCGGGATCTCGAGTCGAAGGTCACTCTCATCAATAGATGGGATTCGCAACCAACACCTTCCATTTTCTAGCAGGTGAGATCACAAAGTCACCTTAGAGGATGTGTACATGATTACGAGGCTACCGATTGTGGGAGCACACGTCTATTTCATTTCTCGAGGCCTTTGAGGAGACCGATGCTAATAGTATTTGGAGAGGGGATGGCCGAGATCAGGTTCCATAATGCGAGCCTGAGCTATGGAGAGATGTACGCATCCCATCTAGAGGAGATGAGGCTATTTGTTGTGATTATGGAGGCGGTGTGCTACTTTGCACTACCAGATGCAGAGGGTGGGAGATTCCCATGGGCCTTGATGGGAGTTCTCCATGATATGATGGAGGACCAGACCTACTTTTCTTGGGCACCAATCTACCTAGTGTAACTATACAGAGAGTTGGGCCTATGGGAGACTATGAAGGTTTAGCCTATGTTGTACCTTTCTTCTTCACTATTGGGCATACAAGCACATTGTGTGTGTTTGTCCGATTAGGTTACCCCGACTTGATGTATTTGAGCTGGTATGGTCAAGGTTGGTTTCAGACGCTGGGTGCTAGTTGGTGGAGCGCACCGGGGGCTTGGGTGACACATGATGTTGCTCACTACAAATGTATTTTGGAGGGGTTGTCTGGAGTAGAAATCCTCTAAAGGACGTATGTGGTTTATCCATCATACGAGGGCATGGCGATGAGTTGGAGGAGTTACAGTTGCTCGATGGGTAGAGGAGTGTCGTGTCTGCAAGAATAAGATGGTACCTATAGATAGAGTTTAGAGATAGTTTGGATTACCGCAAGATGTGCCCCCACTATTTCCACAGTACATGAGGGATGATGTGGAGAGACCTATGTCTCCACCATGACCTACAATGCCAACCGGGTAGGAGGAGTAGATGGTTGACCGAAATATCAATGATGTAGGTGTGACCGATGGGTATAGATGGTGGTGGGCGGCCCAACTACAAACAACACCACCCAAGCCAGGACAGCCAGACGTGGCCACCCTCATATCTAGAGAGACACAAGACAGGACATGTGGCCGAATGACATGCTCAGATTAGTGGTTTACGAGAGGCAGGCGACGTGGTCACAGCGAGGCGAGAGGTTGCCACATTATAGGCACATGTGGTGGATTTACAGGCCTAGATAACACAGGGACATGCACACTGCTCGGGGTGGAGATGGTGATGGTGGGCAGGTAGCTACCTTACAGGCACAGGTAGCAGTAGGTTGCAGGGTTAGTTTTCCATTGCACATGGACCGATAAAGAGACTAGTACAAGGTCAGGGATAGGGTCCCTATTTATAGGTAGGAGTGTGACAGGGTCCTATGGTAAGAGCAGCACGAAGAGTTAGGAGACTGATCGTACCACTGCAGACAATACAAATGGCTAGGTTCCGAGATTCCCTAGGTGAGGCATTATACTATTAGAATCACCTGATGATGGAGGGGATATATGTTCCATCTTATGCCGAGTACAGAGAACAACATGCCTTGAGTGAGAGGAGTAGATCCCGCACTCATAGTGTGGAGAGTACAAGGGGCCGACGAGCCTAGAGACAGGGTCATGGTGAGGAACCCGCTTTATGGAGGCCATCTCCAGATGCAGGGCCATGAAAGGTCAAACTGAGGTGAGGTGGAGAGAGGTTTGCAGGGTAGCCTACTTTGGAGAGGGCGGTGGAGGAGACTGATGAAACATGGATGGACATCAGGTGGGGTGACGAGTAGTCACCATGTATGATCGATGTATCCATTTTTGACACATGTTTGATATATTTACTTGGCCTACATGCAAAGATAGTGAGGATGTATATGAGCATTTTGATACTTTGATGATTATATCACTGCAATGTACAAAGATATTGAGACATTGAGATACATGTATTGATTTGGCATTTGTGGACATATGTATGTACACACAAATTTTGATGATCTATATAGAGATGGCGGTATTATGATATGATGTTGGACTTATGTTTGGAATTTCATATTGTTAGTTGTGTATGTGATATAAACTAGGTAATTTAGGCATGATGGAGTTAGGTTATAGGCATAATGGAGTCGAGTCGGTTTAGGCATGGATTGAGTTAGGTCAGGTTTTATGGTTTTGATTTAATTTTCTAGCTATTGACAGCATGGAAAACTAAATGATGATGTTATGGTTTAAATTTCCAAATATGTGATATCATGGAAATGTAAAAAGATAGATTGTGTGATCTTATGATGTGTCAGAATGGTAAGTAGGTGTATATGTGTGTTAATTGATGTTTTTTTGGTGTAATTTCCAATTGTTGATATAAAATGGAAACTAACTATGGTAGCATGTGAAATAGGAAAATGGGGGAAATTGGTTAGGGTAAGAGAGTGGCTGAGCTAACCTTCAAGGGCCCCATGCCCCTCAAGTGTAGCCTACATAGCCATGGTGAAAAGGGGCCTCAGTCGATGAAGTTATCCCATAAGCTAGGGAAGAATATGATGAGGTAGTAGAATGAGTTGGGGTTTTAGGCATGAGCGAGTCTAGGTCATAGGCGTGATTGATTTTAGGTCATTTAGGTCATTGGAATGGGTGATGTTTGGTTGATTTTGGTGAAATAGGAATTCCTAAAATGTAGGTGTCGATGGTTTAGTCCTGTATAGGATAATCAATAAGTAATGAATAAGTTGAAAGATAAGAGGAGGTAGAAGATCCACCTAATTGATAAGGATCATAACAGCCGACCATACCATAGATAAGATGATGAACGTAAAACCCTAAAGGCATTACATGATCGATTATTTGAAAGGTGAAGAAAGTCGCACGATAAAAAAATGTCACATTATCGAGAGAAAGTCCCTTGAGGCGGTAGGAAATGGGGGTGAAAAAGGTGATGAGATGGAAATGGTTGGGTTTAGCATAACCTAGTATAAGACAACATGCCTATTTGGCAAGAGACCCAAGATCACAATAGGAAAGTCCAATGAAAAAATTTCACTTTTTGTTTTTTATTTTTGTTGGGGATAGACTGATTCATGCGGGAAGTCTATGTGGGATGAGTAAATTATCTCCTCAAGGTCTTCGTGAAGCTGATCAATGTGGGAAGCTTCTAAATATTTTTATTTTATTTTGGTAAGAATAGTATTCTTTTGTGATAGATTATATATGTAGTATGTCAAGCTTTGTATAGTTGTCCTTCGAGGGAGCAGTCTATTTATAGTGGCAAAATAGAGATAATAGATGTCCTTTTGAGGGAGCCATATTTTTCTGGAAGTTTGACTCAAGGAGTTGGATCCCATTTTGAAATTATTTTATTTTTAGGCTTTTAAGTCATGGAAAAACTATAGAGAAAAATTAGGCTCTTGTTTTGAAGACAAAAAATTAGGGGCGTATGAGAGTTTAACTATGATGTAAGGGTACGAGGTGATGAACGACCATGGGATTCCATCTTGAAAAAGGTGAAACTTATCCATGAGAATCATGCCATGAGAAGATCCATGGTACTCATGTTGAAGATAAGGTGAAAGGTGACGGGTAAAAACATGATTCTTGTTTAGTCGTTTAGGGAGAATGGGAAATAAGAGAGGAGAATGGCACTCAAGGGATGAGCATGAAATAGGAAAACACTTATGTAGGAATTGAATTCAAAAATAAAATGGTCAAAGATGAAAGGCATTGAGAGACTCATGTTCGGGTTTACCTTGAGTGAAGACAAATAATAAGCACTGATCTCTAGGCATGAGTCACGACATATGGTCTAAGACAATTAGGAGAAAATTTTCCCGTTTACTTTTTTTTCTTCTTTGGATACATGTTGATTTTATTTTAGGATGAGATCACCAACGTGGAAGGTTTATTCATGGACACGTTTTTCATTGGCACGCTTTTATACGTTTTTTGGTAGACTTGGAGATAGTCGAGAGCATTAAGACAACATTTCGATAATAACTCAAGTTGTGCCAAACGGTCATAGTGAAATTCATCATCATTGAGCATGTCTTGGAGAGAAATACGAAGAGATGAAATATGGACTTTGAGAGGCAAGACAACCTCTGTACTGTAGACCAGAGGAAAAAGAGTGGCAGCAGTTGAAGTGTGAATACTAGTGTGGTAATCCCACAGGGCGAAGGGAATGTGAGTATTTCAATCCTTCCCAGTATCGTCAACCACTTTCACAAGAATTTTGTTCAAGGTTTTATTGGTTGATTTTTATTGGCCATTGGTTTGTGGGTAATATGGTGAAGAGAAACTAAGTTGGATGCCAAAAACCTCTTTTGAAACCAATTACCCATATGTTTTTGAATTATTTTCCATTATCAGTGATGAGGCGATGTGGAACACCAAAGTGACAAATAATGTGATGATTAATGAATTCACATATTTTCTCGGCTTTTGTAGAAATGAGAGGTATGGCTTCAACCCATTTAGTATAATATTCGGTAGCGGTGATGATCCATTGATGTATTTGGGAAGAATGAGGATTGATTTCTCCAACAAGATCCAAACCCCATTGGGAGAAAGGCCAAAGGTCACGGGCAACCTGTAAGGCATGAATATGTGTGTGATGAATATTAACATGTTTTAGCATTTCACACAACGTTTGACATAGTCACAACAATCATGGTTGAGTGTTGACCAAAGAATAGCCCAAGCGAAGGATACACTTAGTAACAATGAGACCACCAAGTGACCTCCACATATGCCATCATGAACTTCCTTGATGGTATAAGGAATTTTAGAACCCATCGAGGCATCGTAAGATAATACCGTTGAAGCCATGTTTATAGAGAAGGCCACCCATGATGACATAATGAGAGGCCCTTTTGAGAAAGGTGCGTTTTCCATTATTAGTGAGTTCAAGAGGTAGGATGGACAAGGAAAGGTAGTCTCATGAGTTGCTTATACCAAAGGTCGTATGGGTTTGGTTCAATAGTTCCAATGAAGCTAATGTCATGAAGTGAATAAGAAGGTGATTGCAACCTTTGTACGGTGACAAATATTTTAGAGTCAGAGGGGGAAGTAAGTATCTGAGATGTAAGACAAGCCATGGTATCCAAATTTGTTAGTGGAATGTGGAGTGGTTTGAAGTTCATAATGGTCAAAGGCGATCAAAATTATGTCAACATGATGTTTATACTTTTGAAGTATTTCATTACGATACTAGTAAATACCATTCACTTGGTTTTACTACCAGTTGAGAGTCACCAAAAATATTAATTGATTTAACATCTAAGGCAATGGCGGTTTGGAGACCAATACGAGTGCTCCGTATTAAGAAATGTTGTTAGTATAATCAAAATAAAGTTTGAAGGATAATGCCATATGTTCACCATTTAGAGGAATAATGATAAGCACATGCACCTCCCCACGCTGACATTTGGAACCATCAAAGAATAGGGTCATCCTGAAGTAAACGGTATCATCTAAGGAGAGGGTGGCGATGGACTCATCCAGAAAATCGAAGTTAGAAGATTGATTTTGGAGAGAGGGGCGTCGTGAGTTGGTCGAAAATGGCCTGACATTTGATATATTTCTACTTGAATGAATTCAAGGTCTAAGTCTATGAGAAACATGCACCAACGTGCAACATATTGATTTTGGTAAGGTTTGGCATACATGTAATGTAAGGGTCAATGTTGGTGACAACATATGTTTTGTGATTGAGTAGGTAATGACAAAGTTTAGTGGCGACAAAAACTAAGGCTAAGCAATTTTTTTGGCATGGGTGTATCTGGTTTCATAGTCCAAAAGCATATGGCTTATGTAATAAACCGCTTGCTCCCTATGTTGCTCATCGTGGTGAGCAAGCATGACCCCTAAGGAGTGATAAGTAACGAATATATATAGGTAAAAGGGTTGGTCATCTTTATGAGGAATACATATGGGTGGTTAGAGAAGGTATTGTTTTAAGGCCTCAAAATCTTTGTGGCATTCATCATCCCATTTTAAGGAGACATCCTTTTTAAGAAGATGATGAAATGGTTAGCAACATCGGAAAGTTGTGAAATGAACCGGTGAAAAGATTGCAACTTACCTTGTAAGCTACGAAGTTGGCGAAGGTTAGTGGGCAGAGGCATTCAAAGAATAACCTTTACTTTAGAAGGGTCAACTTTGATGCCACGCAAAGACATAATGAAACCTAAGAGCTTCCCGAGAGAATTGTGAAGACACACTTCTTGGGTTGAAGGTGAACTTGATACTTGATGAGACAGTCAAAGATGGTCTTTAGAACTGTGAGGTGTTCAACCCGATGTTCGTATTTGGAGAGGAGGTCATCTAGGTAATCTTCTACTATATTATGCATGATTTTGTGGAATATATAAGTCATAGCCACCGATACATAACACCAAGCATTTTTAAGGCCAAAAGGCACGACTCGATAAAGTAGGTCCCCCAAGGGGTGATTAAGGAATTTTTGTGTTGATCTTCTGGAGCAAGTAATATTTGATTATAACCCAAGAAGCCATCCATGGGTGATAACATCTCATGACCAGTGGTGAGATCAACTAGCTGGTCAATACCTGGTAGAGGGAAATCATCTTTAGGGAAAGCAAGGTTGAGATCATGGAAAATTGTGTAGATGTGAAGTCCCCCAGTCACCTTGGTGATGGGGACAATGTTAGAAATCCATTGGGGGTAGTCGATGGGTAAGATGAATGGAACAAAAAGAAGGTGTTGAAGTTCTTCTTTAACAAGGAGAGCAATGCGAGGGTGCATTTTTCATAGCTTTTGATTTATAGGTTTGGCATCAAGAATGGTTACGATATTGTGGAAAACTATATTGGGGTAAATACTGGGCATATCAGCTTAGGGCCAAGTGAAAGCATGGTCATGATTTTTTAGGAAAGAAGTAATGACTTCCTGTTTCAACAAGCATCTAAAGATTGGCCAATTTTTTGAATGTGTGGGTCGTCTTGAGTGTTGATATTGACTTTGATAGTCGATTCATTCAACATGGTTTGTATCTCAGATGACAAGGACAGGTGAATATAAGAGTCTTTCACACCGAGATAGGTGAGAATAGACTCATTGCATATGACATTAAACGATGTTAATAGAAGGTGTATCATCATCGATCATGTCAGGATACATGAAAGGAAGAGAAGAGGGAACCTCATTATCATGTTAATAAGTCAAAGGTCCCAAGGAGATGGTGTTTAAGAAAAAAAAAGTTAGGAGGAATGGATTTTGTATCTATTGACTCCATTGGTGAAGGTGGTAAATGGGGTGAAGAAGGATCATCATCCTTAATGAGTTCAATGTGGGCCTTCTTGGAAAATAATTCAGTAAAGCCGATATCGCTTGCTACAGTCGTTATGTTTACGGGTGGTACATGGAATAATAGTGTGATAGCCTTGTTCATAAAAACCAAAACCAAAACCCTTCCATGCACATCGATGTAAGAAAGTGTGGGCGAAGTGGTGATTGGTAAGAGATTGGAGGTCAGAGGAGAATGGTCAATTTTACGATGGTGGCTTGGGTGTATAAGTGGAAGTATCGAGTACCCCATATGTGAGATTGGTACGAAGGTGGGGAGGACCATAAAGAAAGCACCCACTATGCGGTGATCATAGTGAGGGTGTTGGTGCAGTTTCCATACTCTTGTAGCATAAGGAATGTATTGACATTGTACAGGCGATACTCCCCCAGAGTGAGGCATTAAAAACACCTTCTAAGGGATTGGTGGCGATACATGGGTAGCTAGAATAGACTAAGTATTAGGGCTTGGTGGAGGTGGTATTGGTTGGTTGAGAGGTAGATGGCTTAGTTTGTGGAGGTTGTGGCAGCGATAGGGATAGAAGGATTTGGGTGTGAGAGAAGTGGAGGCTATATTGGTGGGTGGGGTTTTTAGGTGGAGAAGAGGTGAAAGTGAGGGTAGATGTCTTAATGGGTATAAGAACATCATTAGTTTGATATAGTATATTCCAAGTCTTGAATGGCAATGGGTCGGTGGGATAGTGTAGTTATGCCCTTCATGTTCAAATTTCAAGAAGTGGTGTAGATTCGAAGGAATACAACCCATGGCTCAAATCCAAGGTCGGCCAAGCAAAATATTATATTGGAACCCATGGCTCAAAAGCGAGGCGGATACCCAATGAGTAGGTGGAGGTGTAGAGGAAGGCAAAAACTTAGCGAGAGAGGCTACATGATGAGGGGTAATGATGGAGGCTACGGGTGTAGGGTCATTTGGTAAAACCTCAATAGATCGAAAGACCTACATGAGGGCTTAACGATGTGACTCGAGAGGTTTGGATGAGGTCATATAAATACATTTTGAGGGAGAATTGGAGTAATTGTTTAAGCATTGTGCGGTGTGTGATCCCATCAGAAATAGGATATGTAGGACCTTGAATAGTGACCTTGGGTGTGGGCGTAGATGGTATCGGGTACATGATCGGTTGATGGATGGTTGCTTTTTCCTTGCCCTTGTCTTTTTGGGTGCGGGTGGCAATGTGGATCATGTTGATTTGGGGGTGAGAAGTAGATGGAGATGGTTCACCATGAAAGGTATAACAACAAGAAGGACAAAATCCTAGAGGGGGAAAGAGCCTTGTGAAATGAGTAGAGAGCACATGACATTTAGATGGGGTTTTGGTGAGCTCTCTAATGTGAACCATGTTGATTTCAAATTTGGGGGTGGATAAAAGGGTTGTGGGGGGAGATGTGGGTTGCTTTGTAGGTAATGAAAGAATATGTGGGGAGACCTGGAGGAGGCGAGATAAGGTCCTCATCAAGAAGATCATCATCGTTAAATTTTCTCTTCGGGAGGACACAGTTGGATAAGAGTGGTTTTTAAAGCCTTACATTTCTCTACATCGTGTCCTGGCACATGATGGTAGGCACAAATTTTAGTTTCGTCGAACCCTTTTGGTTTGAGTTTGAGTGGGTCGTAAGGTCTAAGAGGTGGTAATGTGATGACAAAGGTTTGAGGAGGTTGGATAGGATAATGACATACGACCCCCCGCCAATGGATCGCAGTGTTATGGGTGAGTGTGGAGAGGTGTCACATGTGAGAGGTCTTGAAGAGGGGTAGGCTAGACCATCGGTTTAGAGTGTGATCTTGTCTTAGGCTTAGGTTGCACCTTCTTGCATAAAGGTGTAGTAGATGGACTAGAAAGCGAAGGGACAATGAGGTCTAACCACTTCTTTAGAGGGTATTAAGTTTTAAATTTTTGTTGTACCTTCGTGTGTAGAGATGAGGAAGGAGCATGTGATGTAGATGGAAAGTTAGATTGAGGGAGAGGACGAGTTACCCATGAGGATAATTGCAGGTGCCATAGAGGTTTTTACAGAGATCAAGTGGAAGATGTAGGCGTGGACAGGAGGAAAGAGTCATGGGTAGTAACAAATTTATGGAAGGTAGTGGTGGTATAGGAGGTAAGAAGGTTACATGTGAAGGTCGATTGGGTATGTTAGAGGAATGGGGTGAGGAGGTGAGTTGCTTTGAGTTCTTGATTTCTTGTGTTTCGGAGGTTGCTTGGCCAAGGTTGAGGGGTGAGGTCCTAGGATGGACGGAAGGGGCAAAGGTGACAGAGACAAGGTAGGTGAGGTCGGTGTGGGTGGCTTAAAAGGTTGTGTTTTCCTTTTAGGTGGAGGGATAAGTTTGGTGTGGGTTTGGGAATGTGGGGCCAAATCTAATTTGACAAGTGGGTGAGCAAGGTTTGATGTCGGCATGAACCCTAAGGTGACAATGGGTTTAGGTAGGGGAGGTGACATAGGTGTGGGTAGTTGTTTGGGTGTAGGTGTATCTTTGGGTCATGAGAAAAGATTTGGGCATAGGTGTAGATGATGAAGCGTAAGGTGTCCTAAGAGGCATAGTTATGTGTGGCTTGGTTGATTGAAACACTTTCGGATAGATGGTAGAAGTGTCGGTGAGTGACAAATGCATTTGGGTTGAAGCAAGAAGTAGAAGATGTCCCCAAAGAAAGGATTTGTCAACGTACTCCAAACAATCACCAGTGTGAAAAAGGTACTACTGTAAGCGTGGATGATGTGGATTGAATAGAAATCATTATAAAATATGTTTGAGAAACATGGAAATGGTTAGCCTTAGACTCTTTCGGTAAGAGAGCCGAAAGTAGGTCAGCAGGATCTTGGAAGGCTGATGGGGAATGGTCACCTAAAGGAAATGGTGTTTCTAAAGGATCCTCTATGGGTACATGAGATGATGAGTGATATGAGGTAGGCTCTTCTTGCAATGGTACAGGGAGTGGACATGTGTCTCATGTGGGTAGAGAGAGGTGTTACTAGTGGTCGATCGATAGTTTGAGAGGCAAGTGGCGAAGTAGGCTCGGTATTAATTATAGGTTCCTCCATGGGTGAAGGAGAAGATGAAAGGGATTCCTCTGTGGGTGGAGGAGTGGGTGAAGTAGATTCCTATACACGTAGAGGAGTTCGTGATATGATTTCATCTATGGAAGGAACATGAAGAAATTGGGAAGTTTCTTGGTATGTCATCGAAAATAGCGTGGACCTCATGGACATTGCTATCATTGGTTGAGGCATCACCAATTTGGTTGGAAGATGGGGTATGATTAGGGAATGGTTTTGAAGATATGTAGATTTTGGTTGGCTGGTGCATTTGGGTTATCTAAGAATAGATCTCCATTGTCTAACATTTCTTGGATGATATTCTTGAAAATGATGTAATTATCTTTATGACCTTTTACACGATGATGGTTTTAAAAGTCATGTTCTTTATACCATGCGGGCATGGGGCGAGCAGGGTCAAAACCAATGTGTGGTTTTATAGGTGGAAGGGTAATGACACAAGCCTTAATAATATTTTCTAAAATAGAAGAATATGGCTCCCCTATTGGGGTGTACTTTCGTTGTTCTCGTATGAATTGGAAAGTTTGGACAAGAGAGAGATTAGAAGAAGGTTTAGCTTGGTTTGATGGGTGAGAGGGTCCAGCCTTGAGAACCATGGCGTTGGCATATCCTTTGGATTTTGAATAGTTGTTCTAGGGTTTCAAAGATGAAGAAGCATCATTTGATTTGAATGCGATATTTTTGTTACGTAGCTGAATTTTCTTCTCTTCGATAGCACGAATCTCCAATTTTCATGCCATGGTGAATGCCTCGTCAAAGGTGTGGAAGGTTTGCACCTGTAGGGTTGGTGAAATGTGTCTAGCACAAGCTTGAGTAAACAAATCTATGAGTTTAGTTTGAGGTAATTGGAATGTGAGCTGGTTAATTAGGCTACGCCAACGAGTGACAAAGTTAGCAATAGACTCGTTGTTGTATTTTCATGTAGAATAGAGATCAGTCATGGTAAATTTCTTGACAATGTTGATTGAGAAGTGATCTAAGAAGGCCTAGGCTACTTGATTAAACAAGTAGATGGAATTTCTAGGTAGCCCACTATACTAGTCTAATGCAGGTCCTATCAGGGACATCGGGAAGGTTCGTAGGAGTAAAGCGTCATCATGGGCAATCAGATAACACCCATGTTTGAAAGACCACAAATGTTGTTGCGGGTCTTCTTTACTATTGAAGCAGTTAAATTTTTGGCATTTCCCAATGTATGGGATATGGAAAAATAGTAATGGATGGATGAATGGGCTCATTATAGATTTCATCATAGGTGAGGGAATTGTGTGATATGGAAGCGATGCTTCTAATGTCTACATTTTTTCCATCATCAACTTGATGAGGTCATTGGTAGGTTGTGAGGGAAGGGTGCCTCATGTAGTATTAGAGGGCTGGTGCTAAACATATGATGTGGGTGGTATTCCAAAGTTGTATGGTGATTCGAATAGGAAGGTTGAGAATGAGGGAATAACATAGGGGCACATACATGAAAAATGAATGACATGAGCGAGATATGTGGTTTTGATAATATGTATATGGAGGTGGGATAGTCGAAGTGACTCTAGTAGTGATTGGGGAAAAACTGCGAGATAGAGAGGACAATGTTCGGAATGGGGTAGGGGTCACGAAGCCATGGGTGGTTGTGTTACAATTGGTATATGTGAGATAATGGGCATGGATGGGGTTGTGCTCGGGTGGTTGATGAAGGAACTACCGATACTACGGGTGAAACAAATGTTGTAGATGATGTGTGGTCATAACGGGTGTGGGGCCTAAGCTGTGAAACCACCGGGGAAAAAAGGTAAGTGTAATGTCAAGCTAGTAGGGGATGATGCGAGAAGTAGGTACAAGGGTAGGAGATGATAGATACGGGCATGCCGTATATTAAATGACCTAAGTAATCCCTGAGTAGATGAGTGCAAAAGATAGAATTGTAAGGCTGCGGGATTCGATTGAGGAGTCATGCGAACTCCTCATCACCTGTAGCAATGGTGATAGGATGAGTGGGATCCATGGGTAACATGATAGAAAGTGGTGAGGGACTAAGTGGGAGGGTTGATTATGGCCGACATGGAATATAAGAACATTAGCTTGGTGTGAGTTAACACCATGTGACTAAGTGTCGACCTAGTAAGACCGTATTCGTAAATGACACAAAAATAACAGAGATAGATAAAAATGAGGATGGGAGGGTGAATTTGATTGAGATTTGGATTTTGAAAACCAAACATAGACACTAATAATGGTCGACCGACCGGTGACGATTATTGGGGAATCGATGTTGGTCACGTAAACCGATGTTAGTTCTTGTGGAGAAACACCCATTTCAGATAATGAAACAATATTGATGAAGGTTCAAAGAAGTAGTTTTGTATGATAGTAATACCAATAGAACAAAAAAAGATAGGAAAATATCCCGGTGCCCTAAGGGCCAAAATCAAAATAGAATGAGTGAAGAAATATTGTCCCAGGATAAATACCCGTAAAGCCAAAATCCAACACTCGGTTACTTGATGAAATTTAGAGAGAAATGAAGAATATTGGGTTTTGTGATTTAAATCAAGTGAAGAATCAAACTTAGGAATTTGAGAATGAGAAGATGGGGCCTGCTACACTTAGATAAAGTCAGAATAATCCAACTATGATGGTGGAGTGTGCAAGGAAAAATAAAAATGTGGAATCGTATCCTCACACCTCAAAACATAAACCAAGAAGAACACTTAGAAAAACACAATCCTAAGAGTGATTTTTCTTTATGTTTGTTCAGCTTACGCTATTTAGAACCGATCGTGTGCATTCATAACATAATTTTTGGTTGGGAAGGCGTCATAAGAAGAAGGAAATCTAGAAGGTGAGGTTTCAGGTTATGTTATGGTGGGGGCGGGCCATCCTCTGAGGTAATGACTGGAAAAAGTAACCAGCTAGGTACCCATTGTCAATCCTCTAATCGTGTGATCATTGACAACTTCTTCCGGGTGGGATTTTGTTTAAGAATATGTGTATTTTTCAATTTTGTGAATTTTGGTAAGACATAGAGAGAGAGAGAGAGAGAGAGAGAGAGAGAGAGAGAGAGAGAGAGAATGTTCTTTTCTACGATTCTTTGTGTCAACCATCAGCTGGGCATGACTTCTAGTGTATAGGTTGCCATAATTTTAATGTGAGCTAAATGCAACAAATCAAAATGTAATGCAATTATTTTAAGCCCAAATCGAAATATGATTTTTAATGTAACAATTGATGAACAGGAAGAGGAATGATCTTTCACTAATGCAATGCAAAAAGAAAGAAGAATGTGTTCTTTTTAAAGCACCACCAACACGACTGCTTTTAGACAATAAAGACAAGAAGAATAATTCCAGAGAATAAAATTAATGTGTAATCTTTTTGAAAGGAAAAAGACACACAAATTTCACCTAGAATGACAATAGAACCCCTGATGGGTCCCACCAAAGCGTGCCAAAATGTTTCACCATTTTCTTTACGTTTTCAAACGTGATGAAACAGAGATAGGGTAATGGGCCGAGGAGGAATAAGCATGTTATGTTGGTCAGTTGAAGGTTATTACACACGTTTTGACTTCTTGATCCAATGCTAACTGTGAGAGCTTACTTTTGGCTAGGAGGAACTACCTGAAATAGAAAACAAGACCACAAAAAAGAGTTAAATAATATATGATAGTGGACTACCTAGCGTATGCTAGATTCGGGAAGTGTGATACTTCCTAGATGGCTGTTAATCCACTATTTTAATACAACTTAATGCAATAAATAACATAAATAAACAAATTTCTACAGTAGTTGATATGATTTAGGCATCTCATTCAAATACAATAAACAAATATAAAATAACAGGCTAGGCTATGATCAGATCTCGAAGGGTAGGTAATTGTCTGCAGTCTTTGGAATTGGTTAGGGTTAGGTTCTGGGTTGTTTGAGTCACTTGGTAGAAGGTTGTTTGGTTCGTTATTGGTGAAAGGTCTTAAACACATAGATCGATGTTGGTAAGGTATAACCAATGATGGTTTATTAGAACCGACGATGGTCATGGATAACCGACGTTAGTAGGGTCAAGGTGAAAGAAGCTTATTGAAATCTGGTTGTAAAGGCTGATTTGAAGTTAGACGAGAGATGAAAAGGGGGAATGAGGGAGGTATGTGGATGTCCTAGGTATACTCGGAGGTATGTAACAATCGGGTGTGGGTGGAGGAATGAGTGATTTTGCAGAAGGTGAATGGTAAGAGAATGGGAGTACAAGCAAAATCGATAACCGAAGTAACAGAGCCTACTAAAATGGAATAAATAAATATTTGGTTAAAAAGAATACTTATAATGATGCAGTTTGATGGCTAGATGGTAATGACGGTTGATAAGAGGAATGGTGTTTGATGTCACGACAGTGCTTCCTGGAATGTTACCGTGAGTGCAATACCTCTGGATCTGACTTAGTGCTGGCCATGGACGCCCTGGATGTACGAAAAGACTCTAGTTACGCTTGCCCGCAATTATTCACTCTTCTCCTTGATTCCATAATGTGCCATCCTTTGGAACAAGGTTACCCAAAATAATAAATGGTAACAAATGACGGTTTTGGGCTAACCGGCATCGGTTTCAGGATGACCGACGTCGATTAAGGTGAGATTCCCTAGGTTTACTAAAAATGACAAATCTTAGCAATCATTTTGGCCAGTCCTGTCTATCCTCGCATGGATCATAACGGACATTTTCCTTTAATTAGCAGGAATGTGGTTAGAGGGATAATAGGCATTGATTTTTAGGGTTGAGCTAAGTCTTAGTTAATTAATGATGGTGAGATTAAGTCTTAGTTAGTTATGGTGATTGGGTAAATAATAAATATAGGTTTAGTGTTTAATGAGGTGTCTAGGTGAGGTGGAAATTAGCATAATTAAGGTAATTAAGTAATGAATATTGTGGGGATGGGTATTAATTTAATTAAGTTAATTAAATTAATATTGATGTGGGGGTGGAAGGGGCCATGGTTAGGTGAATATGTTTGAGTTGGTTATTTGACGAGGACCAAGGGAGTGTGACCCAATTATGGTGTCTACAAGATTGTTTAGTGGAAGAGGGATTGTTGTTAAAAGGATAAGGTTGGTTAGTGGAAGAAGATGATTGATGACTAAGAGGGGACTAGTTGAAGATTGTGGATTAGTAAATGGATTTGGTTAATTAGAAGGTGAAGGTGTCGAGCATATTTGGGGAGTTTATCTAGATTGAAACGTGTTTCGTTAGGGATTATGTGAGATGGAGCGTACTTATCTCACAATGGAAAATAGTGATTATGTTTATACCGCCCTTCGAGGAATCGAAATACTCAAATGGTTGGAAATATGCATGCAATCTAAATTCTTTTTCCATATAAGGGAATTTAATGCATTGGTGAAATGTTGAGGGGATGGATTTCATGGAATGAATCCATGGTCGACCAACGAGAATTTTATATGCGAATTCTACGTCGACCACATGAGATATCATTTCTAAAGTGATTGGTCCAACCTTGAGATGTAATGTGATCGTTCCTTCAGAATTTCTTTCACTATTATCATACCCACGAATGGCTATAACATTGTCTTGTAAATCATTTTCGGTATAACCTATGTAGTGTAAAAGTTTCATGAAACGAATATTCAATGTGGATCCATTTTCGATTAATACAGCTTGATCTTACGATGAGTTATATAACCCTCAACATATAAAGAATGATTGTTAGCAATGTTGGGGTTAAGAAGGTCATCAGGACCGAATGATAGAATAAGATTGGGTAGAAAAAGGTGTGCTATTAAAGCCTGGAATTGTTGTGAATTGATGTCCTCTAGGACATGATCATTATTCAATGTTTGCATAAGGATGCGTTGTAGTGTGGGGGAAGAATTAAGTAATTCCATTATGGAAATTTGTCTTTGTAGTATTCTCAAATTGTTTGACAATATTGAATGGTGGCGCAGTTGTGGAGTGGAAGTGGTTGTGGAGTTAGATGGTGGATTAGGATGTGGTGTGGGAGAAGAAGTAACATATTTTTTTGTGGTAGGGACCCACATTTTTTTTTTTCGGTGGTGATCACACTATCGGTTTTGATCTTTATTGTTGCCACTAAGTTTTGGTCATAGTCTATGGTCGATATGACTTAGTCATACTCAACGTTGCTTGATGATTAGGCCTTATCCTGTGAATTATCATTGTGGTTAGGGAAGGGGTTTTTGGACATGTTAAGTTTTTCATTGGGTGTTTGTTCCTTAGAAGTATTTTCAAATTCTATATCTCCACGTTCGATCAAATCTTAGATGTAATGGTGAAGTTGCATGCATCGATATGTAGAGTGCCCTTTTATGCAATGGTAATCACAATATTCATTGTCTTTATACCAATTTGATTTGAGTTGTCCTTCTTTGAAGGATTTGAAAATGGGATACATAATCATGTTGGCATTTGCTAAGTGATGGAAGATGCTAGATAGGCTTTCTCCGAGTGGAGTGAATTGTCTTTGCATGTCACAAGAAGGAGCTTCCTTTCTAGGGATTATGATTGGTTCTTTGTTGGATTTAATTGGGTTGAGCGGGTTGTTTTAAATGTTATGGACATGATGAGAATCGTAATGCCATCGTTGACTATATTTCAGTTTTTATTAAAGAATTTAGATTTGTTCGGGTTCCGAGGGGCATCTATATGAGGTTGATTCTGAAGGGTGTTTTAAATAAGCCCTTAGAAATGAGAGATTTTTGATTTGTGTTCCCTTTTCAATGAGTTCTTAGAAATTACTCGAGAAAATGCATTTCCATGTGGAATGATAATTCATAAATGAGAGTTGGAATTAAAAATGCTAACCAATTTCCTTTCTCGGTATTTAGCATAGGTAATCTTCTTGCAATTCCTCACCATCATTGTAAAAAGGAGGAAAAGTTTTCATTGGGCCTTTGTCTAGTGTTATAGAGATCGAGCATGGTTATTTTTGAGTCTAAGTTGAAGGAAAAATGTTTGACGAATTTTTCCTATAATTCTGTGAATGTTGTGATTGAACCTTTGGGAAGATGGAGAAACCAATCTAAGGCTTGTCCTCCTAAACTCTTAGGAAATAATCATAAAAGATATATGTCACGATAAGAAACTTCTTGAAATTGCATGTAAAATTCCTTGACATGTTCACGGGGTCACCCTTGCCTTTGTATTTATCAAATTTTGGGGTTTTGAAGGATGATAGAAATGGTGAGCATAATATTTCTGTATCAAATGGGTAAGGACATAATTATCCAAAGTTGAACTATTTTGATTGTTTTTGTAGTCCTTGGATGGTGTCTTTCATATGTTTCCATTCTTGTGCAAATGGAGATTTAGGGGACGAGTTATCAAGGATTTTGTGAGTATGTGGTTTTGGATTAGGGTCTTTTAACCTTTTAGCTCTCTAGATTTTGTTTTCAAGTGTCTTTTTAACTCTTGAATTTTGGTGAATAAATCATTGCTCAAAGAGTTATTTGGGTTGTTTGGTATTTTATTATGGTGACTTGATTCACCATTGTCGATAAGTTTTCTTATATTTTCAGTCCCGAAGTTAGGGGTTAATATTTCCCCATGGCTAGGATGCATAGTAGATATTTGTTCTTGTTTTGCTCAATCACCCTATCAAAATTTTCTTGTCCTTCATTGGTAAGTTCTGTTTGTTCAAATTCTTCATCGTCATTTTCATGATTGTGACTATGTGTGAGTACCATGATGAGATAGGTAATCTGATAATTTAGTTGTTTTGGATTTGGCTTGAATAAGCTTGGGATTGCTTTGATAAAGAGAGTAAATAAAATAAGTTATCTTAATATGATTGTGATATAACTCGAGATGAGCTATTAGGAGTTTGTGTCACGTTGTGTAGATTTGGATTGAATAAGATTATGATTGCTAATAAGGAGAGTAACTTAAACAAGTTAATCTCAAGGTATCATTGTGATATAACTCGAGATGAGCTATTAGGGAATTTGTGTTACGTTGTGTATATTTGGCTTGAATAAGCTTGTGATTGTTGATAAGGAGAGTAACTCAAACAAGTTAATCTTAGTATGATTTTGATATAACTCGAGATGAGATATTAGGGAATTTGTGTCACGTTGTGTAGATTTGGCTTGAATAAGCTTGTGATTTTTGATAAGGATAATAACTCAAACAAGTTAATCTCAGTATGATTGTGATATAACTCAAAACGAGCTATGAAGGGATTTGTGTCGAGATGTGATTTTGATAAACTCGATAGTTGAAAAAATAAGGAGTGAGCTCACACAAGTCTCCTTATGTCATTTGATATAGCTTGAAACAAGCTATAAAGGTTGCTTTGGCAATTAATGAGATAAGGAACGAATGCAAGTCATTAAATATCTATTTGATATAGCTTGAAATAATCTATGAAGGATGTTCTAAAGATTGATCGAGATAAGAAGTGAATGAAAGTCAATCAATATCGGTGTGATATAGCTTGAAATAAGCTATGAAGGATTTTTTGTTGGTGAAGTAAGCTAATGAAATCAATGCGGTGTTATGATCTTCATTCTTGGTTTGTTTCAACATTTTGTGTGGTATTGAATTTTTGAAGAATGGATTTGTAGAAAATGACTAGGATTTGAACTTTACAATGAACACATTGATATCAACCAAGTTTTATGATAAGAAAAATGCTAAACTATTTTGTTTACAAGCAATTAGTCATGTGTATCAAATTGTTTTGACTCAAGAGATAGATTCTTCGGGAATTATCATTGTTCCATGCAATCATACAAGTATGCTATGGAAGGATGGATGTAGGCCTTTATTACTCCAAAAAGACGCGTCCTCCGATATACCCTAGTCCCGATATACCTAATTTTGTACGGGGATAAAATTGGTATGGGGAACCCTTAGAAACCGGAGGAAACTCACCAATTCTTACTTTCCGCTTGAGTGAATCACCAAGTCCAAGGAAGGTTTTGTGAAAAAGTGGAAGGTGATGGGGGATGCATGTGTATGGTGTCCTTATAACTCCCCTAAGATTCTACAGGATGATGCCCGGAGCTTCATTGTTACATTTATTTAGGCGTGACTCGCATGCTCCACACGATGGCATCACCTATAAGTGGAGAGCGGGGGTGAGGTAAAAACTAAACGTTTTGTGATGAGACTAGCTCTCAAAGTGGAATGCATATGCAAATGTTGTTGGTGCGTGGTATTAGATTCCATGTCACTAGCGTAGCTTTGGTGGTGATGAAATCCATCTCTACTACCTACAAAAACATGAGTGATGATGTGATTATACGCAAGGTTCTTTCTAACTTGAAATAAATTTCATGGCGGAAAATGACAACATACTGAGAGTGGGCTAATTTTTTTAGTTTCAGAGTTTTCTTTGAATGGTGGTACCTTTGCCAAATTTTTTTGTCGTTGTGTTTTTGATAATATTCTAGTGATGCGTTCTTGCAAAGAATAGATTAGTAGTTATCCTACAAATGACGTGTTAGAAAATTGATTGTGGTTATTTTTCATTTTCTAGATCGTTCGAAGGTGCAGGAAAAGATCATACATAACCAACAACCAAACAAATACTAATAATATGTCTAAGTAAAATAATGATTGAAATGATAGTTAGAAAAAAAAGCTAGAGGATCTTGTAATATTAGAACAAGAAACTAAACAATTGTGAACGTTTCGATTTTCTAGATCGCTCAAAGGCACAAGAAAAGAGCATAACGAATACAATTGGAATTTTTTTAAATGTTAATAATTACGTAATTAATCATGATTGTGAAATAGAAATGAAAATTATCTTCACAAAAAGAAAAAGAATGAAAGAAAAGATGTAAAACATTACGAGAAGTGTTATTGTGGAAAGTTGGAATGTAAGGTAAATGTTTTTGTTTGGCAGATCCTGTGGCCTTCCAGAGTGAAATAGATGACAAGGAATGCGAACTCGATAATTTTGGTGAGATAGGTGTGAAAAGGTCCTGTATTGTCGAAAAAGGTCCTGCAAGAAAATGATTAGTAGTTTGTACCTGCAAACAATGTTAGTAGAATGATCACGAAAAATAATTAATTATAATCACGAAATGTTAAAAATCACAAAATTAAGTTGATAAAATAAAATGTGGAGATTGTGAATGAGGACAAAAATTTCAAAACATGATTAAGAATGATCTTGAAAAAGAATATCGAAAAGTGATAAATATTGCATGGGTGGTCGAAAAGGGAATTAACGTTGGTTATTTACGATTGGGAAGAACCGCACAAGAAGGTACAAATTTGAAAAATCAAATTGTGAAAAACTAGTAATGATTTGGTACAAAGTGATCAAAAGCAACTAAAAAGAATAATGATAAAAGACATAATTAAATAAGAGTGTTACGAAAATTGCGATAAAGAGAAAATGTTCCATAACTCGAATCGGCAACGTGATGGGAGTGTGAATGTGGTGGATTTGAATAAGCTCGTATACGAATTTGAAGACGAAAATATGGATGCATAAAGACATGACAATGGAAATGGAGGAACAAATTCAATGTAGGCTATATATCGGGATCCAATGTGAAATCCTCATTGTCAATGCAATGTTAAGGATATCAAATACAAAGTGAAAGCATAGATCTCACCATAAACCTAAAGCAAGTAAATATTAGAAAAATAAAAATAAAAACCTAATTTAGTTTTATATGGGTTGTGTTTATAGGTTGGAGCGGCCTAGGAGCTTAGTGGATGGGCTTGGGTGGGCGAGGCAAAGACACAGAGGGCTCAACAAGTGCCGAGGTGGGAGGGAATGGATCGATGAAGGGGGTTTGGGAGAGGAAGAGGTGAGTTAGGGATAGGGGTTTAGATGGCGCAAATCGGGAAGGGAGTGTAGAGTGGTAAGGGAGAGGCGTTGTGAAATAGGGATTGGGGTAGGGTGCAAGGAACGGGGACGGGGATCGGTAGGGACTCGGGAATAGGGTAGAGAGGGTGAGTCGGGACGAGTTGGGTGGGTCCGGCAGGATGATGTGGGGAGTTGGCTCGGCCGAGGTGGGATTGGGATGAGAGGGGGTGAGCGAGGAGATCGGATCTATCCGAGTGGGAGGAAGGCAGAGGACGTAATGTAGCCAAGATGGGTAGGTAGGATGTGGGTAGGGAACAAAGTGGGAAATAGGGAACAAGGTCCGCAGTGGTGTGGGCTTAGTTGGGTAGGTTTGAAAATGGATAGTTAGGTGGGGATGGGGTGAGTAAGGGTGCGAGATGGGTTGGGTGAGTAGGAGGTGGCTCAGCCAAGTTGTCTAAGTCATGTAGGGAGGGGGTGTATGGTAGGTTTTTATTTTCAAAATATCTATTTTTAATTGTAAAACAGTTTATAAAGGAAAAAGCATATCTAGATAGATATATTCAAAAAATTTAATGAACATCTAATCTAAACTATGTTGTTTTTGTGTGCAGTGTATTTTTTTGATGTTTTAGGTTCACAGCAGAAAGTACATGAAAGAAATGCAATACCGAAATGTATACGCAATGCAGAAAGGGAGAAACTAAAATAGAAACCACTCTTAGCACAAGCACAAATCCTACCTACAAAAGTAAAACAATAAACAATGGTAACTTCCCAATTCACCTGTGAAAGCTGCACACAAACAAGAAGATTTTTGTGAAACAAATAAAACACAGAATAAAAAATAAAAATAAAAATGAAACGAAATGGGGTGCGAGTCCCACCGGGCATGCCAAAATGTAAACAGAGAAAATTACAGTAAATGAAAGAAAGAAACAAACATGAAAACCTTTCCAACAACCTTATGTGCAAAAATTAGATAAGGGTATCCTATGAAACCTTGCAGAAAGAATGTTAGAAGTGTTTTGTGGGTGCCCTTAAGTGCTCTCTAAGATTTGAATGAAAATTCCACAAACACAGTTAAAAAAAGTTTTTGTATGTCATATTCAAGAGGGATTGGAAGCAAGGTAAGCGTGTAATTTATAGAAACAAAAGGTAGTTGAAATTATTTATACATGGATAAATGAACATGGTAAAAATAACATTATGCAATGCAATAGTCCCGGGGAAATAATGGAATTAATTGAAAAAATATGCATCCGGAAAGGTGGTTGTACGTGCATTTTAATTTCCCCCACCTTTCTAGGATTCTAGAAGTGCAGTTAACTAGGGTAGTCAAAGTGGAGTCTAAGTGGAGTTTTATCAAGTGGCAGATGACTAGGATGTGCACACACTTAATTAATTAATTAATAAATAATAATTAATTTAGCCAAAGGGGTATAAAGGGTACATGGGATTAATTTAATTAATCCAAAGGGGTACAATGTGTATTAATTAATCAATTTAATTAATTAATTGCAAATGGGTGAATAAAAAGGTGTATTAGCATAATACTGGGAACAAGTGGAAACATGAATGTAAATTTGGGGTGTCTACAGGATCAAGCTTCATGTTGTTCTCCTAAGTGTTTATTCAAGTGTGAATAGCTATTCATCCACTTAAGAATACCATACCATCTCATGACATCAAGATATAGGGATAACTACATAGTATATAATGCACCCAATTTAGTTTTAGTGAGATGTGGTGTATCTTAGCTATGTGATCTAACCATTTTTATTGAAATCCTTGTGTAATTCTTGTAGTTACTTTTATCTTGCTAATATATGGCTCTATGACCTTTTAATGCTTGGATATAGAATGAGATAAAATATTTGACCTATCCCAATTTGTATAGTGACCGCTCTAGATGATGTGGAACTTATTTGGGAATATTTATCAAACCTTGGATTTGTTTATTGAATTAAATTTCTAATGTGATCTTGTAATACTCTTATGTAATCTATAAACGTATTTTAACTTTCCTTTATAACATCACATAGGTGAAATACTCTAATAAAGATGACACTAGGAAGATGAAATGACCCAAAGGAGAATTTTAACCTAGAATTAGAGTTTTCGATAAAAATAGATGGGACCATACATGTCAAGTAAGACCAAAACCTACATCATGACCCTTCGTATATTTTTAAATAAAGATATGAATACCGAGAACTAAAATTTATCTTATGGATGTTATAGGTTTAATGTTTATTTGATAAAAGACTATTCTAAAATTGAGGACATAACATAACGTAAAGATAAGGAAATTTTAGAAGAGATGGAGAAAAGAGGTGATCAGATTCGAATGTGAAAATTTTCCTAGCAAGAGAAAATGGTTGAACTCGACATTACACAAGGACAAGAAAATTTCAGTTTTTATAATTTCCCAAATTTGAAAGCCTATAATTATTTCCTAATAAGGATGAAAGGTATGTAAACCATGTAATTGGTGTATCAAGGATGAAACTCTTAGAAATTTTTGGAAGAATAAATTAAAAATAAATATAAATACCAAAATATAGAAGGAAAAATATTAAACACTAGAACCTATGGAATATTGTGTAAGATAAAAAAATTTCTTCACTAAATGATTACACTCAAAGTATAATGTTTTCTATAATTTTACTAAAATAAGTATTGTAATTTTATACACTAGTGTGCACTCATATTGATAGATTAATACTCTAAAAATTAATGTCCGATAGTACATGTAAAATGATATTAAGAATTTGCATTCAAATATGGAACATGTTAAATATACTAAAACATAAATTAATATCAAGTTACTTAATTTTTCATTACATTTGAGGCTTATTTGTATCTAAATCTAGGTCAAACAAGATGTTACAAGGACAAATATGCTTTGTATCTAAAATGGAGTGTTGAAACCTTTGTGAACATGAGATTCATATTCAAACACTATAATAGTGTGTGTCTATCCAATTCGCACACTAGTTTCTACAACCATTTTGTACTTTAGTGTCAATTTCTCATTGTTGTGTCTTCATATTTAATGGATTCTTACACTTGCATTTGCTATATAATTCTTATTCATAATCCTACAATGATCAAAACCTATTTTCCTATACTAATAATAAAATAAACATTAGATAACAAACAAAAGTGTGCGGTGGAGCTCGGATGGCCTTGGTGGCTAAGACCCGTTTTTGATTTTGGTTAAGTATTGTCCTGAATTTCCCAAATGATGGGCTTAAATTATATGTAATTTTCTAGTGATAATGCATTATTGAATTCAATTCTATAGTTCCTTTGCATGAGTTTTACCTTGTGTTTCAATACTAATAGCCAAATAACTAGGTTTATTTAAATGATTTATACTTCATGAGAATTAGGAGAGTAGTAAAATAGAGTGCTAGAATATAGTTCTTATAGATCGATATTTAGTATAAAAAATCCCTATGAAGTTCCCTTTGGTGTGTGATACATGATAGTAATTAATTGACCCTTGATATTATTTTGACTTGGATCCGTCTACTCTTAACCTAGTGTAGATTGCTTAATACTTGTATTCAACTTGTTCCTAATGTAAATGTTCTTTATTTAGGGAGGATTGTGGAAATTTTTCTTAAGACTTGATAATTATTTTCTAGAAGAGCTCTTGAGAATGACTTGTGAGTAAGGGATTGTCTCTAAAATACTATTTTACCATTCCAAGGGATGTGTATTTAACACTAAGGATGACGAGGAAGTGGAAATAACATAAATAATATAATATATAAGTGTCATCCCACAATTGACACAACCATCCAATAGGGATAAAATGATATGAACTTTTCATGCAATTGAGATTGTAGTGTTCAAATAGGTATAATGTCATATGTGGAAATGTGAAGAAGATTGATAAGAGATATAGGATGTTGATAAGAATTAGATGAATCCTATAGATGTACGAGAAACATATTAGTACATAATATAATTTTTTTCAAGCCTTATAAGAGAATATAATAGTCTTTTAAAGCTCTTTTTCTATGCATAAATCTTAATTAATGTTGTTGATTACCTAATTACCAAATATAAATTATTTAAAATAATTAATATTTTAAATTAATGAACAAATAGCTTTAGGTTAGGTTTTATGGGACACATATACATGATGGAATATTGTACCTATATGGGAACAACCTATAATATCTATAGAAATATTGATGATGGTTATTTTAATATGTAGGCCATGTATCATGTTAAAAAAGACTTGTTCCAAATACTATAGATGGATTACCTAAAATCTCCTCACTAATTATCAAAAACATGTGGGAGAATCTAAAATATCAAAGGATTATACTAAAACATATCTTTAAAGAGAAATCACGAAATTTACATCTCTAACTATCTTCTATTCATGCAACTTCATGGCTTCATGAGTAGGAAAGAATCACCTACTCACACAACAATACACAAATCCCAAATGGAAGGTTCATTTTCTTTAGAAAATTAACCCCTTCTTACTGAACATCATATGATGGAGCTCACCCATTTAAATTTAAATTTTTATAAAAATTCTATGCACCCACATATATACAATTCATAACAAAATTATAAATAAAAAGCTGGGAAGTGGAAACAATTCAAGAGTGTAGATCAATTAGGCCAAATGTAAGGTTACACAATGAAGTGCATACATAGATGAAATTACTTGATATTGGCTTACAAGATTTTCATATGATGTTATTACTACAATTCTTAACAATTGTTAATGTTTTAAACTATTTTTCTTAATTCTTTTACTTTAATATTATTGTGATTCCATGTTATACACAGTTTATTTCATACATATTAAGGTTTCATTCAAAGAAAATTTAACTACAAAATATAATTAGAAGGTGGTTTAACATGTTATTGAGATTTCTACCTAACATTTCTTCCAAAAATGCAATTTGTTTGATGTTGGATAAGATTTTGAATATTAATGGAGAAAATATTAATGTGATAAGTTCTCTTTTTAAAATTCAAATCAATATTGCATTATTTTTTACTTTTTCATATTATAAAAATAAATCATAAGCTTACATTAATTAATATATTAAAATATTTATGATTGAAAATCTATGTATTTATATAAATTCAATATTAATGTATAAGCTAATGATAAAACAACGGTAGTATGAAATTACACCCCAAAATTAGGAGTTCACTTGACCGACAATGCTAAGCTGCATAACCCTGTGCTAGATCTTCGAACTTTTCAATCACAAAGCATAAGGATAGAATAATTAAGCAACATATGAAAACATAAGAAAAAGGTGGGGAGGTGGAAGCGGGATATTAGAATTGTCTCCTCAACGAGAGCCAACATGGGGCTCCAAATTGGGCACACCATCCCACCCACATTTTCTTCCGAATTTTCTTCCCATTATGTAGTAATTTTTAAGAAACCATAACCTTTGTTGTAATGATTAAATAGAAATTTGAATAACAAAACAATAGTTTACAGAAATAGAGATAACATAAATATACAAAATACCAAACATGTAAGAGACAAACACCATATTTATGTGGTAATTCCCCAACGGTGTTCCTAAGGAAACAACCACGATGTAAGATATGAAGATTTTATTAACTCAAGATGAATAAATTACATGTATAATCATTACGAACTACTTTATATCTCCACAAAAATTTAATATACATAATTTTTAAAGTACAATTAGGATTCCTCCTAAAAATAGAGTGGAAAAACACCATTAGGATTTTCCTTCCTAAAAATAGAATTTAGTTGAATTTTTCTTTCTAGAAAAAAGGGATTGACTCCTTAATTTTTGCTTCAGGGGAATTTTATCGAAAATGAGCCCCTGTTTATTTTGGTTAACTTGCCTTCATTTCCTCCTCCCTTTTTCTTCATCTCGAATTTCATGGATTTCTGGCACCCAAAATTTTCTGGGTATTTCTTCATCATATAGGATTTTTCTTCCCCTTTCCAAAAAAGTAAAGAAGTCTTCCGACTCCTTGTATTTTTTTGAGTTATGGCTCAGCGAGTTTGCAAGGAGAATTTTCCCAAAGCACACATGCGGGCCTAAGGAAGAAATTTTAGCAAGGAAAATTGGCGGATTGTCAAGGACGCGGGGAGAAATTTGGCACTTAGCCTCTTTTTGGGCTAAATTCTTAAGTTCATTTGCCAACCCGCGCCCCCGTGAAGGAGAAAATTTTGGCTCCAACCAATGAGGAGGTGCCACGTGGCCAGGTAGGAACCGGATCGATGGAGCAATGGGAGATTTTCAAACACTTAAGCATTTTGGCCAAAATGCACAAAAGTTAACTTTTTCCTCGTAGGCTCGGCAGGTTTGGAGAGAAATTCATCGACGGGAGTGCGGAGAAGTTTTGGCACTTAGCCAAAATTTCTAAAAAGATAAAATTAAAATTTTTCCCCACGGGCCCGATGAAGGAAAGAAATGCATCGGCGGGGGCGTGGCGAAAAATTTGGCACTTAGCCATTTTTGGCTAAAATAAAAAAGTCAACTTTTGGCTCGGGCCCGTGGAAGGAAGGAAGTGCATTGGCGGGCCGATGGAAAATGTTTGGCACTTAACCCTTTTTTGGGTTAAAAATTTAAAGGAAGAATTTGATCCGAAATTCCAGTAACGAATCAGAAGGCGACATGTGGCCAAGGAGCTACGCACAAGCAGACTCGTGAAGAAATTTTTGGCACTTAGCCATTTTTGGCAAAATGTTAAAGGGAAAATTTCACCCTTGAAAATCCTCGGAAAAAGGAAGTTCTTAGGGCTCGCGACTAATCAAAAGATGCCACATGTTAAGGCGGAGCGGCGGGGCAACAGGAGAATTTTTAAGTTTTTGGCTTTTTTGCCAAAATTTCTCAAAGGCAAAAATAGAAATGAAGACCCTGTCGGTGAATCGGGAGTACCAAGTGTCTACTCATCGGTGGGGCGAGAAGAAAGATAAGTTTTTTGCCCTTTTGGCCAAAAAGGTTTAAAGTAAGAAATGGGCCCATGATCCCATTAGCCAATCGTCGAACTCGCCATGTGTCCACTCATCTGGTGGGCCCATGGTGTGTCTGGAGAATTTTAGATTTTTTCCAAAGTTGCAAAAAACACAAAAGACAAGAAATGAGCATCATTTCCGTGGCCAATCGAGAGCGCGCACTGTGTCCACCTTAGCGGTGGAGTTTAAACCTGTGGAAGGCCTTGGGAAAATTTTCCCTTGCGAGCGTGAAGGAGTAAAATGTCATTTAGACCCATAGCAAATCAGGGAGTGCCACGTGTCTTCGGGAGTGTAGGCGTGAGAGAAAGTTTGGGAATTTTTCCAAAATTCCAAAAAGGGGGAAAATGTCAAATTTTTCCCCGCCACGATTTTTCCCTAATTTTACCAGAAAATTGTAGAGGGCATATCTTTCGATTCCAAGATCAGATTTGGACAAAATCAGATTTTTTGGAAAGATCTTGATCCCCTCTATGCATTGGAGGCATAAAAACATCATTTTTTGTGGATTTCGATGGAGAAAATGTGAAAAAATGTCTTTCATGCCTTCAATGTGTATCAGATTGCTTTGAACAAATCATTTTCGCTTTCGACCGCCATTGTTTTTCTTCTCTAGCAGGTGAAGGATGGAGGATCAAATCAATTTGATAGGGGAAAACCCTAAAATGTCTTCTCATGCCTTAATTCCAAGATCAAATTGCTTTGAAGACAACAATTTATTCCATTTTTGTTTTTGCTTCTCTACACACACAGCAAAAATAGAGAAATCAAATTAATAATTTTACAAAGTGATTTGAAGGAGATTAATGGTTGGTGGTTGAGAAAAAGATTAGATTTTCTTCTTCCTCTATTTTCTCTCTCTTTGCCTCGGCTATAAATGGAAGAACTCATTTCTTTGTTTTGGTTGGACTTTTTTTCTCTATATCTTCCTTATTCTCTATTTTGCAGTGAATTTGTGAAGTTTTCAAACCTTCCATAGATCTGTAAATGCAATTTTTTCCTTTTAGCCATTGTAATGCCTTGTATCAACTCTGTGAAGCAATAAAATAAGCCTGTGGGTGATTTCCAGCCCCTTTCTTACTTCCATTGCATTCATTTTTTATCTTTTCATTTACAAATCTGGTTATTTGTGCATCTGAGTTGCATTATTTCTATGGTCTATGTTTAACAACAGAGTGGGAGTTCATCATTCCTTGGTGCATCACCTCCTTAGCTTAGATTTCATTATTTTCTGTAACTTCTTCTTCACCTTGGTCCCTTGGAAATATTTAGAATAGGACTTAGAATAGATCCTCTGCAAATGAATGCATGCACCTGAACAGAGGGATAGGAACCAACCTTTAATCTGGAGAGTTTTTTCCATTTTTGCAAGTCCCACACTTGGGGAAAAGATTCAATGTTGTGCAATCACACTGGATGCCCATTATCAAACTAGAAATCTGAGAAACATCTAGGGGTGCTATGATTTTGCACTAACAATTTTGGCACATCCGGTGGGAGCTTAGAGGTCTTCCACTTCATCTTTTACAGGTTGGTGTGTTCTATGAAGATTTCAGCCTTTAGAGGCATTTGCAAACACATCGGTGACTCCATCGGTCAACAACCCATCTCTCGAAGTTGTAGACTCTCTTTCCATTCATTTTCATCCATTCTTCCTTCCATCTCTTCCATCTTCTTCCATTCCATGAAGTTGTGCAATCATGACTTCATATATTCCACCTCCAACATACATCTCAACTCCTTCAAATCATAATTATGAGCAGATCCAAAATCATCATGCTTACCCATATGAGCAATACCAAAATTAGTTTGGTTATGAAACATATCAAGAGCAAGAGTACGCATGCAATAACAACAGTCAAATGGAAAGTGTAGATTTGTTGGAGAAGATCCAAAAAATGGAGGAAAACATGGTGCAATCCAGAGCTCAAGCACAAATGAAGGCTTTTAGAATTGGTTGCAGGGCACCTTGTCCATGGGTTGGCCCTTTTCCAAGACATCACAGCCCTCAAGAGAAGATGGAATTCATGGTTGCAACACACGTCTCAGCTTACAAAGTGGATTGAGGGAATTGAGACATATGAGCAAAGTATGAATCAACCTTGTCAATGGGTAAGTCATTCAACAGCTCCTTGTCCTTCTTTTTCTCCATCTCAAACTTCATCATTTCAGTAGTATCAAGTTGTAAGCCCAACCAATGCTGCTCCAGTTGTGAAAACCATTCCCCATCCCCTAGTCTTCCATCTTATCTCAACTTTTCTTCCCTCTTCTCTTCCAAATCCAAATCCCCTCCACAAGAGAAAAAGGAAATACCTTCCCCTCCAAAGAAACAAGAAGTTATACCTCCTCCACCACCACAAACAAATGCACAATTGGTTGAACTCCAACCTATTTCTCCTCTTGTCTTCCCAATTCCATGTGGGGAAGAAGAAAAAACCAAAAATCAGTCAAGGACAGCAAGAAGAAAAGCTAGCAGAAGAAGAAATGATCAAAAGTTTAGTGAGCTTGGCTCTTAGGTATGGAATTGAGAAAATTCCTTTGCTGGTGAAGCCTACAGAGGAGGCCAAGGATGAAGAGTCAATGGTGGTTAGGACTGATTTTTTTGCAGCAGAAGAAGAACAAGGAAAGGAAGAAGATCAATCATCAATTTTCTCATAATGTAGTGTCCATGTTGGCACTCTACTTGAAGGAAATGCTGATCTAATCCAAGCTGCAAAATTAGTCATGGAAGAGGAAAAACATCAGCTCAAAGTCCCATTAGAAAGGAGCATATGGAAGAAACCAAATCAGAGTTTGTAGTAGCAGAAGAAGAAGACATCATTGATGTTTTCTTACTTTCATTTGAAGGGCCTGATTTGTTTGATGAATCCATGATGGAGGACAACTCTAAAAGAGATCTTGCAGCCCCAACTTGTCCTCTAGAACAGTAGATTGAAGAGTTTGATTTGAAAAACTTCATGCTAGAGGAAGAGTTCAATCAAGAGCAAGATGGTCTTCAAGCAGTAGAGGAAGGAGAAGGTTCTCCAAATCCAAAAGAAGAGGAGTACATTCCAGCTATGGAGGAGAGAAATGCAGACCCAAAGGCTTCAAACATAGAGCAAGCCATAGAAGAACCTTCAGTTCTTCCTTCCATTTCATCTCTCTCGAGTTCTAGTGTTGAAAAGGAGTTTGATATTTCAAACTCAATGTTGAAGGATGAAGGAAACCATGGTGATCAAGTTATTGATCAAGAGAACACCATGGAAGAGGTTCAACACTTGCACGGGACAACAATGAGATAATTTATTTGTATCGATTTGGAGGACTGTTTTGATGTAGAGAAATCGGTTGAGTTTCTATCATTTTCTCTTTCATCATCCATCTTACAAACACTTGAGCTTGTTGTCACGGAGGAGAGAATTAATTTGCAGCAGTCTGCACTTTGTAGCAGCCTTTTGGAATCAAGTTTGGGAGGTTTAAATCTTCCATGTTCTTCATTGGAAGAAGAAGGGAAAGAGCAAGAGATTTCCACCATTTCTTCCACATCATTCACCCAAGGAGGTCTACAAAATGACTCCATTGTTGGAGTTGGATTTCAGAGACATGGGCACATTCAAAGGATCAGACCATGCCCTATCAAATACTTGGCTTCATTGGAGCTAGAAGAGGATTTTCCACCAGTCATGCTTGCTTCTAACCATGAGGATGATATGAAAAGTACCAAGGATCAACTGTAATACCTTTTCAGTCCAAATGCAAAGCAACTAAAAGAGGTATTTAATTTGTGTTCTAGTTGACACCTTGATGATATGGGTGGAGGATTGGCCTCTTGTCAGTTTTTCACTCATTGTAACAGCCATGTTCAGCTCCAAATCATTTGCATGGCTGCCAATTTTGAAGAAAGGAAGCTATTTTGCACAACCAGTTGTAGGGTTTGTTTAGCTCACCTTTACTTCGGTTAGAGTAGAGTAGGTAGGTTTGCTTTCAGCAGAAGAAGTGCTTGTGCACACTCTGCATATCCCACTTGGGGTATGTATGATTTCAATTTTTTACATAGTGTTTTGTGGTTCTGTTTTGTTGCTCTCTAAAGAGTGCTTTGCCCTTGGCATTTGGTCAGAATCAATGTCATTTTTAGTGGGTTTCCAAGTGGTGAGGGAAATTTTTTAAGTTTAGATCAATTCACTGAGGCTATAATCATGAATCCATGCCCAATGGATACTTCAAGGTAGCTGATCACTTCATCTAGCAGGTAGATGACCCCTCTGAGTCACCAAAATTGTATCCAAAATGAGCCCTTGCTTATTTTGGCTAACTTGCCTTCATTTCCTCCTCCCTTGTGCTTCATCTCGAATTTCATGGATTTATGGCACTCAAAATTTTCTGGTATTTCTTCATCAGATAGGATTTTTCTTCCCCTTTTCAAAAAGGTAAAGAAGTCCTCTTAACTCCTTGTATTTTTTGAGTTATGGCTTGACGGATTTTGTAGGGAAAATTTTCCCAAAGCACACAAAGAGGCCTAGGGAGGAAATTTTGGCAAGGAAAATTGGTGGATTATTGGGGATGCGGGGAGAAATTTGGCACTTAGCCTCTTTTTGGGCTGAATTCTTAAGTTCATTTTCCGACCCGTGCGCCCGTGAAGGAGAAAATTTTGGCTCTAGCCAATGAGAAGGTGCCACGTGGCGAGGTAGGAACTGAATCAGCGTATCAATGGGAGATTTTCAAACACTTAACCATTTTGGCCAAAATGCGCAAAGTTAACTTTTACCTTGTAGGCCCGACAAGTTTGAAGGGAAATTCATCGGTGGGAGTGCGGAGAATTTTTGGCACTTAGCCAAAATTTCTAAAAAGATAAAATTCAAAATTTTCCCTGCGGGCCCAAAGTGAAGGAAAGAAATGCATCGGTGGGGGCGTGACAAAACTTTGGCACTTAGCCATTTTTAGCTAAAATGTAAAAAAGTCAACTTTTGGCCACAGGCCCATGGAAGGAAGGAAGTGTATTGGCGGGTGAGAAAATGTTTAGCACTTAACCCTTTTTGGTTTAAAAATTTAAAGGAAGAATTCAATTTGAAAGCCGCAATGAATTAGAATGCGACACATGGCCAAGGAGCTACGGACATAAGGAGACTTGTGAAGCAATTTTTGGTACTTAGCCATTTTTGGTAAAAACTTAAAGGCAAATTTCACCCTTGAAAATCCGTAAAAAAAAGAAGTTGCTAGGGCCCGTGACTAATCAAAAGATGCCAAGTGTCAAGGCAGAGTGGCGGGCAAGCGAAAGGATTTTTAAGTTTTTGGCTTTTTTGCCAAAATTTCTCAAAGGAAAAAAAGAAACGAAGACCCACCGGTGAATCAGGGAGTGCCACGTGTCTACTCATTGGTGGGCGACAGAAGAAAGATAGTTTTTTTCTCCTTTTGGCCAAAAGGGTTTAAAGTAAGAAATGGGCCTGCGATCCCATCAGCCAATCAAAACTCACTATGTGTCCACTCATCGGCGGGGACCGGGGCATCATGTGAATTTTAGATTTTTTTCCAAAGTTGCAAAAAAACACAAAAGATAAGAAATGAGCCACGTTTCTGTGGCCAATCAGAGCGCACCACGTGTCCACCTTAGCGACGGAGTTTAAACCCAAAGAAGGCCTTGGGAAAATTTTCCTTTGTGAGCGCAAAGGAGTAAAATGTCATTTTGGACCCGCAATAATCAAGGAGTTCCACGTGTCCGGGAGCTACGGCCGTGGAGAAAGTTTGGGAATTTTTCCAAAATTCCAAAAAGGGGTAAAATGTCAAATTTTTCCTGCATTGACTGATTTTTTCCTTAATTTTTACCAGAAAATTACAGAAGGCATATCTTTTTATTCCAACATCAGATTTGGACAAAATCAAATTTTTTGGAAAGGTCTCGATTCCCTCTATGTATTAGAGGCATAAAAACATCATTTTTGTGGATCTCAATGGAGAAAATGTGAAAAACATCTTTCACACCTTTAATGCGTATTATATTGCTTTGAACAAATCATTTTTGCTCGACCACCATTATTTTTATTCTCCAACATGATAAAGATGGAGGATCGGATCGATTTGATAGGGGAAAACCCTTCTTAAAAAAAATAAATCTACAATTTTGGAAGCATCATTAGTTTTTTTACAAGAAATGAAATGTGCCATCTTAGAGATTCTATCAACCAAAACAAAAATAGAATCATTCCTCTCTTTGTGTGTTAGGAATCCCTAACACAAAATCCATACTCGAGATCAACCCATGGCCCCTGTAGAGATAGGCAATGGAATATACAACCCAAGATATTCGTGCATGGCCCTTAGCCATTTGACACACTCTACATCTTGCTACAACCCCGCTTATGTCCCTCTTTACCTTTGGCCAATAATACTTTTCTACAACAAGAGAAATTGTCTTACTTATACCAAAGTGTCTAGCCACCCCCACTATGCAATTCTCTTATAATATTTTCTCTCACTAAACTAGCGAGGGATGCACAATTTTTTCCCCTTAAACAAATAACCATCCTGTATCAAATAATCAAAATAATCACTACCTACTGTAGGCTCCTTAAGTTTTCTGACAACATCACCAAAATCTGGATCACCTTCATACAATTCCTTAACTTCCTCAAACCCTAGTACTTTATTTTCAATTGTTGTCAAAATGGCTACACGCCTACTCAAGGCATCAACAACTTGATTATGTTCACTAGACTTATGCTTTAAAACAAAAGTATATTCTTGCAAAAATGAAACCCATTTTACATGCCTACTATTTAGTTTCTTCTGTGTGTTTACATACCTCAAGGCTTCATGGTCAGTGAAGAGTACAAATTCCTTTTCTACCAAGTAATGTCTCCAGTTCCTTAATGCTTGAACAATAGCGTAAAATTCCACATCATAAGTAGAATATTTCCTCTTTACTTCATTTAGCTTATCAACAAAGAATGCCACAGTCGTCCTTCTTGACTCAACACAGCTCCAATCCCAACATGTGAGGCATCATAGTCAACCTCGAAGACCTTGCTAAAATATGGAAATACCAAAATAGGTGCTTTTGAAACTTTCTTCTTCAACAATTCAAAACTATCTGTTCTTTGCCTTTGTCCATAAAAATGCCCTCCCTTTTGCACACTCTGTTATGGGTGCCGCAATGCTACTTGAAATTCCTGATGAACTTCCTATAAAAATTTGCCAATCCATGAAAATTACAAACCTCTGTCACATTCCTTGGAATAGGCCATTCTAAAATTGCCTTTACTTTTTCCTCATCCATCCTCACTCCATCCTCTGATATGAAAAATCCAAAAAAACAAGACTCTTATGAAGGAATCTACACTTCTTTAAGTTTGCATATAGAATCTCTTTATGTAACAAGTCTAGCACCAATTTCAGATGTAACAAGTGTTCTTCCACTGTCTTACTGAATATCAAAATATCATCAAAATAGACAAAAAAACTTACCCTTGTATTCTTGGAGTACTTTGTTCATCAACCTCATGAATGTACTGCGTGTATTAGATAGCCCAAATGACATCACCATCCACTTGTATAATCCATCTTTTGTTTTGAAAGTAGTTTTCCATTCATCCCCTTCACGGATTTGGATCTGGTAGTAACCACTCCGTAGGTCAATCTTGCTAAAATATCAAGCTCCCACTAGCACATCCATCATATCATCCAATCGCAGAATTGGGAACCGATACTTAATTGTGATCTTGTTTATGGATCTACTGTCTACACACATTCTCCAGTCTCCATCTTTTTGGGAGTCAATAATGCTGGAGTTGCACATGGACTCATGCTTTCTCTCACTAACCCTTTCTGTATTAGATCTGTCACTTGTCTATTCAACTCTTCACTCTGTGTCGACTCATCCAATAGGCTGCCTGGTTTGGAAGGGCCGATCCTGGGATCAAATCAATATGGTGTTGAATATCTCGCTTTTGAGGTAACCCATCCGGTAGCTCATCGGTATGATATCTTTGTATTATTTTAGTATCTTTTCTCGCGCAACAAGTTTATCTAAGTCTTCTTTCTCCAACTTCTTTGACATTAGTGCATAACAACATCTAGCTTCTTCCATTTCTGTAACAAACTCTTTTGTAGCCAATAAGCCCTCACTCTTCTCTTCTTCCTTGAAGGGTAACAAGACCACCTTTACACCATCCTTCCAAAAGGTATATGTATTTTTCCTCCATCATGTGTAACCTTTCTATCATATTTCCAAGGCCTCCCTAGTAATATATGACATGCATCCATTGGGATAACATCACACCACACCTCATCCTTGTAGGTATTCCCAATTAAAAAATTTATAAGGCATCTTTTATCTATGGTTACTTCATTTCCTTTCTTGAACCATGATATACGATAGGGATATGGGTGCTTCTCACATTTTAGATTCAGTTTATCAACCATCACAGTTGAAACCATATTTTCACAACTACCACCATCAATAATAATTTTACATACCTTTCCTCCAGAGGTGCATCTTGTTCGAAATATATTTGTTCAAAGCCATGAATCAGCTCCAGCAACATCACGTTCTTTCTCCTTCCTTGGGACAATCATCGTCCTCCTTATCATGAGGGTTTCACCCAAGTCTGCAGCAACCTCCATTTCTTCTTCCTCTTCAGCCTCAACAAAATTTACTCGTGGTTTTTCTCCTTTCCATCTATCTTGTGTAGGATAGTGTGGACACTCAAAAGCTCTGTGCCCCTCTTCACCACATCTGTAACATGTATATTACCTTTGGGGCTATTCCAGCCCTGTCCTCCATTATAACCTCTTCCCCTCTGAAACCCCCTACCTCTTTGGTAGTTACCATGGCTTTGACTAGAATCTTCATGCCCTTCTGTATTAGAGGATTCACCTTTTGTAGATTCAAATCTACCCTTGCCCCTCATTATAAATGATGATAGACCTCTCTTCACACCTCTTCTAAAATTATTCCTCTCGCTTTTTTCCTATGCCTTTAATGCAAGTTGATAAGCATCATCTAGGCCATGGATTCGGAGCATGCTCAGCTCATCTTGTATGGTATAACTCAACCCATTTATGTATCGTGTAGCCTTTTGTTCTTCAGATTCTCCCTGTTCCATCCGATTGATAACTTGTAAAATTCATTAGTATACTCAATGCTAAGATCCTTCTGTCTTAGGTTTTGGAACCTTTGAAAGAGTGTTTGAGCATAATCTATAGGAAGAAACTTTTCTTTCATCTTCTTTACCATTTTATTCTAGTTTCGGATCTTACCCTTTCCATTCCTTTGTCTTTCATTTTGTAGGTGATCCCACTAGATCAATGCATGTCCGACCAACTTAGTGCATGCAAACTTAACCTTCTTCTCATCTGAAATGGTTTTCCTTTCAAAGAAATTTTCCATGCGATTTAACCAATCAATCAACTCCTCTGGTCGTAACCCTCCACCATAATCAGGAACATTAATCTTGATGCCATCATTCTTTCCCTCTAAAGCCTTGATCAATCTCTTCTCAAATGGTCTCTCATTCAAGGTTTCTTCGTCTCTCTCATTTTCTTCTTCATCTCCTCCTTCATTCATTAATGGAGGCTCTTCCTCAATATCACTATCTGGGTTTGCATCCCCATTTGCATGTCACCTTCTAAGGCGGGTAACTTCTCCCATGAGTTCAACAACTTATCTTTGTAGCTCCTGCATATAACTATTTATCTGGGCATAACCTCCCCTCTCGTGTCTATCCATGGTTATATAAAATAGAGGTAAAAACTACACATAAAAATGTAATATGTTGCCTTAGCTATTTCCGCAAGATCAAAATCTTACTCTGATACCAATTGATGTGAATCCAGCTGCAAGAGGTTGAGATAACTCCAAAAACACACATAAAAACTTTGCAAATAAAACCAGGAGTTTCAAAATAGCTTACTTCTCATTCGGAATTCACATTGATCCATTACATCATTACAATCCTTTTTTCTTTCAAGACTACTCTAAAACCCTAAAATGCCAAAAACCCGAAAATGCCAAAAACCCTAAAATGCAATACAACTCGGATTGACCCCAAAATTTGCGTGCTAAATATGCATTCATAAATTAGGGCTCACGCGAAATTTAGACTTATTCTGACATGCACAACAAAAGTTATTAAAGTTCTAAGACCTAGTCAAAAGCGGAAAAAACATTCAAAGCCAATTTTAGGCCACTAGATGAAGGAATTTGAGCCCAAAAACATGCCAAAATAGGCACAACTTGCAAGCAAGGTTGACCCCAACATAGTACTAATGTATATCTACCACCCTATAAAATTTTAGGACGATCCAACAGTCGGATCAAAAGTTATGGTCTTTGCAAGTTATGCTCCCACATCAGTTTATATTTTAATAAATTATATTAACCTATTATAATTTATAATATAAAAATATATTCATTCACTTTTTTTTTTTTTTAAAATAAAAAATTATATAATGTAAAAATAAAGACAACATATAGTCTATAAAAATTATAAACTATACTATATATACTTTAAATATATAGACACACACACACACACACACACATAACCCTTATTACGAGGGCCCCTCATGAAAAAAAAATATTTACCAAAAGGCCATGTAATTTTAAATTCTACATAAACCTTAGAATTTACGAGAGGAGAAAAATTTTCACGCATCCAATGGAAAAATTCAAATCCTATTTTGATGGAGCTTTGTCTCCTCCATTTACCATTGACAAAATTCAACCTGCACATATTAAAACTATAGAAAAAAAATACTTCAAATATTTTACCCTTACCTGTACACAAGTTTTCATGGAAGGTAAGAAGTTTCCAAAATTTCCACCTGTGAATTCACCTTGATTCTTCACAAAACAAAACTTGCATAATGAAAAGAAGGGGCCGGTTATTTTAAATACCCTTCCGGGTTGGTTTGAAAAAACTGGCACAAATTAAATAAATAAAATACAAAACATTTGATCTTAATTTATTTAATTTTACCTTTCCAGGTTGGTTGAAAAAAAACCATACAAATTAAATAAATAAAATACAAAAACATTTGATCTTAATTTATTTAATTTACTTTTCCGGTTGAAAAAACCTGTACAAATTAAAGAAATAAAATACAAAAACATTTGATCTTAATTTATTTAATTTATGGTTGAAAAAACCCATACAAATTAAATAAATAAAATACAAAAACATTTGATCTTAATTTATTTAATTTACCTTTCTTTGTTACCATGTTAGAATTTGAAGATTGTAATAAATGTAGATTTAATCAACTTACATATTATATAATGTTACAATAAATATTTAAATAAAAATTACATCATGACATAAGTAAATAAAGAAATACTTCTTATAGGAAATAAATAACAAAAGTGACATAATATTTATATTGGAAAACCCCAATAAGATAAAAACCACTTTAAAAATAACCTTTTCTGCAGAGAACTTATTTTTACATCCAAGAAGATCACCTCCTCCTTAAAACTCTATTTACCAAGGGTAAAACTAAATCACTTGATTTGCATATCTTTGATATATTTTTGAATATATCAAATGAAAACCTAAAGTCCTTTTTATATAAGGTGATTGGGTATGTCTCCTAACCCATCTTTTCAACCTAAAATGGTTGGCACATATACTTATGTGAGTGTATTTAATAAATATAAACATAAATGATTCACACTATTAAATACTTACCTAATTTATATTACCTAGGTATGAATATTTAATAATAGAAAAGTATTTCATATTATTAAATATTTAACCTATATAATAGTGATGGACCATATTAATTAAGGGTTGGCTATACCACTTAATCATTATGTTCCAACAACATCAAAGCCCACTCAGGAGACTACTCGGGGTGTGTCAGAACAAATTCCTAACCTTAAGGATCAAGTTCCAAAAGGGCCTAAGACAAAGAGGATGAGTGGAGAACATAGTGCACTACTCATGGGCTACATTGAGGACACGGGAAAAATAATCGCCCACTTCCAGAACCGTAGTACGAAGGAATTATTCGGATATGAGCTAATGGATGAGGATATGGCGACCGTGCATACTAGAAAACAAATTTCATGGTCAATGCACAACCATATGGATGAGCCTGATTTTGATGTGTATGAGGAGTCATGCGTGTTAAGATGATTAAAGAAGACACCTCGAGTAAGATGCATAACAGTCAAACCTCTTTGTTATGTCTAATGAACAGTTAGCAATGCCTTCGTGAAATTCTCCAAAGAGGTGTAAGAAGAAACATGGATAAAGTCAGAATAATAAGGGCAACTGCGTGAGGAATCGAAGACAAAGGATGCAGAGATAGCGTGCCTGACCCAAGAAAAAGACTTGGACCAGAAAAAGTATACTACCTTCATTAGCATGGTAGAGGCCATTAGAGATCATGTATTAAAAGCTCGCCCGCATCCGGAGTCCAGTACCGCAGAGCAATTCCCGCAACGCACTATGTAAGAACTTTGGTGGATTTTGTATTATAGGATGACACACTGAGAATGTCAGCACCAAAGAATCCCGAACAAGAGGTGGAAAGGGAAAAGGCTGCAGTAATTAGAAAGATTGCATCATACGAAGGACTATTGGAACATAATGATTAAGTGGTCACCAACCCTTAATGTATATGGGTTCATCACTAATATATAGGTTAGTATTTAATAATATGTTATATTTATATTTCTATTATTAAATATGCTAACCTAGGTAAATACTTTAGGTTAAATATTTAAGATCATGAAATGATTATATTTCTAATATTAAATATTATAAACCTAGGTGTATGTGTCAACCATTTAGGTTGAAAAGGTAGGTCGAGAGACATACCCGATCACCTTATATAAATAGGACTTTAGGTCCTCATTTGAAATATTCGAAAAATATATCAAAGGTGTGCAAATCAAGTGATTTGGTTTTACCCTTGGTAAATAGGGTTTTAAGGAGGTTCTTGGATGTAAAATAAGTTCTCTCAAGTAAAAAGTTATTTTCAAAGTGGTTTTTATCCTATTAGGGGTTTTCACTATAAATACTGTGTCACATATGTTATTTATTTCTGTAAGTATTTCTTTATTTACTTATGTTATGATGTAATTTATTTAAATATTTATTATAACATTTTATAATATGTAAGTTGATTAAATCCGTATTTATTAGAATTCTCAAATTCTAACATGGTAACAGAGCAAGGTAAATTAAATAAATTAAGATCAAATGTTTTGTATTTTATTTATTTAATTTGTACGGGTTTTTTTAACCAACCTGGAGAGATAAATTAAATAAATTAACATAAAATGTTTTGTATTTTATTTATTTAATTTGTATGGGTTTTTTCAACCAACCTGAAAGAGTATTTAAAAGTATCGGGTCTCCTTCTTTTTCTCCCCCAATTTATTTTGGTACTACATTTGTGCAATTAAAATCTCACTAAATTTTTATCGTTTTCAATTTGAAACCCCTAATTGTTTTTGAGGGAGATGTAATATGATATGATTCTTACTTTCATTTACATTTTGTAAATAATATGGAATTAATGTTTGTTTGGAGATTGATATGTGCACAAGTGAAAATGGCTCCAAATATATATAGAATAAGGTTTATATAATAACTTATATAAACATTGTATTAAAATTTAGATAATTTGAAAACTCTATATTTTATATAGTTCTTATAGTATAGTTTATAACTACCTTATTCTTAAAAAAATGTTTTGAACATACTTAAAACTATAAAACATTTTGAATATTGGTTGCACATATGGAAGTTACTTGGATTCTCTACAAACAAGTAAAAATTATATTGGATAATTACTAGGCTCTCATAAATATTTTTGAAATATTTTGTATAGTTTATATGGTATGCATGAGTTCAAGAAATCAAAATAAAATTATTCCAAGTGAAAATCTAATGCACATAAGACAAGAATCGAGAAAATAGGCCCTTTAATTTTTTTCATTGGTGGAGTAAAATCCCTTGTCTCCTAGTAATATTGTTTTTACATTTTGAAATGTGAAACCCTACTTTATATCCTCAAATGGTTTCCATAAATATTTTATAAAAATATTTGTATAATTTATAAAGTCTTCATACTTTATAAAATATATAACTCGTCATATATATATATATATATATATATATATATATATATATATATATATATATATATATATATGGGTTATATAAAACCTAAACCTATGATTTATATACTACCCAAACCACAAAAGCTTTATCGCACATATTAAGAAAGGGAAAGACATATATTAAAATTTATATAGTTCAAAACTTGTAACCTAAGCTATATGGAAGCGGCCCCATTTAACTATATAAAATAAACCTATAACTTATATGCCTATCCGTAGTCACATTATAAATCAATCACACATATATATATTAGAAAATAACTATATCTGTATGTTTTTAAAACTTTATTCAAAGTTAAATTATATTAAAATCTTATAGTTTTAAACTTTATTCGTAGGAGACTAATTCTTTTAGCAAAACATGGAATTTATATTAATCCTTAAAAAGTTTAATTAAAACGTCCCATTTTTTTAAAAAAAGTGGGCATAGGATATATGGTAGGCTTATTTAATACCATATGGTGGCCACCCCCTTAACTAATATGCACTTTTCACTTGGCATTTGTTTGGGGTCAACCCCAAATTTTTTATGCATGTGTTAATAATATGTGTTTTTGGTTTTATAATAATAAGAGTCTAACTCCCTTCCATTTTAATTGGTTTCATAGACAACCACATATAATATATGTTTGAAGTATGTGTTGTAACAAATCTTTATCGGCCCCCTTTTTTATGTATTTAGTTTGGCACTTTATTATGCATTGTTTAATATATTAATTTGCTCACATTTAAATATTGGATTCTTTTTATTTTTGGAGCCCTCTACAAAAGTGTGGCCCACTCCTTAAACCACAATTGCTTCCTTTTTTCCCCCATGTGGTCGTTTTAAATTGTTTGACTTGGTCACAATTTTCTTTATGTTGAGACCTTTGTTATTATAGCTAAGATGAGTATTGTTAGGGCCTTTGTTGCTATTGCTGCTCATTTTTAGGTAGGAAATATACCAAATGGATAAGAAAATTAATTTTTGAGTTGTGATTTAAAATAATTTTCCATGTTTCACCCTATAGGATTGAAGAAAATGGTAAAGAAAACTATGTTTATAAATTGAGAAATCTTTGTATGGTTTAAAAAAATATCTAAAAGATTAGAATGTGAAAATTATTTCCCGCTTTAAAAGTTTAGGTTTTGTTAATTTTTCTTCTAAACAATAATATATTCATTAAGTAATAAGGCTCACATATTATCATTATATGTATATATGTTGATGATTTACTTATGACTAGTGACAATTCTCGATTTAATTCATAGGATTAAAGAAACATTAAAGAAGTACTTTGAAATGAATGAGTTAGGTCTCTCACATCATGTTCTTTGTATGACCGTATTTTATTCTATTGTTATTTTTTGAAAACACAATATGCAAACCATTGATCAATTTTTTTAACATGATTGATTATAAATCAATTTCTACTCCTATGGAAGTTGGACTGAAAATTGATCCTAGACTGCATGTGAAAATTTTGATCCTACTTTATATAGGTAGTTAGTTGGTAGTTTGATATATCTAACTATCACTAGACTAGATATTTCCTATTCAAGATGAATTACTTAAAGGTTTATGTAGGAACCTTTTTAGAGATCATTGGAATCTTACAAATAATAATTTTTAGATATATTAAAGGAACAATAAACTATGAGTTGCATTATACTAAGAATGAAAATGCTATCTTATATGGATTTTGTGATTCTAACCATACTGATGTTGTGTTATAAAATATACTAGATATGTGTTCAATTTTTTTGTGTAGGAACCATTACTTAGAACAACAAATACAATCAACAGTCTCCATTTCTTTTACTAAGGTAGAAACTTGTACAATGGATGAAGTAAATAAGCCATGTAGCTGCAGCGGCTATTGGTAGAGATACACATGGAAGTTAAAGAAAGTATTTCTCTTATTTGTGGTGGTCAGAGTTGTATTACCCTTGATTAAGAATCCAGTTCAACATCAGAGGATGAAGCACATTAGGATACATATAAGCTTCACTTGTGAGAAGATGCTAAGTGATGAGATAAATCTCAAGTTCATGTTGACTGAAGAGCAGGTTGCTAACATCTTCACAAAGTCTTTGAGTGCTGCAAAGTTTTGTCACTTTCATGAAAAACTTAGATTATCAGAGTTGCCATTGAGGGGGAGTGTGCATGACAATGTCACCTCCTAATGGAACTTGATTTTTGTAAAAAGACCTTCGGGAATTTGTAAAAGACCTTCGAGCAAGTGTAAAAAGACCTTTGGACATGTATACCTCATCGAATTATTTTTTAGAAATAAGTGTAGAAAGATATTAAAGGAGGTCTTTAGTAAACTCTTTAGTGCTATTGAGTTTACTGGTAAAAATCCAGTAAAAGTATATTGTTAAGGAGGTCCTTGGTTATAAAAGGGTCCTATATGCTTGGGTTCAACAACCGTTTATGAGATCTGTGAGAATATGTAAAACTCACAAATCATACTTAGCCACCGATCATGGGATGATCTTTGGGATTCCAAATACTTTTGTACCAAATAGTAACTTGGGTATGATGAAGGTGTTATAATTCCTTCAACCGATATGCTAGCCTAAAACCTTTATGGTTTAAAGATTGTAAATTTTGCAGTTTATCACGAAAGCGTGTAATCTATTGGCATATGTTATGTTATCTCACTTAACATTAAGGGGGAGTGTTGGACCATAATGATTAAGTGGTTTAGCCAAACCTTAATGTATATATGGTTCCATCACTAATATGTAGGTTAGCATTTAATAATATGATATATTTATATTTCTATTATTAAATATTCTAACTTAGGTATATACTTTAGGTTAAATATTTAATATCATGAAATGATTATATTTCTAATATTAAATATTATAAACCTAGGTGTATGTGTCGCCATTTAGGTTGAAAAAGTGGGTCGGGAGACATACTCGATCACCTTATATAAAAAGGACTTTAGGTGCTAATTTGATATATTTGGAAAATATATCAAAGGTGTGCAAATCAAGTGATTTGGTTTTACCCTTGGTAAATAAGGTTTTAAGGAGGAGGTGATCATCTTGGATGTAAAATAAGTTCTATAAAATAAAAAGTTATTTTCAAAGTGGTTTTTACCCTATTGGGGTTTTCCATTATAAATCTTGTGTCACATGTGTTATTTGCTTCATATGTGCCTCATCGTAAAAAAGAAGTATTTCAAACAAATGTTCCACCCCATCATTTTCCTTTCATGTTTACTTCTCCCTCAAATCCCTTTTCCATTGTTTTTCGTCCTCCAATACATTTTTTGGCAATTTTAACTTCTTCTACACATCCCCATTTGACATTCGGTTAAACTTTTTTCTTTTTTCACCCTACAGGATTTGAAGAAACTGGTAAAGAATTATATGTTTGTAAGTTGAGAAATACTTGCATAGTTTAAAAAAATATCTTAGAGATTGGTATGCGAAAATTATTTCCTAATTTAAACTATTAGGTTTTGTTAATTTTTCTTCTAAACAATGATATATTCAATAAGCGATAAGACTCACATATTATCATTATATGTATATATGTTGATGATTTGCTTATGACTAGTGACAATTCTGATTTAATTCATAGGATTAAAGAGAAATTGAATAAGTACTTTGAAATGAATGAGTTAGGTCTCTCACATCATGTTCTTTGTATGATTGTATTTCATTCTATTGTTATTTTTCAAAACACAATATGCAATTATCTTTGAAAAAGTTTAACATGATTGATTATAAACCAATTTCTACTCCTATGGAAGTTGGACTAAAAATTGATCCTAAACCCGCATGTGAAAATTTTGATCCTAATTATATATAGGCAGTAGTTGGTAGTTTGATATATCTAATTATCACCAAACCAGATATTTCCTATTCAGTAGGAGTTATTTCAAGGTTTATGTAGGAACCTTTTTTAGAGATCATTGGAATCTTGCAAAAAGAATTTTTAGATATATTAAAGAAGCAATAAACTATGGGTTTCATTATACTAGGAATGAAAATGCTATCTTATATGGATTTTGTAATTCTAACCATACCGATGTTGTGTTATAAAATATCTGGATATGTGTTCAAGTTTTTGGTGTAGGAACCATTAGTTAGAATAAAAATGCAATCAACAATATCTATTTCTTTTACTAAGGCAAGAGAAGTACAATGGAAGAAGTAAATAAGCCATGTGGTGCAAAGTGGTCATTGGTAGAGATACACATGGAAGTTAAAGGAAGTATTCTTCTTATTTGTGGTAGTCGAGTTGTATTAATCTTGATTAAGAATCCAATTCAACATCGAGGACGAAGCACATTGGGATACATATAAATTTCACCCATGAGAAGGTGTTAAGTGATGAGATAAATATCAAGTTCATGTTGACTGAAGAGCAGGTTACTGACATCTTCACAAAGTCCCTAAGTATTGCAAAGTTTTGTCACTTTTGTGAAAAGCTTGGATTATCGAGTTGCTTATGAGAGGGAGTGTGCATGAAAATGTCACCTCCTAATGGAACTTGGTTTTTGTAAAAATACTTTCGGGAATTTGTAAAAGACCTTCGGGAAAGTGTCAAAATACGTTTGGACATGTATACCTCATTGACTTCTTTTTAGAAATAAGTGTAGAAAGATCTTAAAGGCGGTCTTCAGTAAACTCTTTAGTACTATTGAGTTTACTAGTAAACATCCAATACAAGCATATTGTTAAGGAGGTCCTTGGTTATAAAATATCCTATATGCTTGGGTTCAATAACCTTTTATGAGAACCCGTGAGAATATGTAAAACTCACAAGCCACTAATCATGGGATGATCTTTGGGATTCCAAATCCTTTTGTACCAAAATGTAACTTTAGTATGACAAATGTGTTATAATTCCTTCAACCGATATGCTACCCTAAAACCTTTATGGTTTAAGGATTGTAAATCTTGTAGTGTACCACGAGCAGATAATATATTGACATATGTTATGTATGTAATACCCCGTCCCTCCTTTTTCTTCTTCGATGACCGTGTTGCTAAGCATTTAATGTTGTTGTGCTCTCGCCGATATTTGTCAATGTGATTAATAAGTAGTATTAAGTTGTAATAATAATAGTAATAATATTATTATTCTAATTATCGATCGATGACAAATTTTTATCCGATCATCGATTTGTTATCAACTTTATTTTTTAATTATCGATAAGTGATTTTATTTTTTGGTTTGGTCGCTTTCATGATCAGATCGAGCCTCAATTCACGTGAGAGAGGAGGGTATCTTGTTGTGACATTGGGGATTGGTACTTGTCTTACATTAATTTTGAAACTCCTCTCTAGTCCCTCCTTGGTCGACTGTGCTTGCTTGCGTACTTGTTTTATTTATTTTTCTTTTTAAAGGTGAAATAATATTTCTACCACCGAAGATGACAAAGTCTCCTCTCATATATATATATATATATATATATATATATATATATATATATATATCTAAATTAATGAGAAAATTGGATGCTTTCACCCACATTGGCCACTTTGGTTGACATCCCACCATCTTTGCTTTCTCCTTGCAAGCTACACACTTTAGTTTTAATTAATTTCGTCAATTGTGGAAGTGCCTTGGAGGATGGGAACCTGATTTTTCCATTAATTTATTTTATGTAAGGAGAAGACATGTTGACCCTTGCTTGGTCTTAATCCAAGTTGGGAGGTGGCCGCATTTTTTTTCCTTGTTTCTTTTCCATTCTAGCTCTTCTAATTAATTTTGACCTCGCTACCTCCAATATTTTATTCATGCCTTGGTTCTAACCCATGCGTTGGGGAAGGAAACACTATTCAAGGAGTTGAGTGTGCAGAGTAGATGGGACACCTTATCCTCCTGGCCATGCACTTCCTTGGTTTGTTGCATTCCTGTAGATCTTCATTGGTTTTGGCTTCCAGTGGTTTATGGCCGCCAAATATTTCTATGAGCTGGCTCGAGCCTCCTGGTTCGCTGTTCTATTGCATTATTAAGCCATGAACAAAGCTTTGGAGTTTTCAATGTATATTTTAAAACATCCCCTTGCTGGGTTTCTATCTTGAAAATGTGTGGCCACCATCATACAGAAGGCACGGGTTTCCTCCAGTGATAGTCACATTGTTTCCTGCATGTAATAAATAGGTCTCCAACCTGATCATTTTACATTTTCCAGTGAATCCCCAGACTGCATCAAACATGAGCCTATGAACCTACGTGGAAATTTATCCAAGAATAAAGATGGAGGGATTTGTCAGATATTGTAGTTACAACTTCCCTGGTAGACATGTATGCAAAACGCAGAAGAATAGACAGCATGTGTATGGTTTCACAAAATACCCAAAAGACTGTTTGACAAAATTCAAGAAATACTATATTATGATAGTAGGGTATGCACTACATGGGTTGTTAAAAGGCATGGGAACTAGTTGTTAGAATGCTTCCTGACAAAAAAATGTGGTCTCATAGAGTTTTATGATTTGTAGGATGTGCACATGTAAAAATGAGTTTTTGAAAAGGCCTTGGAAACTTTCAAGCAAATGTAAGCATAGAAAAGGTACATGTAAAGCCATGGACTCCACAACCTTTTTCCAAAAGCAACATCCTCCTAGCCTCTAGTTCAAAATGGGAGCTTTTGAAGCTGCAGGCCTCAAATAACCATCATAGCATAATGGTAGAGGATTTTTAGTTGCAAATGCGCTAGTAGACAATTATGCAAATTCTTGTAGAAGCTTAGACAAGACAAAGTCAACTATTTGACAAAATGCCTCGAAGAAATAAACATAGATTGCTCATGGAATGCCAGGATTGCAAGATATGCACATAATGGATATGTTTAAAAGGTTTTAGAAACACACAAGCAACTACTTACTTTGTTGGAAAACTTCAAGTGATCGGGAAGTTGGTGTGACGTGGTGGAGGTTAGATCCAGGCTCGTGAACTGGTTGACGAAGTGCCAAGCGAGATACTGAACCAAAGCCGTGGGTTTGACCGACTCCGTCCCTTCCAGGCATGGTTCACCTTCCCTCATCTTTCATAAGTCTTGTATTTTAGTTTTCGTTTACAACTTAAAATAATTTTAAAATATCAAGATCTTAATATAGTTAATTGTTTATTTTAACTCGTGCAAAAATAATGAAATGTCTTGTCGTTACTCACGATGCCAAAATAACTCGTTACATTAAAACATGAACTTCCACCCTCATTCTGAGGTGATTTAGAAATCCTCCTACCTAGTTATATCACTATAATTTTGGTATATCGACAAGATGAATTTGACTTTCCAAAGTAATATTGTTGACCTTCTTCCCGTTAGATAGTTAATTTTTGTATTTTTAGAGATTCATTAAGTACCTTTCAAACTCTAAAAATGAGATGTTAGGTTTCATTTGTGTACCTTGTTATGTGAGGAGTCACCATGACATCTAGATTTACCCCAAATGAGCATATGTGATCTTTTTGGCGCTCTTATAGGAGCCCTGTTACACTGATTCGGTTTACAGGAGTAGAAAGTCACAAATCTAGAAAGGTGGCTTTCATTTTCAACCGCCATTTGAAACCTGGATAGAGAAATTATTTCCGTCTTCACAAACCTCTAGTGTTTATACTAGAAAATTACATGGAACATTTAGTTTAGGGAAAAACACATTTTGAGATAGTTTGGAAAAGCCATTTTGTAGGCCTCTAGTCGTAGTTTGAAGGCCAAGCAGGACCAATTTTAAACTTATCGCTTATGAAAACTTGTCGCCGTTTGAAAATGGTTTTCTAGTTCTCATCCGCGTTGACTCGATGAATTCTCCTTATATAGGGGAACTAGTAGGAAGTGTTTTGTTGTGTACACATCCATTGAATGTTATTTTTGGACGTGGTTTTTGAGCCCTGAGCTAACTTTTGTCCTTTTACATCCTGGGTCAACTACGATCAATAGCCCTCGAGAAAATTAGCCGCCAAACGCAAACCGTTTGCTTTTTCAATTCCAATTCCTATGAACTCTTGGTATATCCGGGGAAAGAAATTGATCAGTGTGTGTTCATTCTCCTCGGAAGATAACTTTTGGAAGTGGTTTCTTAGCCTCCGAGCCTCGTTTTGTATGTTTTTGTAGCTAGTAAAAAAATGTAAAAATAGAAAGCTCACGGACCCTCGTAGGGTCCAAACCACCCCGAAAATTTTAACACATGGAAATAACTATTTAAAACCCTTTAATGTATCTATTGTGTGAAATAGAACTTTTGAAAAATGGTGTTTTCTCTCTCTTCCCTTCTCTTTCTCTCTCCTGGGTTATAAAGTGAAGTGAAATGAAATGCAATGAATACATGTTTCTAGACCTTTTTATTTCGATTGCAAATTGTAATTATTGTCATATGTAAATGGGAAACTGAAAAATGATACTTATGTTAGGTTAGGGTGGATGCCATGCCAGTGAATTATCGCTGATATCATGCTCACGTGGGTTTTGCAGGATGGAAGAATGACGAAGAAAAGGCGATGTGAAATTTAATTATTATTATTGTAATTTTTATAGGTCATTGTAAAATGAATAACTGTATAATGTAGTCTCTTGTTACAGAAAATTTATAATTGAAATTTGTTAATATGTATGAGATGCTAGTTTTAGGGATATCTTAGGAAATGTGCATCTAATCACCGGTTCAATTTGATTCTTAGTTGTGTATGGAAAAAGGGTTTGATATATATATAGTAAATGAAATTGAAGTTAATATATTGTAGTACTTTTCTTAGTATTCAATAAACGATTAAATTAATTACTGGGTTATCTTCTTACCTTGTAAACGTAATAAAGAGTTTTAATGGGAACACTCAACCCTAATAAAATATTTGTGCATAACTTGCCTGCATGTGTGATCCTTTTTACCATATAAGAAATTTAAAACCGTAGAATGAACTTAAGCTTTGCACTCGATGGAACCTCCTAGGTTAGGTAAATAAAACCCCTAGTTGGAGTTTACCATCATAGTCATTATGTTTAGTGACATTGTCGTGAACCCATATTTTAGGAATGTTATGGTCCAACTTTATCCAAAGTATGCGGTTTCCTTCTAGTTTTGGTAATCGTGAGAAGAATGCCCTCTCTTCAGGTCTGACACTAGGTGGAGTGTTGAAGACCGCCTTAGAAGTCACCTTATGAGTCCTTGTTCGAAGGAACGACTAAGCAGTGCTACCTTGGTTTCTATCAAAATAACATCTTGGTATTTTGAATGTGGTTTAGTATAAATATGTCCGCTTTCCTTAAAATCTTATATAGTTGAGGCGTAGATCATTAAGTGCATATTGAAATAAACCAAACCTTAGCTGATTAGGAGGTGTCACTTGTGGTTCATGTATAGTTTACAATTCTTCCAATCATGTACCCCTTCAAGATGTTAGACAAATACTTCAGAACTCCCGATTACAAAACAATGCTAATAACGAGACCATAATGTGATGTAAGAGCATATCATATAAGATGAGAATGAGATTGGAGATTAGGATTAAGTTCACTCTTGGATTCCTTTTAACTTAATTAAACATTATCATGTGTTGCAAAGAATATGAATTGTTTGGTGTGATCAAACTTCGAGAAAATAAAAGATAAATATATATATATATATATCAAATTTGGAATTCAACAAGTTTTTGAACTATAATGATAATGGTAGGGAAATAACTATAATGTGATCAAAGAATGTTTTGGGAAAAAGCTATATTGAATCTAAGTCTCCCTCAATCCCAAGATTTCATCTTGACATCACGTTAGGTTCACTTGTGTAGCAAGGTTAAATTCTAAACATTGAATAAGCATTTTGGGAAGCATAATCTTAACATAAGAATGAGAGAGTTAGAATTTTTTATGAAATTTGAAATATGGAAAATACTTATGTAAGTTATGAAGATTGGCATAAGGGTAAAGAGAAAATTAAATGGTTGAACAATAAGTGAAATGTGAAACAAATTTTTAGACATGTAGGTGGAAAAAGGGAGAAAATTATGCTTACATAATAATGTTCTTGGAATGTTAATCGTAACTAAAATACATTTAAAGTAATGATGTGTTGTGGGTTCACCGTTCTTGAAGTCACGTTTCTTGTGGTTGGGTCATTGCTAGTAGTCATTCATAGGAAAAGTGTGGCATCGACATGCCTATGTCATTTTCATGGGTCTGTGTGAGTCGATGACTTATGTGATTGTCGTATGTGAGTCGAGTTTCTATACTTGGAGCCTGTGTTGTGTTGTGTGTAGTGAACAATGTAAGTCAAAAAAATTATCTTGGTATTTTTCTGTTGTATTTGGGTGCGTAAAATGTGGGCACTACATATGGTATCAGAGAGAGGTTCATGCTCTCGAACCTCTGGGATGGATTGGAGTTGTGATGATTCTACATGATGGTGGTGGATAATGGAAGAGTAATGTGATATATGTTGTTATGTGAACTATGTCGTGATTGTGACCTTATGGAAGCACATGTGGTGCATGTCACTTAGTGCATATTTGTTGTCATGTTGATGTGCTTGTGATGAGAGTATCGACTCTCATTTTCATGGATTCAATGAGGAATCCATGTGTGATGTACCGCCTTGTTGTTGTGAACGGAATGATATTGTAAATTGCAGAGTGTTGAAACATTTTGGCTTTATGTGATATGAAGGTGTATTGACGTATTGCATGACAAAATTGATGTAAAGTGAATCACATTTTATCATGATGTCGTCACCATATTGTGATTTGTTGTGTGCATCATCGTGTTGTATTACAATTGACTATATGTCGTAATGTTAGACATTGTGTTCCTCATACATGTAATTCATGTAATATGTGATGGTTCATGTCATGATTTAGGGGCATATGGTGAGTATGATCCCTAGTGTATAGTGATTGCACTTTGGGTGCAGGATGTGGTAATGTGATGTATCGTAACCCGTGAAGGTAATGATTGTGTTATACCTTGTATATTTATATCATGTGTAAGACATTATGGTTATTGTGCGTGAATCACCATTGTGTTGGTGATGTAGTTATGTGTATGTTGTGGACCTTACACTAGATGACCCTAAGGGATAAAATGTCAAGAGTGTATGTGTGGAGAGAGGAGGCGTGGACCAGGTTTTCATAATCTTGAGCCGAGTACGAGTGAGGAAGTGGAGTCTTATATAGACTGAAAACCCACTTCTATCTATTTAGTATACTTCGAGCTTGCTCAGTATATTGTGGGTGTACACCACCTTAGGCTCAAATTATGCAACCTTGTGTCCCCTGCTCTTTCCTATTGGATTGTTCATTGAATAATCCTATGTAATTTTGACTATGTTGATCTTTGTGGGAGTTTGGAGTAATGATTCAGGCAGAGATGATGACAGATACATTAATTGATATACTCATTTCTGGTTACATGTATATTTCTATGAGCTGAGGCTCGATGTCCGAGTGCCAGCAACTCGATGAGTACCCCTTTTGGTGGCGGTAAGAGGCCACATAGTGATTGTAATGTGCTATTTTCCTCATTACGTATTTTATTCGTAAATTGATCATTATCTCTTTTCGCTAGAACTAGCCATTTTCTTGATTGACATGTTCTTATATTTTGGGCATTTATTTGATTGTTGCATTAACATTTGGATTTTACACTAACCATGGCTAATTAGCCATTTGTTTTTCTTGGTTTTAAAACTTTCTTTTCATATTTAAAAGTTTTGTAGCCTAGCCCAAGGCTTTTGATTTTGCCACTTGGCATTTGAATGGATTGTTATGTTGGTTCTAATGTCGTAATGTGTTGGATTAGGGTCATGGGATTCACCATGGAGTGGTGGAACCTATGGACCCACTTCATTGTATGGGGGTACACCCCAAGGAGTTACAAATAACTAGTGGGTTGTTGAACCACAAGTTATTATGTCACTTGGGTTTGGGGGTGATGAGGCTCTATGTTCCTAGGGCCATAGGGTGACCCGGCCTCATTTAAAAGGAGAAAGGAGATGGCCTCTATGGTTGAGTGACCTGTTATTCTTTATGACACTCTATGGTTGAGTGACCTGAGATTTTTGATGGGGCTCTATGGTTGAGTGACCCGACTTGGTTTTGGCACTATGATTCTTTCTCTTGGGGAGGTATATGGAGATTATTTGGTGATGCTTTGGGGAGATATATGGAGTTATTTCTTGATATTTTGAGATGTGTGGAGTTGGTATAGTGAGTTATGTGTCCTCTTGTGAGTCTGGTTAGACTTTGTTATGATTGATGTATGGTGACTCTCCCCTTGGTTGGTATGGACTATTGGATATTGGATTGGAACTATGTCGTTATAGTCATGGATTTTTGTGAGTCATGTGATACCCGTTGTATATGTATCAACATGTTGATTCTATTTGTTAGTCATATGTGTGTACTAGATCTATGTCTAGGACGTAATTGTTGGGAATTAATTGCTATGTGGTCTACTTGTTGTCATTCCATGGTTTGGTGAAACCCTTGTGATGTGATATGGTCGTGAAAGTATGCAAAAGTATGCTTGTGAAATTTTAGTGTTGTGTATGACCCTGGTAGGGTGTTGTGACTGTAGTCCATGATGGGAACCCACAGGAATGAAATAACTAAAATTCTACAAAAATGAAATTTTAAAGAACTTGAATTAAGAATAATGTTAATAGAAAGAGATTAATTAAATAACGAATAAGAGGGAACTACCAATCTTCACAGAACCTTGAAAGTTAAAATTTCTACCAAATGTTCCTAGGGCCACCCCGTAACCGTGATTTTGGATCTGAAATCTTAACCTTAGAGCGTACCTTCGCCACATTCATCCCTTGTTGCGTACCTTTTTCTCTTTCTTCACTTTATGTCGCATCGAGGACGATGCTTTCTTAAGGGAGGAGAATGTAATGCCCCGTCCCTCCTTTTTCTTCTTCGATGACCGTGTTGCTAAGCATTTAACGTTGTTGTGCTCCTGCTGATCCTTGTCAATGTGATTAATAAGTAGTATTAAGTCGTAATAATAATAGTAATATAAATAGTAATAATATTATTATTTTAATTATCGATCGACGACAAATTCTTTATCTGATCATCGATTTGTTATCAACTTTATTTTTTAATTATCGATAAGCAATTTTATTGTTTGGTTTGGTCACTTCATGATCGAGCCTCGATTTTGTGTGAGAGGAGGGTATCTTGTTGCGACGTTGGGGATTGGTCCTTGTCTTGCGTTCATTTTCAAAACTCCTCTCTAGTCCCTCCTTGGTCGACTAGGCTTGCTTGCTTGTACTGTACTTTTTTTATTTTTTCTTTTTAAAGGTGAAATAATATTCTACCACCGAAGATGACAAAGTTCTCTATATATATATATATATATATATATATATATATATATATAAATTAATGATAAATTTGGAGGCTTTCACCCACATTGGCCACTTACGTTTGTTGACATCCCACCATCTTTGCTTTCTCCTTGCAAGCTACACACTTTAGTTTTAATTAATTCTGGTCAATTGTGGAAGTGCCTTGGAGGATGGGAACCTGATTTTTTCCATTAATTTATTTTGTGTAAGGAGAAGACATGTTGACCCTTGCTTGGTCTTAATCCAAGTTGGGAGGTGGCCACCTTTTTTTCCTTGTTTCTTTTCCATTCTAGCTCTTCTAATTAATTCTGACCTGCTACCTCCAATATTTTATTCATGCCTTGGTTCTAACCCATGCGTTGGGGGAAGGAAACGTTGTTCAAGGAGTTGAGTGTGCAGAGTAGATGGGACACCTTATCCTCTGGCCACGCACTTCCTTGGTTTGTTGCATTCCTGTAGATCTTCATTGGTTTTGGCTTCCAGTGGTTTATGGCTGCACCAGATATTTCTATGAGCTGGCTCGAGCCTCCTGGTTCACTGTTCTTTTTGCATTATTAAGCCATGAATAAAGATTTGGAGTTTTGAATGTATATTTTCCCACATCCCTTGCTGGGTTTCTATCTTGAAAATATGTGGCCACCATCATGTATCAGAAGGTGCGGGTTTCCTCCAGTGATAGTCACTGTTTCCTGCATGCAACAAATAGGTCTCCAACTTGATCACTTTACATTTGCAGTGAATCCCAGCCTGCGTTAAACACGAGCCTGAGACATTTATCCAAGCATAAAGATGGAGGGTGGACATTTATCCAAACATAAAGATGGATCCATCCCTTTTTAGTATCCTTTATGTGATTGAATGGGAGCTTAGACTGGTGAGTAGACATGTAGGTGTGGAAAACGTGGAAAAAAGAATTGCAAACACGTGTATGGTTTGAAAATGCCTTGAATAAAAAAAAGCGTATATTATACCCCATATGTAGATGATACGACACCCTAGAGTGGTAAACTACATGGAGTTGTTGAAAGGCATGGGAACTAGTTGTTAGAACGCCTCACGCAAAGAAAAAATGCGGTCTCAAAGAGTGCTATTATTTGTAGGAGTGTGCAAAAACGAGTTTGTTGAAAAGGCCTGGAAACTTTCAAGCAAATGCAATTGGTACGTGCAAAAAAGCATAGACTCCACAAAATTTTTCCAATTAGATCCTCCCAAGTGTTTTGCCAAAATCAAAATGGGAGATTTTAATCAGCAGGCCTTCAAATCAAAACAACCATCATAGCATAATGGTAGAGGTTTTTAGTTGTAAATGCGCTAGTAGACAAGTATGCAAATGAATGAAGCTTACACAAGGCAAGTCAACTATTTGTTTGAAAACACCTCAAGAAATGTAAACACATCTCATGGAATGAAGGATGCAAGATATGCACATAATGGATCTATTTAAAAGGTTTTAGAAATGCACAAGCAACTACTTACTCTGTTGGAAAACTTCAAGTGATCGGGAAGTTGGTGTGACGTGGTGGAGGTTAGATCCAGGCTCGTGAAATGGATGGTGTGAAGTGCAAAGCGAGATACTCGAACCAAGCGCGCGGGTTTGACCCGACTCATCCCTTCTATGCATGGTTCACCTTCCCTCATCTTTCATAAGTCTCATATTTTAGTTTTCATTTACAACTTAAAATAATTTTAAAATATCAAGATCTTAATACAGTTAATTGTTTATTTTAACTCATGTAAAAACAATGAAATGTCTTGTCGTTACTCACGATGCCAAAATAACTCGTTACATTAAAACATGAACTTCCACCTCATTCTGAGGTGATTTAGAAAGCTTCCTACCTAGTTAGATCGCTACAATTTTGGTATATCGACAAGATGAATTTGACTTCCTAGTAATATTGTTGACCTTCTTCTTGTTAAATAGTTAATTTTTACATTTTTCAGAGACTCATTAAGTACCCTTCGGAACTCTGAAAACGAGATGTTAGGTTTATTTGTGTACCTTGTTATGTGAGGAGTCACCATGACATCTAGATTTACCCAAATGAGCATATGTGATCTTTTTGGCGCTCTTATAGGAGCCCTGTTACACTGGTTTACAGCAGTAGAAAGCTGTCAAATCTAGAAAGTTGGCTTTCGTTTTGAACCACCATTTGAAACCTGGATAGAGAAATTATTTCCCGTCTTCGCAAACCTCTAGTGTTTATACTAGAAAATTGCATGGAACATTCAGTTTAGGGAAAAAAACTTTTCGGGATAGTTTGGCAAAGCCATTTTGTAGGCCTCCGGTCGCAGTTTGATGAGGCCAAGTAGGACCAATTTTTGACTTGTCGCTCCAGAAAACTTGTCGCCGTTTGAAAATGGTTTTCTAGTTCTCAGTCCCGTCGAATCTGATGAATTATCCTTATATAGGGGAACTAGTAGGAAGTGTCCATGTGTGCACATCCATTGAACGTTAGTTTTGGACGTGGTTTTCTGAGCCCTCGAGCTAACTTTTGTCCTTTTACAATTGGGTCAACTATGATCAGTAGCCCCAGAAAATTAGCCGCCAAACGCAAACCATTTGCTCTTTTTCAATTCCGTCAGTTGCTATGAACTCTTGGTATATCTGGGGACACATAGAAAAATTTTGATCATTGTGTGTGCATTCTCATCGGAAGATAACTTTTGGAAGCGGTTTCTTAGCCTCTCCGAGCTCGTTTTGTATGTTTTGTAGCTAGTAAGAAAATGTAAAAATAGAAAGTTGCGGACCCTCGTAGGGTTGCCAAACCACCTTGGAAACTTTTAACACATGCAAATAACTATTTAAAACCCTTTAGTGTATCTTTTGTGTGAAATAGAAATTTTGACAAAATGGTGTTTTCTCTCTCTTCCCTTCTCTTTCTCTCTCTTGGGTTACAAAGTGAAGTGAAATGAAATGCAATGAATACATGTTTCTAGACCTTTTTATTTCGATTGCAAATTGTAATTATTGTCATATGTAAATGGGAAACTGAAAAATGATACTTATGTTAGGTTAGGGTGGATGCCATGCCAGAGAATTATCGTTGATATCATGCTCACGTGGGTTTTGCAGGATGGAAGAATGACGACGAAAAAGGTGATGTGTAATTTAATTATTATTATTGTAATTTTTATAGGTCATTGTAAAATGAATAATTGTATAATGTAGTCTCTTGTTACAGAAAAGTTATAATTGAAATTTGTTAATATGTATGAGATGCTAGTTTTAGGGATATCTTAGGAAATGTGCATCTAATCACTGGTTCAATTTGATTCTTAGTTGTGTATGGCAAAAAGGGTTTGATATATATATATATATATATAGTAAATGAAATTGAAGTTAATATATTGTAGTACTTTCTCAGTATTCAATAAACGATTAAATTAATTACTGGGTTATCTTCTTACCTTGTAAACGTAATAAAGAGTTTTAATGGGAACACTCAACCCTAATAAAATATTCGTGCATAACTTGCCTACATGTGTGATCCTTTTTACCATATAAGAAATTTAAAACTCGTAGAATGAACTTAAGCTTTGCACTCGATGGAACCTCCTAGGTTAGGTAAATAAAACCCCTAGTTGGAGTTTACCATCATAGTCATTATGTTTAGCGACATTTTCGTGAACCCATATTTTAGGAATGTCATGGTCCAACTTTATCCAAAGTATGTGGTTTCCTTCTAGTTTTGGTAATCACGAGAAGAATGCCCTCTCTTTAGGTCCGACACCAGGTTGAGTGTTGAAGACCACCTTAGAAGTCACCTTATGAGTCCTTGTTCGAAGGAACGACTAAGCGGTGCTACCTTGGTTTCTATCAAAATAACATCTTGGTATTTTCTTGAATGTGGTTTAGTATAAATATGTCCGCTTGCCTTAAACTCTTATATAGTTGAGGCATAGATCATTAAGTGCATATTGGAATAAACCAAACCTCAGCTGATTAGGAGGTGTCACTTGTGGTTCATGTATAGTTTACAATTCTTCCAATCATGTACCCCTTCAAGATGTTAGACAAATACTTCTGTAACTCCTGATTACAAAACAATGCTAATAACGAGACCATAGTGTGATGTAAGAGCATATCATATAAGATGAGAACGAGATTGGAGATTAGGATTAAGGTCACTCTTGGAGTCCTTTAACTTAATTAAACATTATCATGTGTTGCAAAGAATATGAATTGTTTGGTGTGATCAAACTTCGAGAAAATATATATATATATATATATATATATATATATATATATATAAATTTGGAATTCAACAAGTTTTTGAACTATAATGATAATGGTAGGGAAATAACTATACCGTGATCAAAGAATGTTTTGGGAAAAAGCTATATTGAATCTAAGTCTCCCTCAATCCCAAGATTTCATCTTGACATCACGTTAGGTTCACTTGTGTAGCAAGGTTAAATTCTAAACATTGAATAAGCATTTTGGGAAGCATAATCTTAACATAAGAATGAGAGAGTTAGAATTTTGTATGAAATTTGAAATATGGAAAATACTTATGTAAGTTATGAAGATTGGCATAAGGGTAAAGAGAAAAATTAAATGGTTGAACAATAAGTGAAATGTGAAATGAATTTTAGAACATGTAGGTGGAAAAAGGGAGAAAATTATGCTTACATAATAATGTTCTTGGAATGTTAATCGTAACTAAAATACATTTAAAGTAATGATGTGTTGTGGGTTCGCCGTTCCTGAAGTCACGTTTCTTGTGGTTGGGTCATTGCTAGTATTCGTTCATTAGGAAAAGTGTGGCATCAACATGCCTATGTCATTTTCATGGGTCTGTGTGAGTTGATGATTTATGTGATTGTCATATGTGAGTCGAGTTTTTGTACTTGGAGGTGTGTTGTGTTATGTGTAGTGAACAATGTAAGTCAAAAAAATTATCTGGTATTTTTCTCTTGTTGTATTTGGGTGCGTAAAATGTGGGCACTACATATAGGGTTTTAAGGAGGAGGTGATCTTATTGGATGTATAATATGTTCTCGAAGTAAAAGGTTATTTTTAAAGTGGTTTTTACCCTATTGGGGTTTTCCACTATAAATACTGTGTGTCACGTGTGTTATTTATATCCCTGTAAGTATTTCTTTATTTACTTATGTTATGATGCAATGTTTATTTAAATATTTATTGTAACATTATATAATATGTAAGTTGATTAAATCCGTATTTATTAGAATCCTCAAATTCTAACATGGTAACAGAGCAAGGTAAATTAAATAAATTAAGATCAAATGTTTTGTATTTTATTTATTTAATTTGTATGGGTTTTTTCAACCAACACAGAGAGGTAAATTAAATAAATTAACATAAAATGTTTTGTATTTTATTTATTTAATTTGTACATTTTTTTCAACCAACTTTGAAAGAGTAATTAAAAGTATCGGGTCCCCTTCTTTTTCTCCCCAATTTATTTTGGTACTATATTTGTACAAGAAAACTCTTCTTACTAAAAAATTTAGCGTTTTTAGATTTTAAATCCCTAATTGTTTTTGGGGAGATGTAATATGATATGATTCTTACTTTCATTTATATTTTGTAAATTATATAGAATTAATGTTTTTTTGGAGATTGATGTGTGCACAAGTGAAAAGGGCTCCACATATATATATAATAAGGTTTATATAATAACTTATATAAACATAAATTTAAAATTTATATAATTTGAAAACTATATATTTTATATAGTTCTTATACTATAGTTTATAACTACCCCATTTGTAAAAAAATGTTTTGAACATACTTAAAACTATAAAACATTTCAAATATTGGTTACACACCGTGGAAGTTACTTGGATTCTCTACAATGAGTAAAAACTCATATTCGAGAATTACGAGGCTCTCAAAATCAAGGTAAGGGTTATTAAATATTTTTGAAATATTTTGTATAGTTTATATGGTATGCAGGAATTCAAGAAATCAAAGTAAAAATATTCCAAGTGAAAATCTAGTGCACAAGAGACAAGATTCAAGAAAATAGGCCCTTTAAATTTTTTTTCATTAGTGGAGTAAAAGCCCTTATCTCCTCTTAATATTGTTTTTACATTTTGAAATGTGAAACCCTACTTTATATCCTCAAATGGTTTCCATAAATATTTTATAAAAAATATTTGTATAATTTATAAAGTCTTCATACTTTATAAAATATATAATTCATTATATACATACATACATATATGTGTGTGTTAAATATAAAATCTAAACCTATGATTTATATACTACCCAAACCACAAAAGCTATACCACACATATTAAAAAAGGAAAGACATATATTAAAATTTATATAGTTCAAAACTTGTAACCTAAGCTATATGGAAGCGGCCCCATTTAACTATATTAAATAAACCTAAAACTTATATGCCTATCTCGGAGCCACATTATAAATCAGTTACCCATATATATTAGAAAATAACTATATCATATGCTTTTTAAACTTTATTCAAAGTTAAATTATATTAAAAGCTTATAGTTTTAAAATTTATTCACGGGAGCCTAATTCTTTTAAGCAAAACACGGAATTTATATTATTTCTTATAAATTTTAATTAAAACCTCCCATTTAAAAAAAAAAAAAATGTGGGCATATTTAATACCATATGGTGGCCTCCCCCTTAACTAATATGCACTTTTCACTTGGCATTTGTTTGGGGTCCGCCCCGATTTTTTATGCATATGTTAATAATATGTGTTTTTGTTTTTATAATAATAAAAGTCTTAACTCCCTTCCATTTTAATTAGTTTCGTAAACAACCACATATAATATATGTTTGAAGTATGTGTTGTAAAAATCTTGATCGGCTCCCTTTTTTATGTATTTAGGTTAGCACTTTATTATGCATTGTTTAGTATATTAATTTGCTCACATTTAAATAGTGGATTCTTTTTTTTTTTGGAGCCCTCTACAAAAGTGTGGCCCACTCCTTAAACCACAATTGCTTCCTTTTTTCCCCACGTGGTTGTTTTAAATTGTTTGACTTTGTCATAATTTTCTTTATGTTGAGACCTTTGCTATTATAGCTAAGATGAGTATTGAAGGGCCTTTGTTGCTATTATTGCTGCTCATTTTGGGTATGAAATCCACCAAATGAATAAGAAAATTGATTTTTTGAATTTTGATTTAAAAGTACTTTCCATGTTTCACCCTATAGGATTTGAAGAAGCTCAAAGAAAACTATGTTTATAAGTTGAGAAATCCTTGTATGGTTTAAAAAATGTCTTAGAGATTGGTATGTGAAAATTGTTACTTGCTTTAAACTGTTAGGTTTTGTTAATTTTTATTCTAAATAATGATATATTCATTAAACAATAAGGCTCACATATTATCATTATATGTATATATGTTGATGATTTGATTATGACTAGTGACAATTCTGATTTAATTCATAGGATTAAAGAGAAATTGAAGAAGTACTTTGAAATTAATGAGTTAGGTCTTTCACATCATATTCTTTGTATAAATGTATTTCATTCTATTGTTATTTTTCAAAACACAATATGCAACCATTGTATCGAAAAAGTTTAACATGATTGATTATAAACCAATTTCTACTCATATGGAAGTTGGATGAAAATTGATCCTAAACCTACATGTGAAAATTTTGATCCTACTTTATATAGGCGAGTTAGTTGGTAGTTTGATATATCTAACTATCACAAGACGAGGAATTTCCTATTAAGTAGGAATTACTTCAAGATTTATGCAGGAACCTTTTTTAGAGATAATTGGAATCTTGCAAAAACAATTTTTAGATATATTAAAGGAACAATCAACTATGGGTTGCATTATACTAAGAATAAAAATGCTATCTTATATGGATTTTGTGATTCTAACCATACTGATGTTTTGTTATAAAATATACTAGATATGTGTTCAAGTTTTTGGTGTAGGAACCATTACTTAGAACGAAAAATGTAATCAACAGTCTCCATTTCTTCTACTAAGGCAGAGAAGTACAATGGAATAAGTAAATAAGCCATGTGGCTGCAGTGACTTTTGGTAGAGATACACATGGAAGTTAAATGAAGTATTCCTCTTCTTTGTTGTAGTAAGAGTTGTATTACTCTTGATTAAGAATCTAGTTCAACATCAGAGGATGAAGCACATTGGGATACATATAAGTTTCACCCGTGAGAAGGTGTTAAGTGATGAGATAAATCTCAAGTTCCTGTTATTGATGAAGAGCAGATTCGACATATTCACAAAGTCATTGAGTGCTTTGCAAAGTCTTGTCACTTTTTGTGAAAAACTTAAATTATCGAGTTTCCATTGAGGGGAGTGTGCATGACAATTTCACCTCCTAATTGAATTTGGTTTTTATAAAAGACCTTCGGGCATATGTAAAAGACCTTCAGACAAGTGTAAAAAGACCGTTGGGCATGTATACCTCATCGAATTATTTTTTAGAAAGAAGTGTAGAAAGATCTTAAAGGCGGTCTTAGTAAACTCTTTAGTGTTATTGAGTTTACTGGTAAACATCTAGTACAAGAATATTGTTAAGGAGGTCCTTGGTTGTAAAAGGCTCCTATATGCTTGGGTTCAATAACCTTTTATGAGAACCTGTGAGAATATGTAAAACTCACAAATCATACTTAGCCATTGATCATGGGATGATCTTTGGGATTCCAAATCCTTTTGTACCGAAATATAACATGAGTATGATGAAGGTGTTATAATTCCTTCAACCTGATATGCTAGCCTAAAAATTTTATCATTTAAGTATTGTAAATCTTGTAGTGTACCACGAAAGGTAATCTATTGGCATATGTTATGTTATCGCACTTAACATTAAGGGGAGTGTGGAATATAATGATTAAGTGGTCCTGCCAACCCTTAATGTATATGGGTCCATCACTAATATATATGTTAGTATTTAATAATATGATATATTTATATTTCTATTATTAAATATGCTAACCTAGGTATATACTTTAGGATAAATATTTAATATCATGAAATAATTATATTTCTAATATTAAATATTATAAACCTAGGTGTATGTGTCAACCATTTAGGTTGAAAAGGTGGGTCGAGAGACATACGCGATCACCTTATGTAAGAAAGGAATTTAGGTTCTCATTTGATATATTTGAGAAATATATCAAAGGTGTGCAAATCAAGTGATTTGGTTTTACTCTTGGTAAATAGGGTTTAAGGAGGAGGTGATTTTATTGGATGTAAAATAAGTTCTCTGAAGTAAAAGGTTATTTTCAAAGTGGTTTTTACCCTATTGGGGTTTTCCACTATAAATATTGTGTCACATGTGTTATTTATTTCCTGTAAGTATTTCTTTATTTACTTATGTTAGTATGTAATGTTTATTTAAATATTTATTATAACATTATATAATATGTAAGTTTATTAAATCCGTATTTATTAGAATCCTCAAATTCTAACATGGTAATAGAGCAAGGTAAATTAAAAAAAAGATAAAATGTTTTGTATTTTATTTATTTAATTTATCTTGGTTTTTTTCAACCAACCCAAAGAGGTAAATTAAATAAATTAACATAAAATATTTTGTATTTTATTTATTTAATTTGTACGGGTTTTTTCAACCAACCCGAAAGAGTATTTAAAAGTATCGGGTCCCCTTCTTTTTCTCCCCCAATTTATTTTGGTACTACATTTTTGTGCAATAAAACTCTCACTAAAAATTTAGCGTTTTTCAATTTTAAATCCCTAATTGTTTTTGGGGGAGATGTAATATGATATGATTCTTATTTTCATTTATATTTTGTAAATTATATGGAATAAATGTTTGTTTGAAGATTGATGTGTGCACAAGTGAAAAGAGCTCCAAATATATATAGAATAAGGTTTATATAATACCTTATATAAACATTGTATTAAAATTTATATAATTTGAAAACTATATATTTTATATAGTTCTTATACTATAGTTTATAACTACCCCATTCGTAAAAAAATGTTTTGAACATACTTAAAACTATAAAACATTTTGAATATTGGTTGCACATGTGGAAGTTACTTAGATTCTCTATAGCAAGTAAAAACTCATATTAGATAATTACGAGGCTCTCAAAATCAAGGTAAAGATTATTAAATATTTTTGAAATATTTTGTATAGTTTATATGGTATGCAGAAATCAAAAAATCAAAGTAAAATTATTCCAAGTGAAAATCTAGTGCACATGAGACAAATTTGAGAAAATAGGCCCTTTAAATTTTTTTCAATAGTGGAGTAAAAGCGCTTATCTCCTCTTAATATTATTTTTACATTTTGAAATGTGAAACCCTACTTTATATCCTCAAATGGTTTTCATAAATATTTTACAAAAATATTTTTATAATTTATATATGTTATATAAAATCTAAACCTATGATTTATATATTACCCTAACCACAAAAGTTATACCGCGCATATTAAAAAAGGGAAAGACATATATTAAAATTTATATAGTTCAAAACTTGTAACCTAAGCTATATGGAAGCGGCCCCATTTAACTATATTAAATAAACCTAAAACTTATATGCCTATCCGGAGCCACATTATAAATCAATTACCCATATATATTAGAAAATAACTATATCATATGCTTTTTAAACTTTATTCAAATTTAAATTATATTAAAAGCTTATAGTTTTAAAATTTATTCACGGGAGCCTAATTCTTTTAGCAAAACATGGAATTTATATTATTTCTTATAAATTTTAATTAAAACCTCCCATTTTTTAAAAAAGGTGGGCATAGGATATATGGTAGGCTTATTTAATACCATATGGTGGCCGCTCCCTTAACTATTATGCACTTTTCACTTGGCATTTGTTTGGGGTCCACCCCAAATTTTTTATGCATGTTATAATAATATGTGTTTTTGGTTTTTATAATAATAAAGTTCTAACTCCCTTCCATTTTAATTGGTTTCATAAACAACCACATATAATATATGTTTGAAGTATGTGTTGTAAAAATCTTGATCGACCCCCCCCTTTTTTTTAATGTATTTAGGTTGGCTCTTTATTATGCATTGTTCAGTATATTAATTTGATCACATTTAAATATTGGATTCTTTTTATTTTGGGAGCCCTCTACAAAAGTGTGGCCCACTCCTTAAACCACAATTGCTTCCTTTTTTCCCCATGTGGTTGTTTTAAATTTTTTGACTTGGTCACACTTTTCTTTATGTTGAGACCTTTTCTATTATAGCTAAGATGAGTATTGTAAGGGCCTTTGTTTCTATTTTTACTCATTTTTCGGTAGGAAATCTACCAAATGAATAAGAAAATTGATTTTTGAATTTTGATTTAAAAGAACTTTCTATGTTTCATCCTACAGATTTGAAGAAAGCGGTAAAGAAAACTATGTTTGTAAGTGGAGAAATCCTTGTATGGTTTAAAAAATATTTTAGAGATTGGTATGCAAAAATTGTTCCGCTTTAAATCGTTAGGTTTTGTTAATTTTTCTTCTAAATAATGATATATTTATTAAGCAATAAGGTCACATATTATTATTATATGTATATATGTTGATGATTTGCTTATGACTAGTGACAATTCTGATTTATTTCATAGGATTAAAGAGAAATTGAAGATGTACTTTGAAATGAATGAGTCAGTCTCTTACATCATGTTCTTTATATATTTCATTCTATTGTTATTTTTGAAAACACAATATGCAACCATTGTACTGAAAAAGTTTAACATGATTGATTAAAAACCAATTTCTTCTCTATGGAAGTTGGACTGAAAATATATCCTAAACCTACATGTGAAAATTGTGATCCTACTTTATATAGGCAGGCGGCTAGTTGGTAGCTTGATATATCTAACTATCACCGGACGAGATATTTCCTATTCGGAGGAATTACTCCAATGTTTATGCAGAACCTTTTTAGAGATCATTAGAATCTTGCAAAAAGAATTTTTAGATATATTAAAGGAACAATCAATTATGGGTTGCATTATACTAAGAATAAAAATGCTATCTTATATGGATTTTGTGATTCTAACCATACTGATGTTGTTTTATAAAATATACTAGATATGTGTTCAAGTTTTTGGTGTAGGAACCATTAATTAGAACAACAAATGCAATCAATAGTCTCCATTTATTTTACTGAGGCTAGAGAAGTACAATGGAAGAAGTAAATAAGCCATGTGGTAGCAATGCTATTGGTAGAGATACACATGGAAGTTAAAGGAAGTATTCCTCTTTTTGTGGTGGTCGAGTTGTAGTAATCTTGATTAAGAATCTAGTTCAACATCGAGGATTAAGCACATTGGGATATATATAAGTTTCACCCGTGAGAAGGTGTTAAGTGATGAGATAAATTTCAAGTTCGTGTTCACTCGAAGAGCAGTTGGTGACATCTTCACAAAGTCCTCGAGTCTGCAGTGAAAGTTTTGTCACTTTCGTGAAAACCTTGGATTATCATATTTTCTATTGAGGGGGAGTGTGCATGACAATGTCACCTCCTAATGGAACTTGGTTTTTGTAAAAAGACCTTCGGACTTTTTAAAAGACCTTCAAGAAAGTGTAAAAAGACCTTTGGGCATGTATACCTCCTCGAATTATTTTTTAGAAAGAAGTATAGAAATATCTTAAAGGTGGTCTTCAATAAACTCTTTAGTGCTATTGAGTTTACTGGTAAACATCCAGTACAAGCATATTGTTAAGGAGGTCCTTGTTTATAAAAGGCTCCTATATGCTTGGGTTCAATAACCTTTAATGAGAACCCGTGAGAACATGTAAAACTCACAAATCATACTTAGCCATTGATCATGGGATGATCTTTGGGATTCCAAATCCTTTTGTACCAAACAAGTAACTTGAGTATGATGAAGGTGTTATAATTCCTTCCCAAATATGATATCCTAAAACCTTTATGGTTTAAGGATTGTAAATCTTCAGTAGTGTACCACGAGAAGGTAATCTATTGGCATATGTTATGTTATCCCACTTAACATTAAGGGGGAGTGTAAAACATAATGATTAAGTGGTCCGCCAACCCTTAATGTATATGGGTCCATCACTAATATATATGTTAGTATTTAATAATATAATATATTTATATTTCTATTATTAAATATGCTAACCTAGGTTTATACTTTAGGTTAAATATTTAATATCATGAAATGATTATATTTCTAATATTAAATATTATAAACCTAGGTGTATGTGTCAACTATTCAGTAGAAAAGGTGGGCGGGAGACATACTTGATCACCTTAAATAAAAAGGACTTTAGGTCCTCATTTGATATATTCGCGAAATATATCAAAGGTGTGCAAATCAAGTTATTTGGTTTTACCCTTGGTAAATAGGGTTTTAAGGAGGAGGTGATCTTCTTTGGATGTAAAATAAGTTCTCTGAAGTAAAAAGTTATTTTTGAAGTGGTTTTTACCCTATTGGGATTTTCTACTATAAATACTATCACATGTGTTATTTATTTCATGTAAGTATTTCTTTATTTACTTATGTTATGAAGTAATGTTTATTTAAATATTTATTATAACATTATATAATATGTAAGTTGATTAAATCCATATTTATTAGAATCCTCAAATTCTAGCAAGGACTACTGCAAGCGCTCTATAAAGAGTTTAAAAAGGTGGATCATGTCTTGAATAAATGCACACCTCCAGAGGCGATGATCAAGGTAAAAACCTTGGAAGAAGACAATGAAGTCTAGAGGGTGATGAGGGATGATACCTTGAGCCATGCATAAAGGTTAGCACTTGTATAGAAAAGCGCGAGGCCCTTGCCACAACACAAGAACCACACAAGGAATGATTGGATGAGCTTGGGAAACTCATCGCACAAAATATGGATGTGCTGGAGGGAAGAATGGCTACAATGTCCAACATTATGTTGGTTTTGCAGAATGAGAAGTGTGAGTTTACGAGAGGACGTGCTTTGGAGTCAATTATTGTGGATGTTCCGTAAAAGATAGAAGAGACACTCACCGAATGACAAGCCTTGGAGGATGAAATAAAGGAGGAATATCCAGAATTGATCCTTCAAGCTAAGATGGATGAGGTTACCTCATAAAAAAATATTTATTTATTAAAATTATTTCTTATTCTTTCTATTCAACATTATTTACTTCATTTTTGGAGATAACCATTGTCGAGGTGACAATGAGATTAGTGTGGGGTAATGTTGATCAGAGAACACTTGACAGAAATCACACAAGAAGTCCTCATGGGAAAAAAAGGTCGTATTCAAAGGTGCGAAGGGATAGGAAGGGCACGCGCTCAAAGGATAAGTTTAAATTTCAAGACTTAATCATTTTTAGCATGGTCTATTTTTAGAAGATGGCGTGCAGAGCACACAAATGAGGTAGAGACATGCGTGCCATGCATTGTCTATTTTTGGAGGATTGGATATAAAGTGATTTTGCATGGAGACAAGCTAAGAATAGGATTATCACCGTAGATAACTATCAGAATTCTATAGATAACACACTTGCATGTGTGGCTATGCCTGTAAATGGCGCGTGGCTATTAATAGCATGCAACCTATTTTTGGAATAGATAAGTGGTGAAGGGAAAGTCCCCACCCTATATATATGTAGTGAATTACATAGTAGAGAGACATATGTAGGTGGTAAGTATATAAAGATATGTGTATGTATGTGGATTACAGTATCAGATCCATGTGCACATAGGCATAGATTTCCATTATTGTAAGAAGCTTCTGTGTTATTGTTCTTATTAATATATGGAAGATATTGGCTGAACCATAGTATTATTACTATGTGCTTAGGTGTTGCATGTTCTTGTTTCAATCATGATTGTTGTCTAAATTTATATTTCCTTAGATCGGATCTCTGTAATTGCACTATGGAATGATGTAATAACTTTGGATATATATGCTTTAAGTCTTCATCATGCTAACATTCTACTAAAATAACTCTAAAGAGGGACCGATACCTTCGCGTGCTTCGGATGAGCGCTCGTCTAAGCTAAGCGATGTGCCGTGAGTATCTAGGTATTATCTAGTAAATTCTAAGTTACATCGTGCAATCAAAAATTAATTTCGTAATTAATCTTGAAAAGGCCGATTGGGAAAAGATAAAGACAACAAATGGCTAGAAAGGTCCCAAAAAGAAGCAAAAAGGATGTTCATAGTAGGGCACCCAAAGTGGGACCAAGGTGCCTCGGGCGCGATCAAGACAGATGGGGTGCTTTGATTTTGGGTTATAATTATGGGGCAATTGCAAAATGAGTGGATAAGTGTAATAAAATATGCAGTAATGATGGAATAAAATATAAAATAAAGATGACCAAAAGGTGGGATTAATTAGTACTTTATCCACTTGAGATGTAATGACCCATAATTTCATACACACAAACAACACAGTAAAATACAGGATAACTTTTTTTTTTTGACACAAACACGACACGACATGCCACCACCGAGGTCACAACTAACTCCGTGGATAACTCAATACAAGGATGACCACAAAGGTAGCATGGAAATGTTCACACCCACCAAGGATGGTTCACTTTTCTATTTGACAAAACAACATAAGAAACCACCACATAACACACCTACAGATAGGGCAAGCCACAATGAGGAAATTATTGATGGTTATTTATTTTTATGTAACCTCTTTCGATCCTTAACTTCAGTTTGCTAAGACTCTAGATATGATTTGTACAATGCTTCTTACAATACTAAGTTCTTACTTTTACTTTGAAGAAAAATTTGTCCTAATTCTTCTCTATTATGGCCTTTATTTGCTTAATTCGTTTATCAAGAAAAAAAGAGTATTTAAATTCCACAAGGCCATCTGTTCACCACTAACGCTACTAAGACTCGTTCTTGCCCACAAGACAACATGGTTTTAAGTTCAACACACTTAAGAGAAGAAATACAAGGTGCCTTGGAAAAAGGTTAGAGGGAGAAGGTCGAGATGAAAACATCTTTAGGACCTCATTAGTTATTGCCAGTATTTAATTGAAGCTAGAGCTCTTAACCAGAATTATCAACGATTTTACTTAGGCTTCGCTAAATGAGTATTACCAAAGAGAACAATTTACTTTCCAAATGGCGGTGAGAAAGATTGTGAGATCTCCAATTTGTTTTCTCTGGCTTATTAAATCTTATCATCTTCTAACAACTAACAGTTCATTTCACCTTAGGGTCATTTTACAAATTTCACCATAAAAGGAATAATGTTCACTAGAGGAGCTAGGGTTATCATGTTATATAATTTTACTTGCAATGATAGTCTCGCCTTTGCTTACTTAAAGAATTCCTTGCTCTCAAGCTGGTAACCTCTACGTTAATTTATTTGAATATAACTTTTAGTTCAACTTTTATAAGTATTAAACAACCCACGTTATTTTACTTATGTCGCATTATTACTAAGTCATAGCAAGATTTACTCAACATTTATTTTCAAGGGTAAAGTTTAATAACACTCATTCACCAGAACAAAACAAGGTTACATCCACACTTAAAATACCGATAATCCAACAAAGTCACTCAACAACAGTAACCAAATTTTCTTATAATTTCAATGATAGTCAAACAATACAAGGTTTCCAAAGTTCAGATGACAAAGTCCACAATACATTATACTAAGACATTGATCCTCTTCTAAACTTTCCACTGGATGTTATCAATAGTTGAACAACGTAAGAAGGTTTCGAGCAAAAGAACCTCTCAACTGAGGTTGATGACAAAAAATCTACTAGTCTATCCCTCATCTACTCGCAAAATCCATCTGCAACAAATTTTCTACAAGAGTCAGTTCGCGAGAACTGAGCAAGATAAGGCTACACCAAAACCACCATAACTGTTATCTATCAATACCATGAAAGGAAGCACTTTATTGCAAGAATCTGGGTCAAACCTCTAAATACTATCAACACTTCAAGTTATAGTAAGTTTCCACCATGCCAATCAAGGAAAAAGACTATATACTTCAGTTAGGAGTAAAAACAACGAAAGTATAACAATCGAAAAAGAATGGCCCTTGGCCCTATAAGGAGAAATAACCAATCTAACAAAACATGATTCCCATCAAGTAAATAATTAAATAACAATCACAAGATTGTGATTTGATATATAGTACCAACCATCTAGAATTTTATCAAAGGTACCAAATGCATAGGCTATAATATTATATTTCTAGAAGAACAAGAGTTGATCGACCCAAGAAAAGGGAAACCACGGTTTTCAAGAATTAACACAAAAAGCCATGTATAAATGAGTTTCAAACCTGAAATCACATAGAGTATCCACACAACATAAGTTTCGAAGCAAGGGCACAGTAAACTAGTTTGGCCACTAACTCCAAGAGATTTCCCAATCATTCAAGAAGGCCAATGCCTTGTGGGCTAGTAGCAAAACACGCGAGAGAAGAAGGGGTTCCGTCAAACAAGCGTATACGAAAATGTCTTCAACAAATTTTATAACCCTAAAGATTTACAAACCTCCACATCAATTTTAAAGTTTGGTTAATTTAAGATAATTTTCCTATTTCCCAAAACAATAATATTTTTAAAGCAACCCTTGGTAACACAGTCAAACGTCACACATAGACACAAACATAAATATCTAAGTGACATTAATAAAACAAAACCTTCCACTATGAATCCATAAGACTATCAAATGCACGATGAATTTTCCCGAAGATTAATAACGTTTAAGGCAATTTTCCATCACAAAATATTAAGGTAAATTACGTGCATGGAAAACGACCAATATTAATTAATAGCATTAAAATTATAAAAGAGAAAGAATGCAAGTTAGGAAAAATAGAAAGAAACGCCATTAACAATAATTCTGAGAGAGGGATTAGACCATAACTATCCTAGTGTGAACGAGGTACTGGATTCACATGATAGAAACCTCGAGCTTAGCAGATCCGAAAAGCTAATTATGGTTCAAGTGGATAGGGGTGGTTAAGGTACTTCTGAGGATGGCCTTAAATGCCTAGGAACAAGTTGAAAGATAATATGGGAGTCTAAGCACGCGAGATTTGATGCGTAATTACATGCAAACCTTTCATTTTAAAAGTTTTAATACCGACGACCCAACCCGGATAGCCCAAGCGGTGATCACTCCAATTCTACAATCTGTCTTTCTGATGTCAAGAAGATTATCGAAGGTAACAACATAATACTGGTAACAACATAATAATATAAAACTCAATCGTAGAGAAGAAGATATACGTAAAACGAAAGGATGAAGGTCGAACAATCAAGCAAGAAAACATAACACCCAGAGACGACGGTACATACGTGTTTCTCACTAACACACTGATAGCGATAAAGGTGAAAACAAGAAATAGAACAAGCAGAAAGGAGAGGTCTCCTAGTAAGACGTCCAATTGACAAATTTATACAAGGAAAAAGGTGGTTCGGTTTCACGATAAAATAAATATAGCAACAGTAGAAAAGTGTAGAGTTATCTTGCCTGTTTTCTCCAGCTTCAACAGGGTGCCCTTCAATGCCGCGTCTCCGCCAATCCCAACGTGCCCTTCGACTTCGCCATCCATTTCAACTTCAACTTCAATGACTGCACCGTTACTTGAAGCTTCCTCGGCATGGTAATCTCCTCCACCTGCTGGACTGGGGTCTCCATCGTTGCTACAAGTGTCCACACAAGAAGGGGGTTTCGCAGTCTCAAACCTTGGATGGACGCTGCTAACTTTGTGCATGGTTTGTTTCAGTGTCCGTGTTTCCTTGAGCGAGCAGAAGGGTTTCAGTCGTGTAAACCTAGGGCGATGAGATAAGGTGTTGGAGTCGCATAGGCAAAAGAAGTTGCAGTGTAGATAAACCCCAGGAAGAGCCACGAGTTTCCAACAGGCGACCTGCCCCACGCCCCCTTTTTCTCCATTTTCAAAATGCCCATCCTCCACTCTCCTCCACGCTGGAACAGGTCAGGAGCAGCAGCAATGGAGGGGTTTCTAACCTGCACAACGCACTGCTTGGAAGATCCCACGCACAACCACAGTCCACACAAAGAAAACTCCTTCCACGCTCACCCACGCGGCCAGGGCAGGAAAAAGGAAGGCATCCAGGATCTGCGCACCAGCATAAGGCGTGAGGAGGCTTCATTGCGGCCAGGGAAGACAAAAAAAAGATGCGCCCAGGATCTGCGCACCAGTAAACAACCACACAGCAAAGGAAACTTGCAATAAACTCACAAATGTGAGCTTCCCCTTGGGCGCGCGACCCCCAAAACCACTGAGCATGCAGATCCCCAAAAAAAGGCGTGGCTAGCAAGCCATAACAGCTCATGAAGACAAAACACAGGTAAAAACCCAATAAGATTTCACTCACGCTTCCCCAGATCCCAGGGAAGGTCCAACACATTTTCCCCCTCCAGTAAGGTGCAGAAATGGCAGGCAGTTACTTCCTCATGCGGCCATTTTCAAAACTAAAGTGAAATCCTTCCAAATCATATGCCAGGTTGGACAATAATAAACAACACGGTTTACCAAAAAAATGACTATTTGGAGAGAGATCTATGTGATACACAGATCCAATATTCCTTCCCATACGAGCACGCCTTTTAAGATTCCATGAACCTAAACCATATTTAATTAGTTTAAATGTCGAGCAGAATAAAGCTTCATCCTCATTTCTCTGCATTATTTTATGTAATCGCTTTGCTTCAAGACATCCAGTAGTTAGATCTGATCTGAAATAAATAAAAGCATACGAATAGTATTATATAACGCCTTAAGCATAAATAACCATGTATAGTTTTAGGTCAGAATGAAAGAATCCCTCTCCTAATTCGGTATTAACACCTCCAAGGGCACTTAACGCGATAGAAACAAGGAATAAATAATGGATCCACAATATCCCTTTTAAAAGACATCCATTTTATAAACATGTTGTACACGGTATCTCTGAGAACCGAAAAGTGAAGCGAAGAGCAAGGAGGGGCTGGGTTATGGCGGGAGCAACGTGGCAGGTTGGTGGTCAAATTCACCACTAACTTGATAATTATCTAACTTGGCATACATGGACCAATTTTATCACAAGGGGAAAAGAAGAGAAAGCGGTTGAAGGCATTTACCCAAACATTTACAAAGCATACCAGGGCGCCTAGACAGCCAAGGATAAAAACTTGAACCTTAAACAAGACATTACGTCCTTGACGATGACACCACCCAAGAACCAGCTTCCCTTGCGCGAATCGAGGCTCGATCCGTGAGGCGACCAAACTAAAACAATAAAATCGCTTATCAAAAATTAACAACAAGGTTGGTGACAAATCGACGATCAGAAAGCGAGGATAACATCGATCGATAAATAAAAATATTATTATTATTATTATTATTACCACTTATTAATACTTATTAATCGTACTAACAAGAGCCAACTTGCGAGCTCGATAAATCGAGCGCACAGTTTTCCTTTAATAGGAGGAAAACGAAATGGATGAGGCGGGGACACCCACAGTAAACATCGACATGACGCGAGAAGACAAGACGGAGTGGGAGAATTCCAGTCATTTTTGTGACAAGGGCGAAGCCAACGAGAGATCAACAGGAGCACCACGATGTTAAATGCTTAGCGACATGGTCGTTGGAGAACGGGGCATTACATGAGAACCTTCTAAATAGTAATATAAGATAGGGCTAAATAATGCCTAAAGTGCATGATTTTGTGGCTACATTTTCCCCTCACTTTATGTTGGTGAGCGGAACACTCAGTATCATAAAGTAGATAGAAATCTATACCTTATATCGATATAGATTATAGAAGAATATGTGTCGATGGACTAGACTCAAGTGTGGAATGAAAAAAATAAAAATACGGAGGAGCGTGGATTCTAAAGATGAAAAATACACATAAAAAGTGATGAGAGTGAACCTAGGGAGGAATGTGTGTTTAGCTATTGTTGTGTGTAATTTACCTACATGGTTAGTAAAGGAAAGTACATGTAGCGGTGTGTTTTCATTGTTAATGTTGTTTGTATTATTACCCCCAATTTGACCGCTTATTTCTCATATGAAATACCTACAAGGAGAAAATGATCAAATATTCAAATATGTATGTATGTGTAAAAACATTTTGTAAACTACTCATTTGTAAAGTACGTAAATGTAAAATATGATAGAAAAATTGTAAATGTAAATGAAACATGTGCACTGATCCATTCCGAGAAAAAGGGTGTAGAAAGATATCCTTTATTGTCGTGAGTTTTTAGTAACCTCATGCCACCATGGCTAAAGAAGTATAGGGAGGAAATACTCTATGTCCTCCAACTTTAACTAATTCTCCTAAAATGTGTGAGGAGATATTTGTATTGTCCTAGTTTTTGGTTGATCTCGACGCCAATGTACGAAGAAGTGTAGAGAGGCACACCCACTATAACCCCCAATCATGTAATCTGCTCTCAGATCATGAAGGACACCATTTCTGTTAAGGCCACTATGTATGGAGTTTGTAGATCTGAGTCCGAACTCACCGGCTATGTATGAACCAAGTGTAAATATGATGAGTTAATAGAAAAATTTCAATGATTCCCCCTTCTTTGGGGGTGCATGCGACGTCGTTGAAACGAGTATGTGGCCCCAAAATAGGAGCCAACCGCACTTTAACTCGTAGAACTCTTCCCGTAGGGGAAGAGGGAAACACTTGGTAGATACCAAGATGCACACAAAGGGGATGGCTAACAAAAAAGTGTTGGTTTGGAAACACATGAATGCAATAAGATAAGTGTAAAAGATGGAGACAATGTAATAACTACTAAACAAAGTAGTGTAGACACACAAGAAAATAAGAAGACCACACAAAGCGGGTTTCAAACATTGGACATCACTCACGATGTTTCCATACATGTAAGGCCATCATGGCCACACACAAAAGAAAAGTATGCACACAAGCAAAGGGAAAAGCCCGCATAAAATAGAAAATAAAGAAGACAAGTAGAAACAAAAATTAGTCATGGAAACATGTAATCCTACAAAAACAAGTGCTACACATGGAACACCCATTAGCATTTTAGAGTGATAACCAATATGTAAATTTTTTTATGAGCAAGTATTATAAGATGTGAAGTAAAAATGGAACAATAACACCTAGATAAGCCGAATATGGATGCCCGCATCGACCAAAGGTATAGGAAGGGTAGAAGGAAAGCATCCGTGCGATGTTTAGAGTTCAGTATCTATGATCACACTAAAAAAGGTGTGAATGTGCATGTGTGTATGATAATGAAATATAAGAAATCAATCTAACATGTGTAGTAAAGTGATAATGTAAAACACTAGTAAGCAAGAGTAAATTCACCGAAGACAATGCAATATATTGTGGATGGATGGAATAGAATGAAAAATGGAATGATAAGAGCAGCGTGCCCCGAGTGGATGGAAGTGTATACGGGAGGTTAATTTTTTCCCCCTCAACATCAAGAATGAACCGAAAATGAGAGTGTTTAATTAGGAAATGGTCAAGTAGTGTTGTTTATGTCGAGCACGCTTTGAGGAGTGTGTATATGTAATGGTGATGAAATGTGAAATGTGGAGAGATGTGTGTAAACCCTATAGCCAAATTGTATATCACGACTTGCTGAATAGAAGAGTGATGATTTATCCCTAAATGTATGTCACTATAGAATGAGGGTATGGTGAGGATACATATGGAAAGATGGTATGTGTACCTTATAGCCTAAGCGTATACCACGACTTGTTGAATGTGTGGGTGATGATTTATCCCTAAAGCATATGTCACTATGGGGTGAAAGGATGAAGATGGGTGACTATTTACCCTAAAACGTATGTCATTATAAGCTTAATAAGAAGGGGTGACAACTTAACCTAAGGTGTATGTCATGTTGCAATGAATAATAAGGGAGTGGTGATGTGACATAAGGTGTAGATCACTATAATATGATAAAAGGGGGTAGTGATTTAGCCTAAAGCATATACCACTAGAATATGGTAATAAGGGTGGTGATTTAACCTAAAGCATATACCACTAGAATATGGGAAGGGGTGACTATTTAACCTATGTTTTATATCACTAACATGGGAAATGGTGGATGAAGAAAATGTCGCATTGGTGAATGTAAGGTCCATTTGATTGGTAAACTCTCACCGGTCAAGTATGAACCAAGCAAAAAAAGTGTGTTATAGGGTAGTGAGTGTAATGCATAAAAGACAACATAGTATAAACGACCAAGTGATGAATAGGGTATGTAAATGCGCGGTTTGAGGAATATAATGTAGGATGTATAATGTATATAGGATATGGAATGTACATAGAAATGGAATATGCAATGATGATAAAACTAGACCCATATGTAATGGAATCTAGTGTAACATGTAAGATATATAGGATGTGTGAATGCATCATGGGAATTATGCACCTGTAGGAAATGTATGGTGTGTAGGCTATGTAAGATGTGGTAATAGGCATAGATACAATATGTAATGATGAAATGTAAAGCTAGAACCATATATAAAGTGACCTAACGTAAATATAGAATGTAAGGAAGAGATGCATAACTAGACGTAAATGAGATGACGAAAAGTGTAGCATGTATGAGATGAATGGTGTATAATTGACTAATAGGTGAGGTATGTGTAGGATAATGTAGGATGTAGGATATGTATGGAAATGCTGATAGAGTGTACATGTGTATAACCTAGCATGTAGTGTGTGAGGCTTAGTGTAATGGTAATCCCTCTAAAGTATAGTTTTAACCAAAGCACAAGAGTGCGTCATCAAAGTTACGAGGGTGCTAGAATGTGTAAGAGGGATACATATATGAAAAGAAGAATGTAAAGCATAGAGGTGAAGCTATGATAATATGTAGAAGGGGGATTGGGTAATGGCGATGCCCCCAAGTAGTCCGGAAATATAAATCACCCAATGAGATCGAAGGATGACGGCCTCACAACCAAAGGGCTAGGATGATGAAACCGTAAGATGATATTTGAGTAATGATGGTATGGGAGACCGCATACGTACCCAAAATTGTAAGGTACTGTACTTCCAGAACAGTGTAAAAAGTTCCCCAATGATGATATAGGTCTCCTCGCAAGGTGTTCGGGATCCGGAAAATCTCTCCGAGTGTGCGTTAACATCCCGCATGCCCCGCTTAGCCCCCGCGTCCTTTGTTTTTCCTTTTTCCTCTCTTTTCTTGGCCTTTTGCTCTTCAAAGTGATGAAACCGCTGCCCTTCCCGGGAAGATCGGGGTGGCGGTCCGTAACCACCGCCGCTCAGAGCAGCGGTCCTTTACGCATTTTCTAGAAAGTGTTTTGACACGACTCACGTAAAGATCAGCGTTTCACCAGCTTTTCCTTGCCGACTTGGGCTTGCATTTATGTTTTTGGTCCCCTGGAATAGTGTTTGGCTATTGTTTATAGTTTTTAGAGTTCGGTTTGGTTTTGATCTTTGGGTGAATGAAAGCTATAAATAAGTGGCTTGTGCTCAAACAAATGGCCTCGAAGTTTGTCTCGAATTTCTCTTTTCGTAATAGACTTAGTTTTCATTTTGCTTAGAGTGCTTGGTTTAGTTCATTATATGTCTAGTTAGCATTGTTCAAACTGTTGGTAAGCCACATATCCAGCTTGTGCAAACGGTGTTGTTGTTTTATCCAATCCATTGGAGTAGAATAGCTTAGGAAGCCATTAAAGTTGCAGGTTTTGCTCTTTAAACAAGATAGTTTCAGGTTCTAGATGCTTTATGTTGCATGACTCGCAGTAAATCCCACTAGGAATTGCATAAGCCAAGCTCTGTACTCTTGCACTATCCCTCTCCTACTCGCATTATATTCAGTCTGCATTCTGAGTTGTCCTTGTCCCAATATCTACTTCTGTCGATGCTAGCATTACACGCTTTTCTAGATCCACGTGAACACAAAAGAACAAGGAGATCACACTGAGGGGACAAGATCACACACACCATCAGATTCACCACTGTTATGCAGAATCCAGGTTTTAACTTTCAAAGTTCTAGTTAGAATCATATCAAATAAAGTAGTTAATTGCTTCATTTCAGTAAATTCTATTCTCGATATTGCCAGGGAAGCTGTGGGGATTGATAGTTTCTGAGAAACTATGATTCACTCCTCACTTCTGAGGTAGGATCGAGAAATTACACAAATAGATCAAGCAAGTTATTTCATTATTTAGAATAAATCTACAAATTGCACAGACAAATAACTACACTCGGTTATTTTGTTTGTTTTAAATTGTTATTTGGTTGTTATTTCTAGATACGCTTAAATAGCTGCTTTTCTTCTTAGAAAGTTAAATATAAAAATAGAAGTTATATATGTTTTAGATAGTCAAAATTTGCTTTGTTGCAAAGCTTAGATTTACATTTTGTTTTGTATGACAATCACGGGACCTCGGGAGCCCTGTGGAATATGTATTTGAGCCAATCGTACCTCAACCCAACCTCATCACAACAATAATTGACATAGACTTAACCTTAGAATACAAGTCTTCCAAACAACAACAAATTTACAACTAATCGGTTCTCACGGTTGAGAGGGTTAAATATAGAAGACAACTAAGCACACATGTTTTGGTCAAATCAACCGAACTACATATCGCCCTAGGCAAAACATTCACATATTTGTAGAAGGGTTCGAAAGAGAACAAGCCTTTGGTTGTGATCCTTTGGTCCCACACCCAACAAGGTGCAGGAGACACTCTCACAGACATAGATACTAGTTTAAGGATCCAGGTTGCACGAACGCCTGTGAGATATTCTGAGAAGATCACGCAGTTATTGGTCCTAAACATAGAAGTTGAGAAAGCGTATGATTACTGGATACTAGGAATTAGGACTTGATTTCGTATATGACCATAACAGGACCGCAACAACCAAGAGTCTACGGTTGTGACCCACAAATTCCACAGCCTAACGAATCCATAAGTCAATCAGATATAAACACTGGCCTACGCACACTAGTATTCCAATCCACTCCACTTCCACCCATCATCATCAAACAATTGTCCTTACTAGATATAGCGGCTAACGAAGCTAGAGAATTTTGGACTAGGCCAGAGAATCATCCGTAGAGTCAATTGTATTCCACCATCCACCATATGACCTTATCTGGAGACATACACGAAACTATCCCAGGTCATTTCCCACGTATTCCACAACCCATAGATCGAATCACGCCAGAGCTCAATATTGATTGGAGCCTTTGTTACTCATCTTTTCCGATCGATCTATTACACCAGTCCAAGTTAGAAGGGCCTTCTTTGCCTTAGATTCACAAATTCCATTAGTGCGTATCGAAGACATTAGATTGCCCAACTAGTTTGTCTGCATCCCACGTATGTTCCATCCCCACCGGCTGTCTCGGCATGACCTCGGGAGGTCGGGTACGCGGAAGAGTTACCTGTAGATTCCCATGCTCGCTTTTTACTTTTCCGGTGTACAAAATTGGTGAACCCGACGTGAAACAAACAAAATTAGTGAAGCTGACGTAAACTTCCTACTTTCTCGTTCGGAGTCATAGTATCACGTGTTCTTCCAAGTTTAGTTTACTTTTCATCTTCTCCACCTCATTAGCCTTTCACAAATCACCTTCGCTCCTTCCCATTATTTTGCGGGTATTCATATACCCCCCGAATATGTCGGGATTGGATGCATATGGCAGAACTCTCTTAGGTCTCGAGGCATACTACGCCCAACAGAATAGACAATCATCACCCTCGCTCTCAGTATGGGGCGAAAACTATTCAACTAATCAGTTGTCAACACAAACCCCAAGAATCAGATATAATTCGTCTTTTCAAACTGAGGAGTTAGATCAACCCCCTCGAACGCAACAAACAAACAGAGCCTTCAGGCTCGAACAATATGACGTTTACTGAGAGAATCTCGGTTCGTCTCCTCGATGCTACTTAGACCACAAATTAGTAGACAATCGACCTATATACCGGTCTTAGATAATGAATAGTCAATACGTTATCCTAGAAGTGAACAATGCTCTTGGGGTATGTACCCATCTATAGGAGGTTTACAAATACAACCCGAGGTCTCTTTTCAAGAAAATACTCTCTCCGCCACTACATATAGGAAATACTCTCGGAGAAACTTGGGCAAAAGATAGCGATCAGTTCATAGTAGGATATCACATGCCTATATAACACCAGTGGTATACGACAAACTCCGCTAAGCCAAAGCACCGTGACTTCACCAAATGAAGTCATTTCAACGTTAGTAGAAAAAGTGAGAGGGTTAGAACTTGCTCAAGCAAGTCAAAATTCTCAGTTCATGCAAGCAGGAAGTTCCAATCCTCCATACCACCCTGGCCAAGTAGATCTCCTCACAGAGTAGCACATTAGGCATGCCTCCTCGATCCACAACAAACGCCAACAAGGCCCATCATCTCTAACACTATTCCTCCCGGTCTAGTATCAAACAATCCATTACTAGACAATACCCCATCATACTTAAACATGTACTCCAAATCACCACAAGGAGATATGTTCTCCTCTCCCGGAATTTTGGCTCAAACGCAGGGACTTCCCTATGCCCCTGCCAATGCATACGCTGCGCCATATCAACAACCCATCCCACCATCACTCCCTCAGCAACCACCATCAATGGTCGAAACCTATGCGATAGGGACTTATTCAAAATATCTGAAAGAGCCCTTAGACTTCGCCATACGAAGCATCATGCTTCCAAGACCCCTTCCCGATTTACCCAAGTACAAAGGTGAAGGAGATCCAAATGCGCATATCAAAGCTTACGCTACAGCCATATGTGAATTACTCCCTTGGGATGGGGTTGTTGCTAAAATATTCCCCAAAACCTTGGAAGGCATTGCTCTCGACTGGTATTATAGAATACCTGAAGCCTCCATCCATTCATTTAAACAACTCGTATCAGAGTTCATTAAGGCGTTCGACATGAACAAACTGTTGAGAACATGAATCAGGGAATTCTTACACATCAAACAAGAACACAACGAATCTGTCGCCCATTTCATCCAGAGGTGGCGTACAGTTCTTTATTCTTTAGCAAGTGCTCCAAACATGGATCAGATGGAACTATGCAATTTATTCCTTCATTCTCTCAGCAGAGAGGTGAAGGAAGAAGTCCAGAAGTTCCCGCTAAGAACTTACGATGAAGTACTTGAGAGCACTCTTCGAATAGATCAAGCAGCGATAGATAGTGGTCGTAAGACATATGGAGCAAATGGGAGGTTAATCACCTCCAGCCAGAACACTACAACTACCACAAACATCAATCAAGGACCTAAAATCCTTAACAAAAATCGTGGTGTAACAACGGATGGAGTAACCGACCAGCCCAAGAAGGTAAATGTTGTCAATACTCCATCACAAACAAATAACCAACGAAACAACAACTTTACCCCGACAATCAATACAGTGGATTTTAACCACCCACAACAACAACAACAACAACGGTGAAATCCTATACAAGGGCCAAGCCAAAACTCATTTGGTTATCAAAACCAAAGCCAGAAACAACAAATGTAAAATTTTAATCCTAATAGGCAACAGTTTGATCAGAATTTTAGGCCACAATATACACCAAACCAACAAAACAGGAATTACAATCCCAATTCTTATTGTGGTTTCCACAAAATTCGGGGTCATGATACTAGAACGTGCCGTGACTACAATAAATTCATGCAATGTTTGCCAGAAGAACAAAGACAGTTCTTCACAGATTTGTTTTTGGCAGATCTCGTGTCATCACCACCAAATACGCTCACAGGGGCAGTTTCCCCTCAGAATGCTCCCCTCAAGATCTTTAACGATCCACTCCCAAATCATGATAGCAATAGGCTGAATCCAACTGGAACAAACAAAAGTGCAATGACGGGAAACAATGATCATGAAGCCTCGACTTCACTAAATCCATCAGTTGCGCCACAGTTAGGAAGTCAACCGAGACCCAAGATAGTCAGTTTGGTAGAATTAGACGCTGAACTACCTATCGAAGCTATAACAAGAACACGAGAATATTTCTCTCAACCGAGCCCAAGTCATCTGCCAGAAACGGATAAGAGTCAACAAATAGTAGAAAAACCCGTGGGTGCCTATGATTTAATTAGTGACCTAACAAAGACCTTCTCGCACATTTCATTTTTGGATTTACTAAAGAACTCTCCTACTCACAGAGCTGCTCTTTTAGAAGCATTAGGTCTAGGTCATCTAATTAACATCACTCCACCTCCTGAAACACAAGTAAATCACGTAGATTTTGATATCCACCCTCCGGGGCAGCCGGACAAGGATGTCGAATTCATATTCAAAATAAGTAAAATGCCTACAGATGCTGAGATCACACGCCGAGGTGATCCAGCCTTACACTTACAAGTATGGGTTTATAATAACTATGTAAAACGGGCAATGGTTGACGATGGGGCCACAGTTAACATAGTCCCTTTCTCTTTCCTCCAAAAACTAGGATATGGGGAAACAAACTGTTCCACCACTCGAAATACATTGAGAGGCTATGATAGCCTTAAAGCCACTTCGATAGGAACTATAATATTGCCGGTCACCTTAGGACCCAAAACAATCCTGACTGAGTTTTATATTATAGATCGGGAAACTAATTATAATATGATACTCGGCCGACCATGGATACACCGAATGAAGGCAATCCCTTCTACGTTATTTCAAGAAGTAAGATTCTTACATCTAGGAAAGGTATTTGTAGCCAAAGGTGATCCAAAACCTTTCGATTTGCACCTAGCTGATTTAAAGAAAAGACCAGGTGTGCACTCAGAATTTGAACTTCCGACAAACCAACTTAATAAACCCACTGACCCAAAACCAGAGGAGAAGTTGGTACCTACAACGGATCTTGAAACTATCAGCATAGCCAAAACAACCCCAACCCCCAATGATAAGGCTATAGAAACAGTATCATTAGGGACTACTGCAAAAATCGTTGAGTTAATAGAACAAGATTTACCAATGTTCTTACCATTTGATTCAGTAGGCATAGGATATTCCCTAGGTGTTGGTTCCCTTCCAGCAGAGGACCTCTGCATGGTAGAAGTTGAGTGCGAAAAAATAGTAGATACCCCAACATCTATACTCCCAGCCTAAATATTGGACTCTCCATTTCGATGGAACTAAATGCCTTTATGGAGCGGGGGTGTATAATTTTTACTTACCGAAGAGAAAGTCCTACCATTTTCCTTTAAGCTAAAATTTTAATGCACAAACAACAACGCTGAGTACGAAGCCCTCCTCCTTGGCCTCACCTTAGCCAAAAGAATTGGTATTGATAACATCAGAGTCTTAGGAGACTCGCAATTAGTGACAAACCAGGTTTCTGAAGTATACGAAACCAAAGCCAAACATTTGCAGCTTTACAAAGAAGCCATATTAGATTTAAGCAAGGCATTTAACTTCATATCCATTGAAGTGATCCCGCGAGAGAAAAATCTTCTCGCCGATTCAATAGCAACTTCAGCATCACGTTTTACTCCAAGCAATGAGTTAGAAGATACCCAGTTCACGGTGTCCATTCGTGATGAACCATTGATAAAAACAATGACAAATCCCCTTTCAAGCGGAAGTGAATCTACCGTCCTAGACCGTATTGATAGTGATGCGGCTACTTTGGATTACTTAAACGCCTATGCAGCACTACATCTCTCCTATCATATGCTAGATTTATCCTTAATTCCACATTCGTCTTCCTACTTCGGAAATCCCGTGATGGATCTTCCCTCACAAATGGAACCTAGCATATACGCAGTAGAAAATGGGGATGATTTGGATTTACCTCCAGCACCACCTGAGTTCGAAGAAGGTAACGCCTCTTTGATCGAAGAAACAATCGATGTCAACATCGGGACAGAAGATGAACCGAGAATATTGAAACTAGGATCCTCGTTAACCCCAGAAGAAGTAGAAATACATACTCAGATCCTCAAAGAACATCAGAAGGCATTTGCATTTAATTATAAGGAGATGACAGGAGTCACACCCCACATTCAAAAGTGCATAACCTCATCACTAAATCAGATGCAAAGCCAATTAAACAAAAATCAAGACCCATGAAGCCCAAGGTAGCTCTCATGGTAAAGGAAGAGGTAATAAAACTCCTCCAGGTAGGATTCATCAAACTAGTCGACTACTCCCAATGGGTATCTAACATCGTTCCCGTTCTCAAGAAGAATGGAAAGATACGCATCTGCATAGATTTTCGAGACATCAACAAAGCATGTCCTAAGGACGACTTCCCATTACCATCCATAGATGTCATTGTTGATGCAACAGCTGGATTTGAACTTTTGTCTCTCATGGATGGATTCTCGGGATACAATCAAATCAAAATATCTGAGCAAGATCAAGCTAAAACTACGTTTATAACTCCTTGGGGAACCTATTGCTATGTTGTTATGCCATTCGGTCTCAAGAACACTGGTGCTACCTACCAGCGAGCTATGACATATATATTCCACAATTTAATTCATAAAATCATGGAGTCCTATGTAGATGACTTATTGGCTAAGGCCAAGAAGCGTTGTGACCATCCGGAAGTACTCCGCGTCATTCTTTCACGCCTAATAGAATACGGAGTCACACTAAATCCAGAGAAATGCGTCTTTGGTGTAACAAGAGGAAAACTCCTAGGTTACATCATATCGTCACGAGGGATAGATGTTGATCCAACCAAAATTTGGGCTGTCCTCGAAATGGTCCCACCTTCGAATGAATCTGGAATCAGATCATTTCTCAGAAAACTGGGTGCAATCCGGAGATTTATCCCGGACTTAAGCTTCGCCATTCATCCAATCAACAATTTACTCAAGAAAGACTATAGCATTGATTGGACCAAAGACTGTAATGAAGCCTTTGATGCAGTTAAGCGTTTCCTATTATCACCCCCTACGCTAATGCCACCAAAGCTAGATCACCGTTAATCTTATATTCACGAGCTACCAATGTCTCGTTAGCTTGTATGTTGGCCCAAGAGGACGATGACAAGAAGGAACGTGTGATTTATTTCATCAGCCGAACGCTGCTTGACTATGAAACACGTTATACACAAGCAGAATGAGAATGCCTTGCCATAGTCTTTGCTACTAAACGCCTAAGACACTATATGCTGAATCAAGAAATAAGGGTCATGGTAAAAACAGACCATTTACAAACTTTCCTCACACAAGGGTCCTTGTCTAGAAAGGTTGGACGTTTTATAACCTTAATGGGAGAATTCGAATTAACGTTTGTAAATCAGAAGTCAGTTAAGGGACAAATCATTGTGGATTGGTTAGCTGAAAACCCATTAGACGAAGGTGATTTAGTAGATTTAGACTTTCCAGATGAGTGCGTATACTACATAGAAACCAGACCCTCTATCTCTGAGTGCCTTTGGTACATGTGATATCATTAAATATATCATGGACCATACGTACCCAGAAGGAGTTACACAGAACAAAGAAGGCGGTTACGCATTATCGTAGCTAAATACGTCATTATAGAGCAAGTGCTCTACCGAAAAGCATTCGATGGAATTCTCCTAAGATGTGTCGACACGGAAGAATCCAAGAAGATTCTCCATGAATCTCACAGTGGAATATGTGGAGGCCACTTCGGTGGCCATGCCACCGCTCAAAAAATACGTCGAATGGGCTATTTCTCGCCCACTCTAAAACATGACACAATAGATTTTTGCACGCAGTGTCATAAGTGCCAAGAATTATCCCATGAGATTCATATGCCAAAGACAAGCTCTGCAACCAATTGCTACTCCATGGCCCTTTTCTACATGGGGTCTAGACTTAATAGGGAAATTCTCTCCCTCATCCACAGACGGCCATAATTTTATAATCACGGCCACTGAATATTTTACCAAATGGGTAGAGGCTATGCCTCTTACTACTGTACCTGGTTCTGTAATCGCCAAGTTCATTTTGAACCAAATCATTTGCAGGTACTAAGATCTCGCAAATCATTATCTATGATAATGGAACTTCTTTTAAGAATGAAGAGCTTCGCGAACTATGCAATAAATTTAAGATAAGCCATCATACGGCTTCCTTGTATTACCCTCAAGCCAACGAACAGGCTGAAGTGACAAACAAGACACTGAAAGCCATTCTCCTTAAAACGGTGAAAGAAAACAAACGAGATTGGCATTTGAAGTTATATCCGGCCTTGTGGGCCCACCAAACCTCAATAAGAACACCCACGGGAGCAATGCCTTTTTCACTAGTATTCGGGGTAGAGGCAGTTCTCCCACTCGAGGTTGAAATACCCAGTCTCCGCATTTCATTACAAGGGATTCTGGATGAAGACGCTTATAGAGAAGCACGTCTTTCCCAACTAGAAAGCCTAGATGAAACTAGGTTAGATGCTGAACAGTGGCATAGAGCTTATGCTGACCGAATGTGCCGGCAATATAACAAGAAGGTCTATGAACGTGACATATACGAAGGTGATCTAGTTCTAAGGCTAGGCAATTTGGATCGATAAGAAGACCGCGAAGGAAGGAAATTCCGCCCAAATGGTTGGGCCCGCATCGAGTCATGAAGGACTACGGAAATAGTGCATACCTTTTATGTACGCTAGAAGGTGAGGAATTTGGCGAAACAACAATTCCCTTCACCTCAAGCGGTTCTACGCATGTCGGCCAAAGACTACTTATAATTATCTACATCAGATCTTCATATAGATTAAGATCATTTTGTCCACTTGTTGTTTACATAAATGGTGATCAAGCAATCTATCCTCAAAGTAATTCATTACAAACTCATGATGTTGTTGGCATAAAGTTTCTAATCATACCTCTCCATTTTCGTGATATCATCAAATCATCTCGTAATCATTTTATCAAATAAAGTCGACATACGAAGTCTTAACAGTAACCATACCAAGATTTGCAAGTTTATTTTCACTTTGATTTCTTCTTAGGATAGGTGCCTTACCTATGGTCTGTTCTAGAAGCTTCAGGGTGTCACATCTATCCCATATGTATATCTCTTTGGAAATAAGCACATACTGACATTTTACTCAAGAAAACAAGTCAACAAGTGATTAAACAGAAAATTTTATTTTTACACATTTCCTTGCCCCACCAACCTTCGGTGATGAGCTTGCGTCTCTTACTAGTGACGTAGGGTTGGGAAAGGATGGAAATGCCCTTACTCGCCTATACCTTGCCCACGGTGATAAACCCACGCTTCTTACTAGTAGCATGGGGCAAAGTACAGGGGGTCCTCTTGACAAAGCAAACGTTAAAAGTCATAAACAAACAATTCAAACTTTGAGTCAAAAACGAATGAATCAGATGTTCAAAATTCCAAGAGAGTTAAAATCCTAAAAACCCAGATTTTGTCTACTATGTGGCCATCTACGGATCTAAGTCTAGATAAACCGCAAAGTAAGTTGCATTCTAAACTATGAAGTCACTCGGGTGGAGTAAGCTTGTAGTTTCCTATTTGGTTCCACCAAAGCTTTGTCTGTCTTTCATCACTATCATTTCAACTACACCTCATAACTTGTGCCCTTTCTAGCTCTCGGTGATGAGCCCTCGCATCTTACTAGTTGCGTGGAGTTAGGAGTGGGGAAAGTTAATCTGTTCATCATACTGGTTATATTCATCACTTTGCAAAACAAACATGAGATATCAAAAATTGCTTACGGAAGCTAAGATTCAAAATCACATTGTATCTACATTGTCATATATCAGCATCATGAAATACAAAAGGAAACAAACATTTGCATCATTTGTTCTCCATTGCATACATTCTAAAAAGCATATAAACATACATCGTAGTATACACAAAGAAACTGGAAATAGAAAAGAAACCATGAGTGCCAAGATTTTGATCCAAAACAAATGCATATATATAAATGATCAACGTTTATATACAATGCCATCATGCACTAAGCATGGTCAAAACGCTCAAAGAGCTTGTGATATACAAAGAAATATATAATACAAAATACACGAGAGCCAAGTGGCCTCTCAATCCCTACGCGACCCCTCCGAAGGTGCATGCCCATGCCTAGGACTCCGGCTACGCCGGCACTCTGAATGTACAGAGGGCTCAGGATCCCGAGGGGCAGCCGCAGCCTCACCACGAGAATGACTCCTCATAAGGCGCTCAGCCGTCCTATAGCCCGCTAACTCAGTGCGGAGGGTCGACACCATCCTGGCCACGTGCGTGCATGGTGAGCAAAACATTGGTATGCTCTACAGAAGTGTCAAGGCTCCCCAGCGTCCACAGACAGCTCTGCGCGGGTCCTATCCATGGGGATCATCAGGGAATCAGTACATACCCTGCGGATCAAATCCCACCACTCATCAACAGTCTCTGCAAACAAAGGAGAAAATGAATTAGAAACTAAGCAAGAAACTAAAAGATACAAAATAACAACTAAGGAGAGCCTACAAATAAACATTAAAAGGGAGAAAGGGTAACTTACTCGGATCCCCAGGCCTCCAAGATGGGTCGCTGGGCCGGCACCTGCCGCAGATGCCGCCGACTGAGGGGCTGCTCCTATGGCAGGAGCAACATGTCGCCCTGCAACTGACTCATCCTCTCCACCATGGCCCTGAGAGAGTGGCTCCTCTGAAACTAGAGTGTCCTTCTCTGCGCATGATATCCCGAGTGTCATGCCACTCGTGATCACTGTCCCGGCCTCTTCCTCTGTCCCTCCCTCTCGTAGACTCCTCTGACTCAGTGGTCAATATCAATAGGGTCATTGCTTTGCTATGAGCAGACTCAGTAATAATCAAGCAAAGGTGCCCGAGGTGCACCGGCTCTCCCTCTAGCACGAACTATCCTCCTGGCTGCAATGGGAATGCCAGGAGTAATCACTGTCCAACCTCGGCCTCTAGGCCCCCCTCTGGCCTCGCGAACTGATCTATAAACTGGTGCCACTGGGGGAAGCATACCCACATATGGAAGGCCAAACTGCTAAGGAACTCGGCCAAAGGGGTGCACCTCCACTCGTCCCACTCTATCAATAAGCTACCCTGTGGTGGAGCAGGAAATCAAGGTAAGGGCCTCCTCGCCCCATATACCGGCCATGGTCTGGTATGGTGTCGCCTCCATATCGGCGGTAGTCAGGGAGGCAACTGGCTGATGAGGTGCTCTAAGCACCGACATGTCCTGTCATCTGGCTGCCCTAACAGCTTCCAGGATCTACTACCTCCACACCCCGCCATAAGGGATGAAGTGCTCATAAACCCAACTCATGACTAGGTCGGGTGGCTCTGATCGCTGCCTTTCTCGTAAACGCACCACCCTATATAGATCATGGTAGGTGGTCCTAAGAATATCTACTCCCCAAGCGTATATTTGGCCGTGGCCCTCTATCTGTGCAATAATGGGGGCCCAAAGAAGATAACAATGTGTCCCCTCTCTTGTCTTTGATCAATCTCGAGGCAAGGATCCCCATGATGGCCTGACGAAATACGGGGATGGGCAAAGAAGGAATGGATCGAACTCTCACCCCCTTCTTCGACCCCATGGAGATGGCTGCATCTCCCATATAAGTCACCCACTGGGCAATCTGTGCCCGTGAGCCTGCTGTCTCCAAAGTGAGTCGCCTCCCGATGATCGGGACCCCCAGAATGCGGTAGACGTCCTCCAATGTAATGGTCCACTCGCCACGGACCCCTGGCAATCGGAAGGTGTTCCGATCTACATCCCAGTAAGAGAATAAGTCACAAAGGATGTGACTAGATGGTGCAACATGGGGCATGCGCGATATGTGCAGTATACCAGCCCTCTGAAGTGTGTCCTCCTCATCCTGTGAAAGGGCATCTAATACCCCTGAGAGCCAATCACACTCTCTCTCTCTGCTCCATCGGATGTACTCCTCTCTCGCCTGCATACACCCAAAAACACACAAAACAGAGCAAGTTAGTATCCGAACAATACTGAGAAAGTCATAAAAACACGTAGAAATGCTAAAAATACAAACACAATCTTAAAAACAAGTTCTTTTTGCATTCTGTGCAAAACCGCCACACCGAGCAGGAGGCGGTTTAGAACCGCGCCTTAAAGGCGGAGCTCAGAATCGCCTCTCCAACAGTGGCGGCGGTCGTGTAACCGCCACCCCGGCCAGGCGGTGGTCGTGGTCCAAAACCCACGCGATATTTTAACCTAAAAAGTGCCAGAAAAGACCTTTTTAACTAAAAACAAAGCCTACCCAGTAGGCGCCCCCCCTAGGTGGACCTTTTGAACCTAGCATTTTCAAAAATGACCCCCCCATTACAGAGTATTTAGCATTTCAAAATTAAGGGGGAAAACAATAAACTGAAGAAAACTAACCTGTGATCGCTGAGGTCGGTGTTCCGCACGTGGAGGCATGATCACGATCTCGCTGCGAACGTTTCGACTCTACTCACGCAAGAAACCGTCACCGTGGGTCCCAGAGCTCAAAATCAATCAAATCGACTCGCACAAATGAATAGGAAAATGGGCCCACTTTCATATATATGGCACTCTGTTTCGTTTTAAAATAACTTTTTCACAGGTTTAGAGCGTTGATGGAGGTAAGTTCCTATCCCCGCACAAATGGTACGTTCTCATTCCCTGTTATTCTTAGCGTTTATTTTTCGAACTATTGTATCTATCTGCACTTGAGTTCTCTTTTCATTTTGCAGGTAGCGGGAATTTTGGATGGCGTCATTTCAACACACGACGTGTCGTATAACTTCTAACTTCCCATTTCGGGATCGCCATACTGACCCACCGTTTACGCCTCTTCATGGCTAAAACGCTTCTCCGAGGGGGCAATGTACGCACCCAAAATTGTAAGGTACAGACGCTGCTGCAAATGTAACAAGTGCCCCAATGATGATACAGGTCTCCTCGCAAGGTGTTCGGGATCCGGAAAAATCTCTCCGAGTGTGCGTTAACATCCCACATGCCCCGCTTAGCCCCCGCGTCCTTTGTTTTTCCTTTTTCCTCTCTTTTCTTGGCCTTTTTATCTTCAGTGAGGAAACCGCGCCCGGCTGGTCTGGGCTGGGCGGATCTCGTGACCGCCGCCCGATTAGGGCGGCGGTCCTCAGAATCTGCCGCCCCGCAGAGCGGCGGTCCTTTACGTGTTTTCCAGAAAGCATTTTGACGCGACTCACGTAAAGATCAGCGTTCCACCAGCTTTTCCTTGCCAACTTGGGCTTGCATTTATGTTTTTGGTCCCCTGGAATAGTGTTTGGCCATTGTTTATAGTTTTTAGAGTTCAGTTTGGTTTTGATCTTTGGGTGAATGAAAGCTATAAATAAGTGGCTTGTGCTCAAGCAAATGGCCCTGAAGTTTGTCTCTGAATTTCTCTTTGCAATAGACTTAGCTTTCATTTTGCTTAGAGTGCTTGGTTTAGTTCATTATATGTCTAGTTAGCATTGTTCAACTGTTGGTAAGCCACATATCCAACTTGTGCAAACAGTGTTGTTGTTTTATCCAATCCATTAGAGTAGAATATCTTAGGAAGCCATTAAAGTTGCAGGTTCGGATGCTTTATGTTGCATGACTCGCAGTAAATCCCGCTAGGAATTTCATAAGCCAAGCTCTGTACTCTTGCGCTATCCCTCTCCTACTCGCATTATATTCAGTCTGCATTCTGAGTTGTCCTTGTCCCAATATCTACTGCCGATGCTAGCATTACACGCTTTTCTAGATCCACGTGAACACAAAAGAATGAGGAGATCACACTAAGGGGACAAGATCACACACACCATCAGATTTGCCACTGTTCTGCAGAATCCAGGTTTTAACTTTCAAAGTTCTAGTTAGAATCATATCAAATAAAGTAGTTAATTGCTTCATTTCAGTAAATTCTATTCTCGATATTTCCAGGGAAGCTATGGGGATTGATAGTTTCTGAGAAACTATGATTCACTCCTCACTTCTGAGGTAGGATCGAGAAATTGCACAAATAGATCAAGCAAGTTATTTCATTATTTAGAATAAATCTACAAATTGCACAGACAAATAACTACACTCGGTTATTTTGTTTGTTTTAAATTGTTATTTAGTTGTTATTTCTAGATACGCTTAAATAGCTGCTTTTCTTCTTAGAAAGTTAAATATAAAAATAGAAGTTATATATGTTTTAGATAGTCAAAATTTGCTTTGTTGCAGTTAGATTTACATTTTGTTTTGTATGACAATCACGGGACCTCGGGAGCCCAGGGAATACGTATTTGAGCCAATCGTACCTCAACCCAACCTCGTCATAGCAATAATTGACATAGACCAGAACCTTAGAATACAAGTCTTCCAAACAATAACAAATTTACAACTAATCAGTTCTCAGTTGAGAGGGTTAAATATAGAAGACGACCAACCACACACGTTTTGGTCAAATCAACCGAACTACAGACTACCCTAGGCAAAACATTCACATGAGTGTAGAAGGGTTCAAAAGAGAACAAACCTTTGGTTGTGATCCTTTGGTCCCACAGCCAGGTGCAGGAGACACTCTCACAGACATAGATACTAGTTTAAGGATCCAGGTTGCACGAACGCCTGTGAGATATTCTGAGAAGATCACGCAGTTATTGGTCCTAAACATAGAAGCTGAGAAAGCGTACGATTACTGGATACTAGGAATTAGGACTTGATTTCGTATATGACCATAACAGGACTGCAACAACCAAGAGTCTATGGTTGTGACCCACAAATTCCACAGCCTAACGAATCCATAATTCAATCAGATATAAACACTGGCCTACACACGCTAGAGCTCGATATTGATTGGAGCCTTCGAGCAGTCATCCTTGCCAATCGATCTATCACACCAGTCCAAGTTAGAAGGGCCTTCTTTGCCTTAGATTCACAAATTCCATTAGTGCGTATCGAAGACATTAGATTACCCAACTAGTTTGTCTGCATCCCACGTATGTTCCATCCCCACCGGCTGTCTCGGCACGACCTCGGGAGGTCGGGTACGTGGAAGAGTTACCTGTAGATTCCCACGCTCGCTTGTCACTTTTCCGGTGTACAGAGACAAATGATGCGCTGGGAATGTAACTGATATGCATGTGATGGGTGTATATAAGAAAAATTTCATGGCATAGTAAAGTGTGTGGTCAATGGAGATCAAGGAGGTGTTACACATAAGGGAGAGGATGAGCCATATGGAATAAAATGAGGCGGTGATTGGCGATGGATATGGAAACAGTCCTGTAGGAATAGGCCTATGCCAATGTGTAGGACTAATGGAATGAAGTGGTTATGAAGGGGCCAATTGAGGTGGCGAAGTAGGAATAGGATGTACGTGCAATGACTGCAGAGGAGTTGTGTTAGTAGGAAGGGGAGACACATGAGTATCGAAAAGAGGAGCCAATGATAATGGAGGTGAAGGGGAATGACGTTAATGGAAATAATTTGGATTTCATACAAAAATTTAAGGTGCAAATGGTTCATAGAAATAATATCTTAGGATTTACAAATCCAATGTAAGCTAAGGAGTAAGTCACATCCTTTGATGGTTTGACTTACAAGACAAGGCAGGAGGAGAGTGAGAGGACCAATTGTGATATGTAACTTAACAAAACCATAGGTTATTTTGAATGGGTAGTCGATTCATGATGGAGGGTACCCGATAGAGTGTAAGAAGGACAAAGAACATGCGCTAATGGGGGAAGAGGGATCAACCTTAATTTTGTTGATAAAGGTCGAGCCTATAGATGCATGTATATATAAATGGCCAGATATAATTGTAGTGTGCTAGTCATCATTAGAGAAGGAAATAATCAATGCTGAAGTGGTGGTGTGAGCAATAAGAAAGTTGAGAGGTCCAGGGGGAGAAGACAATGTATGGAAGACATAGTGATAATAAGAATCAACTTGCTTATTATCATGTTTGGGTAGGGTTGTTAAATATTTTTCAGTTTTTGGTTATCATTGGTAGGGACGAATGTGGGGATTCGGTAGCTCAACATGGCCACTATCGAGTAGGTTTTGGACAAGATATTAGAGGTTAAAAGATGATCGTGGAATTCCCAATGCATTGATGATAATCACAAGAAGAGCGATGTTAAATTTATTCCCTTTGGGTCAAAATGGGTCGAGATGTAAAGGTTGTGGCGAGTAATGAGATTACTATCAATGAGTTGTGGTAATAAGATGCTTAGCGGGGTACTAAGTTTAGTAAAAGGACACTACTATGAGTGAGGGAACAATTCCCTAGGAGTGGATACCACATTAAAAACAATTTGTGGATCGCTAGATTTATGTGCGGGCACCTTGAATAATGTCTTACTTGGCATGTGGGCTAAGGAAGAAGGTGCATCCTGATATTTGAGCTTGCCTACAGAGACAAGTTTAGTCTCACGCAGTTTGAGAGTGTGACAAATTTGGTCGAACGATGGAAAAGTTTCAAAGAGCACACTATCTTGGAGAGGTGGCAAGAGACTATGGACAAATAAATCTTGTAGTTCTAAGTCTATGAGGACATTGGTCATCTTGGCTACACTATTCTTATATCATAAGACATAATCAGGGAAGCGTTCGGTGGAGCCTTGTTTAAGTTGAGTGAGTTGGGCATAAGAGAGTGTGGAACTGATATTGATAGAAAAGTACGCGAGAAAAGTGTTCGCTGAGATACGTAAACAAAACCATTGAATGTAAAACTAATCCATAGAACCAATGCATCGCATAGTCCTGTAGACTTCACGGAAACACTTTGGCGAGGATAGTATGATCATTAGTGTAGTCGAGACAAGAAACATGTAAAGTACAAATATTTTTTTGTGGATCACCGTTGCCTTTGAAAATGCATAGCTTGAGATGATGAAGTTAGGTGGGAATGGGTAAGCAGATATGGATGGTGCAAAGGGAGAATGCAACAAGGAGGCAGAGTCAAGTGATAGAGATCCTTTAGAAGTAGCAACTTGTAACTGGTGGATTTGGTTTTGGAGATCTTGGTATAATGATGCAAAATCAGGAGTATTAGAGGAGGAACCAAGCATACCATTAGAAGCACCTTGGTGGGTTGGAGGGATGGTAGTTGCTATAGGAGGAGTGGAAACATAAATGGGTGGTGTAGATACCATAGGGGTGGAAGAAATGGGTAGGGATGCTTCACAAGCTCACTTAGCAGTGAGTAGGGCATGCAAAACATGAGGGAGATGAGTGGGATTCTCACGTAAAGCTTGGTGAAAATCCGTGATAACATCAAGTTGTTCTTGGTCAACATTAGTATCCTCATCATAGGATTTTTCACTAACTGTGGTTTCAATTTCGTGAAGGGGAACCTAGGTAGAGGTGTCTAAGGGGTTTTTAGCTATAGAGGTAGGTATGTCAGCCATGGATCTAGAGGTATGGTGAAGAGGAGAATGAAGCTCACAATAATGGAGAGGTCCAAAGTGACTCGCTACAAGTAATGGGCATAAATGAAAAATGGAAGTTAGGTTCACCAAAATGATTAACAAAAATAAGGATCTAGTTGACCTAAAAGGGGACTGTTTCACCTAATTCTTTTACATTTCTTAGAAAGTGATGAAATAGATAAGGGTAATGGGCTAGGAGGAATACCTGTTTAAGTTAGTTGAAGGTTGTTGCATGTGTATTGACTTCTCGATCCACAGCTGACCATGAGAGCTTCCTTTTGGCTGGGAGGAACTACCTAAAATAAACAACAAGACCACCAAATAGAAGTTAAATAGTATATGTAGTGGACTGCCTAGTGTATGCTACATTCGGGAAGTGCGATACTCCCTAGAAGGATGTCAACCCACTGTTTTAAACAAATCAATGTGGGAAATAATGTAAATAACGTCCTACTGTAGTTAATATGATTTAGGCATCTCATATAAATACAATAAGTGAAATCTAATCTAATAGGCTAGGTTAGGATTAGATCCGGGGTTGGGTAAGTGGTTTTGAGTTTCTGCAGGTCCAACAGAGAAGTGCAGTGAAGGTTACAAATGATTATGGATAGTTTATGAATGGGTATGTTGGTTTCTAGTCTATATTGTGTTATCAAATACAGAGATTGATGCGTTTTTCTAACCGATGCGCTTTAGGCTTGACCGCTACTAGTTAATGGTGACCTGCATCGTCACCGCAGAAGTGATAAAGGGTCGAAGAAGAGGTCTTGGTCTAGATTCCGAGGTTGGTGTGGGGAGTTGAATGTGGTGTTTGTGAGGTGTGGGTAGGGTAGCAGGTCAAGGGCAGGTTTGGTGGGGTTTAGGTGAAGTTGGGGTGAGCTAAGGGTCAAGTTGTGGTAAGTGGGTAAACAGTAACAATGACCAAGTATTATTGGCTAAGTAGATCAACGCCAAGATAGGATCGATCGGACAAAGCAGCGATTTAGGGAGACCGACGCCAGTGACTGTGGAAAACTAGAAGGTGTTGCAGAATGGATTTTGGATCCTCTTTGTGATTACACAAAGGGTTAGGTAGGTTAGGATGAGATGTTGGATTGCTAGGATAGGGTTTTGAGGGGTTTTGGAAGAGGTATGGGGGATAGTTACAGAGAGAATCAGTGAGTGGCTAGGAAAGCAATAGAACATAGAAGGATCTAAATACTAAAAGTATCCAAACAAAATGAACTGAGTAGAGAAGTGTACTTACTTGAAATTTGCTACCAGTCGACTATGAGTGAAGAGGGGAGATGGTGGTTGGAGATTTCTTTTGTAGAGGGTCACTTGTTGATAGGAAACTCTTTCTTGAGTTTCCTGGACTATCCTCCCTACTTGGCTAAATTAGATCTTGGCTTAGTTGGTTTGTGGGTTTCGAGCGTGAAAGGATTCTCGTTCGATTGCATGCATTTCGATCTCCCTCTGTGCGTACTCAGAATGTGTCAACCTTGAAATAAGGTTACTAAAGGGAATAAAAGGTAACTGACAACGGTTCAGGTTGACGGGCATCGGTTAGGGCAGGATTCCCTAGGTTTACTAAAAATAGGAGATCATGGCCATGATTTCTACCAGATCTCTTTGTTCACCCGTGTAAGAGTGGAAGTTACCTTTTCTTATGTGGGAATGTGGTTAAAGGGGGTGTAGGCATTGATTTCTGGGGTTTGAACTAGGTCTTAGTTTGTTATGGCAACATACTAAGAATAGATTTAAGGTGAGGTGGCTAGGTGAGGTGTCTAGGTGAGGTGGGTATTAATTTAATTAGGATAATTAAATAATAAATATTATGAGGATATGGATTAATTTAATTTAATTAATTAAATTAATATTAGTGTGGGGTGAAAGGGGCCATGGTTAGGTGAGTGTGTTCAAGTTGGTTATTTGATGAGGGGTCAAGGGGAGTGTGACCCAATTTTGGTGTCTACATTTTTCCCCTTTTTGTTACATAGCTTGTATTGGTAAGCAATGCTGACAAAAATAAGATGTGGTTGCCCCATGTGTGGGTGAAGGTGATCCCCTCAAACTAGGAACTAATGAGGTGGAAGATCGAATCGGTGAGTGGTTTGATAAAAGGTGGATGTGATGAAGATGTGGGTAAGTGGGCATGAGTGTAAATGTGGGCATATGGGGAGAAAGGGTAAAGGTCAAATTGGGAAAATAGGTAAATGGGCCAGGGTCAAAGGTAGTGGCAGTCGAACACACACACACATGTATAAACTACGGCATGGTACTAGGGTGAAGATCTTAGAAAATCTAAGTCGTCTAAAATCGATAGTGATATCCAAACAAGGTTGAAGTAATTCCGGTATCTAAGGTATAGGATATGGCCAGAAACACAACATAGGTCATGTGTAGGAATGTTTAGTTATGTTTCAGGACACCAAGGTTGGGATAGGATAAACAACACGGCAATAGGAAAAGTAAGGTAATTAGGTCAAACAACACAGGTAACAGTGTCGCAAGGTATAGCGAGCACCTAGGTTCAAAGGTCACTAACAATGTTCCAGGTCTAGGTAAATAGGTCATAAACGGGTAGAGCCGAGGTATGGGTAAAATAATAAGTCTCCAATGCAATGAGGGACAACAATAGGTAATGTAGACCAGTAAGTAGAGGGTAATAAGGGTGGTTAAGGGAAAATAACGTGGTAATAACATCGCAAGGTGGAGCGAGTGTGTAAGGTCAACGATCATACCAAGGAGATCAGGTGTGTGTAAAAAGAAGGTGAGGTATGGGTAAGGCCACGAGAGGGACAGAAAGGTGCCCCAAATGATGATAAGGTTGGGTGATAAATGATGAGGTTAGGTGGATGAGGTGGGGTGTTGGGATCAGCGGGTGAGGTACAAAAGGATTCGGGAAGGTCGAGCATGGGTAATGGGTAACAATAGGGTTGATAAGGGTAACCGACGAGTGGTTGTGCTTTGGACCGATGCGGTTGAGCGGAACCAACCATGGTATGGTAGGGCACGGGACCAATGAAAGTCTAGTTAAACCGACATCATCAGATCGGGATGTTGGGAATTCGTGGATCATGAATAGTGCTATGATTTAATAACAATTTTTTTTTGCACATATGATCTAAAAATTCCCCAAAATCTACAACAAAGTGGAAGTATAAACTAGAATAATCCAAGTCAAAAGTACACACACATAACACAACATGTACCATGGTTCACCCAATGTGGGCTATGTCCACCAAAGATAGAGATCTCATATATATAATACAACAAGAGTACAAACCAACTCTTTAAATACAAGAGTATAATGCATCTCTCCAAGAGTATCTCCTCTCCTCCAGATCTCTAAACGGATCTCCATGAGTGCACTACAACTGTGCCTCCAAACACCACCAACATATCTCACATAACCAGGAACTATTGCATCTTTGAACTGCTACCAAGTTCTTTGTGGATCTACAATCAAGACCTCTTACATGGGTCTACCATATGTGCAACTATGACTGTGCACCAAGAAGTAAGTCTATCTCTCCATCACTGCATAACTTGTGCAAACATGAAGACAACCTCCTCTACAATATCTAGATCTACATGGATCAACAATACAATATGATCTCATGGATCTACAATACAAGACTAGATCTACATAGATCTATAATACAAGATCTCACCAACATGTGGATCTACAAGAAGAAACTCTATGTGCTTTGCATACTATGCAAGCCATTACAATGAGACAATAACTATACAAAGGAAATATAGTAGAAGATGTTACCCTCTTCTCACCATTCAAATGTACCTACTATTTCCTTCTGTCCAGCTCCTTTCATGGAGACTCTGTCTTCATGTAACCTATTCTTTCTTTCTTCTTCTTCTTCTTCTTCTTTGTCTTCATCCTCTCAATCTAGGAGAATTAAGGATCTAATTCAATCCTTCTCTTAATTCTCTTTCTAAACCCTAGATTTTATGCTTATATAGTCATTTATAAACTTAGGGCACTTAGCCATGTAATTACATCCAATAAATCTACTTTAATGCTAAAAATAGATTTAATTCTCGAGAGTTAATTAAAACTTTCTCACATAGGTAACCAACGTTGGTTAACCCTGATCCAGCACATATTACTTTTCCTGACCTAGACTGACCGATGCCAGTTAAACCTGATCCAGCGCAGATTACTTTTCTTGACCTGGAGTGACCGACATCGGTTAGCCATGACCAACGCCGGTTAGCCTTAACCGATGCCGGTTACTGTCAGAACTAGTAACATGTAAAACATGCAATCTTTGAAGCAATTCAACTCCATAACCTAACAATCTCCCACTTGGAGATAAATTGTTGAACCTTTGTACCTATACCTATACCTGTACATCACCGTCCTCTAACACCGTGAAGACCATCTATTCTTTCCTTCAACAATTCTCTCAAAAATAAAACCAGGAAGATCAAACCATCTTCTCAAATTAAGAAGATAAAAACATGACTTACCAAATACCTGCACAAAGCTACTACTGATTCGTGATAACCGAGCTATCCATACATCAAGCTCTCACTGAATCATAACACCAAGCCTCTCATGCAGCCAAGCCATCATGACTAGCATACTGTAAGAGCTCCCACTCAAACTGAAGTACTGAGCTTCAACTGCAACCATAGTCATACCTGTAAAACCAACCATGTTCTCCATCCATCTATCCATTTCTCCATGTGACCACCAATGCAACTGTCTAAAGACAAGTCAAACTGGAATATGCAAAAGCAAAACAAGATCCCGGGTAAAAACAACCCTGAATGAGTTCTACATGCAACAATGGGTGATCAATCCACAAACACCTGCATAACTCAAAGAAATCCAAACACTGCAATATGTAAATCCAACCCTGCATAAACAACTATTATGTCCAAGACATTCATCTGTAGATAACATACCTATCAAGGAGTAACACAAGAATCAATAGGAAATACAAACATCCCCTAATCATGCTTAAGGCATCTAAACTCGTGCTCAAAGGCATCCATGTGTAAATCAAACATCGCATCATCATAGACTCACAAAACTTAATCTATTCATAGTTATAAACTCACCTATACATCCATCCATGTCATCGGGCTCTCGGAAGTGCAAGTATCTTATTGACTAACTCCAAAGCAATATATGAATCATGTGCTCATCAATGTCAATAACAAACAACCATGCTAAACCATGTAACTAATACCAAGTGCAAATACCAACAAACATGTCATCAACATACTCTGCACAATAAACCAAGATGAAAGCAAAACAAGGGCACCATCTAAAAATGGTAAATAAACATTGTTGTCAAACCTATGACCAAACTGACCTCGGTCACTGTATGACCGACCATGGTTACCAGATGACCGACCATGGTTAACACTAACCGACACCGGTCTCTGTAACAATCATATTTTCTCCTTTTCACCCTTCAAACTTTGAAAATTTCTCTATCATCTAAAATCAGTTGAATCTACCATCAACTGCCATCCCTAAGGAATATCTAGGCACCATAAAATAATCCAGAAGTGACATCACAAAGCAATACAATCAATATACCTGCAAATCCGTGATTGCCCTCCAAAACCAACTAGTGCCTCTGCCACTCTGAATAGTAGCATTCTCCTCTCACTCTACATGTGCATCATGTATCCAATCCTACAATGCCAACAACCATGACTTGCTCCCACTGAACATAAAATTCCCTACACTGCCTCTAACACCAAGCTCAAAAGCTAATATGTCAGTGAGAAATAAAACCGGATGAAAGAAAATATAAACTGATTCCCTTCTTATCAAAGAATAATTCTACATCACAGAAGTTTGGACTTCTTGTGAAGTAGGTGAATCAAATTCTTTTCATCCTGTGTACTCAACATCTTTTGTTACTTGCAACTGTGTCTAACCATGACTTTTCATTGAGGATCTCATCCTTAGACTAGATATCCTTGTCCTCAAGATTCCACACAAATGGGAAATAAAAGTCAAACAACACCAAAAACATGTTGTTAATATGTGCACACTATCCAAACATAATATCAGCTGCTCCAGAAGAAAGAAAGAAAACATGAACCATATAGAGATACCTGACGTAAATTCTCATTGGACTAACCAAGCCAACTCTGTCCTCTTTCTGATCCAAACATTGAAGTGATCTACACCATCTCTACCATATACACTATGTGCAAGAAACTTGATCCTCCAAAATAGGACACTGAACAATCCATGCCCTCTTCTACTGTAAGAAACCATGTGCAAACTCGTTGTCATAGAGACCGACTATGGTTTTCTAACCAGCACTGGGATGCAGTTACCTCTGTGACTGATGTTGGTTCCCTGACCAACATCGGTGCTGTTGGAACTAACACAATGCTAAAAATTGGTATAGGTCACTACACCTCCAAAGCTGATAGTTGTGTTGATCCAGTCATTTCAAGAAGCACCCAACCTTGCACAAAAAACTTAACAATAATAATACATGCAATAAAACTGCACCAAGATGAAATACATCACCTTACCAGCACCAAGATACTCAACCGCATCTTCAACTGAAGAACATGTTTCTATGATGGAAACCCCATCTTCATTTTGTGCTACTGTATTCAACTTCTCTAATGAAGCCCGTGCATCTAACTACACAAAAGGATGCATAACTACCCTTTTCTCTCATTCTCAGATCTAGATCTGCAATCCCAAACATGCATGTGCAACCAAAATAATATAAGCACTGCAATACCAAGATAAAACCATACCTCAATAACCAAATATGTAACGACCAACATGGTTGTGCCTCCAAGAACTGGGGACACCTTAGCAAACAAGATACATTCCATGCATCTTTTCAATTCTTCAAATCTGTGATTTTCTATTTAAAACTAGGTTGCCCAAAGAATCCACCATGGTTACCCTGTAACCAACCACGGTTACCCTACCGATGTTGGTTGTCACTTAACCGATACTAGTCACTATAATTTCTAGCAACCTTACTCTTCCAGCTCCCACTTGAGATTGAATCTCTTCCTACAATCTTCACATCAAGAAAAAACAAACCTTGCTCTCATACACCTGTTAGTAAAACACTAACAATATACTAAAGCAAAACCTTGCTCTAAAATAACCAAGCTAACCAAGATAACCAAGCTTTGATACCAGTTGTTGGGAATTCAGGACTACGGAATAGTGCTATGATTTAATAACAAACAAAATCATGCACACATGATCTAAACAATTCCCAAAATCTACAACAGTGGAAGTATAAACTAGAATAATCCAAATCAAAACAAAGTACACACACATAACACAACATGTACCGTGGTTCACCCAATGTGGGATACTCCACCAAAGATAGAGATCTCATATATATAATACAACAAGAGTAAAAACCAACTCTTTAAATACAAGAGTACAATACATCTCTCTAAGAGTATCTCCTCTCCTCTAAATCTCTAACCGGATCTCCATGAGTACACTACAACTGTGCCTCCAAACACCGCTAGCAGATCTCACATAACCAGGAACTATTGCATCTCTGAACTACTACCAAGTTCTCTGTGGATCTACAATCAAGACCTCTCACATGGGTCTACCATATGTGTAACTATAATTGTGCACCAAGAAGTAATTCTGTCTCTCCATCACTGCATAACATGTGCAAACATGAAGACAACCTCCTCTACAATATCTAGATCTACATGGATCAACAATACAATATGATCTCATGGATCTACAATACAAGACTAGATCTACATAGATCTATAATACAAGATCTCACCAACATGTGGATCTACAAGAAGAAACTCTATGTGCTTTGCATACTATGCAAGCCATTACAATGAGACAATAACTATACAAAGGAAATATAGTAGAAGATGTTACCCTCTTCTCACCATTCAAATGTACCTACTATTTCCTTGTCCAGCTCCTTTCATGGAGACTCTGTCTTCATGTAACATATTCTTTCTTTCTCTTCTTCTTCTTCTTTGTCTTCATCCTCTCAATCTAGGAGAATTAAGGATCTAATTCAATCCTTCTCTTAATTATCTTTCTAAACCCTAGCTTTTATGTCTATATATTTGTTTATAAACTTAGGGCACTTAGCCAAGTAATTACATCCAATAAATCTACTTTAATGCTAAAAATAGATTTAATTCCCGAGAGTTAATTAAAACTTTCTCACACAGGTAACCAACGCCGGTTAACCCGATCCAGGCGGATTACTTTCCCGACTGGAATGACCGACACCCGATTAATCGAGCGATGCTAGTTAACCCCGATCTAGTGTGGATTACTTTTCTTGACCTGGACTGACCGACGCCGGTTAGCCCTGACTGACGCCGGTTAGCCTTAACCGCACGCGTCGATTCATCAAAACCAAGAACATGTAAAACATGCAATCTTTGAAGAAATTCAGCTCTACAACCTAACAGGGGGGTTATATAACAAAAATTCCACATTTTTAGGAATCATTTTCCACTTTTCAAATTGGATAAAACGCAGAGAGAGAGAGAGAAAAAGGTGGAAAGTGACCGAGCGCGACGGAGAGATGAGTTGGCGAGCCTGTAGTAGAGAGAGGTATTTGATATGCGGGTCCACGGGAGTTGTGTGGTCGATTTGATTGGTTACCAATAGTGGAGATGCGGGTGTATTATATCTCCTCAAAGGAGTTTGAGGAGTTATTGGTGACATTGTTTGGCGAGGGGCTAGAGGAGTTGAGGTTTCACAGTGCCAACATGAGTTATGGAGAGATGTACTGAGCCTACCTAGAGGAGATGAGGTTAGCGGTACTACTAATGGGACGTGATCTGCTATTTTTCAATGCTCGATGCGAGAGGATGGGAGATTCCCATGATCATTGATGGGGTTCTTTAAGACGTGGTGGAGGAAAAGACCCATTTTTCATGGGCACCCATGTTCCTAGTGCAAACAGATGAGAGCTATGGGATTACTGGTGGCTATGTAGGTTTAGCTTATGTTCCACATTCCTACTACACTGCTGGGCATATGAGCACATTATGTGTTTGCATCCATTTGGTATGCCACAAGTTGATGCATTCAAGCCAAGGTTGGTGCGGTGAGTTTCAAGCGGTGGGTACCGGTTATGGGAGATCTTCGAGCCACTAGAGCTACACATGATGTAGCCTATTATAGGTGTTTATTGGAGGGTTGTCTAGCGTGGACATCATTTGGAGACCATATGTGGGCTTCCCAGCATACAGACGGATGGCTGAGGAGCTAGATGGGCTGCAGATATACAGGTGGATAGAGGGGCGACGTGTAGGAGAGCACGAGATGATACCCATAGATAGGGTCGACAAGAATTCAGCCGCCACAGGATATATCTCCACCCTTCTCATAGTATAGGAGGGATGACTTGGAGAGGCCTATGCCCTGTACCATAGCCGATGGTGTCGGCAGGGAAGGAGGAGGAGATAGTAGACAAATGGATTGATGAAGCCGAGGTTACGAGATAGGTATAGAAAGTGGTGGGCTGAAAAACCACAAGCGCAGTACCATGAGGCGGGGTAGCCAAATTTAGCCACCATTACAGTGTAGGGATGCCCTGCAGGGACAGTGGCTACCCTAGTGACTCGGTTGGGGATAGTGCGGGGATAAGCGATAGTGTTAGAGGAACAGTTGCCACATTACGAGACCACAGTGGCCATTCTTTAGGCCTGAGTAAAGATAGGGACAGTACCTATGTAGGGTGGAGATGGAGATGGGGTGCAGTGGTTGCCTTTACAGTGCAAGTTATAGATTTACAGGCCATTTGGCCAGCATCGCGTGAGCTTATATTGTGTCCCTTCAAGCCCAGATATAGGCATAGGGTATTAGGCTAGTGGCACCACCATAGGCACGGGGACAAGGTTCCATTTTATAGGTAGGGGTAGGAAAGGGTCCCACAGGACAATACCAAGTCAGAGACTGATGGCACCACCACGCATAACAATACCGGCAGCTAGGTTGAGGGATTCCCTAGGTGAGGTGAGATACTATCAGGATCACTTGATGGAGTCAGTATATATGTCCTATCGTATGCCGAGTACAGAGCTTAGAAGACCTCGAGTGAGAGGAGTAGATCCCGCACTCAAAGTATGGAGAGTACAGGGGGCTAGCAAGCCTAGGGATAGTGTCGAGGTGAGGCCACCAGCACATGGAGGCCGATTGGTGCGGGGCCTTCTGCATCGAGCCAGAAATTGATGATGGGTGGTGAGATGCTAGCAGGACGCCGCACAGGAGCCGAGGAGGAGGAGACAGTGAGACCGATATGGTAGATATCCATAGGGGATATGCCACGATAGCAAAGTGCGTGTCTCCATTTTGATGAGCTATTTATTTGTGATATATCTGCTCTGTGTGCCAAGAGAGTGAGGATGTATACGAGAGTGTATTTTTATTTTTGATCATATACCGGCCTGCGTGCTGAAGATGGTGAAGGGTTGTATATGAGAGAGTATTTTTGATATTGTGTATATTATACCGGCCTGCGTGCCGAAGATTTTGAGAGATTTGTTGTAGAGACATTGTATATTATTGTATTTGAGTAGACATGTATTTGTATACAGATGTTGATGATGATATATATAGAGATGATGATGGTTATGGCATGATGCATATGGTTGTGTGTAATTTTTTTATTATGATTCGTACATGTGATGGAAACTAAGTAATGTAGGCATGATATAATAAGTTTATAGGCATGGATTGAGTCAGGTCATAGGCATGGATTGATTCAGGTCATAGGCATGGATTGAGTCAAGCCTGAGGCATGGATGGATTGAGTCAGGTGTAGGCATGGATGGTTGGAGTCAGGTTGGTTTAGACATGGATGGTTGGTTTTGATTTAAATTACAAGTAATTGGTAACACAGATAACAAATGGTAATGTATATGCATGTTATGAGTTAGGTTTCCAATTTTTTGCTATTTGTGGAAATATGAAATGATAAATTGGTGAATGTCATGATGATGTTTGAAAAATGGATGGTAGATACATGTATTAGTTGTTGCGTATTTGCGTTACTTTAATTTTCTGGTACACAAAAAGAAAAACAAGGTAGAATGTGAATAGGGAAATTGGGGAAATTGGTGAGGGTAAAGAGTCGCCGAGCTAACCTTCAAGGGCCCCATGCCCTCATAGTGCTACCTACATAGTCTCGACAAAAAGGGACCTCAGGCCGATGTAGTTCTCCCATAAGCTAGGGAAGAATATGAGGAGGTAGAAGAATGGGTCGTAGGTTATAGGTATGTTTGATTCTAGGTCATAGGCATGATTGAGTTAAGGTCATTTAGGTTTGGGTGCATTATAGGTAGATAGGTGTGGGTGATTTTAGATTGAGTGTGGTGAAAGAAGAAATTCCCAAAAGATAAGTGTCGAGGGTCTAGTCCTGTATAGGATAATCAATAAGTAATGAAGAAGTTAAAAGATAAGAGGAGGTAGGAGAGCCTCCTAATTGGTAAGGATCATAACGGAGTTGACAATACCTTAGATAGGCTGGGGAACGTAAGACCCTAAAGACATTGCATGATTGATTATTCTAAAGGTGAAGAAAGTCACATGATCACAAAATGTCACAACTTTAGCAGGTCCCTTGAGGTGGTAGGAAATGAGAGTAATAAAGGGGATGGGGTAAAAATGGTAGCTTTATACGGTATAAGGTAGCATGCCTATTTGGTAAGAGATCCAAGATCACGATAGGTGAGTCCATGACAAAAAAAGTTTTCTTTTCCTTCTTGAATTTTATTTTAGATAGACTGATCGATGCGGGAAGTTTATATGGGATGAGTAAATTATATCCTTGAGGTATTCGTGAAGATGATCGATGCGGGAAGCTTCTAAATATTTTATGTTCTTTTTAGAAAAATTAGTCTTCTTGTGTGATAGACTATGTATAAAATGGCAATCTTTATATAACTTTCCTTCGAGGGAGTAGTCTATTTATAGTGGAAAATTTAGAGAGAAAGATGTCCTTTTGAGGGATTCATCTTTGTATTGGAAGTTTGACTCAAGGAGTTGGATATTTTTGGAAATTATTTTTGGGCTTTTAAGTCATGGACAAGACTATAGTGAAGAATTTGGTTTCTTGTGCAAAAGGCAAGGGTGAACGCCCATGGGATCTCATCGAAAGAAGACGAAAAGTATCCATGAGAATCATGCCATGTGCAGAGCCATGGTACACATATTTAAGAGAGGGAAAAAGGTGACGGGTAAGCACATGATTCTTGTTTAGTCATTGGGGATGGCATAGGGAAAAGAGAGAGGTGAATGGTGCTCAAGGGATTAGCATAAAAATAGGCATAAGGTGATGTGGGATATGAAGTCAACAATATAATGGTTGAAGATGTAAGGAATTGAGGGTTCGGAGTTCGAGTTTACCATCGAGTGAAGATAAACGATAAGTAGATGATCCATAGGTATGAGTCACGATATATGGTCAAGCCAATTAGGAGCAAATTTTCCTGTTTACTTTTTTTTCTACTTTGGTTACATGTTGATTTTCCTTCAGGATGAGATCACCAACCTGAAAGGTTCATTCATGGACACATTTTCATAGGCATGTTTGATACGTTTTTGGTAAACGTGGAGGTAGTCAAGAGCATTAAGACGAAGTTCATCTAATAACTTGAGTTGTGCCAAACATTCTTGAGAAAGTAATAATCATTGAGCATGTCTGGAGAGAAATATGAAGAGATGGCAACAGTGGCGGAACAACCATAGATAGAAAAGGAGTGGCAACAATGGAAGTGCGAATACTAGTATGGTATGCCCATAGGGTGAAAGGAATGTGCGTATGCCAGTCCTTCCCAGTATCGTTAACCACTTTCATAAGAATTTTGTTTAGGGTTTTATTGGTGGATTCTGATTGGCCATTGGTTTATGGGTAATAAGGTGATGAGAAACTGAGTTGAATGCCAAAGGCATTGCAAAGTTTCCGTAAGGTTTTATTTTGAATTGTTTTCCATTATCAGTGATGAGGCGATGTGGAACACCAAAGTGAAAAATAATGTGATGATTGATGAACTCACATATTTTTTGATTTTTTTGGAAATGAGAGGTATGGCTTCAACCCATTTGGTATAATATTTGGTAGCGGTGATGATCCATTGATGTCTTTGGGAAGAATGGGGGTTGATTTCTCCGACAAGATCCAAACCCCATTGAGAGAAGGGCCAAAGGTCACGGGCGACCTGTAAGGCATGACTAGGTGTATGATGAAGGTTGGCATGTTGTTGGAATTTCACACAATGCTTGACATAGTCACAACAATCATGGTTAAGGGTCAGCCAGTAATAGCCTAGGTGAAGAATATGCTTAGCAATAATGAGACCACTGAAGTGACCTCCACATATGCCATCATGAACTTCCTTAATGGTATAAGGAATTTCAGAACTCGTAAGGCATCATAAGAGAATACCATTAAAGCCGTGCTTATAGAGGAGGCCACCCATGATGACATAACGAGAGGCCCTTTTGAGAAAGGCATGTTGTCCATTATGAGTGAGGTCAGAAGGTAAGATGGATAGGGAAAGGTAATCTGCAAGCTGCTTATACCAAAGGTCAGATGGGTTGGGTTAATAGTTCCAACAAAGTTAATGTCATGGTGTGAATGGGAAGGTGATTGCAACCTTTGTACTATGACAAATATTTTAGATTCGGAGGGTGAAGCAGGTATCTGAGAGGCGAGACAGGCCATGGTATCTCGTAAATTTTTAGTGGAACATGGAATGGTTTGTAGTTCATACCGATCAAAGGAGGTCAAGAGGGTGTCAACATGATTCTTATATTTTTGAAGTTCTTCATTACGACATTGGTAAATACCATTGACTTGGTTTACTACCAGTTGAGAGTCACCAAAAATGTTAATTGATTTGACATTTAAGGCAAGGGTGGTTTGAAGGCCTAATACGAGTGCTTCGTACTCGAAAATGTTGTTAGTACAATCAAAATCAAGCTTGAAGGATAGTGGCATAGGTTCACCATCAAGGGAATGAGGATAACACCCACACCTCCCCCACATTGACATTTAGAGCCATCAAAGAATAAGGTCATCTGGTAAATGGTATCGTCTAAGGAAAGGGTGGCGATGGATTCATCGGGGAAATCGAAGTTAGAGGGTTGATTTCCGGAAAGAGGTGCATCAACGAGATGGTCAGCAATGGCCTAACCCTTGATAGATTTCTGATGAATGAATTTGAGGTCTAAATTTGTAAGAAGCATGAGCCCAGCACAACATGTTAGTTTTGGTAAGGTTTGGAATACATGAAGTGTAAGGGGTCAATGTTGGTCACAACATAGGTTTTATGGTTGATTAGGTAATGACAGAGTTTGGTGGTGACAAAAACTAAGGCTAAGCAAAGTTTTTCGGCATAGGTGTATCGGGTCTCGTAGTCTAGAAGAGTATGGCTTATGTAATAAACTGCCTAATCCCTATGTTGTTCGTTGCGATGAGCAAACATGGCCCCTAAGGAGTGATTAGTAGCAAAGATATATAGGTAAAATGGTTGGTCATATTTAGGTGGAATGAGTACGGGTGGTTGGAGAAGGTATTTTTTTAAGGCCTCAAAATCTTTGTGGCATTCATCATCCCATTTGAAGGAGACATCTTTTTAAGAAGATGATGAAATGGTTGACAATGGTCAGAAAGTTGTGAAATAAACTGATGAATGGATTGTAACTTACCTTGTAAGCTACGGAGTTTTCAAAGGTTAGTGGGAGGAGGCATGAGAATGGCCTTGACTTTAGCATGGTAAAATTCTATGCCACGTAAGGAAATGATAAATCCCAGGAGCTTTCCGAGAGAATTGTAAAGACACATTTCTTGGGTTGAAAGTAAACATAATACTTGATGAGGTGGTCAAAGATGGTTTTTATAACGGCGAGGTGTTTGGACCGGCATTTGTATTTTGCAAGGAGATCGTCTACGTAATCCTCCAATATATGGTGCATGATGTCATAGAAGATATAAGTCATAGCCCACTGATATGTGGCACCAACATTTTGAGACCAAAAGGCATGACTCAATAGTAGAAGGTCCCCCAAGGGGTGATGAAGGAAGTTTTGTGTTGATCCTCTAGGGCAAGCAAGATTTGGTTATAACCCGAGAAGCCATCCATGAGTGATAGCATCTCATGACCAGCGGTAAGATCAACTAGATGATCAATACCAGGTAGAGGAAAGTCATCTTTCGGGAAAGCTAGGTTGAGGTCATGGAAGTCTATGAAAATGTGAAGTCCCCCTGTCGCCTTAGTGATAGGGAAAATGTTAGAAATCCATTGGGGGTAGTCAATGGGTAAAATGAAGGAAACAGAAGAGAGATGCTGAAGTTATTTTTGACCAAAAGAGCAATGCGAGGGTACATTTTCCACAGCTTTTGTTTTACGGGTTTGGCGTCGGGAATGGTTATGATATTGTGGACCACTATGGTGGGGTCAATATCGGGCATATCAGTGTAAGACCAAGTGAAAGCATAGTTATGATGTTTGAGAAAAGAAGTGATGGCTTCTGTTCAACAACATTTAAAGATTGGCCAATCTTTAGAATGTGTGGATCATCCTAAGTATTGATGTTGAATTCGATAGTCGATTCATTCAACATGGTTTGCGTCTCAGAGGGAAACAACTAGTGAATGTAAGAATCTTCAACACCGAGGTAGGTGAGTATAGAATCATCATTCGACATTAAACGACATTAATAGAAGGTGTGTCATCATCGATCATTTTAGGATACAAGAAGGGAAGGGAAGAGGGAGCCTCTCCAACATGTTGATAAGTCAAAGATCCCAAGAAAATGGTGTTTATGAAAAAAAATGTTAGGAGGAATGGAATCTGGATCCATCGACTCTGTTGGTGAAGGTGGTGAATGGGGTGAATGGGGTGAAGAATGGTCATCATCCTTAATGAGTTCAATGTGAACCTTCTTGGCAGATAGTTCATCAAAACCAAAACCACTAAGGTTATTGTTTTTGCGGGTGGTACATGGAATAACAATGTGACGTCCTTGCTCATAAAAGACAAAACCAAAACCCTTCCATGTACATCGGTGTAGGAAAATGTGGGTGAAGTGGCGGTTGGTGAGTGATTGAAGGTCAGCAGAAAAGGGTCGGGTTTGTGATGGTGGTTCGGGTGTATAAGTGGAAGTATCAAGTCCCCCATAGGTGAGATTGGTGCAAAGGTGGGGAGGACCATAAAGAAGATGCTCGCCTATGCGGTGATCATAGTGAGGGTGTTGGTGAAGGTTTCCATACTCTTGCGGGGTAAGGAATGTATTGACATTGTATAGGCGATACTCCCCTAGAGTGAGGTGTTGAAAAACACCTTCCAAGGATCGAGTGGTCGATATGTGGGTAGCTAGAATAGACAAAGTGTTAGGGGTTAGACCGGAGGTGGAACCGGTTGATTGAGAGGCGATGGGTTTGTTTGTGGAGGTTGTGGTAGCGGTAGGAATAGAAGACTTAGGTGCGGGTGAGGTAGCTACAACATTGGTGGATGGGGTTGTGGGTGAAGAAGAAGTGGTCATGGAGGTAGATGCCTTAATGGGTACAAGAACGTCATTGGGTCGGTATAGCATATTGTAGGTTTTGAAAGGTGATGGGTCAGTTGGAATGGTATAGGTATGTCCTTCATGCTCAAACTTTACACAATGATGCAAAGTGGAAGGAACACAACCCATGACATGAATCTAGGGTCTGCCAAGCAACATGTTATATTGAAACTCCCCTCCAAGATGTAAAATAACTCTGGGACAGTACATGGGCCCACATGAACATGGAGGATGATGGTGCCAAGTGTAGAAGTGATAACATCAGTAAATGAACATAACATGATGGGTGTTTATGCATGTAATTATCGAGTATGCGTATTTGGTTGAACTCATGGGAGGATATGATGTTAATGCTAGTGACCCAATCAATCATAATACGTCATACACATATATTATCAATATGGATGGAGATGAAAAGGGCAGGATCAAGATCATCTATTTGGTGGGGTGCAATATCTTCATTTGAGAAGCTGAGGGAGGATACTTGGTGAGTAAATGGAGGTGTAGAGGAAGGTAGAAATTTTGTGAGAGAGGCTACATGATGAGGTGTAATAATGGAGGCTATAGGTGTAGGGTCATTGGGTAAAACCTCAATAGACTGAAGAACCTCCATGAGGGCTTGGCGATGTGATTCAAGGTTTGGATGAGGTCATATAGGGACATTTTGAGGGAGGATTGGTGTAATTGTTTTAGCATCGCACGGTGTGTAACCCCATCGGAAATAGGGTATGCAATATCATGAATGGTGATTTTGGGTATGGGTACGGATGGTATCTGAGCCAATTGAGTTTTGGGTTGGTTTCCTTTTCCTTTCCTTTTTCCTTCTGAGCGCGGGTAAAAATTTGATCATGTTGATTTGAGGAGGGAGGTAGATGAAGTAGGTGAGCCATGAAAAGTGTAATGGAAGGAAGGACAAAAACCGAGAGGTGGGTAAGAGCCTTGTGAAATGAGTTTGGCACACTGGCATTTAGGAGGGGGTTTGGTGAGCTCTCTGATATGGACCATGTTAATTTTGAATTTCGGGGGTGGATAAAAAGGTTGTGGAGGTGGAGATGGGGTTGTGGTGTAGGTACTAGAAGAATATGTGGGGAAACTAGTGAAGGTGGAATAGGGTCCTCATCAAGAAGATCATCGTCATCAAATTTCTCTTTAAGAGGACATAATTGGATGAGGGCTGCTTTTAAATCCTTGTTCTCAACATGTGTCCTGACACACGATGGTAAGCACAAATTTTGGTATCATCAAACCCTTTTGGTTTAGGTTTGAGAGGGTCGTAAGGTCTAAGAGGTGGGAGCGTGATAACAGAGGTTTCTAGGAGATTAGCTAGGATAATGGCATATGATCCTGCCAATGGATCACAATGTGAAGTGAGTGTGGGTTTGGGTGGAATAATGGGTGATTGCGGCGTGAGAGATGTCGGAGTTGGGGGTTTTGAAGAGGGGCGGGTTGAATGACAGATTTGGGGGTGGTACCATCTTAGGTTTGGGTTGCACCTTCTTGGGTAAAGGAATAATGGGGAACTGGTAATGGAGGGGTAATAGGTTTGGTTGTTTAGAGGGAATGTGTTGGGATTTTCAACTTGGTTGCACCTTCTTTGGTAGGGAAGAAGAAGTAGTGCGTGATGTAGATGGAAAGGCGGATGGAGGTAGGGGACGAGTTACCCATGAGGATAACCGCAGAGCACTAGAGGTTTATGGAAAAGGTTGGGTTGGAGGTGTAGGTAGAAGAGATGGGAGTGCTATAGGTAGTGACAAAGCTATAGAAGGTAGTGGTGGTATAGGAGGTAAGGATGCTATGGGTGATGGTGGGGGTTGTGTGGGTCATTTGGGTATATTAGTGGGTCGTGGTAAAGGGTTGTGTGAGTTTTTGATTTACTGTTGGAAGGAGGTTGTTTGGTTAGGGTCGAGGGGTGAGGTCCTAGGATGGATGGTAGAGGTGAAGGTGATAAAGGTGTGGTAGGTGAGGTTGGTTTATATAGCCTAGAAGGTTGGGTATTCCTTTTAGGTATAGGAATGGGTGTTCGGGAAGATGTGGCCAAATCTAGTTTGATAGGGGATGGGTAGGGTTTGATGTCAACATGACCCCTAAGGTGTTAATGGGTTTAGATACGATAGGTGTTGTGGGAATACGTCAGCTAGTGAGCAAAGGATCGGGCACAGATGAGGATGATGAAACAGAGGATGTTCCAAGAGGCATGGTTATGTGTGGTTTGGGTGATTGAAACACCTTTAGATAGATGGTAGAAGTGTCTGTGAGTGATAATTGCATTTGGGTTGAGGCAGGGAGTAGAAGACATCCCCAAAGTGAGGCTCTATCAACATAATCCAGTGATCATCCAAGCATGAAAATGGTATTGTTATAGGTGGGACCGATGTGGATCGAGTGGAAATTCCCATAAAATGTGTTTGAGAAATAGGTAAATCACTAGCTTTAGCCTTCGTGGGTAAGAGAGCTGAAATTAGGTCAGCAAGATCTTGGGTGGTTGATGGAGAATGGTCACCTAAAGGCAACAAAATTTCTAATGGATATTTTATAGGTGGAGGAGATGATTGGAAAGGTAGTGCCAATAAGGTAGGGTCTTCCTGTAATGGTGCAGGGATGAAAAAGTGTCTCCCATGGGTCGGAGAAGTGTCATTTGGCGACATGATCACTAGGTGGAGAAGCCAAAGGTGAAGTAGTCTCGGTGCTAACAAAAGGCTCCTTCACAGTGAGGGAGGAGATGAAGGGTGTTCCTCATGGGTGGAGGAGTAGGCGAAGTAGATTCTTGTGCGTAGGTAGAGGAGTTCGGGCTAGGATTTCCTCTATGGAAGGAACATGAAGCAAGTGAGAAACAACTGGTATGTCATTGAAAATAGCATGGACCTCATGGACATTGCTATCATTATTGTTGAGGTATCACTAGTTTGGTCGGAAGATGGGGCGTGATTAGGGAATGGTTTCTTGAAAATGTGTAGGTTTTGGTTGGTAGGTGCGTTTGGATTATCCAAGACTAGCTCGCCATTCTCGAGCATTTCTTGGACAATGTTCTTGAAAGTGATGAAATTGTCATCACTATGACCTTTTACATGATGATAGTTACAAAATTCATGCTCTTTGTACCATGCAAGTGTGGGTTGAGTGAGATCAAAACCAATGTGTGGTTTTATAAGTGGAAGGGTGATGACACTAAATTTAATAATATTTTCTAAAACAAAAGAATATGGTTCCCAAATTGGGGTGTATTTCGTTGTTCTCACTTTGAATTGAAAAGTTTGTATAGAGGAAATATTAGAGGAGGGTTTGGCTTGGTTTGATGGATGAGTAGGGCTGGCCTTAAGTACCACCTGCGTTAGTGGTTCCCTTGGCTTTTGAATAGTTATTCTAAGGTTTGAAGAAGAATAAGTATCATTTTATTTAAATGCAACATTTTTATTTCGTAGTTGGATTTTCTTTTCTTCGATGGCCCGAATCTCTAGTTTTCGTGCCATGGTGAATGCCTCATCGAAGGTGTGGAAAGTATGCACCTGTAGGGTTGGTGAAATATGTCTAGCACAATCCCGAGTAAAAATCTCTATGAGCTCGGTTTGTGGTAATTAGAATGTGAGTTGATTGATCAGGCTACGCTAATGAGTGACAAAGTCTGCGATAGACTCGTCATCATATTGGCGTGTAGAATAAAGGTTAGTCATGGTAACCTTCTTGACAATGTTAATCGAGAAGTGATCTAAGAAGGCTTGGGCTACCTGATTAAATGAGTAGATAGAATGCCTGGGTAACCCACTATACCAGTCTAATGCGGGCCCAGTTAGAGACATGGGAAAGGTCCTCAGAAGTAAAGCATCATCATGGGAAATCAAGATAGCACCCATGTTTGAAAGACCACAAATGTTGTTGCGGGTCCTCTTTGCTATTGAAGTGGTTGAATTTTGGCATCTCCCAATGTACGGGATATGGATGAATAGGAATGGATGGGTGAATGGGCTCATTACAAATTTCATCATAGGTGAGAGAATTGCGTGAGCTAGAAACCGATGCCTCTAGTGTCTACATCTTTTCCATCATTAACTTGATGAGGTCATTGGTAGGTTTTGATGGATGGGTACCTCTTGTAGTGTAAGAGGGTTGGTGTTGAACATATGATGGGGGTGGCATTCCAGTGTATGGTGATGCCGAATAGGGAGGTTGAGAATGAGGGACTGACATAGGGGGAACGTACTCGGAATGAATGATAGATGAAATGGGAGGCTGCTGATAGTATGTATATGGAGGTGGGATGGTCGAAGTGACTCTAGTAGTGATGGGAGGTAAGGACTACGGAATAGAGAGGACAATGTTTTGAAATGGGGTAGGGGTCACCAACACCATGGGTGGTTGTGTTGCGATTGGTATATGTGAGATAATGGGCGTGGATGGGGTTATGTTATGGGTGGTTGAAAAAGTTATAGGGATACCGTGGGTGCAATAGATGTGGTAGATGCGGTGGTCATAGTAGGTATGGGGCCTACTACTACGAAACGATTGGAGGAAAATTAGGTGAGGGTAATGTGGAGCTAGAAGGGTGACGCAGAAGTGGGAACAAGGGCTAGGGGATAGATATGAGTATGCGGTGTATAAACTAACCTAAGGCATCTCAAGTGGATGAGTGGGAAAGGTAGAATTGTAATGTAGTAGGGTTCTCACCAAGGAGTCATGCAAACTCCTCGTCACTGTGGCAATGGTGATAGGTTGGGTAGGATCCATGGGTGACAGGATGAAAGGTGGTGAAGGAATGGGTGGGAGTGGTGAAGGCTAGCATGGAATATGAGAGTGTTTGTCTAGTGCGAGTCAGCACCATGTGAAAAAGTGCTGATTTGTTAAGGTCTGGTTTCTATAAATGACATAGAAACATAGTAGGATAGAAAAAATGAGGCGGAAGGTGTATTTGGTCAAAATTAGGATTCTAGAAAATGAAACATAGAGACCGATAACGGTCGGGATGACCGAGTGATGGTTTCTAAGAAAGCGTCGTCGGTCCACGAAACCGATGCCGGTCTTTGTGAAAAAACACTAGTTTCAGAAAATGAAACATGAATGACATAATCTTGTCTAGAAGAAAGGGGTTTCGTATGATAGCGATATCAACATATGAGAATGAAATATCTAGGAAATGTATTAGTGCCTAGGGGGAAATCGAAACAGAATGGTGAAAGAAGAATGTAAGAAAAGGTACTTAGATAGTCGAAACTAACACCGGTTATGAAAACCGATGAAGGTGAGATGAAAAGCGGCAGCGTGTTGGACCGACACTAGTTATTGTTAAATTGAAACAAAGATGAAGAAAAATGTGGGTTGTAATTTAAATTAAGTGTGGAATCGACTCGAAACTGAGAATGAGAAAATTGGGTCCAAGCACACTCGAGACGAAGTCGAGAATACACCAACTATGATGAGGAGCGTGCAAGGAAAAATAAAAATGGAGAACATGTCCTCTCACCTCAAAACACAAACCAAGCAGAACACTAAGAAAAATATGATCCTAAGAGTGATCTTTCCTTTATGTTTGTTCAACTTACGCTATTTAGGACTGACTGTGTGAACTTTAGAGTAGAGTTTTTGGTGAGGAAGGCTTCCTACAAAGAAGGAGATCTAAAAGGAGAGGTTTCAGGTTATGTTATGGCGGGGGTGGGCTGTCCTCTGAGATAATGACTCGATAGAAGTAACGAGTAGGGTGCCCACTATACCGTGATCATGTGATCACCTACAACTTCTTCCGGGTGAGATGTTGTTTAAGAAGATGTGTATTTTTCAATTTTGTGATGTTTGGTAAGAGAGAGAGAGAGAGAGAGAGAGAGAAAGAAAGTGCTTTTCTATGATTCTTTTGTCAACCATCAGCTGGGCATGACTTCCAGCATATAGGTTGCCCTCATTTAATGTGAGCTAATGCAACATACAAGAATGAAATACGAGTTGATTTTAAGCCCAAATCAAAATATTAAATTCGATGACACAAAGGATGAACAAGAGAGAGTATGATCTTTCACTAATGCAGTACTAATGAAAGAAAAGAAGTGTTATTTTTATAGCACCAAAACATGGTTTCTTTGAGACAATAGAAAGAAAGGAAGATTCCAGAGGAGAAATTTAATGTGTAAGCCTTTCAGAAGGGAAACAAACATACAATTTTACCTAGGAATGAAGACAATGCAAGGAACCCTGGATGGGTCCCACCGGGCGTGCAAAATGTTTCACCTAATTCTTTTCATTTCTTAGAAAGTGACGAAATAGATAAGGGTAATGGGCTAGGAGGAATACCTATTTAAGCTGGTTGAAGGTTCTTGCATGTGTGTTGACTTCCGATCCATAGCTAACCGTGAGATCTTCCTTTTGGTTGGGAGGAACTACCTAAAATAAACAACAAGACCACCAAATAGAAGTTAAATAGTATATGCAGTGGACTGCCTAGCGTATGCTAGATTTGGGAAGTGTGATACTCCCTAGAAGGTTGTCAACCCACTATTTTAAACAAATCAATGTGGGAAATAATGTAAATAACATCCTACTGTAGTTAATATGATTTAGGCATCTCATATAAATACAATAAGAAAAATCTAATCTAACAGGATAGATTAGGATCGAGATCCAGGGTTGGGTAAGTGGTTTTGAGTTTCGCAGAGTCCGAGAGGCATGGTGAAGGTCACAAATGATTATGGGGAGTTTGGGAATGGGTATGTTGGTTGCTGGTCTGCACTGTCTTAGTAGATACGAGAGACCGAGCGCCGGTCTGTTTGGTGATGTTGGTTTAGGCTTGACTGAGTGTCTTTGGTTAATGGTGATGGGTACGATCCTTTGTAGAAGTGACATAGGGTCGAAGTAGAGGTCTTGGTCTATCTTCCAGTTAGTGTGGGGAGCTGAATGTGGGGTTTGTGAGGTGTGGGTAGGTTATCGAGGTCAAGGGCAGGTTTGATGGGGTTTAGGTGAAGTTGGGAGAGCTAAGGGTCAAGTTGTGGTAAGTGGGTAAATAGTAATAATGACCAGTATCGGGTAAGTAGACTGATGCCGATATAGGCTCGATTGACGATGGTTTAGGGAGACCGACACCGATAGCGTGGAAAAGCTGGAAGGTGTTGCGAGAATGATTTTTTCATCCTCTTTGTGATTGCACAAAGGGTTAGGTAGGTTAGGATGAGATGTTGGATTGCTGGGACAGGGTTTTGAGGGGTTTTGGAAGAGGTATGGGGGATAGTTACCAGAGAGAATCAGTGAGTGGCTAGGAAAGCAATATCATATAGAAGGATGTAAATACTGAAAGTATCTAAACAAAATGAACTGAGTAGAGAAGTGTACTTACTTGAAATTTTCTACCATTCAACTATGATTGAAGAGAGGAGATGGTGGTTGGATATTTCTTCTGTAGAGGGTCACCAATTGATAGGAAACTCTTGCTTGAGTTTCCTGGGCTGTCCTCCTTACTTGGTTGAATCAGATCTTGGCTTGGATGGTTGTGGGTCTGGGAATCAAAGGATGCTCGTTATGATCGCATGCAACTATGATCTCCCTCTATGTGTACTCAGAATGTGCTAACCTTGAAATAAGGTTACTAAAGGGAATAAAAGGTAACCGATTTGTTAGGGTTGCCGGTCGACCGACGTTAGTTAGGCGGGATTCCCTAGGTTTACTAAAAATAGGAGATCATGGCCATGATTTCCGCTAGATCTCTCTATTCACCTAGGCAAGAGTGGGAGTTACCTTTTCTTATGCGGGAATGTGGTTAGAGGGGGTGTAGGCATTGATTTTGAGGGTTTGAACTAGGTCTTAGTTAGTTATGTCAACATACTAAGAATAGATTTAGGGTGAGGTGGCTAGGTGAGGTGGGAATTAATTTAATTACGATAATTAAATAATAAATATTGTGAGGATATGGATTAAATTAATTAAATTAATAGTAGTGTGGGGTGAAAGGGGTTATGGTTAGGTGAGTGTGTTCAAATTGGTTATTTGACGAGGGTAAAAGGGAGTGTGACCCAATTTTGGTGTCTACAGGGGACACTAGGGTATTAATGATAATCTAATTAGGAGGACTAACATGCTTTGTAATAAATAGACTAAAGAAGTATGGAATAAATGCAAGTAAACTATTATAATTGAAATAAAACCCTAAATGTGCAAGAGAAGGAAGAGAAATAACTTAGCTGATTGGAAGTGACTGTCATAGGTTGTCACAGATCTAGAAATGAAATTAGGAATTACTGAGATGAACACTTAGGGACATTTCGAAGGAAAGATCTGGAGGATCCGAGATGACTGTGGTGCCTAGGAGTGTAATGTGGTGATTTGTAGTACCAGGACTACAATCTGGGTACTCGATCACTATAAATGCTCAAAAATTGAATATGATATGGTCGCATGGTGTCTTTGAGTGCTTCCTGTCTGCTGCGGTGGATTTTTGGATGAGTTATGTAATGACATGCAATGAAAAAGGAAGTATCAAACCCTAGTAAAATAAAAGATGTAAATTAATGGGTCAGAATAACCTCATCTGCCAAACTAGTGGTCATATTACTAAGTGTTGTACTACATTTTGAGCTGGATGTAGTTCTAGTGAGTGTGTGCATGGCGTGCCCTAGGTATTCTCGTGTCAGTCACACTTTCTTAAGTAGCGAACAATAGTAACTATAGGAAATGTAAATATCATGTGTGTATGGAATAAAATAGAATCCCTCCCCCTATTTAGTGTGTGTGATGCAGATCTCCTAGCCTTGATGCATGACATTATGTGGATGTAGTTCATGTAATGGATATAACTCTAGATGGAGTGATAGTAGTATATGACGCTATGACCTAGAACCCTTATTATGGTCTTATAGCTTTATATTTATAGGGATCTCAAGGTTAATTTCATAGTTAATCCCAATAAGGCCGAATGGGAAAAACATAAAGACTACAATGGCTAGAAAGTCTCGAAAAAGAAGTGGGAAAGGATGTGCATAGATTGGGGTGCCCAAAGTGGGAACATGGCACCTTGAGGCACCCTGTATATGTTGGGGCCCCGATTTTGGGATAGAATGATAGGAAGTTGAGAAATGGGTGGATAAGTGTAATAAAATATGTGGGAATAATGAAATAAAATATAAAATAAAGATGACCAAAAGGTGGGATTAATTAGTACTTTATCCACTTGAGAACCTTCTAAATAGTATAAGTCCGGGCTAAATAATGGCTAAAGTGCATGATTTTGTGTCCACAAGCATAGGCACAAAGCTTTATCATCAACAACAAACCTAAACATAGGCACCATTGCTCAACCCTTCTCGCATAGGCACCACCATTTATGGGATAGGTTCCATGTCATATGTGCTAAACATGCATAGGCAGCCAAAAACTATCCCTACCCTAACACATAGGCGCAAAATTTAATTCAAACACCCTAGTGAGACATATGTGCCACTTTCCAAAGCACATAGGCATTACAATATGGCACATAGGTGTCATTTCCTAACCCCTAGCGCTAAAAAAACCCCAAAACCCTAAAAAATCCAAAAATGCATAAAACTAAAAACAACAAAAATCACCAAGATACTTACCATCGGGTGATGGTCGCTAACACTCCCTCACCAAATCTGCTTGGTGCCCCGAATCCTCAATTAATCCATCATGTTCTCTCAAAGGCTCTCGTCTCTCTATCATGTGTTGTGAAAATGACTTGCCACATGGTCCCTAAGGCCCTTTTATACCTTCCGTGATGCACTTGCGACACTCTAAAGACTCGTTCTTCCACCTTGTTCGTCTATTTTTCCTCCCATTTCTTGCTACCTTGCCCAAATTTTCCTATCTATCATAAAAATCAACAATTCCTAAAAATTCAAGAAAATTGTTAAAATCCTCAATATCCAAGAAAATTGTAAAAATCTAAAAAGTCAAAAAATTAAAAAAATTGTAAAACACCAAATAAATTAGGAAAACGTACAAAAACGCAAAAAAATAAAAAACTCGTAAAAAATCCAAAAACAAAAATCATAAAAATACAAAAACGTTAAAAAACTAAAAACGAAAAATTTGAAAAAATCCAAAAATATAAAATCGTAAAAAATCCAAAAATAAAAAATGTAAATAATTACAAAAAAATAAAACTAAAAATAAAAAAATCGTAAAAAAATCATAAAATCATAAAAAATCCAAAACATTAAAAAAAGTGAAAAATTCAAAAAATTATAATCAATAAAAACTCACAAATCAAAAATCATACCAAATTTAAAAAACTCGTATGAATTTTTTTAGCAATAATCACCCCTCCTCCATTTTGTCAAAACACCAATCCACCCCATTTAGCCACTTTTTTTTACGCATGTATGAAGGTGAATGTTTTCATTCTTTCTTGCATCTTTTACATTTTTTTTCCAATGACATTAAGCCCTTTTTTTATTTTGGCACGCTCCAATGATATGAGGACAAAGGCATCTTGAAATTTAATCATCATGGCCTTTATACCTTGGTCAATTTTTCTCTATGCCACATCCATTACTTTGCTAATGATGAAAATGTGGATAGTCCAAGAAGACAACACTTGGCCCCATTTTTATCTTCATCTATTAGCTATCCCACACACTCCTCTCATCCGATCCTCTCTTCATCCTTTTCGTCCCATCCAACCAACTAATCACCCCAACCAATATCTAATTGATCTTTCCAATCCAAACCAAGAGCAAAAGATGTGCATGGTACATTGGTACAAAAATCAATCAACTTAGACAATGACCAACCATGTTTAGATCACATCCCCAAATCCTTACGCTATTTTTACAACCAATCCTTCTCCAACCCCTTTCATATACTTTTGGTAGGGCATCAACCAAAATCATCCAATTAGCTCATCTCGGTTGGGACATTCAACCAATCCAATCAATATAATCCATCCACGCTCATCTTCTTGGCTTGGACACCCCACCAATCCTTCCGACCGAGGCATCCTATTTGGCTATCTTGGCTAGAGGAATCCTCTCATTCACCCATCTCTCTTTACCTAAACACTTTTTCCCACCTCTCGACATTCTCCTCATTTCAAAGCGATCACTGGCTCATTTCCTCCCCTTTTGACCTCTCAAAGGGCATCACCCTTGCCATCTATCCTAACAACCTTCTTTCTTTGAATGGTCATTGCTTCGCAATAACCCTTTAAAGAGGGGAAAAATGTAGACATGTAAAATGTCGACATAATTAATAAATAAATAAAATACATATTATACATTATTAATTATTAATATATTCCCCCATTATTACTAACATTACAACTCCCATCTTAACCATATAATAATTAATCACAAGATTAATTATTATCAATCCCTTTTATCATATATATCCTTTATCTTAATTATTCTCATCATTTACCTAATATCTTGTCTCATTTTTAATTCTTTCAATTCATTATTATCCTATTATCCCACCTTAATCCTCATTATCATTTTTATAGGAATTTAATATTCCTACACGTACCTACACCTACCCCCTCCATGCAATATCTCCCTAATCATATTTTATTTACCTAACATATCCCAAACTAGTCAAACATCTACCTCTAAATCTAGAGGCTTCTATTTCTAGAAGCCTCTCTAAACTTCCCTCCATTAAATTTAAAAATTCAAATAAGGCTTCCTCTCTCCATTGAATTTTAAATTCAATGGAGGCTTCTCACAAATTCTATAATTCTCCATTCTATAAATTTCTAATCCTCTCCTCCATCCTCAACCATTGATCTTCATCCTACTTGGATCAATCTTCACCCTCCATTTCTTCTCCCTAAAGCTATAAATTGGCATGTCACCCTCCATGGAAGCCAAATTTGGAAAATCATAGCTAAGTGCTGCCAAAATCTTTCAAGAAACTCTCCAATATCCATCAAGTATTCTCAAGCAAAATATCCAATCTACTAAGGGGAGGTGTTGCCCATTTATGTCCACAAAATCTGAAGCAATCAAGTTCAATCAACCATCTTGAGCACAAAAAAAACATCAAGGGAGTTCTTCATTGGTTCTCTCTCCCTTCCATATTGTTCAATTTGAAATAGTTCTTAGGAGTGTTAGATTAGGAATCAAGTTTTTGGTTTCTAGTTTGCATTTACACGAACCACTCTTTTTGCATCTACAAGAATAACAAGCATAGATAATCTTGGATGGAGAAATGAATATATTCTAACCAAAAAGAAATGGGACGGGGTTAGTGAAATGTTTTTTTCAAATAAATTTCTAAGCTGGGTTGATATAATATATGTCGCTCCAAGTAAATGGTCTCTAAATTTGGGGCTTTAGGAAGCCACATGAAGCCATGCACATTCATAGAACCCTAATGCTACCACTTGTACCTGAAATAATATGGAGAACTATAAGAAAGGTTTGTAAATGACTAGAAATAAAAGAAAAAGGAAACAAGTCTCACCTATGCCAATCATCTTGTTCCCCAATGTTTTTAAGACTTCTTCATGAAATAATCGGAATCTCTAGTATATGTATTCTAAAACATGATGAGGGTTGGAAACAATATTTTTGTTCCTCCACCTTTGTGCATCCAAAGGATCTACATGGATCATGTCGGACATAATAATATAGAGGTATGGCCATTCAACATCTTCATAACTTAAAGTAAATAATAATGTGGTGGTACTAAGTTGTTCGATCATGTCTAAAAAATTCACTTCTAATTTTTGACTAGAATAATCATGTGCCTCGAGGAGTGATTCCAAAGTGTATCAAAGTTTTTGAGAGGTTATCATTACAATTGTAATGAAGGCATTGACAAAGATCCTCTTTAGTTTTATGAATCATGTGATTGATATCTTGTTTCATGAAAATGGATATTGTTTATTGGCTTCGGTGGCTCATGATGAGGTTACGAAAAATATATGAACCTAAGATGGCTACCATAGAAGTTTTCATAGTAATAAATCAAATGTATTGCATATTCATGAATTTGGACCTCTCTCATCCACAATTGTTTGAACATGGATGAATTTTTGGAAAACAAAGTTGGAAATTCCATCGCAAAGAAACCTTTAGTGTTGTATTCATTAATAGGTGAAAGACAATTTCTCGGCATGATAAAGAGAAGGGATACCCATCTATCAAATCATGTAGGAAGCGTCATATATCCACCTATTCATTACCCAAGTTATGAATGATCGAACAAAGGATTATTGAAGTCTAGTTGTCGAGGAGATGTAAATGTATCAAGACCAACAAATTTATAATTATCTTTACGGGAGAGGGGATATCGATTGAATATATTTTAAGAAGGATACATTTCTTTCTTGAGTAGGAAAGGAGGACAGGGAATCATAGTCAATGAGAACATCTTTGTAGTATGGATCATTAGTAATTTTGAATTACAAGGTGTCCCACACACGTGCCCTACTCACATGGAAATCAAACATTGTTTTGTTTGGCCTTTTTCTTTGTATAAAAAATATTTCCAGCTCTCCAAGACATCATGGAAAGTATTTGAAAATAGATGAAATGTTATTTAGGAAGTTAATAGTGTATCCCATGTATTTGTATTGAATTCCACACACTTAGCTAACTTGTAAGTTTGGATTGACTCTTACGATAAGCATTTCATCAACTTGTGATAGTCATTGAATAACATGAAGCTGATGAGTTGGGTCCATTTTGTTCCATGGCGAGAAGCGGTGACCATTTGTATCACCCTTACATCTATTTCACATATACATGCCTTTAGTCATTTTCCTATTATTCCGGGTATTTTTCCTTACAAAGCGGATGAAGTATGCATTTTGGTAATAGTATCTATCCTTTTTCAAAACTTTTGTTGTGCCTCTAAAAAGGATGGAAGCATTTAGAGTATTGTTTTTGTATAAGAAGCCAAAAAAGAGTTTTTGGGTGATTGTAATTGTGAGGTTTGTTGAAAACCAAGTACAAGGCTTTGGAGAGGGAATTCAGAGTTGTTTTATGGCAGGAAACTAAAAGGAAAAAGTGATAGGATTTATGTTGTTCTTGGTTGTGGGAGGTGGAAGACAAGGCATCACATGTAATACGCAAGGTAGAGTTTTACGACGGACGTAAGGAGATGGATTTTTTTGCGATTATGGAAATGGATTCAAAAAATTAAAATTCCTAGTGGACGAGCATGGATCATTAAAAGTGGAAACTCGACTATATTTTATTTCCAAGATAGGAAATCCTAGAACTGAAAGTATATTTGGTACCTATTTTCGACATCATTTAAATGTTGGCCCCATTAAATAATGTAAATATTGAATCTAGACATGTCTCGAATTTACAAAGATCTCTTAACAACCTTAGACTTTTCTCTGTGATGAATATTGGAGCAAGGAAAATGGCCATAACAATATTAATTAAGCCCACCATAAAACCCGAAGGGCGTCTTATGTATCTTTTTTTTTTGAAATGGAAGTGATGGAGAGGAAATTCATATTTCATTTCAAGTTCCAGATTTACAATAGAAGTAGCGTGTAAAAAAATCCAATGGGTTGTTTAAATGATTATAGATAGGGTTGGAATTTCCCACTCTAACATTCGATATAGTGTACTGAGGTTTCCACTTTCAATTTGACTATAAAAGTTGCTTATAGATTCATTGAAACAAGTGACATGTATCTTCCCCTTTGTTTTGTATTGTCTTGTTTTGTATCAAGGATCCTTCAATGATTTTCAAAATACCGAGCCTACTATTAACATCGTCTCCATCAACTAAAACATGGGTGTGCACCAAATCAAAATTGTAAATTTACGGGACAAGTTTACATATGTAATTAATGTTATGTTTTGAAAAACCCGAAGAGAGAAATAAGAAATGTTGCGTTACGTGGGAATACACAAGGATTTTTGGTACACAAAAGAAGATGAGAAAACATAGGGTTGACAATGACTCTTTAATCTTCAACAAATAGTAATGGAGCTGTTTATTTTAAAACAAAACAAAAAATGAAATTATTATTAAACAAAGCCCATATTAAAAACTTTTAAAACATAAAATCAATTCACCACACATTGTCTATAATTTATCCACACAGATATCACTAAAATGTTTATTATACAAAAAATTATAGTGTTAATATTATTTCCTCTCTATTTTAAAATATGATAATGTACGTAATTTTATTTTTTTATTTGATGGGAAAAAATTATTAACTAAGATTGTAAGAAGGGTGTCCATTTTAACTATTACCTAGGGCACTCCCAACCTTTAGTTTGGCTTTGATAGGAATGTTGCTATTTATAATGCTATCTTCATGTATTTCATAATGTTTACTTTCTAAAAGATTATTCATTTATTTTGTAATTTATAGTGTTATCCATTTTGAGATTCTTTGTTCCTAGTTTTTAATCATAACGTTTTGTCTTTATTTTATGGACACGATACATTTTTATTCAAATATAGTACTCAATCTTTATATATTTCTTCCTTCACATGTGTTAATGAAATAACAAAGTCTTCAAGTAACATATTGTGGTGCCCACATTTTTATAGCTTCAATTATCTGTTGATTTCCTTCTTCATAGACATGGTTTGGACAGGGATTTGATATATGTTGGACAATATGTTATGATTTTATGACCTTCTTGGACATGGATGCATATTTGGGCGCGTAGCACCAATTTGACTCTATTAGCATGTTGTTAGTTTTCATTCGATGTTGTGGACATTAGTTTATGACGATGTTGTTTAGACCTAATTGAGATATGTTAAATGTTTAGTTTAGTCACATGTTGGATTATATGGATGTATGTCACTTTTATTTATCTTTATGGCTAATTCATGGGATATTGTGTGTAATTATGCATGTTGTCGCATTTTCGATTCTAGGATGATGATGTGCTAGCATAGACTTCATTGAGCGCTTATTTATAGTGGATTTACATTGTATCGAGACAGATGCGTTTAATGTGTGCAATGAGTGTGCAGGTGACAGTCACAAGAGAATGTGGGATTCAAGTCAGCTACACAATTTTGCACAAGCGGCCCACTAGGCTAAGTCCTAATTGTGTTAATTGCATGAGGCCTTAATTTTTAGATTTCATTATTTTGGGCACCATGAGTGACCCTCATTTGTGGTATGGCATGTAATGTAAAAATTAATCTTGTTTAGGATGTTTTATTTTGTTAAGTAAACTTGTTTTGGGAACTTAATGGTCCCCACTTGTTTTAAGTTTTGTGTTTGGGTAATTGTGTTTTAATTAGAGGATAATAGGGTCACATGTGAACCCTTGGGTGGGCCCCACATCCTCTACACTTGTGCCCAAATGTGCCAAACCCGAAATTGGGCTATTTTAGGCATTTTAAGTGACCCCTTTTTAGTTTGGGAGTTCACTTAGCATGAAAATGGGCCCTTGGACCCTACCTAATAGGTAGGGGATTAATTCCAAGGCATAGAGGGAGTTTCCCTCCCATTTTTCCTCCCTTTGGTCACATCCATGTAAGGTGGATGGGTATGTGTGTTTTGTTAAAAGTTGCACAAGTTTGTTTTGTTGTTCATTTTGAGTAATTTGGGAGAAGAGGGTTAAAAGCTATTTTATCCTTTCTCTCTTTTATCTTGGGAATCTTTGACCTTGAGGGAAGAGAGGGGTGACACATGTCACCCCCTCATTTGTGAGGATTTTTGTTGGCTCCTCTTCAAATTCTCCCTCATGGGGAAAGAAGAGGACTTTTTTTGGAGCTTTTGCTTGGAGGCTTGTGGATTTTGGAGCTAGAGCTTGCTTGGGTCAAGAAGTGGAAAAGTTAGAAGTTGGAGAGCTTTTGGAGGTAGGCTCCTTGAGCTTATTTGTGTGTTTTATATCATGTTAGATATTAGTCTTGTTTATTTAAAATGTGTGTTGTTGCATGTTGATTTTAATTGTTGTTTTATTTTATTTTCCTCCATCCATCATATGGCATGATGGATTTTGGAGTTTGTGGGGGAAGAGAGAGATTTTTCCCTCTCAATCCTCATGGCTTGATGGGAAAGCCATGTAGGATTTTAGTTACTCCCCTCAAATGGATTGAGGTGGGGAAGGTGGTTCATATGGTTTGAACCCCCTTCCCCATTCTTGGTGAGGAAACCCTTTTGGGTTTGAAAATCCTCCCAAGAAGGATTTGGTGAATGGATGGAGAAATAAGGAGGGTTTGATGACTTTGGAGGAATAAGGAGGTTGTGGAGATTATTGTTTATGTGCAACCAATGTTGGCTACACACTTGACACTTGGAGATCTCTTTCTTCTCTTCCCCATTTTGGAGGTAGAATATGGTTTCTCCTCTTTTCCCTTATTTGCAAATTATTTGGTGTTTGTTTCTTAGTGCATGGTCTTAGCTTGTATGTGAAAATAATGTTGGATTGTCTCCCTTACTCTTGTGTAAAGTTGTGGAAGCTAGTCCTCTTTCCCATGGGCTTGGGGGAGGCTAGCATGTCTTCCAACCTTGGAAAGACATGTAATGATGCCTAAAGGTTGGGTGGTTAAACAAGATTTTTCTCCTTGTGTTGGTTCTTTGAAAGCATTGGAGTTGGAGATCATGTGGTGGATATTTGGAGTCTCTTGTCAACTTGGATTTTCTTTTCCTTTTCTTCTTTTATGGACACCATTCTCATTGTAACTTTATGATTATGGCTATGTGGAAACTTTCATTACCTTGTAAAATCCTCCTTGTATTTGGTATTACTTGTAACTTGAGTCACATTTTCTTGTGCAATATTTCCTCAAACTTGTAAAGAGGCTTGTAATGAGGTTTCTTGAGTATTTCACATAGTTTGGAAACATGTTGGGTTGATGTGCTTAAGCCCTTTTAAAAAAAAAAAAAAAAAACCTTGTAAAAGAGTTATTTATTTGAATATGTATTGATTTGTAAACTCCATTTTGGAAGGAAAAGTTGTTTATTGAAAACATGTCTCTTCAAAAGAAAATATATTACTTATTGGAGATCTTACTTGTGTGTAAATCTGAAACCTTAAATTTTCTTTGCATTTGAAAGGAAGTTAGTTCAATATGGAGTTTGTAGGTTCATTGTGTGAGAATGTTAGTCTTCTTGCTCTATCACTCCTTATAAATTGTTTTTGTTTTAGCTTCTCCTCTTGTATCAACATAACTTTACCATATGCATTTCTCTTCACATAATGGAATGAATCCTTTTGATTTAATATTGTCAACAATAAAATACATATATTATTTGCATAGTCCACTAGTTTGAAGACCAGATTTTATTATTCATATAGTTCATCTAGTTTTCAAACCAGATTTTATTATTCACAACTTAAGGTAAATTGTTTAATATTTTAAATAGTTAAAATATATCAAATGAAAATAAAAATGAAATTTAGATAGGCATATTGTATTTTATAACTATGTTATATATATATTAATTTATATATCATTATAGTTATATGTTATTTTATAATAGCTTTATATATATATATATATATATATATATATATATATATATATATATATATATTATATTATATTACATAAAAGATATAAGTTTACATATATAATATATAACTAAATCTAAACAAAATAACTAAAGTTAAACAAACTACGTGAGAGTTTGTGAATAATTTAAAACTGAAAAAAAAAAAAAAAAAGAAGAAGAAGGTGGGGAGGATCGAACCCCTCCCCACACTCACCTACGCAGCCACACGGCTCTCCCTCCCAATGTCCACCATGCCTCCCTTCCTCCACATAGGTCCCCTCCCATCCTCCACACTACCACACACTTTGCGCCAAACACGCACATCCACGACCTCTCCCCATGCCTACACATCTTCAAAGCTGCGGCTCTCTATGCGGCCTCCTTTGCATCTTATCACCTCTCCCAACACGCAGACCCTTATCCTTCCAAACCGCTTCCTCCAATTCCCTCCACATGCCATTCTCCTCCCTTCCTCCTTATTTGTCCTCCCACCTTTTCAAACACCCACTATTTTGAATCAAAAAATCACTTTGGGCATCGATTTAAATTGAGATCCAGATTTTATAATAACAAAAAAAAAGACACACAATCTTGGAGAGAAATTCTTCCATCAAAGACCTGTAAATACAAAGCAAATGAGAATAGAGAAGAAACCAAAAAAATAAAATGAAAATGATATGAAAAAGAAAAGAAAGGAGATAGAGATGATAAGGGCAAATTTAGGGCAAGTTTGAAATCTAGGGTCCAGATTTGTTTTATCCTAAGGCTCTCATTCATCCCTACATTTCTTTTAAGTCATGATCATTTCATGGGAATGGTAAAATAAATTTTGTGGTGTGTGTGGGTAAATAATTAAACAAAAGAAAATAATTAAATCACTTGGGGCAAATGTTTTGTGTAATTTCGAATAAAAATTATAAATGGATATAAAATAAGTTTTAAGGGGTTTACTGATTAAATACATGTGTTAAGTAATCATCGAATTTATTTAAAATATATATATATTTCCACAAATTTTTAGTCACGCTTAGGGCGTGTTTATATGTGTCTCGGGTGGGTACACATATATTGTGTTATATTATAGGATAAACCGATAGGTACCAATGAGGTTAGTGTTGGTGTAGGTGGTAATTTTCTTCACTTATTTAGTGTTATTCTACCTCACCGAGTGAGTCATCTCACTTAGGAGGACATGGATCTAGGTTTCATCTTAGTTATGACATGATTCTATTACAAAATCTGTCATATGTGTAAGTGTTTCATAAGAGTTACATTCCCATTTGGGAAAGTAACTCCTCTTATCCATTATGGAGGAATATTCTCTTACATGGGAGTTACACATTCACTCCCATATATATACACCACCTCTTTTGATTTATGATAATACAAGCCAAGGAATTCCATTCCACTTCACTTTTCGAATCTTGAGCTCTCATATGCATACACATTGTTTTACAAAGCTTGCTTGCTTTATTCTCGCAACTCCTACACTTTGATGAAGTGCAACTATTCGATGCACGTGAATTCCTTCCAAGTCTTCATCCTTCACTCCTTCATGGTATCAGAGCGTGGGGACCGGAATCACATTGCTCATCATCATTGCTCCACCGTGTAGTTGCTTGTGTAAGCTCTCACTTTTGCATGTGATTTACTTGCATATTTTGAGATTCTTGTGGGTGTATGTTTTGGGTTTAATGTGTAGGAGCCAACTCACTGCCTAAGCTCTCTACCCAGCTCATTACTCGACCCGTTGTCTCATGACCTATTTATTCTCAGTAGTTTGGGTTTTGGCGTGAACGTGAGCACATTGTCTGCTTGCTTCCCATGCATGGTTTGGTCGTTTGGCTTGGTTCATGGTTTGAACATCTTTGCATTGGTCATTACAAGCTCAGATTTTTCTATTACGTGGGTGTGTTTGTATTGGCTTTTCAGGCCTTTGAATTCATCCTCGTTTCACCACATTGTTCCCTGCTTCTACATCAACCTTAGATTTTGGCTCAGTTTTTTAATCGACCTCCCTTGGTCTACGGCTTGAACGAGCTCCCTCTTACACGAGCTTGTTCCTCTCTATGCTGGTGACTCGTGCTTTGGAGTTTCACCATGTATTTTGTGCTTTGTCCACTTGCTTGGTAGCCTTGGTCCGACTCGGGTTACTCGTTATATTGGCATCCAGTTCTAGCTTGAAGTCTACTTTTGTGTGGTCATGGTGTGTAGGTTCATTCGCATTGGATCTTAAGCCTGCATTTTTTTGGTCTCTACATCCGGTTTGATTCATTTTTGCTCACTCGGTGACACGTGGTCACCACTTCTTCAGGAGCTCGACCATTATACACCAAACTCAATCCACATTCACACCAACTCACCCAAAGGATCTTTTGATAGCCTCTGCTTGAGCTTTCCAAACCTGCGATTACACCTTGCAAAGGTGACTTTGCCATTACACATCGGTCTCGGACCTCCCAACCACCTTTGCTTGATACGTCAACCTGCTTCACATGTGGCTCTGCGTGGAACTTAGGCCATTTCACTCCAAAATGTGACTTTTTCCTGACACTTGGCTCCACCACCTACTCAAATCATGCACACATGGCTTCATTTATAGTCACACCGATCAATCACTCGGTGGCTTTTGTAAAAGCAGACTCTGTCTTTGAACCTTTATAAACTTGGAGTCCACTCATTCAACTTGCCTCGATTGTCCCCACATTGACTCGGTGCATCTACATGATTTGACACCTCCCATTCCTTTTAGAAATTGTTTGAAGGTTAAAAAAACCTATTTTTAATGTTTTAAGGTTAAAAACATTCACTTGGCATTGTAATAATTTTTGGGCTTCATTTTTGCTTGTATTTAATGTCCTTCCTATGCATGTCGAAGATGGACGGAAAGGTCAGGGGTTGGCAGAAGGCTAATCCCCCATCGAAAGAAAAAAAAACCTTGTCTGAAATTTGATTCCATTTCCAACAGTACCCACACGACACCCTTTGCACCCATTTCCGGCACTTTTTTAATCCATTTACAGGGCCTATTGACATTTTCCATCAGTTGTGGGAATCATTTTTTTACTATAACTTTTGACTCGCTACTCATTTTTGAGCGCTTCTTTAGTCAAAGTTTCACGATTTTTCACACATTACATGATGACATAGTCATTTTTGTAAACGCACTACTTTATAAAGTGCCGCATTATGGGGGGTTCACCAAGTACTCTAAGGCTTTCACACGCAGACACATTATCAATTGAGTCGACGTCTTTCTTTCGTGCATCTTACACTTTTGATTCCACATTATGGAGAGTGCTCTTTCCAGACTTGAGTGTTATAGGATCGATTCACAACATCCTCCACTTCTTACTATGAGAGAGAATTATTCAACTTGGAGTGCTTTTATGGAACATTATTTTTCTCACGAGGGTCTTTCACCCTTCTTACTTGGGCAGTTCCTACACCCACCGATCATTGTCATCGGAGAAATTTCTTGACACTTGCGAACATGTTTTTGGTCACATGATGATGCATGTCTCCAGATCTCTCTAGTTTCACGTGGTAGACTCGAGATCCACCCCCACCATGTCCTGAGCATTCTTGATCCCTCTATGGAGACCCTTCACATCTTTGATCATTGTTGTTGCTTTGTTGATTGATTATCTCTTCTTCTTCGTGTGATGAGCGGTTCCACCGACACAAAATCACTTGGTTCTACTTCTAATGACGATGATTATGCACCCAATTCTGATGTCGAGAGTACTACAGAGGACTCTTCTCCTCCTCTCACTATTCCAGGGAGTGTTGACACATCCCACATCTCATCGAGATATCGAGCAATCTCCTACTCATCCTCATACGGTTATTACACCCGCCTCTTTTGCACCTTCATTGGATGAATCATACCTATACGACATCACTCTTCTGTTTGTTGAGCCCCCTCATTAGGATGAGTATCTGCGACCTTAGTAGTATTTTTCTGATTACACTTGTGATGCACTATATGTTCCTCATCCATCTACAAGTATTTCAGAGGAGTTCATCATCTCCATTGTTGGGAGTGCCCCTTATGGGACTCTTACCACTTCCACTTTTCTAGAGACCTTCATTGATCCACCCTTGCTTGTGGGTCCATTTTCTATTGTGGGGGATGTTTTTTTGCCTTCACATCAGTTGGAAATCCTTTCTACAGGTGTTCACCCTTCATACTATGATAGTTATGCACTTGTGACATTACCTTTGGTTTCTTGGCACTCATTTGCTACACCTATGTCACACTTCCATGGACCAAACTCAGAGTTCTTCATGCTACTACCTTCAGTTTCCTTCATGGAGTGGGTAAACTTCCAGCACATCATTTCTGTCCTTCCTAAGGGCAGGTACATGTTCAGTGCGGATGGACCTTCTTCATTCCGAGAGCGAGAGGATCTTGTGATTGACATTCTTTTGGGAGACCTCCTAGAGCTGCAGAGTTCAGATCCGTCCATGGCATCTTTTGCATTCCTCTCGTCTCCCTCTTCTTCTCTCTCCTTCTTTTCGAGAGATTGCCTCTTTGTACATGGGTACCTTTACAATCTCATATGTGGTCGGGACCCATCTTTGGCATCTTTCTTAGATTAGAGAGTGGACTTGTCTCTCTTTTGGGGGGAGTTTTTCCCACTGGGTTTTCTCCTTTTACTCCACTTTTCAAGAGTTTATTGTACATGGGTACCTCATCAGGCTTTGTGCCGAGACCCATTTCTCATTTATAACTTGCCGCCTCATCCTAAGTTACGATGAAGGGGGGGTGTTGGTCTAGGTGGTATTTTTATTCACTTATTTAGTGTTATTCCACCTCACCATGTGAGTCATCTCACTTAGGTAGACATGGATCTAGGTGTCATCTTAGTTATGATGATTCTCTTATAGAATCTATCATATGAGTTACATTCCCATTTGGGAAAGTAACTCCTCTTCTCCATTATGGAGGAATCTTCTCTTACATGGGAATTACACATTCACTCCCCTATATGTACACCACCTCTTTTGATCTATGATAATACAAGCCAAGGAATTCCATTCCACTCCACTTTTCGAATCTTGAGCTCTCATATGCATGCACATTGTTTTACAAAGCTTGCTTGCTTTAATCTCGCAACTCCTACACTTTGGTGAAGTGCAACTATTCGATGCACGTGAATTCCTTCTAGGTCTTTTCCCTTCACTCCTTCAGATTAGAAATATTACATAAAAAAAATGTAGAGAAAAATATGTAATAATCTCCCTACTAATGCTCAACCGTAAAGGAAGCTAACATAAATTTCATCCGAAATCATAAATCTTAGTTCACATGCATAAAACTACTACTATAACATAGATTAATTATAAAATATTCATCTTAGAATATTTATTATAGAGTTTTAGATATTATTCACAAATCCTTATAAAATACACCCTTATCAAATGATACTATAATTATGAAATTTGAATTTATCATTAGATCAATGGCTAACAACAAGAATGATTTTACCTTTTAAAATTAAAAACACCTTCAAAAAATATCTTTATCAACATCTTCTATTACACTCAATTTAATATAAATAATATATGGACCAAAAAAAGGTTCAAGTAGACAATAGTTCTAGACTTTAAACATTTGTATCAAACATTTTCTTGTTCGATTCATTATTTTTTTAGATTCTATCATAAATTTGATATGATTATTATCATATTTTAATCCCGACTTGAAAGGAATGATAAAGCATCGATCGTACCAAGCCAAGAACACAGATGCTAATCAAACACCACGATCAATAAGATGAAAGCAATTCGCCAGAATAACTTTACATAAAACCTTTGCAAACAAATGAGAAACAATATCATATATTATTATGAAACTCAATGCAATACATTGAGAATGGGCCTTGCTTAAATAGGCAAGGAATAACAATCTAAGAACCAGTCAAGGTCATAGATCAAGCCATAAATCAAGGAAATAACTAGTCATCAAAGAACTAGTCAAGACCATAGATTTAGGAGAGAACTAGACATCAAGGATCTAGTCAATACCATAGATCAAGGAAAGAACTATACCTAACAACTAGATAATATCTCCTAATATCTAAATAAGATAAAAGAAATATCCACACACATAAGTGGGTGAGGATAAATACAATAAAGGTAAATAAAGTACCTAGGTGAACATGAGCTAAGGTAAATACCTACTCTAACACCCCCTCAAGTGAAGCTAGGGGCCAAAATAGAAGTGACATGTCCATAGTATGAGTCCCGATAACTAGGCTTGATGAGGTACTCATGTACAATAACTGGGAAAAAATGGACACCGCAAGGTACCCAAAACTAGTAACAAAAAGTAAAGAGAGTAAAGACCCGCTCCAAGGCATCCCAAGAAGCTTGGCTCAAAAAAATCATACAATGCTAAAGAATTTTGGTGTGCACTATGGTGAATCCACTGCTCGATCACAAAACTCAAAAACAACCGATCTTGGGCTCCACCAGAATAGCTCCATACAAGGAGACTGTTAACGGAGTGATATCGAAAGTGTAAAAAAAACACCAAACATAATTCGATCAAGTGTTGCAAATAGGTGTGCCACAATCCAAGAATAATAACCAAAGCAATAAGGCAAGGACACAAAATATAGAGTGTCATGATCCAAGAAAAGCCAAGGTAATAAGGCAAGGACACAAAACCTGAAGAAGCAAGATCAACACCACACCCTCCCATATTGCTGAATGGGTGGAGTGGCACTACAAATCTATATTATTTGTCAAAAAAACTACTCAAACACGACAAACTAACACTAGAATGCACTAGAATAGATCCCCCATGAGAGGTACTGTCAACATGCCAAAAGTGTTGAAAAATACAAATACAAAATATTTCAACAAAAAAGAGAGATACACTACATATGCTAAAGAAAAATGCTCAAAACAAGAAGCATCACAATGTAGAAGGTATAAAAAGTGGAGTAAGAGGCCGAATGGTGGAGGAGCCATGCCTGTAGAGTCCTCTTAATGAATGCCTATGTCACCGCCACGAGTGATCAGATATCCACCCTAAATCAACACGGATGGATGAAGAAGATGCCTGCATATGACTTGGTGTAAAATGCACAATGGGTGAATGTAAAAGAACATCAGAATGTGTGTCAGGTTGATCATGGTCGTGACAAGCTGAAATATCAGGTTTCTCAAGCTGAGTGAAGGTTCATAACTCATGTGTTGCTCATGATCCTCAGAAAGAGTCAAGCGAACAAAAAAATGAGCTCTGTCAATGTGTGATCCCAATGAAGTATCTGCTTGAAAACCAATGTCATGGTGAGAATTCCACTTAACATGTGGAATAGAGGAAACAATACCCTGTGAATGTCGCGCCAATGACCCATTAGTGAGACCCATAGAACAAAGCATGAGAGAACTGAATGTAGTAGTATGCTTCTCAAAAAAGCCATGCAGCTGAGTAGAAATAGGATACACAACATGTGGTATTATAATAGGCACATATGTAGAAGAGCATGCAGTAACAAGCTTCATAGGTGTAGAAGCATCAAAAGCGAGTTCGGGCTCAAAGCGGCATATCAATGTTAGTAGGTACAAGAGTAACAACTGTAAGTGGACTAGGAGCATGGATATGGTTTTCCACAATATGATGGTGATGTTGTAGGCTAACAAGTTTGTTCTGCAGGAGTGTATTATTGTATCCTTATCGTGGATGAGTGATTGTAGAAGAGAATTTTACTTCTTGGCTCAAACCCGAAATTGCGTCCACAATTGATTACAACACTCCTCCATATTTGACACTTTATAATTATATTTCAAGTCTCAAAATAAATATTTCCAATGGAAAGAGCACGAAAAAACAAGCACTTTTACAAAAAACAACACTCAAAACCGAGTTACCGATCAAAAGTTACAAGCTTTTTAATATTTTGCTCTATTATTTATTTTAGGTGCCACTAAAACAAAATAAAATGTTGTTGCCTTCACCACACAAATAAAATTAAAGGGGGCTGAATTTAAGCACCTACTAGTAGGAATCACAAGCTTTAATCCCTCATATGACCATACCATATGACCAAGGGCTAAGGAATTTGTGTCTGCTCTAATACCATGAAAGGAACGATAAACAGATCGTACCAAGCCAAGAACACAGATGCTAATCAAACACCACGATCAATAAGATGAAATCAATTCGCCAGAATAATTTTACATAAAACCTTTACAAAAAAATGAGAAATAATATCATATATTATTATGCAACTCAATGCACTACATTGAGAATGGGCCTTGCTTAAATAAAGGAATAATAATCTAAGAACCAGTCAAGGTCGTAGATCAAGCCATAAATCAAGGAAATAACTAGTCATCAAAGAACTAGTCAAGACCATAGATTTAGGAGAGAACTAGACATCAAGGATCTAGTCAATACCATAGATCAAGGAAAGAACTATACCTAACAACTAGATAATATCTCTTAATATCTAAATAAGATAAAATAAATATCCACACACATAATTGGGTGAGGATAAATACTATAAAGGTAAATAAAGTACCTAGGTAAACATGAGCTAAGGTAAATACCTACTCTAACACAACCTAGAATTATTGTTGGATAAATCAATTTTAGCATGTCATTTTGTCCTAAGATTTAGCTATGGAACGTCATTAATTTACATCAATAAAGTCTATTACAATATAAAATTTAGGAGATATTTGATATACACTATAGGAATTATAATGAATTCATATTATACATATAATTAAAGTTTACATAAGAAAGTGCAATATATATGTCTTGTTCATGATAATCACTAATATTTTAAAAAATATTAAGCCTTAGAATATTCTTCCATCTCGGTGAAGAAAAGTGATAAGATATATTAACATTCCGATGAACTATAACGAATGATCAAATGGACAAAATCGAATCGGGTGAAAATATTGAGAATAATTTAACAGAGGCTTGCATAGAATTTTGAAACAATAAGTTAGTATTTTGAAGCTAGTGAATTGGCTATCATGTTTTCAATTATAGTTCTAACATTCTACAATTTTCATAAACATAAAGGATAGTTTTATTCATCTCTATAATATTACTAAAATATATTATTATTCTAAAGCATGTGATTTTGGCCATGTTGCTTCATTCAAACAATGCATTTTTGTCATTTTTTACTTATATAAATTTAAAATTTATAATGTACAATCCAACAATTTAAAATTTTCTTGACCAACAATTATGTATTTCTATAAATTGTTTCAACCTAAGCTTGTCATAAATTCAACTTTCAATTTCTTCATAAAAATCAAATAATTTTTTACATTTCCAACAGTATATTTCAAAAAAACATCAAAATATATGTAACAAGCTAAACTAAATACGAAATTAACAATAATTTAAGATTTGATTAGCTTATAAAGTTAGACATTGTTTTCCTACGAAAAACACAAACATTCATGATAGGATGACAATATTATTTTCTTTTCTATTTGATTAGTGATTACCTTATGTGTACAATAAACCCTTAACTAAATATTAAAAAAAAAAAAATTCTAACAACAATGCAAAAATTTGAAATTTTATTTCCCAACAATTATTTCTTTCCATAAATTGGTTCAATCCAAGCATTTCATAAATTTAAATTTCAATGCCTTCATATAAACCAATTTCCTTTAACTTTTTTTTTTTTTTTGCATTTCGTAAGTATATTTCCAATTATTTATTTTTAATATTACATGTTAGCCATATTTCCAAAAAAACATGCAAACTAAAATGGAAAAATAGTATATACATATACAAGAACTTAAATGGAAGCCAAACATAAACATATTTTCAATTTACAAAGGCTTTCGTACAACAAAAAAGAGGAGGCTACTCCACTATAGCTCAATACATACACAAGATGTCAATTTACACAAAAAAATAACATAAACAGTAGTAAATTTCACCTTTTACAAAATTTATTGTTATACACATGAGGGATTTTTTTGCGGATTTCTTTTTTATCGACCTTTTTTTTTCCTTGTTAACAAAGACACCCATTTTATTCAATTTGTGAGGAGGAAAACATTTACGCACATAAAGAAGAAGTATCATAAACCACACCGAACTATCTTAATAGTGAACCAACCGCATGGAATTTAGAAAGATAGATGACATATTTCTCTTGTAATTTTAAATATTCCATAAGAATTTCTACAATCGAGGTTTTTCTATCATTGGTTTCCTACAATCCAACATATTAAAAAAAAAAATAACTTCTTTTGAATTCATCTTCCTTATGTAAGTGCGTCATTCTCGAGTAACACCCTAAAAAAGGGTCACATGATTACACTACGTGTTTTAATTTCTTAACATTGAATGGGAAAAATAATAAATATCAGAAATATCAGAAAAGCAATGGCACTTTATGTCAAAAAGAAGAATTTATAATAAAAAATACTAACCAACATAATAAAAGGATCACATACATACTTGTTTCTCTTCCCTTAACCCTATAACACAGATCCCAAAAAGATAAACCTTTAACCACATGTAGATATGTCATGCATATAAATACTCATGATATGAATGGATCACCTAAGAGGACAACATCTCCCCTAGGATTGTACTTTCACATACCGACTTCTTAAATCTTGATCAAATATCATGGGATGACATAGTCTTCATGACAAAGAAGTAGAGCATTCTTTATATACATTCAAATTTTTTTTTATATATAATCATCCTCATCGAGTCAACATGGTTTGAAAACATAAAACTAGATCCATTCAACAATTTGATCATCTAGAGTATAACAAGCCACAACCATAAAATCATCACATACCTTGTTGAAGTTGTATCCTTCAACATTTTCAAGGTACTTACACATGAATGTTAGTATTCATAGCATACTTCAACCTCCTACTTTGGATCAGCCATATAATCTTTTGATACTTGTGTCAATAATGAACTTGATTTATAACTCTTCTCATAGTTTAGCATATCTTTATCTTGACTTAGAATATTCAAATTGTACTAATACTTTCTAGGAAAAACTCTTGATGGAATATCAACTTAAAACCCCACCGACATAGACCGATATCAATCCTATTAAAATCCAATTCTTGAAACTTCCATGGACAATATTCCACCTCAAGAAACCATCATGGACTTCACACTAGTTTCAAGCATATGAAAAATGTAGCACAAACCTTGCCACAACTTACTAGTTATTTTGAGGTCTTCAACATGATCAACACACAAAGAAACTATGGCTGCTATCAATTCTTCATGTAGACTTGAGACACATAGCTTCAACTAGTATTCTAAAATCCTTCATGTATTCCCCTTAAGATTTTTCACACCCTTATGACTCTGCACAGAACTTGGATTCAAACTTAAGACACAATAGACGTATAAAATAATATTTTAGCATGAACTCGGACTTCACATAGAACTAATAACAAGACATCTCAGAGTCCTAAACTCATACCTTTCACACCTTAGATAAATAGGAATCAAACATACCTTATCAAGTTATACCTCCTAACACAATTTTCAAACACCTCATGAATAACACAAGAGAAGCCAATACCTTTCCTTGGCAGCATCAAACCTTCAACAAGATAATGCACCTTTATTGCTTCTCATAATATGAGGAATGACTCTATGAATCCTAATGGAGCACCGAATGCATCTTAGGTCACTAGAACACCTAGAACTCAAGAGGTTCCCAAATATCCATATTCCTCGTATCCACATTGTCATCAATCTTCATAACCCTTTTTCTCTTTATAGGTGCACTTGGCTTGAGAATCAATTTGACTAACTTTTCCTCCTTCTTTACTTTATTTTTTGGTTTATCTTTGAATCCTTCTTAACTATCTCTTTTAACTAAAAATATAATAATCATATATGATTATCTTCTAGTTTGTCTTAAATTAAAAAAACATACCTTCCTATATTAATGATTTTCCGACTTGAGCTTGTCATCTTCTTTGAGTTTCGTGATTGTAATATCTATCTTCCTCTCTTGACTTGATACTCCTTTGAATGTATTTGCAACCTTTGGTTATTTATCCCGTACACCATATTCATTCATGTCATGGTTTGACACATCATATCTTATGCTTTTAGATTCATTTTATTTGACCTTATTTGCATGGATAACCTTTTTGTTTTTCATGGTTTTACCCGATTCTCCTTTTAACCTGTCTCTATGTGATCACTCTTGATATATGCTTTCTTGTTGACCAAAGTGTGTATTTGTGTTGTAATTGATGTCAAATCCATTCATGGAAAATGGTGTCATGGTTTCATATAAGTCTCCATGAGGTGTAAGTAAAATTCAAACATGAAGGTTGATTAGTATTGTCATATTTGGTGAAGTCTTATGACAACATGATTTTGTTGGAAAATTAAGACACCGAGAGGGGGAATTAGTGTTTTATCAAACTTTTAAATCACTTTTTGTAATGCCTAGATTCATTACCCTAATCTGGTGAAGTGTGGATACCACATTCACACTTCATATCTCCTCAAATGCTTTCTCAGTTGTGGATGTCACTGAGGATTTTTCGAGCTTAGGGGTTATTTATTCAGGAGGGTATTGACCCGATCATTTGGGATTGCAACCTCGAGTTTTTTTCATTGGTTTTGCTTTTCATGGCGGGATGTGAAATAAATATTGTTATTACTATAACCAATTATATATATATATATATAATATAGATATATATATATATATATATATATATATAATTTGTATAGTAGAATAATATTTAATATTATCTTAATTAAATTAAAAATATTTTATTAACAAGAATTAACAAAGTAAAAAAAATAAGGAAATTTATAAATATAAATAAAATAAAATAAGATATATATATATATATATATATATATATATATATATATATATACACACACACACATAAAATATAAATAATAAATAAAGAGATTAGATAAATAAATAAGTTAATTAAATAAAATTAATTTACGTGAGGAGGAGTAGGTGAGTTTCAAGGCATGTGGGTGGAGTTATTTAATTTTTGCTCAAAATTATTATGAAAAGACTTTGGAAGCCTTCTAGAAATGGTAGTTGGTAGGCCTAAAGCCACATGCCACCACAACCTCTCGGCATTCATGGTTCATGCCAAATGGGAAACTTATTACAAACATGTGTGATCTATTTGACCAATATGCCAAAACAAATTACGTTTTTCTTGTGTGTGTTATGACTACTAGACCTCCAGCGAAGGATGTTGAAATGCCTTATGGAAACGTGGATTTGAGGCTTTGCTAAATAGGGCTCTCACTAATAATTGTCCTAATATTAGTCCCATAGCTGTCTTGCCAGTTGTTTTGTATGGTTTGAGTAAAAAGAAGAATAAAAAAAAGGGGATTTAGGATTATGAGGTGCGTAAGGTTTTGCTATATTTTTTTCTTATTTTTTTTTCTCTGCACCTGTTCTGCATAGCACTATACCTTGGGTAGCACCATTCAACCCATGATTGGATGTGGGTGACGGGGCGGCAGAGAAATCCAAGGAATTTAGCCAAAAAGGGAGAAAACTCTAGAAATATTGTGCGGGCCCACACGTGTGTGAAAGAGAAATTTCAAGGCGGGGGGCAGTGCAAAAGGGGCCACGGAAGCAAAATGTAATTTTTGCCAAAGTGGGAAAAAGGTTAAGTTCCAATTTTCTCCGCGCATCCATGGGGCCACGTGTCAACACGTGATTGGCTGCGGTGGCAAGAATGCGGGGATAAATGGGAAAATTTTCCCAAAGTAAAATTTTCAAAAAGACAAGTTTAACATGGTGTCCGCCCCTCTGAGGTGCCATGTGGTAGAACCTGATTGGTTGCGGGGTGTTGGGGGCCGCGGAATTTTTGTGGAAATTTTTCCAAAGTTAAATTTAAAGTTAAAAGTTAAACTTCAAATGGCCATAACTTTTGATAGGAAGCTTAGATTTGGGAAAATGAGGACTTTCTAGAAATATCTCGAAGCCCTCTTTGCACAAGAGTCATTAATTTTGAAATTTGATGAAGTTTGAGAGGTCAATTTTAAGAAAACAATCTGCAGGATTTACAAAGCAAACTAGAAATTTCTAACTTATAAAATTTTGTTCAATTTTGATTCTCTTCTTCCTCAACATGTTAAACAAACATGGAGACTTATTCTTGGATGGATTTAAGAGAGGTTTCAAGGTTCAATTTAGTTGATTGAGTTGCAATTGATATTTTTCCATCTTTTGACAACAAAACGGCTGTGCAAGTTTCAAATTAGATTTTATAAAGTTCTGAAGGGTCTTTCATAAATGTTGAGGTTAGTTTGAGTTCCTTGGAACTTACTATGCCTTAATTTATATGTTTCATTTCTTATTGTTTGTTATAATTTTGAACTATTCATTTCTTTGATAAATTAATTGTCAGTTTTGAATTATAAAATAGAGCTCAATCACTAAAGGATCTATTAAATGTTTTCTATCCTCCAAGCATGGGGATTCTTTTCCATTATGATCTAATACATTTAATTGATTCAACCAACATTCAAGAGATAAAGTGCAAAGTCTGATTTCCAAATTTCAAACACCTATCAAGGGAAATAAAACATTGTCTTTTTCCTCATACGCATTTTCCTTTTCAAACAAAGGTTTCAATCCTCAACAACAAATCAAATCCAATACACAATACAATTTTGAGAAAAGAATGCAATCCTTTATTGATTTCCAATAACAACTTTACAATTTTCTCTTTTCCATTTGATTTCTAAAATACAATATGCAATGCATGTAACATCCTTTCACATTTCTTTTCAAAACAGAGAGAATAGAATACAACTCCTTTACATTTCACATTCCAATTTTCAATCTTACATTACCAACACAAATGCCTTCTCATTACAAATATTTATACAAATCATCCACTTCAAATTGGGAATGGTTACAATGAACTTGCTCAAAAGAAAGGGACTCTGTCAAACTATATATTCCTCTTGCTCCAAAACAACAACATGCTAGTTTCTTCATCTTTTCATCTTGATCACAACAAGAAGGGGAAAAGGAAACATTCTACACCCAACCAAGACATCCAATGAGAAGGGAGAAGTCATCCTTCGTCATTGCCCCGAGCCCCAACCATAATTAAATGAGGGATGATAAAAACTCATGGAAACAATGGCTTCCACACACACACATCATTTTCACATTTTAAGAACACATTTCAAGAAGAATGTAGCTCACAACTACATTAAGCAATGCAAATTAAACTAAGGCTTCATCAAGCAAGCCAAAACAAGAGCAAGGATCTATGGGGAAATAATTATGCCTCCCAATGGGAAATGGGAATCCACCTATACAACCCACCAAAATAAATCATCTCACATATCCTTATGCCCTTGCAAATTCCTCCTTATGCCCCCCAAAGTTTTCTCCTTATGCCACCCCAAGAGTAAGAAATGTATGTTATTTATTTTCCATGGTGGATCTTAATATGAAACTCCTCCACAATAAAAATGATTCCATTGGCATTCCCTTATGCCCCCATTTGAAATTGCATAGCCTTTTCTGACACCATATCCTAAGCGTCTACCCAACCAGCCAATCAAACACAAACATTCACCATTTTACACATGCATAGAGAGAGAAAAGAAACATTTTAAAGGGCAAGATCCTACCTCTCCATAATGGATTTTGTTCCCAAAACAACAAGCTCTCCAATGCCCAAAATACAGTCCAAAATCAGCAACAACAAACATGCAAATGATCTCCAATCTCCTTCCACAAGCAAGAACTCCCAAAACAGCAAGAAAAATTCACCCAAGAGGAAAGTTCAAAGTTTCAACAACCCAAAACAAGAAAAGAGTTTGAATTTTAAAGGAGAGGGAAGAGAAGAGGATGATGTGGATCCATGTGGGATGCCACATCATTCTTCCTCAACCCCAAGATCAAAGTCAACATCATTCACCTAAACACAATAAATAAAATGACAAATTAACTTACACACTCCAAAATAACCCATACCCCAAAAGGACTGAATTTAAAACATGTAAGAGAAGTGAAATTAAAACTTACAAATAGTCATTTCAAAATGCATTAAAAGACCTAAATTTAACCTCCAAACCATAGGTATGGTTGGTGAATAATTTTAAGAGGTGTGGGACAAGTTTAACTTGTCCCACAAGCCTCCAAATATAGCCCCAAGGAAAATTCGAATTCCCAAGAGGATGAAGTGTTTCACACTCCAAAATCTATCTTACATTCTCTTACATATCCCTTTATTATTACATTCTTACATATTTCAACATTTACACACTCTTACAACATTACATTTAAGATCAACAACTTCATTAATTACATTCTATGACATATTTGATTTATTTATTTTAACACATGGTTATTCACAACATTAACTCAACAAATAATAATTAATGAAAGGGGTAACACATCACAAATTAAACACATACAAACATTAATAAAAGGAAACCACATTAAAGAAATACATAAAATCCCTTGGTCACATTTTAAAGGTGATTCCCCATGGGAATCCCTAACAAACACAACACACAAACAATAATATAGTTGCCATGGTGACCTTGTTGAATTCATCCAGAATTCTAATATGGTTGGTTTCAATCCCCGACATTGTTGTGATTTTTATCCTGCAAAACAAAAATACCTCCTTTGGCCTCATGGCCATATCAAAACATCCAAAATGATATAAATAACATCTCAAGATCATCTATACATATGAATCACAACAACATCAAGAAATCAACATTATCATTTTCAATTTAATTAATCAACTATATCATCATCCAATAAATTTTCCATACTAGATCTACTCACAATATCCAATATCACATGATTGAACAATCATCTATAATATATCCATGTCAAAAAATATATCATCATCCACATATAATAATGTCTCTAATAATCATCATGCATAATAACTGAATCAAGATCCATAATAATCCATGGTCTAACATCTAAACATCATAATAAATCAAAACATAATAATGTCCATAATAAGATCAACAGTATCAAGATCAGTATCTAAAAGTGTCAAAGGGAAGTGGGCACTACATCCCCTCCCCTTAGACTCGACTTCCTCCTGGAAGTCACTAGAACAAAAATGTGGAAACTACACTCGTAAACATAGTGGCATCCTCCCAAGTGGTATAGTATTGTCTCATCATATATCTGTCCCACTATACCCATGCACGATCAATCTCTCTGCCTCGAAGGCCCAGTGGTTGCGATCTATGATACAGAAAGGCTCCACCATAACCTACCCTTGATCTTACACCTACAAAGATGTCTAATCCAGCACATGAGAAGGATCCAATGTACCTCCTAAGAACATAAACAAGAAACACATCATGTACACGAGACAAGTTAGTGGCAATGCTGCTAGACGGTAAGCCAAAGGGCCGATACCTCAAGATCTTAAAAGGGACCAAAAATTAAGGAGCTAACTTAGAACCTTTTCCATAACAGATAGGGATCTTATGTGGTCTAACATGAAGGAACACCTTCATGCCCATATCAAAATTACGTTTGGTCCTATGTTGATCAGCGTACTTATTCTGCCTGTCATGTGCCTCCTGTAGTCTCTATCTGATCATCACTATCTACTGCTCCATGTCCTGCAAAAGGGCTGGTCCAAGAGATACTCTATCCTCCAACCTGTCCCAGCTAAGGGGTGTCCTGCACTCTCTACCATACAAGGCCTGAAAAGGAGCCATGCCTATAAAACTCTGGAAACTATTATTATAGGAAAACTCCACCAAGTATAGGTACTCCTCCCATCTCACTTGATGATCCATCACGTACATCCTAAGCATGTCCTCCAAAATCTGATTCACCCTCTCGGTCTTCCATCAGTCTCGGGGTGATAAGTTGTGCTGAAATTAATCCTTCATCCCGAGGGCATGCTGCATGGTAGTCTAGAAATGGGAAGTGTACAAAGGATCACGGTCACAAATGATCTTTCGGAATCCTGTGTAACCTAACAATCTCATCCAAATAGACATGTGCCACTACACTAGTTGTATAAGTGGTCTTCACCAAAGAAAAGTGAGCCACTTTTGTCAATTTATCAACCGTGACCATGATGGCGTCGTGGTGATATCTTGACATCGGTATCCCAACTATGAAATCCATGGAAATGGTGTCCCACTTCCACTCCGGTATAGCATGAGGAAAGAGAAGGCAGCTGGATGCTGATGCCCAACCTTCACTTTCTAGCACTCTAAACAACAGTGTGAAAAAATTGAGCCATGTCTCTACAAAGTCCTCTCTAGTGGTATAACTATCTCAAGGTAGCGTGCATCTTCTTCACCCCGGGATGGGTTGAATAGGGTGCACGATGTGCCTCTGTCAAGATGTCCTACCTCAATCCTCCATCTCTGGGAACATAAATATGACCTCTGTGCCTAAGAAGACCATCTACCTCTAGTGAGAATCCATCAAAATTCCCCTCAAGGGGTCTCTGGGACTCGATCTCTGCTCAAACTGCAATGTAGAAGATGTCAAGAGGAAGCTGCTGAAGAATCCTACTCCACAAATCTATGCCCACTGAAGTGGCCATACTCACATGTCTCCATCTACTAAGAGCATCTATAACCATGTTCTCCTTCCCCTTCACATGCTCTATCTCCATGTCATACTCACAAAGTAACTCCATCCAACGCCGTTGACAAGCATTTAGATTGGGTTGCGTGAAGAGGTGGTGAAGACTCAAGTGATCTATCCTGAGTGTGAATCTCGACCAAGAAGAAAGTGCCTCCATCGAACAAGGGCGCATGCACAACTACCGCAATCTCAAGATCATGAGTTGGATAATTAAGCTCATAATCCTTGAGTTTTCGAGACTCAAAAGCCACTACTCTGCCCTCCTACATCAGTACACCTCCAAGGCCTACCAACGAAGCATTTGTGCATACAAAGAACTCACCATGTGGATCCACCTACTGTAAGAATAGGTTTTGTAGTGAGACATTCCTTTAGTGTCCTAAAGGCTGCTCACATATGTCTGATTAAACAAACTTCTTCCCTTTCGCTAAAGGGAAGTGATGGGGTGTGCTATCCGAGAGAAGTCCTGAACAAATCTTCTATAGTAACCTACTAACCCCATGAAGTTATGCACCTCTGTAATAGTAGTGGGTGCTGGCCAATCCATAATGGCTCTAATCTTGGAAGGATTGACTATGATACCTTCCCTAGAGATGATATGACCCAAGTACTATACCTCAAACTGAAAGAAAGCACACTTCTCCAAGTTCTCGTAAAGTTGCTGCTCACAAAGACACTAAAGAACTTGGCGAAGGTGCCCCTCGTGCTCCTCACGTGTACATGAGTAAATCAGAATGTCATCAAGGAAGATGAGCATGAAGTGATCTAAGAAGGTCTGAATACCCCATTCATCAAACTCATAAACACTATGGGGGAATTAAACCAAAAGGCACCACTGTGAACTCATAGTGCCCATATCTCATATGAAAAGAAGTCTTATGAATGTCTGCCTCCGTAATCCTCAACTGATGATAGCCTGACTTGAGATCAATCTTAGAGAACACCGTGGCTCCCTTCATCTGATCAAACAAGTCATCAATATGTGGAAGGGGATAACGATTCTTGATTTTACCTTATTAGCAGAGCGGTAATCGATACAAAACCATAAGGATCCATCCTTCTTCTTCACAAAAATCACCGGTGCACCCCAAGGGGATACACTAGGATGGATAAGGCCTTTCTCCAGAAGGCCCTCCAGCTATAACTTGAGCTCACAGAGCTCGGGTGGTCATCCAATAAGGTGCTCATGAGATCGGCTCTGCTCCTGGAACCAAATCTATATGAAAATCAATCTCACATGGGGTGGCATCCTCGTAGCTCCCCTAGAAAGACATCTGCAAACTCTCTCAGAATGGGATGATCATCTAGCGATGGTCCACTAGACCCATCCTCTGACTTTTCACTAACTATAACAACATACATCTAACAACCCCATCACACACACCGCTTAAGCTGCATAGCGGAGATGGTGTAAATAGAAATGGGTCTCCTGACTCTTGAAATCACCGACTCAACTCCAAGATCATCTACACAAGATATAGTCTTGTGATAACAATCCATCATGGCCCTATGTGTAGATAACCAATCCATACCTAAGATGACTCCATATGAGCCCAAAGGAAGAATACAGAGATCTGAAGTAGTGGTGAAAGGTCCCAAATCCACAACACACTCCTTGACCAAGGAGTTATACAGAGATCTTGGCTCCTGAAGCCATCTCAACGTCCCAACAATGACCCTACCTAACTACCACCAGCCTGCATCACTCTACTAAAGATGGTGCAATAAATGAATCAAAAGAACCAGAGTCAAACAATATGGAGGTAGGAACACCACCAATACTACTTGAAGTCTCAATAACTGTGCTCTAGTGCTCAGCTTGGTGGTTCTCAACCGTTGTGCATAAATCTTGTGGCTACATCCCATATCACCAACTATTGGCTCTGAGATCGGTGCCTTACCCTTGTTAGGGTTCTGAGGGATCTCTCCAAAATGTCCCATAACTCCACATCCAAAACAACCACCTGATCCTCTCCAAGGAGTAGCACCCCCAGTAGGTGCTCTAGAAGTAGGTGTTATGGATCTTGATGATCCAGCTATGGCTCACAACATCGGACTTTGATGACGAGCTCCTGCTGAATGAGCTCTAGGTCCACCTTATGTCCTGATGGGACCCCTAGGAGGAGGCCCCATACTCTGACCTCTCTATGCATCAGCTCTCTGTGGAGGTCTATAAGGTGGGCGGGACTGTTGTTATTGCTGTTGGGTCTAAAGGATGACTGTGAAGAATGCTGACCACCACGAGGAGGAGGAGATGACCCCCTCGATCTACATTCTACCTGCATCTATTGTATGTGGCTCCTGACTCGGTCTCTAGCCTGCTGGGTCTTCCCCGAGTCTCCTCTATTATGTAGGCCTTCTCAACGGCCTCTGCTAAAGTCTGTGGGCAGTGGATCCGAACCGCACCTCAATGTCTAGATTTAGGCCCCGGATGAACCTGTGGATCCACACCTGCTCATCCTGCATGTACTCAACATACTGGAGTAGATCTAAAAACCTACTCTCATACTCTTCCACTATAAGGGATGCCTGTCAAAGGTCATGGAACTCATCGATCCTTTGTTGTATGAACCTCATGTGACAAATATCTACTCTTGAATCTCTCCTCAAATAGCTCCCAAGTGACTATCTCAGAATCTACATAGAGCTTCTACTCCTTTGTCCTCCACCATACTCCAAGCTCCATCCTTAGTAGATGGATCACAACATGAGCTTTCATGTTGTTAGAACAAGGAAAAATCTTGAAGCAACCGCTCAAGCTAACTACTAGCCAGGCCTCTCGCCTAAATCCCCTGTAGTCACCTAAGTAATGTGATGGATGAAGCTTTAGGATCTCCCTGATGTGATCTGATGATGTGGTCGATGGCCTTTAGGCCTCTCTGCATGCTCATCCCTAAGCCTAGGGCTCCGAGACCTCTCTCTATGTCCTGAAACTTGGTCACCATGTCCCCTCAAAGGTGACTCTACTCTAGCTGACTCTCCATGAAAATTCTCTCCTCCATGCTCCTCACTGAGTGGAGGAGGTGCATGTCCCTCAATGGAAGTAACTCTATCATGTCTGGCATGCCCTCCAACTGATCCTCCGCATGTAACAGTGGCATTAACATCCTGAAGGGTCTACAAGATCTATGGTAGGATGGCTGCTACAACATGATCCGGAGGTGGTAAATCTAAGTCTATGTGGAAGACTCCTCATCTTGTCTGTGCCTCTACACAGAACAAAACAAGAGTTAGCTCATTATTTTAAGTCTTTTTAGTTTCTAAGTTTACTATCACATACAATTTTCAAAAATTTTTTTTCTAGATTTAAAAGGTGTGCTAGTTTTAAAGTTCATGTCTCAAGTTTTCTAGTGTGCCCAATGGTCCAAGATTTTGAACCACTGCTCTGATACCAAGTGTAATGCCCACTTAAAACAACCACTTGAGACCCAAGAACAAACTAGGATTAGTTAGGAAAATTATGGAATAATTTTTTTTTTTTGATTAAGAGTATCAACAACTAGGTTACAAGGCACAATTAGCACAACAAGATTTAAGATCAACTACAAGGAATGGATTACATAATTACCTCTTACATCTAGCACTAACAAAACACAAGGTCAAAACAAGGGATTAGATTAACCACTTAGGTTAGGAGAGTAAATTCTCACTCAACCACTCTCTAACTGACTCACAGGGTTCAACTTGATTTTTCACAAAATTAAAGCCATCAAAACTTCCCTAAATCATGCCCATTGGATAGGAAATTTTCTCACCTTTCCAACCATATAAATAAGTCCTCCTAACTCCTTATATTTTGCAAGATATGAGCCGACGGACTTTAGGGGAGAAATTTTCCCAAGGATAGTCCGTGGGCCTAGGGAGGAAAATTTTCCCCAAGCGTGGGTCAGTGGGGTGGGGAAAAAATTAACACATTTTCCTCCTTTGTGCAAAAGCACAAATCACCTTCACTTGCCCACGAGCCCGATGAGGGAGACACGTGTCGCCTGATTCATTGGGAGAAATGGCGGCCGAAGGAGCGGGTTGAGACTTTAAGTCTCTCGCACCAAAAAGCTAAGGGGTCAAATGGACCTGCACCTACGCAGATGCCAAAGATGCCACATGTCATGCCTTTGATTGGCATGAGGGAAATCAGATGGGTGGGTGTGGTGGAATATTTAGGATTTTAGGCTTAAAATCACTAGGGTGAAAATTTGTGCATGCGCCTCCACTAAAGGTAGAAGGTGCCACGTGTCGCAACCCTATTGGTCGATGGATGGACAGGCGGCAGGAAAAATACGATTTTTTCCCAAAAAACTCAAAACTTCAAAGGAAAAAATGATCCCGCGCCTCCGCCAAGCCATAGGCTGCCACGTGTTACACGTGATTGGGGGTGGTGGGGTGGCGGGGAAAGTTTGGATTTTTGCCCAAGCCAAAAATCCCAAATTTCAAAGGGAAAAATTTCTTTGCATTCCCTGGTGAAGCTGGGTGATGCCACATGTCAACCCATGATTGGGTGCGGGTGATGGGGTGGTGGAGAAATCCAAGGAATTTAGCTAAAATGGAGAAAAGTCTAAAAAACTTGCAGGGGCCCAAGCGTGCGTGAAAAGAAATTTTCAAAGGTAGGCGCTAGTGCGGGGTCATGGAGGAAAAATGGAAATTTTTCCAAAGTGGGAAAAAAAAAAAAAGGTTAAGTTCCAATTTTTCTCCACGCATCCATGGGGCCACGTGTCAGGATGTGATTGGCCGCAGGTGGCGAGAATGCGGGAAAAATGGGAAAATTTTCCCAAGAGGAAAATTTTCAAAAAGACAAGTTTAAATTTGGTGTCCGCCTCCGAGGTGCATGTGTGGTATAACCTAATTGTTTACGGGATGGTATGGCCATGGAATTTTGTGGAAAATTTTCCAAAGTCAAATTTAAAGTTGAAAGTTAGATTTATTTTTATTTTGAAGGCCAATTTGAAGTAAAACTTCAAATGGCCATAAATTTTGATAGGAAGCTCAGATTTTGGGAAAACGAGGACTTTTTGGAAATATCTCAAAGCCCTCTTTTCATAGAGTCATAAATTTTGGAATTTTGATGAAGTTGGAAGGTCAATTTTAAGAAAAACATCTGCAGGGTTTTTCAAAGTAAATTGGTAATTTCTAACTTATAAAATTTTGTTCAATTTGATTCTTCTTCTTCCTCAACATGTCAATCAGACATGGAGACTTATTCTTGGATGGATTTAAGAGAGGTTTCAAGGTTTAATTTAGTTGATTGAGTTGCAATTGATATTTTCCATCTTTTGACAAAAAAATGACTATGCAAGTTTCAAATTGGATTTTATAAAGTTCTAAAGGGTCTTTCTTAAATGTTAGAGGTCAATTTGAGTTCCTTAGGACTTACTAAGTCTGAATTTCAATGTTTCATATCTTATTGCTTGGTGCAAGTTTGAACTGCTCATTTCTTTGATAAATTAATTGCCATATTTGAACTATAAACAAAGATCAATTTAAAGGATCTATTAACATGTTTTATATCCTCCAAGTATGGGAAATCATTTTCCAAACTGATCTAATACATTTAATTGATTCAACTAACATTCAAGAGATAAAGTGCAAAGTCTGATTTCCAAATTTCAACACATTTAAAGGGAACAAAACATTGTCTTTTTCCTTCATACGTATTTTCTTTCCAAACAGAGATTATAAATCACAACAACGATTGAATATCAAATCCAATACACAATACAATTTTGAGAAAAGAATGCAATCCTTTATTGATTTCCAACAACAACTTTACAACTTTCAGTTTTCTCTTTTCCATTTGATTTCAAAATACATTTGCAATGCATGATAACATCCTTTCACATTTCTTTTCAAAACAAAGAGTAGAATAAATAACTTTTACATTTCACATTCCAATTTCCAATCTTACATTACCAACACAAATGCCTTCTCATTACAAATATTTATACAACTCATCCACTTCAAAGTGGGAAGGGTTATAATGAAATTTCTCAAAAGAATGGACTATCAAACTGTATATTCCTCTTGCTCCAAAACAACAACTTGCTAGTTTCTTCATCTTTTCATCTTGATTACAACAAGGAAGGGGGAAAGGCAACACTCTCCACTCAATCAAGACATCCAATGAGAAAGGAGAAGCCATCCTTCATCATTTTCCCTCGAGCCCCAACCATAATGAAATAAGGGATGATAAACAACCCATGGACAATAATGGCTTCACACACACACAATATTTTCACATTTAAGAACACATTTCAAGAAGAATGTATTTCACAACTACATTAAACAAATGCAAACAAAATTGAGGCTTCATCAAGCAAGCCAAAACAAGAGCAAGGATATATGGGGAACTACTTATGCCTCCCAATGGGAAATGGGAATCCACCTATACAACCTACCAAAATAAACCATCTCACATATCCTTATGCCCCCAAATTTTCTCTCTTATGCCCCCAAGAGTAAGAAATGAAAGCTATTTCTTTTCCATGGTGGATCCCAATCCCAAACTCCCTCCACAATAAAACTGATGCCATTGCATTCCCCTTATGCCCCCATTTGAAATCCCCATAGCCTTCTCCTACACCATATCCTAAGCAGTCTACCCAACCAGCCAATCAAACACACAAACATTCACCATTTTATACATGCATAGAAAGAGAAAGAAACATTTTAAAGGGAAAGTTCCTACCTCTCCATAATGGAGTTTGTTCCCAAAATCAAAAACTCTCAAATGCCAAAATAAAGTCCAAAATCAGCAACAATAAACATGCAAATGATCTCCAATCTCCTTCCACAAGAAAGAACTCCAAAACAACAAGAAAATTCACCCAAGAGAAAGTGCAAAGTTTCAACAACCCAAAACAAGAAAAGAGTTTGAATTTTAAAGGAGAGGGAAGAGAAGAGGATGATGTGGATCCATGTGGGATGCCACATCATTCTTCCTCAACCCCAAGATCAAAGTCAACATCATTCACCTAAACACAATAAATAAAATGACAAATTAACTTACACACTCCAAAATAACCCATACCCCAAAAGGACTGAATTTAAAACATGTAAGAGAAGTGCTAATTAAAACTTACAAATAGTCATTTCAAAATGCATTAAAAAGGCCTAAATTTAACCTCCAAACCATAGGTATGGTTGGTGAATAATTTTAAGAGGTGTGGGACAAGTTTAACTTGTCTCACAAGCCTCCAAATATAGCCCTCAAGGAACAAATTCGAATTCCCAAGAGGATGAAGTGTTTAACACTCCAAAATCTATCTTAAATTCTCTTACATATCCCTTACACATTCTTACATCTTACAACATTTCTTACACACTCTTACAACATTACATTTAAGAAACAACTTCATTAATTACATTCCTATGACATATTTGATTTATTTATTTTAACACATGGTTATTCACAACATTAGCTCAACACATAATAATTAATGAAAGGGGTAACACATCACAAATTAAACACATGCAAACATTAATAAAAGAAACCACATTAAAGAAATACATAAAATCCCTTGGTCACATTTTAAAGGTGATCCCCCATGGGAATCCCTAACAAACACAACACACAAACAATAACAGTTGCCATGGTGACCTTGTTGAATTCATCCAGAATTCTAATATGGTTGGTTTCTAGTCCCCGACATTGTTGTGATATTTTAACCTGCAAAATAAAATACCTCCTTCGGCCTCATGGCCATATCAGAACATCCAAAATGATATAAACAACATCTCAAGATCATCTAAACATATGAATCACAACAACATCAAGAAATCAACATTATCATTTTCAATTTAATTAATCAACTATATCATCATCAATAAATTTTCCATACTAGATCTACTCACAATATCCAATATCACATGTTGAACAATCAATCATATATAATATATCCATGTCAAATAGCATATCATCATCCATGAAATAATGTCTCTAATAATCATCATGCATAATAACTGAATCAAGATCATAATAATCCATGGTCTAACATCTAAACATCATAATAAATCAAAACATAATAATGTCCATAATAAGATCAACAATATCAAGATCAGTATCTAAAAGTGTCAAAGGGAAGTGGGCACTACTGCGGAGTGCCACGGTTGTGGGTATGTGCAAATGGGTTCATTGAAAAAGCTTTAGAAACTTTCAAACAGATGCAAAGTGTGGGTGCTTAGAAAAGACTACGGAATTGTACTAACTTTTAAAGGGGATTACCTCAACCAAAATTAGTCTAATAGATCTGCGAATATTGTCAAGAATGCTCAGATCATTTTGTGGAACATGTATAAAATATTTCAAGTAAATATAAATTGTGGAATTGTGGATGAGTGTAACCTCTTGACGAAATTCCTATTTGGGATGCATAACCAAATCCCACAATTGTGACCAGCTTCGTTTCTACAGGCATGGTCTCCTTACCTACATATTTTATAATTTTCATATGATTTGGTTCTTCATTTACAATATAATAGAAATATTAAACAGTTATATACTTAAACACTTGGATATTTTTTTACCGGGTAGTTAGTGCAAAATAATAAAATCCCACCTTGTGAGTACAAAGCGAGTTACAATTTGACCAAGAAACCGTGGTTGCTACCAAAATCTTATATGTTGTTATATATGGCACCAAAATTAAGTGCTCGTGTCCATTGGTGTTTGTGAGAGTGTTAGATGATTCGTCAATAAAATAACCACTTTTGTCTACCTTGCAAACTTAAAAATGCAATATTTAATCACTCAAAAAACCTTCGGACCCTAGAAAACATAAGTGAAGTTTTTTCTTTGTTCTTTATTATGTGGGGAGTGGCATTAAACCTTAGATCGACCATGATTTACTATTAGTGTTCTCTCAAAGCATGCTTCTAGGATCCCGATTACCTCATTTTGCACTTTTAGAAAGTCACAAAATTTAAAATTGGTTTTGTATCATCTTGTAGTTTAAACCCGAGCAATGAAATGCTTGTCCACCTTCGCAAACCTCTAGTATTTTTACTAGAAAATTTCCTAGAACCTTTAGCTTTGGAAAAAAACACATTCCGACTTTTGGCAGCGGGTTTTGTATGCCTCTACGGTCATTTTTGACTAAGTCAAATTAGACGATTATGACCGATAGCTCAGAAAACCATCACCGTTGAAAACCATTCATCAGTTTCTAATTTCAGTCAGTTCATGTGAATTCTTGGTATAGAGGAGGACATGTAAGAATTTACCCATTTGCATTTTCGAAAACAAAAGGTAGATTTTCAACACAATTTCCTAGCCTCTAAGCCTAAATTGGACGTTTTTGCAACTAGCAGGAAAATATAAAAAAAAGTTACACGACCCCAGTCAAGTTACTAAAACATCATGGAAAATTATTGACACTTCTAAATAAATATTTGAAACTCTATCTTGTGTCTTATTGTGTGAAATTTGACTTTTGAAAAAATAGTGTTTCTCTTTCTTCCCTATCTCTTTCTCTCTCCTCCCTTAGTTAAGAAATGAAATGAATATATGTCCCTAACCCTCTCTTGTTGTGTGTATTATTATTATTATGTAAATGGAAAACTAAAAATGATAATTATGCTAGATTTAGGTGGATGCCATGCCAGCATTTTGCTGACCATGCGGTGGTTACAGGTATCGAGACTTGGAGGAGGTGAAGTGACACTAAAAATATCATTTTTGCATGCTATTAAAACAATGTAATTGTAGATGTTGAACCAAAATTTTTGATTTATTGAAATACTTATTATTTGAATTTGGTAATATGTATGAGATGCTAATTTTAGGGGTGTTTTGGGAAATGTGCATTTAACCATAGGTGTCATTTTGATTCAGATTTACGTATGGTAAAAAAAAAGGGGATATATATGTTAAATGAAATTGAATTTAATATCTTATAGTGCATTTCCAATGTGTAATTGATGATTAAATAATTGGTGTGTTGTGTTCCTTACCTTGAAAATGTAATAAAGAAATCTAAACAAAACAGTCAACCCTAGTATAAAATTCATGCATAACTACCCTTCATGTGTGATTCTTTTAGCATAAAACTAAAACCTTAGGATGAACTTAAATCTTTACACTTGATGGCACCTTCTAGATTAAGGTAAATAAGATCCCAAGTTTGGGTTTATTCATCATAGTCTATATTCTTAGCGACATCGTCATGAACCGAATATTAGGAATGACATGGTTAAACTTTTTCTTGAGTATGTGGTTCCCCTAGGATTGGTAATCATGTGTGTAGTAAGGATAATGTGTTCTCTTAAGGTAGTACTCCATGGGAAACCAACATTAAACATAGTGTAAAACCCTCTTGGACCGACACACGTGTTGAGTGAAGGGTGTTGGGTGGAAAAGATCACTAACTACCCTTCAAAGTCACTTTAAGAGTTGGGATCATAAATGAACTCGATACCCAATCTCAATTATCATTTGGGTTTTATGGTGCAATACTAAGAGTTAATTGTGAAACTTAAAAAATTTTAATTTATGATTAGTTGGTGAAAATGTAACCATAAGATGATGTGCTTAGAGAAAGGTGAAATTTAGATCATTCTTATAACATGTTTAAACCATCTTGTGGTGAGAAAAGGGATCCACGTTGTGTAAACTCTAATGTGATCCTTAACCCTTTAAACGATGACTACTCCATCTTGCTCTCCCACTTGTCCTATTATGTAATGGATGTATGATGTGAAACTATGTGATCATGTTCTTAGAGATAAATCCCCTAAGATAGGGACTAGTAGTCTCATGAGGATACAAATTTCCCATTAAAAATAGGTTACACAATTCATTACAAAAGGCATATGAACCTAGTTAGGAAAAACCCTCTTAAGTTGGACGTAAAATGATACTCAGGAAACCTAATCTAGAAAAAAAATAAGGAAGTATGTTGCCATGTTAAGTGCCTTCAAATCCTTAACTAATTGTTGGAGCATAACTATAGTAAAATTATAATTGACGCTTGGCCTTGGGAAGTGTAATCGTGAGATGTTATTCCACAGGAAAAGTGAAACATGATCTTCCTTGTAATGTGATTAAACCTTCTTTATGGATAAATACCTATTTCATATAATACTTATTGTGTACTAAATCAATTATCAATTTATAAATGAATGAAAAAAAAATGGACCCTAAATCCTTTAAAAAATGTGAACTTCACCTCCTTTGGACTTACACTTTTTTCATTGTGTAACGGAGGTATGATATAAGATCAAGATGCATGCCCTTAGGAGTGAATCCTAGGGATAAGACCTAATATCCTTGTGTGTAAATAAATACCCTATTAACAAATGAGTGAATTAAACAAGTAATTGAAATAATGTAGATGATCCTTATTCAATGAGATACATCATAAGTTAAATGTTAAATGGTATAAAGGAAATATAGAAAAAGGAAAAGGAATGTATGATTCACATATTATGAGCCTTTCTAGAACTTAAGTTAAATATTAAAACATGATTGTAATAAATTTGTAATCCTAAAAATATTGTGTCATGGGAAGACCCTATCTATAAGTTTATATTGTAGTTGAATCATTATGTTGTGCCTTGTCATTTGAAAAAAAAAGTGGCCTTGATGTGCATCATGTGTTTTCATGTTATCTATGTGGGTTAATTTTATGCAAAACATATCATGTGTTTTACATTGTCCTAAGTGATCTCCTGTACTGTCATGTATACTATAATGTAAGTAAAAAAATTATTTCGATATTTTTATTGTTGTATTTGTGTGTGTAAAATGTGGGCGTTACATTTGGTATCAGAGTGGAGGTTCATGCTCTCGAACCTTTGGGATGGATTGGAGTTGTGATGATTTTGCATGGTGGTGGTGAATATGGGAAGAGTAATGTGATATATGTTGTGATGTGACCAACATTGTAATTGTGATATTATGAATGCACATGTTGTGCATGTCACTTAGTGCATATTTGTTATCATGTTGATGTGCTTGTGATGAGAGTATTCTCTCTCATTTTCATGGATTCAATGAGGATTTCATGTGTGATGTTCCTCCTTTTTGTGTGTGAAAAGAATGTTATTTGTGGATTATAGAGTGTTGGAGTTCTTGTTATTTTGTGATATGTAGGTGTGTTGATGTGTTGTATAACAAAATTGGTGTATAGTGAATTAGATTCATATAATGATGTTGCCACCATGTTGTGATGAATGTGTTGTGTCACCATGTTGTATTGTAATTGATTTGTATGTTGTAATGTTAGTCACTATGTTCATCATACATATAATTCATGTAATATGTGATGGTTCATGTTGTGAATTAGGGGCATATGGTGATATATGACCCCTATTTGTATTATACTGCACCTTGGGTGCATTATGTGGAAATGTGATGTATTGTAACCATGAAAGTAATGATTGTGTTATACCCTATATATATACCATGTGTAAGATGCTATATGGTTAATGTGTGTGAATCACCATTGTGTTAGTGATGTAGTTATGTGTTATGTTGTGAACCTTACACTAATCAACCCTAAGGGAAGAAATTGGTAAAAAGTGTATGTGTGGAGAGAGGAAATGAGTACCATTGACCTAGTCACTCGAGCTGAGTATGAGATAGGAAGTGGAGTCTTACATAGACTGAAAATCCACTTCTGTTCATTTGGTATGTATGGAACATTTCCCAATGGGTGCCATATATATTGTGTTTTGTGAACACCTTAGGCTTAGTAGATGGATGATGAGTTGTACCTTTCTCTCTCCTTATATGGTTTTTGTATAGATGACCTATGTGTACCTTTGCATTGGTGTACCATTGACCCGTCACTCGAGCCAAGTACAGAGATAGGGAGTGGAGTCTTACATAGACTAAAAACCCACTTTTGTTTATTTGGTATGCATGGCATTTTCCCAATGGGCACCATGTATATTGTGTATCATGTGAACACCTTAGGCTCAGTAGATGGTGACCTATACCCCCCTCTCAGACTATGTTGAGACTATGTTGAGCCTTGTGGGAGTATGGAGGGATGATTCATATAGAGATTATGACAGTTATATTATTTGATATGTTATTTTATGAGTTGAGGCTCGAGGTTTGAGTGCCAACAACTCGATGAGTACCCCTTTGGTGGCTATATAAGGCCACATAGTGATTGTGATGTGAAATTTCCTATATGTAGTTTATTTGTAAATTTGAATTTTCTTTTCTCTTCCTTTTCTGGAACCAAGAAAATTATTCTATTTAATTTTTGTTGAGTTGTTGCAATTTTGGGCATTTTATTTGGTTATTGCACTAACATGTGGATTTTTTTGCACTAACTACGGCTAATTAGCCATTTTTTTTTTTTATTGAAAGAATTTAAGTTAAAATTTTTCCTTGAGTTTCAAATATATTTTCTTGCTTGGCCCAAAGCGATTGAATTTGATGCCACTTGGAAATTTTGCTTATTGTTTTGGAATGTTGGTTCTAATGTTGTTATGTGTTGTAATAGGGACATGGGTTCACCAAGGATTGGTGGTACCTATGGGCCCGCTTCGTTATATTGGGGTACACCTAAGGAGTTATAGATAACTAGTGGGTTGTTGAACCATGAGTTATTATGTCACTTGGGTTAGAGGTGTCGGACTCTATGTGCCTAGGGATATAGGGTGACCGACCTCTTTGGTGGAGCTAAAAGGAAAATTTATCTTTATTTTATTATTGGGAGGTATATGGAGTTGTTTTTTGATGCTTTGGGAGGTATATGGAGTTGTTTTGTGATGCTTTGGGAGGTATATATAGTTGTTTTGTGATGTTTGGGAGGTATATGGAGTTGTTTTGTGATGCTTTGGGAGGTATATGGTAGTTTTTTGTGATGCTTTGGGAGGTATATATGGAGTTTTTTTGTGATGCTTTGGGAGGAGTTGTTTATGCTTTGGAGTATGGATTTTGTGATGTTTTGGGAGGGTGTGGAGTTGGTATTATGATTTATGTGTACTTATGTGAGTCTGGTTATATTTTGTGATGTTGAGGATTGATGTTCCTCATTGAGGGTATGATTTTGATCCCCCTTTTGACAATATGTAGCTACAATTATGGTTTTGAGTTGTGTGAAATATTTGTATGTGTACTATTGGGAATTCCATGTTGTTATAGTATTTCTTATGTTATGAGTACTTTTGTGTCAGGGAATGTGTGTGACAAGTACTATGTTATGTGGACCATGTATGTTCCTTCCATGTGGTTTGGTTGAGTTCTTGTGATGTGATATATTTGTGTAAGTATGTAGTTATATGTCTTGTTGACCATTAGTGTTGTGTTTGGTCCTTGTGTGGCATCATGATGTAGTTTTGATGGGCACCCATAAAAATAAATAATTTGAAATCCTAAATTGAAATATTAAGAGCTTGAGTTTTAAGAAATACTTTAAAGAAAAGATTAACTAAGTAATAATGTAAAAGAGAACTACCAATCTTCACATAACATTAAGAAATTATCAAACCTTTCCCTTCTTCCGTGTGGTTGCATCTTTTGCAACAAGTATCTTTTCATTGGTGGTAAAAACCATTGATCATTTTTCTCCTTGCTTATGAGTGCCCTCTTCTAACCTTGACATTATGTCGCATCGAGGATGATGCTCTTATAAGGGGAGGGGAATGTAATGCCCTTCTTCACTTCCCTATTTGGTGAAGTGTGAATCCCACATTTTCACATCTTACATACAAGTATTGAAATCATATCAAGGAGGTCCTCAAATGCTTGCTTGGTTGTGGATTTCATGGAATTTTCGAGTCACCTGGGGTGGTTTATCAAGAGGGTAATGATAAATTTGGATCAACCTAAAAAATTTTGTTCATTGGTATCCTTTTCAAAAATAGATGTGAAATAAATATGATTATTATTATAATAATTTATAATATATATATATATATATACCCTTATATATATAATTTAAATTATTTTATGTATAATAGAATATTATTTAATATTATCCGAATTAAATTAAAAATAATATTATTAACAAGAATTAGAAAATAAAAAAATAAATAAAATTTATAAATATAAATTAAATAAAATAAATTAATACAGTAATAATAATATATATATAAAATAAAATAAATAAAATAATTAAATAAACAAAATTCAATTATGTGAGGAGGAGAAGGTGAGTTTCAAGGTGCAAAAAATTGAGTTATTTAATTTTATACTCAAAATTTATTATGAAAAGAGAGTTTGGAATTGGTCTAATGGAAGAGTGGGTAGAATGTGACCATTCAAACAGGTAAATGGACCCAAAATCCCATGCCACTATCATTTTCCTAGCATAATAATAAATGGGAGACTTTATTGAGATCACAAGTGATCTATTTAACCAAATGCCCAAAAAAATTGTAATTTGTAGTAATCGGATACTTGACGAGGAGCAAAGGAACTCTTAATTAAAAACACTTTGTGGAAATGTGGATTCAAGGATTTTCTTAATGGGGATCTCGCTAATAGTTTTCCTAATATCAGTCCCATTTTGGGTTGAAGGATCCTTCTCATGGGAGATAAATTTGTAACCTTAATATCTCCTCATTTTACTATATACGAATTGATTGATCTGGATATGTATCGTATTTCAAGAAGGTTTTAATTATCTCTAAGAGGAAAGGGAATCGAATTTTGCTAGTTTTTTTTTTTGTTTGTTTTTCAAAGAAGAAAAGAAAAGGGGGATTTAGGATTATGAGGCGCGTAAGGTTTAGTTGTATTGATTTTGCTTCTTTTTTTTTCTCTAAATGACTTGTTCTACATAACATTATACCTTGGCAACACCATTCTCTAGGTACACAACAACTACCATTTTGTTTTTCTTTCCTTTTACCTTTATTATTCGAGTAGTTATTGTAGAGATAAAGACATTTAAACTTCCTTTCCTACCCTTTATCCTTTATTCGAATAAATGTTCATAGAGATTTAAGACATTAAAATTTCCTCTCTTTCCTCCACCTACGTCTACAAGATTTTGTATTTTCCACTTTTCCTCTATGTCAAGGGTAAGAATTTATTTTGGATTTCATCCTTTAATAATTTTTAGTGGTAAAGTGATATTAGGTGGAGATTATGGAAAATGAGGAATAAAATGTAGACCACTTGAATTGTTTGAAAAATTTACAAAAATTCAATGAGTCTCATGGAAATGCATTGAGTTTAATTTTAATATTATTCTCGAATGGTGTGTTTGATGAGGCTAGAGGATTTTAAAGAAATTTTGGCTAGATGATATTATCTCTAGAGTGCCACAATGCTGTGTGTATGTGCAAATGGGTTCGTCCAAAAAACTTAAGAAAATTTCAAAAAAATGCAAAGTGTGGGTGCTTAGAAACATTTTTATGGAATGGTAAATTTTAAAGGAGATTACCTCAACCAAACTTGGTCTAATGGGATACGACAATTGTGGAGAATGCTCAAATAATTTTTTGGAACGGGTATAAAATATTTCAAGAAAATCTAAATGGGATTGTGGATGCATAAAACCGCTAACTTGAAGAAATCCCTATTCATGGATGCAAAACCAAATCCCACAATTTGACTAGCTGATCATTCCTCCAGGCATGGTCTCCTTACTTGTATCTTCTATAATTTTCATATGATTTGGTTCTTCATTTGCAATATAATATAAATATTAAACCATTAAATACTTAAACAGTTGGATATTTTTTTAACCAAAGTGTTTAGTGAAACAATAAAATCCCACCTTGTGAGTATGTAATCGAGTTATAATTTGACCAAAAATCGTGGTTGCTACCACAAATTTACATGTTTTTATCTAGGTTATCAAAATTAGGTGCTCATGTTTCCATTGGTATTGGTGAGAGTTAGATGAGTCGTCAATAAAATAACCATTTTTTTCTACCTTGCAAAGTTAGAAAAATGCAATATTCAATGACTTGCAAAAAGACCTTCTGGACCCCAGAAAAGAGAAGTGAAGTTTCATCTTTGTTCCTTGTTATGTGGGGAGTGACATTAAACCTTAGATTGAACCTCGATTGAAATTTTTTCTTTCTTCACTACCCTTATAGGATCCCTGTTACCCCTTTTGCACTTTTAGGAAATTTGTTAAAACTTGAAAAGTTTGGTTTTCGTTTCATTGGCTCACCGTTTGGACCTTGAGCAATGAAAAATTCTTTTGCACATTCACAAACCTCTAGTATTTCTACTATAAAATTTCCTGGAACCTTTATTTTGGGAAAAACACATTCCTAGCTAGTTTTCCAGGGGGTTTTATGCCTGCCTCTGGTTGTTTGACTAGGTCAAATTGACTATTATCCGGTTAGACCAATTGTAACCCGGTCATTTCTATTTAAACCTATGACCACCAGGAATAAAATTCCACCATTAGAAACTAGTTTTGAATTTGGTGATTTCCTGTGAATTATTGGTATATAGGAGGACATGTAAGAATTTACCCAGTTTGTTCATTTCCAATGAAGGTATATATTGAACACATAGGTTTTACTATGAATTTTCCTCGAAGATAAATTGGTTTCATAGCTTTTGCAAAATTAGCAAGTAGAAAATGTAAAATAAGGTCAGTAGGACCCTAGTCAAGATAATAAACCATCATGAAAACTTATTGAAACTTATAAATAACTATATGAAACTCTCTCTTGTGGCTTTTGTGTGAAATTTGAATTTTGGAAAAATAGTGTTCTCTCTCTCTCTCTCTCTCTCTCTCTCCCTTAGTTAAATGAAATGAAATGAATATATGTCCCTAACCCTCTCTTGTTGCGCATGAATTATTATTATTATGTAAATGGAAAACTAAAAAATGATAATTATGCTAGATTTAGGTGGATGCCATGCCAACATTTTGTTGACCATGCATGTGGTGGTTGTAGGTATGAGACTTGGAGGAGGTGAAGTGACACTAAAAATATCATTTTTGCATGTTATTTGAAACAATGTAATTATAGAGGTTAAACCAAATTTTGTGATGTATTGAAAGACTTATTATTGAAATTTGGTAATATGTATGAGATGCTAGTTTTAGGGGTGCTTTGGGAAATGTGCATTTAACCATAGGTGTCATTTTGATTCAGATTTATGTATGGTAAAAAGGGGTTTGATATATATGTTAAATGAAATTGAATTTAATATCTTATAGTGCATTTCAATGTGCAATTGATGATTAAATAATTGGTGTTGTGTTCCTTACCTTGAAAATGTAATAAAGAAATCTAAATAAAACAGTCAACCCTAGTATAAAATTTCATGCATAACTACCCTTCATATGTGATTCTTTAGCATAGAAAACTAAAACCTTTGAATGAACTTAAATCATTTACACTCTGATGGACACCTTATAGCTTAGGTAAATAAGAGCCCAAGTTTTAGTTTATCATCATAGCCTATATGCTTAACAACATCATCGTGAACCCGACGTTATTAGGAATGACATGGTTAAACTTTGTCTTGAGTATGTGGTTCCCTCCTAGGATTGGTAATCGTGTGTGTAGTAAGGAGAATGTGTTCTCTTAAGGTAGTAATCCATGGGAAACCAACATTAAACATAGTGTAAAACCCTCTTGGACCGACACATGTGTTGAGTGAAGGGTGTTAGGTGGAAAGATCTTAACTACCCTTGAAAGTCACTTTTAATATTTGGGATCATAAATGAACTCAATACCAATCTCAATTATCATTTGGGTTTTATGGTGCAATACTAAGAGTTAATTGTGAAACTTAACAACATTTTAATGTATGATTAGTTTGTGAAAATGTAACCATAAGATGATGTGCTTAGAGAAAGGTGAAATTTAGATCATTCTTATAACATGTTTAAACCATCTTGTGGTGAAAAAGATGGATATTGTGTAAAATCTAATGTGAACCTTAACCCTTTAAACGATGGAATACTCCATCTTTTCTCCCCACTTGTCATATTATGTAATGGATGTATGATGTGAAACTATGTGATCATGTTCTTAGAGATAAATCCCCTAAGACAAGGACTAGTAGTCTCATGAGGATACAAATGTCCCTATTAACAAATAGGTTACACAATTCATTACAAAAGGCATATGAACCTAGTTAGGGAAAAACCCTCTTAAGTTGGACGTAAAACGATACTCAGAAACCTAATCTAGAAAAAAATAAGGAAGTATGTTTCCATGTTAATTTCCTTGAATCCTTAACTAATTGTTGGATCATAACTATAGTAAAATTATAATTGACTTTAGCTTTGGGAAGTGTAATCATGAGATTTTATTCCATAGGTAAAGTGAAACATGATCTTCCTTGTAATGTGATTAAACCTCTTTCTATGGATAAATATCTATTTCATATAATACTTATTGTGTACTAAATCAATTATCAATTTATAAATGAATGAAAGAAACGTGACCCTAAATCCTTAAAAAAATTTAAGCTTCACCTCCTT